>CM072923.1:2901835-3501835 GCA_036971965.1 Nyctalus aviator
CTGCAGCGATCTCACTCGGAGGCCGCTGGTGCTAAGCCAAAAGGTAACCTTCATTTCCTTTAAGTAATTCTGCTTCGTCTTTAATGACCGCAGGTTTTTAAATTGCTGCTAAATGGAGTCCCTCAGTAGAAACAAATTAGTGCCGGGCTTGCTGGCTGTGAAACAAAGCCAAGAACCTGGGCCGTTTTTTGAAGAGTGTTCTGCTCTGATCCATCTGCTCAATAATAAACATCTCTCCCCTGGCCGGTTTGACTCGGTGGACAGAGCGTCGGCCCACGGACGGAAGGGTCCCGGGTTCGATTCCAGTCGAGGGCACAAGGGCAGGTACCGTGGGTGCAGGTTCCCTGGCATTGGTCGGGGTGTGTGCAGGAGGCAACCAATGGATGTGTCTCTGTCTCTCCCCTCCCTTCCACTCTCTCTAAAAACAACGGGAACGTTTCCTCAGGTGAGATTAACAAAAAAAAAATTAAAAAATAAATAAATGAAATAAAGTAATAAGTATTCCTCCACAGAAGTCCCACATTCGTGTTTCAGATTTTTTGGGGGGTGGGTGAGGAGAGAGAGGCGTGGTTCCCCTCCCTTGTCGTCAGAATTAAAATGCCAGAATCAGACCAGAAGCCACTGTAGAGAAACAGGTTCAAACAGGTCCTCTCAAACCCCAAGTGAGACTGGTAGATCCGCTCACACTGATGGGCAAGACACATCCCTGCGGCCCCACAGAGAGAGAGACCCTGCGTGGGCATCGAACCCTGGTCCTGAGGCCAGCGTGGGAACCGCTGATTATCCGTTAAGAAGGCGTGGCTGACCAGACTGCTCTCCCGGGGCCACGGGACACCAGCAGCAAAAGGCGTGAGCTAGCCCGGCCGGCGCGCCCAGGGGCTGAGCATCTACCTATGACCCAGCAGGTCACGGTTCGATTCCCAGTCAGGGCACATGCCCGGGTTGTGGGCTCCATCCCCAGAGGGGGCTGTGCAGGAGGCAGCCGATCCATGATTACCGCTCATCACTCATGTTTCTATCTCTCCCTCTCCCTTCCTCTCTGAAACCATTAAATTTATCTTAAAAAAAAAAAAAAAAAAAAAAGCAAGCTAGATGGTCTGCTGGACAGGTGAGCCTCCAAGACGCAGGACTGAATGATAAATTAGAGTGAGGGGGGGAGGGGGAGGCACGGGATTGCGTGAGCATTAATATCAACAGTAATTTTCCATGTTATGACCGAGAGATACTCATGCGTTACCTGTATCACTGAGAGCTGCCAACAGTCTCCAGGATTTTTATGATTTTGAGTCCTAATTCCATTGTTCCTCTAAGCTCTGCACGGAACTTCTATTTTGATTCCAATGTAAATCCAGGAAGTACATCCTTCCACAATGTAGAAAGAAAACGAGGAGCAAAATAAAAAAATAATGGAAAAGTGTATCCAGAGATCAGTCCTCCAAAGGGAACAGGACCACTGCCTAGCAATCAGAGCATTGTCCTGAGGAATTCTTCTTTCCTCGTCCATGCTGCTTTTCTTTTTATTTCAGAGAGAGGAAAGAAGAGGCAGAAACAGATAGAAACATCAATGATGAGAGAGAACCATCACTTGGCTGCCTCCTGTACGCCCCACTGAGGACTGAGCCCACAACCCAGGCCTGTGCCGACTGGGAACCGAACTGTGACCTTCTGGTTCAAAGGTCAACGCTCAACCATGGAGCAGCACCGGCCGGCTGGGGTGGGGAATTCTTGGCAGGGCCCCTCCACGTCAGGTCTGAAGAGCTGGGAGCAGCCCATCCCCCCGCAGAGGGAAAGCTACAGCCCCCGTTTGATGCTTAGTTCCCCACCAGAGCATGTGTGTTTCTCATTTAAAAGCTGCAGAAGCTGATGCTGAACGACTGTCAGGGGCAGGCCCGGCTGCTTTTGTTCTGGGCCCCGTTAGGCGCCCGCCACCGGCCTGCGCGGCCTGCGCGGGGCCCAGCGGCTCCCCCAGGACCACGCACCTGGGCCCGCTCTCCCAGACGCTCTGCAGGCTCCTCCCGGTGGCAGAGGCAGAGGCAGAGGCAGAGGCTCGGGCACGAGAGGGGAGAGACAGGGTCCCACAGGCAGGCTCCTCCCGGCCCGCAGTCACTCCACGGCTGTCAGCCATGAGCACTCACTGGGAGGGTTTCCCCCTGCGGGAGCCTGTGTCCCCGTCCCATGTCTTAAACATCTTTCCAGGGATGGTTCACTAACAATGTGAAAGGCAGACTGTCACTAAGTGGACAGAAACTGTGTCCCGCCTATGCTGTCATTCCGCCGGTTGTTGGTAAATTGGCTAAATCTGGAGACACGAGGACTTCCATCTCAGACCTCCTACCAGAGGTCACATTGAGGAATCGCAGCTGAAAGTGTCCCTTAAAGTAAACGGAAAGTCTCGCCCTCGCCGGTGTGGCTCTGTGGGTAGAGCGTCAGCCTGCGGACTGAAAGGTCCCAGGTTCGATTCCGGTCAAGGGCATGTACCTTGGTTGTGGGCACATCCCCAGTGGGGGGTGTGCAGGAGGCAGCCAATCAATGATTTTCTCTCATCACTGATGTTTCTCTCTCTCTCTCTCTCTCTCTCTCTCTCTTTCTCTCTCTCTCTCTCTCTCCCTTTCCCTTCCTCTCTGAAATCAATATAAAAAATATATACGTATATTTTTTAAGTAAATGGAAAATCTCAAGAGGGGCAGGGGGTTAGGACAAAACACCATATTCAGGAAACGATCTTAAGGACTAGTTAAGAAGATGATGGTCAGTAAAATCATGAGCCGGAGATATCAACAACAGAAATCCGGGCTCTGAGAGAAGACGGTGCCCGCCCCGGGCCACCAGCGCTGTGTGAGGACCTGGGCAGAGAGAAGGTGGGAAGCCAGCATCTCAGCGGGAAGCGATTGGGCACCTACTCCCTCGCCGCCCACCCCCGGCTGAGCCTCCGGGAGGCTCTTTGGGTAGGTGACCAGACGTCCGCTTTTGGTGGGACAGTCCCGATTTTTAACAGCTTGTCCTGCGTCCTGCGGTTTTTTTTAAAAAGTCCCAATTTTTGGAAAGAATCTTTGAATGTGGGACAAGTTGTTAAAAATCAGGACTGTCCCGCCAAAAGCGGGACGTCTGGTCACCTTATCTTTAGGGCAACTATGGAGAAAAATTACATCAGAATGTATAGCAGCAAAGATGCTTTAAATAATGAGAATGCTGCTAATTACATCTCCTCTTCCTAACAGGACACGCCCCCACCTATGCCCAGCGGGGACCCTCCCAAGCGCACACCCGGGCCACGGGCTGGAAGATACGAGGTGTGAGGAATGAAAACTTTATGTGCAGACAAATTTAGATTCTTAACATATTTTCATGAGGGGCATAAACAGAGAGCCATGAGGCCGCTGGGACTTTAGAACAGGAGGCCACAGACGGTAGTTTTGTTTTACATTTTAGCACTCAGAATGCCCAGTACCTGAGGAGGGAGTAACCCAGCAAGTCACCAAAGGTAACGCTTCAGTTCCAACACAAGACTTCCCAGACCCCTCCAGCTCTTCTGCTCGAGGAGGAAGGAAAACTGCGCTTACATAGGGAAAGGAGGAAGACAAGAGAGGAAAGCAAATGAACACAGAAAATGCAGCCGCTTCCTTTCACGGTCCAGCCCCACACTCAGGGCCAACAAAGGACTTCCCGTCAACCCAATTTCTGTCCATGTAAATTGATTTTAAACAGACGATCATAGCAATCTTTACAATTCTTCCACGGCGATTTACTGACAAAAACATTGAGCACACGCCCAGGGTGGATTTTACAGCAAGAGTGAGTTTTAGAGCAAATACTCATCCCCATCACCTGGAGTCTACATGAATATTCTATTATACTTGCTTTAGTACACATCCATCAAACCATCTAGCCATCCATGTATTGCTTTAGGCATCCTATCTAATAAAGACGGGATATGCAAATGGACTGTCACTCCGCAATGAAGCTGGAGGCATCCACAGCCAATAAGGAAGGACTATGCAAACTGGCATGACAAAGATGGCGGCGGCCAGGCCAAGATGTCTGCGTTCTGCCCTGCTCCGGGCCTCTGGGCAGCACACGCGCAGGCGTGGAGCAGCAGGGGTGGGGGGGAATGCCTGCTATGCGGGGTCAGGGGTTGAGGGGGAGCTACAGGAGAGCAGCAGCAGAGCCTTAGCTAAGGCAGAAGGTGGCTCCGTCCAGAGCGAAGGCCCAGGTCCCAAGCGCCTTGCACGAATCTTCATGCGTCAGGCCTCTGGTGTCAATATAAGGCAGATACCCGACTCCCCAACCCTAACACTAAAGCCGGAATGCCGTTTAACTCGAGTTCACCATTTCAGCTTTCACGTAAAACTGGCCTGTGATGATATCCTACGATGTGCTGGGCTTGGACACCTGTATTCACCTGCGTTAGCCAAACCCTCATCAAACAACCATCGCTCGGAAGGTCCTTCGTGGTCCTTCCCAGCAGATCTCCCCGCGAGAGGCCACCACTCCCCTGACTTCCTCCCGCCACAGATGAGAGGTGCCTGCTCCGAACGGCACAAAAGGCAGTCACGCAGCATGGCCCTTTTGTGGGAGGCTTTTCTGCCCTGTGCGAAGGGTTTGATCCCCTGGCAAGCTGGTGCCTGTATCGGCAGCCCACTCCTGTCTCCCGCTCGCCGGCATGAGCGCGCTGCGATGTATCCATCCATTCACCTGCTGACGGACACCTGGGCCGCTTCCAGGCTCTGACGGCTGCAAACAAAGCCGCCATGAATGGCGGGCCGGTCTTTGTGCACACACATGCTTTCACTGATCCTGGGCAAACAGCTCCGGGGAGGGCTGCCGGGTCGGAAGGGAGGTGCGCGTTTACTTTTATGAGAAACTGCCACACCAGTTCTTTCAGAGCGGCTGTGCCGTTTTAGGTATCCCCACCAACAATGTCATGTTTGGGAGTTGGGGCTGGTTTCACATCCTCCCCAGTATTTGCTGGGGTCCGTCCTTCCCCGTCTAGCTAACCTGCAATGAAAACTTTATGTGCAGGAGTATCTCATCCTGGTTTTCATTTGCATTTTCCTGACAGACAGACAATGGTAGGAGTCTTTTCAGGTATCATCTGGCTGCTGGCATTATACGATAGTGCCGTTCAAATAGTCTCATCGGGCTGTTTGCATTTTATTATTGAGTCACGCAACTTTTTTATATGTCATAGGTAGCCGCGTTTGCCAGATGCATGTTTGCAAATATTCTCTCCCAGTGTGTGGCTATTCATTTTTAAAAATCAGTATCTTTCGGTAAGTGGGTTATTTTCATTTTTATGAAGTTAATTTTATCAATTGCTTCCCCCTCGCCCCCCCCCCCCAATTATTGCTTTTATAACCAGTATGTTCTACCTTGGTGAATATACCATGTGCACCTGAAGCTTTTACCTACTCCCAAGTCATGAAGACATTCTATTTTCCTTGAGAAGCATCATAGTCTTAGCTTCGGTATTTAGGCCTATGACCCACGTCAGGGCACTTTTCGGGGGTGATGGGAGGGAGAGGGTAAGTTTCACTTGTTTTCCTACATGGAGCACATGCCTACTTACCCAGGACCATTTCCTGGAAGCCCTTCCTTTCTCCCTGGAGAATGCTGACACTGTGTCTAAAAGCAAATGGCCAATGAGGGGGATTCTATCCTACCAATCTGTTTTTGGTTCATGCCAATACCACAGAGCCTTGATGATCCCAGTTTGATAGTAAGTCTTAACGTCAGGGAACAGGACTTCTCCAGTTTTGTTCAAACTTTTAGATTCAGTTGATAAAACTCCTGCTGGGATTCTGACTAAACTTACACTGAACTCACAAATCAGCTTAAAGTAAACTGGAATCTTAACAATATGGTGTCTTCTGGTACAGTATCTCTATTTATATATTCCTTAATTTCAAAATGGCTTATAATTTTCTTGTTATTTCTTCCTTGATCCATGGATTATTTATTTAGATGTCTGCTGTTTGAATTTGAAATATTTGTGGTTTTCCTGGATACATTTTTGTTATTGGCTTGTAACTGAACTCCGTCGTGGACAGAGAATGTATTCTGTGTGACCTCGATCCCTTTATGTTTATGGAGACTCGTTTTATGGCCCAGCATGTCCTCCGCTCCGGTGGCCTTGAGAGCGGTATGCATTCCACTGGACGCATGTTCTACAAGCATCGGCTCTTTCAAAGTGATCGGTAAGCGGCATTCAGATCCTCCGGGGATCTGCTTAGTTGTTTCGTCACCTAACGAGAGAGTGGTATGGGAGTCTCCCACTATGATTCTGGACTTGTCTATTTCTCTCTTGAATTTAGTCCATTTTTGCTTCATGAATTTTGAAACCCTGTTACTAGATAAGTGACAGTCCCTCATAGTTACAATGGGAACTATGATAGCACCTGCCTCATGGGGTTTTAGTAAAACTGAATGGGGGAAATACACAGATATTTACATTACGATTCATAACGGTAGCAACATTACAGTTATGAAGTAGCAACGAAAATAATTTTACGGTTGGCGGTCACCACAACATGAGGAGCTATATTAAAGGGTCACAGCATTAGGAAAGTTGAGAACCTCTGGCTTAGAGAAAAAATGATATGGGGATAAAGGAGGCCATAATAATTACCTCCAAACATCTCTTTTAACTAAATAACTAATATTAACTAATAACTATCTTAACTAGCTAACACATATCTTACCTATCATTTGGGAGAAAGTTACGTTTCCTCTCTTTGGGTCCATGGCAGATGCCTTTTGTGGGATGGGAGCTGTCTTGGGGGAGAGCTGTCAGAGGCCCCGGTCACACACGCTCAGGCCCTATCTGTCCGCTGTACTGGTGAGGACTAAGAAAGTTACTTTTCATTTTGTCACGTTTATAACGGAGACGGTGCCATGGGATAGTTTCAGGAGTAGAACGGATAGTGAAAGATTACAAATAAAAACTCCAAGAAGCCCTGGCCAGTGTGGCTCAGGTGGTTGGAGAGCCATCCCATGCCCCAAACGGTGGCGGGGTCGGTTCCTGTCAGGGCACGTATGGGACGGAGGGGGCGGGGCGGTGCAGGTGCATCACTAGTCAGGAACCTGCAGGAGGCAGCTGATCGATGTTTCTCACAACCATGTCTGTCTGTCTCTCTCTCTCTCTGTCTCTCTCTCTCTCTCTCTCCACTCCCCCTTCCCTTCCTCTCTCCCTCCCCCTTCCTCTCCTAAAACTAAGTTTTAAAAAGCATGTTCTGCCGAAACTGGTTTGGCTCAGTGGACAGAGCGTCGGCCTGCGGGCTGAAAGGTCCCAGGTTCGATCCCGGTCAAACGCATGTACCTTGGTTGCGGGCACATCCCCGGTGGGAGGTGTGCAGGAGGCAGCTGATCGATGTTTCTCTCTCATCGATGTTTCTAGCTCTCTATCCCTCTTCCTTCCTCTCTGTAAAAAAATCAATAAAATATATATTTTTTAAAGTGTGTGTTCCAGCCATGGATCTAGTACAACCCTCCTGTTTTATAGACGAGGAAACAGGCCCAGAGAGGTGGGGGGTTCAGCACCGTCACACAGCGGGTAGGCCTGGAGGAGACACGAAGGTGCAGCCTGAGCTGCCAGGGCCCCACCGTGGTTCGCTTTTAGGAAATCCTGAGCACACAGAGGGTCCGGCTCCAGCTGAGGCAGCCACAGGAGCCCCGACCAGAGGTGGGTGCAGACCTCGCCTCTCCCCCCTCACCTCCTCGCCCTCCCCACGTCCCAGGGAAATACTCGGCTGCCAGGCGATGACCTCACCCTCTTCCTCTGGCTCATTTGAATGCTCTGGTGGGAGAGCCAGACAGAGAGAGAGGATGATGAATGACTCCTTGTGCAACGCAGGAAGAATGCGGCGTGTGGGATCTCAACGTGACGGAATCCCCTCAAGCAGAAAGAACACACCGCGCACCGCCGCGCAGAGCGGCCGGGCCGTGGCTCCGACGGGAGGCACGAGAAAGAGCTTGAAGGGACGGGGAAAGCAAATCAGCCCTCACCTCCAACGCAGGTAAGCGTTTTATTGGAAAGGAAAACAGTTTTCCTTAGCGAGTCAACAAAGCCGAGGCTGGAGAGAACTGGAAAAGGAGGAGAGGGATGCTGAGTGGGGCTGAGCTGAACAGCCATCCAACACAGTTACAGGTTTTTACCAAAACCCTCCCCCACTATCTTTTTAACCCAGGACTTAGCCTCAATCTCCTCACCACATATAGACAGGTGAGCAATCACAGTTGAATTAACGTGATCACCGAATTCTAAGAATAGTTAACATTGCCACTTAGAAACTAACGTTCATTCATAAACCAGAAGGGGGTTTTTCTACATTTACAGAAGCTTTTGTTTGTTTTTTAATTAAAATATATTGGACATATAGCACTGTATAAATTTAAGGTGCGGATGTTGTCTCTCTTCACCGTACGGGGCGTCAGGTCGCGAGGAGTCACTTACGGGCAGACCTCGCGTTATTGTGCTTCGCAGATACCGCGTTTTCACTAACATCGAGGCCAGACCCTCCACCGGCAATAAGGTCATGACTTGCTGAGGGCTCAGATGATGATTAGCAGTTTTTAGCAATAAAGTGCTTTTAAGTTAAAGTGTGCCCATCTGTAATGATAAAAGCATAATATGCTAATTAGACCGGGTGTCCTTCCGAATGTCCTTCCGGTGAAGCCGGGACTGTGAGGGAAGCCGGGGTCCCGGGTGCCAGAGGGAAGCTGGTGCCGGCAGCCAGGGAAGGAAGGCTATTCTTGCATGGATTTCAGGCCTCCAGTTGTTCTATAAGACGTAATGCTATTACACACTCAATACGCTGTGGTATAGTGCAAACGTGACTTCTCTGCAATGAGAAACCAAGCAATCCGACTCTGCATCGCAGCGCCCCCTTCCTGTGAGGGTCTGGGATGCACCCACGGTGCCCGAGGCCGTCTGAGCAGGACAGCGTGCCTGTGCTGAGTTGTACCCTTCACCAATATCCGTCCCTCCCCTTCCCCGTCCGCCGGTCACCACCCCGCTACTCTGTTCGTATGAGCTTCTTTAGAGTCCACCTACCGGTGACATCAAACAGTGCTTGTCGTTCTCTGCCTGGCTTTTCTCACTCAGCGCAATGTCCTCAAGGCCTAGCCATGCTGCCGCACGGCCAAGTCTGAGAAACCCCGTTTCAGCGCCGAACACTTCCTGGCGCGTGAGAATCTCGGACACGCTCTCCATCCGCGTGTCTGCGGCTTCCGGGCCCGTGGCTCTTATGGGACACCACTTGGGGAAAGCTCTGCCTGGCTCAGCGGGGAGGCGAAGAGGAGGCGAACCCAGCACCTACCGGCCACCTGCTCCGTGTCACTGCCCCTCTGCCCCTCGGGACACGAGTGGCCGTCCTAGGAGCGGGCGTCCCTCCTGCCTGCTGAGAGGAGACGCCTGCCCCGGGCCACAGCGGACGATGCGCGACACCGTGCTGCTGTGGGCACCCCCGCTGCCTGGCACGTGTGAGCCAGGGTCCTGTCAGGCTCCCTCTGCGAAATCGGGGTCGTGTAAGGGGTCGTTTGAGTGGCACTGTGGCTGAGAACGAACTCCTGTGCCCTCTCTCACACGACGGGACCTTCCCAACCAGAGAGGACCCGGCTCACTTCTAACCTGCGGCCAACACGCTTGGCTTCTCTCTAAGGTAAACAGAACCGGGGGAGTAAAACCCTTAAGACAGTTCCCCGTCCCATCTCTATCGACTAACGTTTCTACCTTTTCTTGCTTTATTCCCTCTGTGGTCTTTTCTACTTGCCTTCCTAATAACAGAGGCATCTGACAATATGAATATCAACTATGTGTATAGCAGTGGTCGGCAAACCGCGGCTCTTGAGCCACATGTGGCTTGTGAATCACGGTTTGCCGCTCTGTTGACTAATGAGTTCACCGACCGCTGGTGTAGACAATCAAGCAATCCCACAGAAAAAATATCTGAGGTGTTAAAAGAAACGCAAGAGAAGCACGCAGTCCTGGGCCATGCATCGCCCTGACTGGCACAGAAGGGTCAGCGGTCTCCAAGGAAACGAGGTAATGCGTGTGGGTGATGCTCGAGGCGCGGCCCAGGCTGGCAGGACAGTCCACACCGCTGAACCTGGCCCCCTCCGCTGACCGCCGGCAGCCAGGAACGTGATAAGGCGTTAGGATCTATAAAGAGAAAGTCTGATCGCAGAGAGAACTGGCTCCAGGTATTTTAAGGGAAACACAAACACAGTCCGTTGACTAGGTTTTCTTAGTATCTTTCAAGAAAAACTGTACTAAAGTAACACCTTTTTTTTGGCAAAACAGTAACCAGTGATGAGCCATCCTGCTTCCAGAATGGCAAGAAAAAGCTGTCAAAATCTTCACAAAAACCCTACCCCACCCAAACTCAGACAAGGCCCGTGTCCTGGCTGTCACAGCCGCCGGAGGGTGCAGGATGCAGGGACAGACAGGAGCCATCTGGGGGCGCCTCGCCCTGCCCAGCCCGGGGTGGCTGCAGGCTGGGGGTGGGGAGCGGCCTCGGTTGGGATTCCCCCTGGGCGAGCTGAGCTGAGGGGACAGGAGCTGAGGGTCGGCACTTGCAAAGGGAACAGAAAAGAAAAGGCAGCCACTGCTACCAGCGACATCACACAGATGGGGAGGCGGCGGCCAGGTGACTGATGCAGAAGCTGCTCATGCAGAAGCTGCACCCTCGGCCCTCAGCCCCCCTCACACCCAGAGTCAGGTCCGGGGCGCGCCCAGCGACAGAGGACAGCAGTCTCCGCAAACACCCCCACCCGTGGCTGGGGTTTGGACTCGGGCCCGAGGAAGGCCCATGATTCGGGCACAGCGGTCCCTGCCAGGGCCCCGGGCCCCCGCAGGTGGTACCCGTCACTCACGGGGCGTCGGCCCGCACACGCCTGCACCCCACTCTCCTGTTGGCCAACACTGAGAGAGACCCAGAATGCCCCGTTCTCTGAGAATGCCTTCTAAGCAGACACGGGCACCCCGAAATGGCACACGTTGCAGTAAGTTGACTTTTACTTTTAAAAGCCAGGGACAAGCCCCGGCCGGGGCAGCTCAGTGCTTGAGCATCAACCGGTGAAGCAGGAGGTCACGGTTCGATTCCCGGTCAGGGCACAGGCCTGGGTTGTGGGCTCCATCCCCAGTAAGGAGCATGCAGGAGGCAGCCGATCCATGATTCTCTCTCATCACAGATGTTTCTCTCTCTCTCTCCCTCCCTCTGCCTTCCTCTCTGAAATCAATAACAATATGTATATTTTTTAAAAATCAGTGAGAAAATGTAACAATAGTCCTAGAGCACAAACAACACAGAGGCTCTCTGGAAAGCAAGAGGCCGCTTTCGAGTCCAACCCCAAGCGTTGGGGTGAGAAGGTCCATCAGGCATTGAAGGGGGACCCCAGTAACGGCATCTGGTGGGGAACACGCCTGCACCGCCCTTCGGTCATGGCCACCGGAGTCCAAGGCTGGAGTCAGACCCTACGCCGTAATTTAGAAATAAACATTAAAATGGTGCTTTCTTTAAAACTCTCTGATAATTTTCACTTTAAAAGCACCAAATTAGTCCATAAAAAAATTTATTTTTTAAAAGCTCATGCTAATTATTCCAAAGCAATCAACTTCTTTAAGACCCTTTATTTCACAATTACGCTAACATCTCATTCATTGGGGACACATACCCTGGTATTGACTCTCTGCTCATTACCGCCGCAGTGCACGTTACGGGAACACCCATAACACAATACAGGCATTAATATGTAAAACATCAACAAAAGCCATCTGGAAAGCTAATGAATAATCAAGGGATTTCAAATTAAGCTGCAGAATTTTCCCTTAGAATCTTTAGGACAACACTGTCAGGTCCAATCTATTCGCTCGGCCTCCAGAATCAATTTTTCAAACTTTATGACAGGTCTAATCGCTTCCACCTGTGTCTCCAGCTTGACTCTTGACTGGCATGCTACCAGCCAGGGTGAAAATGCAGACAAAGATCCCTATTAGGACCCGGCTGTTTCTCCACTGTGAGGTCACTCAGCCATTAAATTAGTTCCAGCCCCATCTCTGTCCCCTCGGCCTCCACTTCGGGAGGAGCGTGCGGAGTGGGAGCAAGGGGAGCAGTCAGGAGAGAAGAAGGGGGTACAGCGCCGGCCGGGACTGAGCCCACACCCATGCAGAGGGAGGAAAGCTGGGATCGGCCCCGCGTTCTGAGACCAGCATATGATCTTCCTTACCCGAGGGTGGCTGTTCTCCTCCATGCAATTTCCCTCGAAATGTTTTTCTTTAATATGTGTTTATTGATTTCAGAGAGGAAAGGAGAGGGAGAGAAACATCCATGATGAGAGAGAATCATGGATCGGCTGCCTCCTACACGCCCCTCACTGGGAATCGAGCCTGCAACCGGGGCCTGTGCCCTGACCGGGAATCGAATGGTGATCTCCGGGTTCATGGTCGGGGCTCCAATGCTGACCTTGCTGGCCGTGTTTTACCGCGACTGTATGGGTCTGTTTTCCTGGTCTGTGCCTCTGGCGGGAGAAGTCACCCGAATTCCATACGAGGTCTCTCCAACTGCCAGGAGCCTGCGCAGCCTCTGACACCAGAGGCTCTGGGGCAGGAAGGCTGGCTGGCAGGTGCTGGCCTTGGAGTGTCGCCTGGTGCCCTCGGACCCGGCCAACCAGCTGAGGAACCCGTCACAGGGACACCCCGGGAAACAGGGGAAGGAGAAGAAGCCTCTAACGTCGTCCAGAACCAGCGTCGCACCCCAGGGGTCTAGCTCAGACTCCGGGAACATCACTCACACGGTTTTGACTTTTTGTTTTTGTTGGGGGAAGGGACCCAGGCCCTCCGATTGCCTGGATTTCGTTATCAGCAAGAAACTCCCCTCTTCCCTGCGCTACTGACGCCCCAGCACTGCCTCCCTCCGCGGGGACACTGGCTCAGCCGTCACTTCGCGGGCAGGCGGGCAGCGGGGGAGGCGGGCAGTTGTGGCTCAGGCGCCCCTGCGCTCACACCGGACATCAATGCCAGCGCCAGGGTCCCCCTCGGCTCAGCGGCTCAGCGGGGTTTGCAGTCCCGGAGGAAAGTAGGACGGCTCCAAACCATGTGTCCAAAGACATTCCCAACCCTCCCAGACTGACAGTCACGTAGGAAAAACCCTCGAATGACACTGTCTAAGCAGCAAAACCAAACCAGTGCCACCTCTCAAATAGGGGCCCCGCCTAGGACTGCAAGTCCTGCGGGTGCCGGGGGTCGAGAGCGCCCCGTCCGCTGACGGACCAGCCTGAGGCCTGCAGGGCCCCAGAGCCTGGGCTGAGCAGCGGGCGCCAGGGCAGGGGTGAGGACCGCCTTCCCGAGGAGGGAGCACGTGCGGGTGCGGGTGCGGGTGCGGAGAGAAGGGGAAGGGGGTCTGGGCCGGCGGCAGAACCGCTGCTCCCCAGGATGCACTCCAGAGCAAAGACCTGTCCTTAGAGACCAAGGCTGGGCTCCCCACACCCCTGCGTTACCATGGACACCGTGTCTAGGGCAGATGCGGAGAAGGCCGATGGGGAAAACGGAGGCATCGGAAATGGTGGGAGGAGAGCCCTGGGGTGCCCTGCACCGCCAGCAAGGTGAGCAGTGGGTCCCAGGGCAACGGAAGTGGACATCCCTGGAGCCAAATGACAAAGCGACGAAGACGCCCCACTTCAGGCACACGGTGAGGGGTCAGGCTCTCTGGGGAAAATAACAATGCTGAGAATTAAGACAGCAGGAAAGGAGGGAAGCCAAGCATGAGATGGACTGACTCCAGAGACGACGCCACTGGCATGCGTGTAGGAGCTGAACCTGGCTGCTGGGGGGCATGGGGAAGGGGGGGTCACTCACAGGGTCGCCAGGAGGGGGCGCCAACTCAGCAGCACGCAGCACACGCTCCCTCCTTTCTTAGGAAGGGCGTTCTCCATACTTAGCCAGCACGGGTCCCAAGCGGTGGGGGTAGAAACAGGAAAACGGGATTTTAGAGATCTTAGAATAAAGATCCATATCGGCCAGGCTGGTGTGGCTCTGTGGCTGAGCTTCGGCCGATGAACCAGAAGGTCGCAGCTCAATTCCCGGTCAGGGCACATGCCCAGGTTGTGGGCTCGATCCCAGTGTGGGGCATGTAGGAGGCAGCCAATCAATGATTCCCTCTCACCATTGATGTTTCTATCTCTCTCTCCCTCTCCCTTCCCCTCTAAAATCAATAAAATATATATGATCTCTGAACACATAATAATCTGACCATTCAGTGTGTGTGTGTGTATGTGTGTGTAAATATATATATGTATGTGTGTGTGTATGTGTGTGTGTGTATATATATATTTTTTATTTATTTATTTATTTATTTTATTTTATTTATTTATTAGAGGGCTGGTGCATGAATTAGTACATGGATGGGGTCCGGTCACGGGGAGGGGACATGGGTGGTTGGCCGGCCTGCCTGCTGGTCAAACGCCTGGTGGAGGGAACAATTTGCATATTAGCCTTTTATTATATAGGATACACACTGAGTAGCCAGATTATTATGCATTCAGAGATCACCATCGCTGGCCACTCAGTGTTTTTTAAAAAGATCTCTCTCTAATCTAAATTTCGCTTCCAGTCCAGTCCATAGGAAAGAGCCACTCCGCTGCCGCAGAAGCCGCGGACGCAGAGAGAAACACGTGTGGGGCAAACCTGGTGCGGGGCCTGGAGAGCCCTCCTGCCGGCGAGCTGCCCCACGGCCGTGATGCCACGCCATCATCAGAAACACGCGGAGACGGGGCCACCCCACACGCGCCGATGACCGCGCCTGACTCGGTTCCAGCCATGGCCCGGCACGGCACGCTGATGCAGGAACTCAGCAGGCACACGTGAGCACATCAAAGCCGTGTCTGGGAGATAAAAGCTCTCGCTGCATGCTGGCTGTTATTAGTTGTTGTTCCCACAATGCACTGTGATTCCCTACGCGTGGCTTATGTAGGATCAAATACAACACTTGGCATAGAAGCGGTTTTGGCCTTATGCTTAGAGAGTAATAAGCCAAGACGTGAACCTCAGAGGACAGGTGGGGGGAAGGAGGGAGGGTGAAGAGCCCAACCAGTGAACTTGTATGCATATCTGTGTGACCCATGGACACGGACAATGGGAGGGGGGAGCGGGCTGGAAGAGGTTAATGAGGAAAAAGGAGTATCTACGGCATACTTTCAACAACAAAAGAACAAAGTAGTAAGTCATGTTTCGCTGGTCGATCTCGTGGTTCCTTTGCGGACCATTCTGGCGCTAAGGGGACCTCTTCACGGTCCTTCCCTTCACAAAGCTGCGGCCCGGGGACTTCTCCCAGGCTCCGGCCTCAGCCTGGGGCACAGTGAGTCCCCGCAGAGGGTGAGTCTCCCTGAGCAGCAGCCACCTCTAAGGATCTGCTCCCTCAAAGCCCCTTCCCTCTGCGCCCACAGAGAGCAGGCCGGAGGAGAACAGAAAAGATCTGTAAATGCCCCTGGGAGAGTGAAAAAAATTTTCTTTCATAAAAACAGAAAGTCTTAATCCTACGGAAGTTTCCGGCTCCACTGTCACGGAGCTCAGCTGTACGTGTTCACAGAGCCACGCTGCGTAGACAGATTCTTATTTTTTTATTAAAAGATCAACATCAAAAAAGAGCTTACCCACATTCAGGGCCCTGAAGCCGTGTGTTTTATTTTCCATCCTAAACTCAGGCTCCGGGCAAAAGGAAACCGGAGTGCCCAGCCGACCGCACGGAGCCTCCGTCCGCGCACCCTGGCGGGCGCCACAGGCATCATGATACCGCGCTGCCCGCTACACACGCACACAGACCGTCATCCCGGTGTTTCCGCATGTCCAACACGGAGTCATCTTCACCTACGTTCCCGGGAACACCAGAAAAGGCCTGGAAGTCCCAATGTTCCTCCATCCACATTTTACTTTCCCAAATCCTGTGTTCAAGGCCAGGTCCTGACTTTTTTAGAAGATGTAATTATAATGGGTCACCCTCTCAATGTAACAGACTGTTCATTTGAGTAACAAAAGGTTATCGCAGGTTTGTACAGCAAGTAGGACTGTGCCATCGGCAGGAACACACGTCTTCTCTACTTGGGGGGGAGGGGAGATGGTGGGAGGGGAGTGAAGGCAGGAGAGATGGGAACCCTGGGGGGGAGTACCTCTGACAACACAAACAGCTCAGTAAACAAGAACTGCGGTTACATGTTCCTTTCCTACTGCTGCCCCACTCTGTCATTTCCCCTACACCAGCGATGTTCAACGGCTGTGCTGAGGAACTTTTAAACATGCAGCACCTGACTATTTCGTCGGGGGCATGGACCCCTTTTCCCTTATATTAACTGGGACTTTTTTAAAACACCGCAGGACATGGGACAAATTGTTAAAAATCGGGACTGTCCTGCCAAAAGCCGGACGTCTGGTCACCTTACTTATATCCGTGGTCGGCAAACTGCAGCTCTCGAGCCACATGCAGCTCTTTGGCCCCTTGAGTGTGGCTCTTCCACAAAATACCACGGCCTGGGCGAGTCTATTGTGAAGAAGTGGTGTTAGAAGAAGTTTAAGTTTAAAAAATGTGGCTCTCCAGAGAAATGTCAATCGTTGTAATGTTGATATTTGGCTCTGTGGACTAATGAGTTTGCCGACCACTGCCTTAGATTGTCAAATAGAAAATGACAAGAGCCAATACAGCAATAGGCGTCCAATGTGAATGAATAAAAATCACCCCCATCGTTCTGTGTCAGATTGGCACACACCACACTCTGTGTGCTGCAGATTTTGGTAATCAGCTTATGTGTGCCGCGAGAGGGAAAATGCTGAGAGCTGCTGCCTTGCAAATGCTTGTCCCACATCCTCTGTAAGGCTGCCATTCCGTGACTCTGAGAATGAGGGTCAAGAAACCCTAACGTTCCCGTTTGATATCAACATGCTATCACATTCCAGAAGTTATTATTATGAAGAGAGGCCAAATACTCCCATATGTTCCATGCACTGGATTATGCAGCTAACCACGCGGTCTAACAGGGGGGAGTGTCTGAAAGCGGGGGAACTCTGGGTTTGGGGGGGGATCCTACATCCCTTACATTTCAGTCCCATGTTGAAGGAAGATGCTTTTCTTCTTCACCCCCTCTGTAACCCTACTTGTGAAACGATCTCAGAATAAGAGCATTAATTAATCCTGACTAATTAGGGAGTGTAAACAAGTCCTTTCATCTGGTTTCCATTTTTTAACCTTTAATCAGCGTCCGGGAAACAGAAGGCACAGAAAGGAACGTTTTTGGTAAATTCCGAGCATCCACATGGGATGACGGAGCGCTCCAAAAATGTCCTGGGCAGGAGCGCAGCGAAGTACAAAGCTCCGGTCGGTTCCGGCTGAGCACGGCGTGCGTGCGTGCAAACTGCTCTCCTGATGCCCCCGCCGAGAATGTAAACTAACCGTCTGACGCCGGTGCTCGCAACGCGAAAACGAACCGATAGCTTGAACAGCAATGCCACCTGTTAAACGTGTCTTTTCACGGCGTGCTGTTCCCCAAGAACATTCTGGAAAGGTCTGATTGAAAAAAGAGTCGCAGGCACCGAAACCACCCATTCTTTAGAACACACGCCTGTGATCAAAGAGCTGCACCTCGTTTCTCTCCCTGCACCCGGAGTCTCCTGGGACAGGCCCACCCTCCCTTCCTGACGGGATGATGGAGCGTTCTTGTTTGACACACCTATCCCTTCTCCCAGCGCTGGCTGGAGGGAACGAATCTTCGCACAGTAGGACTCACGTGCACAGTAGGACTCACATGCACAGTAGGACTCCCGTGCACAGTAGGACTCCCGTGCACAGTAGGTCTCATGTGCACAGTAGGACTCAACTTACCCATCCAGGAGGTTCATGGTGGAGGAGGCCACTTCGGCAAACAGAATCAGTTTCCCCAGTTGCTTTGTCTGCAGGTTTCGCCGGTAGATGTCCAGGTCAAAGTGCGCGCAGGCGAAGGCCGCCGGGTCGGTCACCACGGGGAGGGCGGTTGGGGTGACTTCCATGTCGGGCGTGTGGGACGGGACAAGCCTGAGGGAGAGCTTGCTGGACTTTATCTCTCCTCCAGCGGCCACGCACTTCTCCAGCCACCGCGTGAGAGGGCCCCGGATCTCCTGCATCGCAAAGGAGGAAATGGAGGGGTGGTGATGCGCCATTGCATTGGGTGAGGGCACTTAAGTCACACAAGCACTTCCTAAGTCGTTACCATTGAACGCTACATTGGTGTGTTCTGAATGTTGGGACTATTATACACAGGCAGTAAGGACGCTAGTGTCTTAGACTACAAAAATAGCCTGCTCAGAAACCAGGAGGCAAGAAAATGAGCTCTTTCTCCCACTTTCTACCCTAAATTCTCCAAAGTCCAATCCAGCTGTCAGGCTGACTAGGAATCCTCTAGCCTTCTGTGCATTCCACAGAAAACGCGTATCCTCACACGTTCCCCCACAAGGACACGGGTTCTCCTATCGGGGAGAAAAGCCAACACCCAGGCACTGAGGTACCGGGAGCATTTGGCTCAGCCTCCGAGCACAGTCCCTGTCTACTGGACATGCGCTCTGTGGGGGAAGACGACAGAATGAATAAGTGATAGGCACAGGTAACGGAATGAATGTTGGTGTCCCCCCGAATGCTGATATTGAACTCCTAATCCCCAAGGTGACAGCCTTTGGAGGTGGAACCGTTGGGAGGTAGTTAGTCATGTGAGTGAGCCCTCCTCAACAGGGTCAGGCCTTTATCAAAGCCACCCCCCAGGGAGATCCCTCACCTCTCACCAGTGAGGACACGGCGACAAGGCGGCCTCACCAGAACCAGCCATGCCGGCACCCTGGTCCCGGCTTCCCGGCTGCAGAAGCAGGAGAAATAACTCTGTCCTTTCTGTTTCACAGCCTGCACGGACTGAGACACTCCGGCCTCAGACCTGGCCGCTAGCGATGAGCCACTCGCTCCTTCGCTGTTGGGCCGCCCTCTGAAGGGACGGAGCGGGCAGGTCTGAAGTCCCTTCCTCAGTCCCAGGGCCGAGGTTGTCACAAGGGGACCACACAGGCTAACGACACACGTGGGGAAGCGGGTGAGACCGCCAGATTACAGGGTGTCTGCACGGAGTCCGCTTTCACTCGCCGAGCAGAGTGAGACGGCGACGCGGCGCGGCCGGTGTTGGCAATGGGAGCCAGCTCAGAGTCAGTGAAAACCGGAGTGAAGCCACAGGGAACGGCAGTCCAGCGGCAGGACTTCCGGGACCGAATAGGGCAGGGAGTCCTCTCTGGAGCGAGTTACCCATCATTCATCTAAGAAAGACCTGTGTCTCACAAGCAGTGCCACAGTGGACAGAGGACAAAAGGCCGGCGGGTGTACACACAACTGCCGCAGAGTGTGAGGCATGACAAGCGCTAAGGAAATTCACTCCAACAACTCCAAAGCACTTCCCTTTGGCATGTGGTCCACCTGACTGGCCAAGTAGAATATCTGCTCTTATTTGCACACCAGTTGGTAGCAGATTCTCAAAGAATTATATTATCACTAGAGGCCCAGTGCATGAATTCGGGCTGACTGGTGATCGGGGCCAAACGGGGCCAATCGGGGCCAGCCAGCCAAGGGGAGGTGGTAGGGGCCACGGAGGTTGGCTGGCCATGGAAAGTTGGCTATGGGAGCGCACTGACCACCAGAGGGCAGCTCCTGTGTTGAGTGTCTGCCCCCTGGTGGTCAGTGCAGGTCATAGCTACTGGTCAGCCAGTCTTCTGGTCACTCGGTCATAATGGTCACTTACACATACACACACACACACATATATATACACACACATAAAAATATGTATTTTACTATATCTACTAATTACGAAAGTAATATTTCCAATTATATTTTTAAAAGTAATACTTTGATGCACAAATGCAAAAAAAAAAAAATTGATGAAAGCAACGCACTTTTCTCTTATACTTCTTCCACATAATCTTTCAGGACTTACGCAGAGCCAAGTAAATTACTCAGGACAAACAGAATCTAAAAGATATAAAATGAGGCCTGAAGCCTCTTAAGAAATATAACCGTATACTACCCATAAGTATTTGCATTCACGATAGTCGAATGCAACTTTAAGCCACCAAAACCAAGCACACAAAGGAAACATTTAGGCTCTCGCACACCCGTTATCCCTGGATAATAGAATAAAGTTCTGGTTGCAAGAAACATCAGCATTACTACCTGTTTGATGCAAATCTGCCTGGAATGTCCCCTCAAATGCACTCAAGTTACAACAGTGACTTAAGAGCTGTACAAGTAGCAGATATCCTGTGTAGGAAAAAGGATTCTGTTCCTTGGCTTAAGTCTACTAATGACCACTAAGGCAGTGTAGATATTCTGTTGACAAAAAAGGTTTGGATCATATATATCAAGGCAAATAGGCTGACATTAAGTAGTGTTATTCAACTCCAGTCCCAAATCCACCTAGCTCTTTGAAATCTTTGAAGCCAATTAGTTCTATTGAAAACAAAAACAAAACACACAACTGCTATCAATTTTCACCCCAGTGAGATTCATAAAAACCTTCTAATTAATGTGCTGCTGTGTGTGTGTTTTTTTAATTTGAACTTCAAGAATTTAGTTTTTACCTTTCTCTAAGATTTCAGGCTACTTAAATACAATTTAGGTAGAACCAAAAATCTGAATTTTTTATAGTTACATAACTGCTGGACCATGTGAATTGGCCACAGCACTAGGGAGTTGATCGCTAGCCATTCACAGGAAAAGTGAACGTGCCTTTGTTTCTTGCTGGAGCACACTGCACACGATGGTGAAGATACTAAGGAATCTACCGAAAAAGTACCAGAACTAGTGAGTTCAGCAAGGTCACAAAATACAAGGTCAACATACAAAATCTGGGTGTATTTCTACATATTAGCCATAAATATTTGGAATCTGAAACTTCTAAAAAATACCATTTTAATAGACCTGAAAGATTTAGGGACAAATTAAACAAAATTTGTACCAGACCTGTACATTGAAAACTGAGTTGAAAATTAAAGGAGCTCAAAATAACTGAGGAGATATACCATGTTCATGGATTGGAAGACTCAATATTACTAAGATGTCAATTCTCTCCAAATTGATCTATAAATTCAATGCAATTCCCACTAAAAGCCTAGAAGGCTTTTTTTTGTAGAACTTGATAAGCTGGTTCTAAAACATATGCAGAGATAGAAAAGACCTAGAATGACCAAGACAATTTTTGGGGAGGGAGGAGGAAGTAGGAAGAGTTATCTTTCAAGACTAATTACAATGCTGCAGTAATGAAGATAGTGTGATATTGGAGTACAGACAGACATAGATTACTAAAACAGAACAGGGTCCAGAAACAGAGCCACAAATATATGTTTGACTGATTTTCAACAGAAGTGCCAAGGCAATTCACTTGAAAAAAAGGTCATCTTTTTAATGAACAGTACTGAAACAACTGTACATCCATATGCAAAAAAGCACACAAATAAAAAAATCTTATCCTGCATGTATACAAAAATTAACCTGGGCCCCGGCTGGTGTGCCTCAGTTGGTTGGGCATCATCCTGTGTACGAAAAGGTTGCTGGTTCTGACAGGCTGCTGGTGGTTGGCTTTTCTCCCAGTCCCTTGTGGGGAGAGAGTGAAGATACCAACATTCATTCCATTACCTGTGCCTGTCGTTTATTCATTCTGTTTTCTTCTCCATAGAGGGCATGTCCACGAAACAGCAAACAGGGACTGCGCTCGGAGGCTGAGCCGAATGCTCTCAGTACCTCAGAGCCTGGGTTTTTGCTTTTATCCCAGTCCCTTGGGGGAAAGTGTGAGGATTCGTGATTTCTGTAAAACGCACAGAAGGCTAGAGGTTCAGAGTCACCGCCTCACTCCACTTAGCTAGTGAAAGCGAGGGCTGCTGGCTGCCTCCCGTACGTGCTCCTGTGCGGTTGCTGGTTTCCCCCATTAATCACTCTCATGCTGATTTTTTTTTTCCCTCTCTCTCTCTCTCCCTCTCCATTCTGCTCTTTAAAAAAATCAATTAAAAAAAAAAATTTTTTTTGTTAAATTGCATCAATGAATCATAAACCTAAATGTAAAACTCTGAAACTTCTCAAATAAAATTATAGGAGCAAAACTTTCTGACCTTGGGATGGGTAAAGCTCTCCTGAGACAGAACAAAAGAAGCATGAACCATAAAAGAAAAAATGATAAACTGGACTGCATAAAATTAAGAGCATTAAGAACTGCTGCTCTTCCAGAGAGAAAGTTAAGAAAAGGGAAAAGACAAACAACAGACTGAGAGAAACTAACATGTCTGACAAAGGACCTATATCCAGAATATTCTTAGGTCCTTAGAACAGAATTATAAACAAGCCAACAATTCAACTTAGAACATGAGTGAAAAGATTTGAACAGACACTACCCAAAGGAAAACATCAGGTGGCCAAAGAGTACATGAAAAAAATACCCAGAATCCTTTGTCACCAGGGAAATACCAACTGAAGCCACAATGAGGTACCACCTCACACCCACCAGAACGGAGTGCAGCTAAGAGAAGAGACGGTCAGGATGCCACACGCGGTCCCATTGGAGCCATTTCACCATCACTCAGCTCATCGGCTACATTCATCCATCCGAGAAGATTCAGTCAATGAAGGAGAGCCATCCTCTGACTCAGTGTCTGGCTCCGAATACACATCACCTTCTGCCTGTGGTTTGGCCTCGTCTTCCCCAGATATACCTGCTCTCCACCTCTAAAGGTGTTCTACCCCAGAGACACAGTGGCCTCTGCAAATAATCAGACGAGTCGTGCCTCAGTCGTAAGTAACACTGTAAGTTGCCAGGCAACCAGCAGTGAGTGAATCAGAAAAGGAATCCACACAGACACGGGATACAAGCCCGTTTTTATGGCTGTCTCGTTCTCAAATACGCTCGAGGAAACAGGAACAGACTGAACAACAGCAAACCCGTTCCTATCGTTGTAGTTTACAAACTGGTGTGTCGCTGACGCAGCGTCTTCACAACCATAAAGAGGACGCTTCTGTAGCCAAAACCGATATGACTCAGTGGATAGAGCATCAACCTGCAGACTGAAGAGTCCCAGGTTCGATTCCAGTCAAGGGCATATACCTTGGTTGCGGGCACATCCCCAGTAGTGGGTGTGCAAGAGGCAGCTGATTGGTAATTCTCTCTCATCGATGTTTCTGACTCTATCCCCCTCCCTTCCTCTCTATATAAAAAAAAAAAAAATCAATACAATATATATATTAAAAAAAAAAAAAAAAAAAGAGGACGCTCTTGTAGGATCAGGGCTGACCTCACTGAAGGGGAAAGAGAGTAGCCTGGACAGAGGTCAACACCCCGTTGGGAGAGAGCCCAAGGGGGCTGGGAGCTGGGGGCTGGCCCAGGGGACTCTCTCTGGAGGGACTACCCCTCCCAAGCCAGCCCTGAGGCCCACGTGGGCCCAGCAACGAGAGGAGCTCCCTCGCACCCAGCTCCTTCCCTGGTGACCAGCGGGGGCCTGGGACGACAGCTCTGGACGCCCCAGAAATGAGGACAGGTGGGCCGGGTATCGCCGTCTGCACCAGCACCGGCACTCCCACCCCGGGCCTGGGACCCGGCAGGCACTCCATAAACGCCGCTCACACCGCGCTCCCTTTATGATGTAAGCGATCGCTCGGCGGAGGCGGGAAAGGCCACGGGTTCTGCGCGTTCCGTTACCTGCCAGCAGCGAAGGAGACAAAGGCTGTGGACCCGTAAACCGGCGTAATGAATAGGCCGTTTCTAACGAGGCGGTTTACGGGCTCACACCTCCGCTGGCCAGCGGCTCGCTGGAGAGGTGAGGCCCGTTCAGCGAGGGGGGGACACAGAGAGGGAGGGAAAGGGAGGGGAGGGAGGCGGCCACCGCCCTACGAGAGACGCTAGCTCCCGCTGGCGGCCGGGTTCGGGCTCCGCGGGGAAGTCCCCGGGGCCCTCATTAAGCCGCCGGCCGCCCTCCGTTCCGTCCAACACAAACAGGCCCGGGGCTGGGGCGGCCTGGGACGCCAGGAAGGCTCCGCGCGGTGAGCCCGCTGCGGGGGGACACCTGTGGGGCGCCCTGCCCAGCTCGCCTGGGGTGGCAGTCCTGGCTGGCACACGGTGGGCACACGCAGGCACAGGTGTGACCTCCCGCCCTCCACAACGCCGAGTGGGCGCAGGCCGGGAGCGCCAGAGGGGCCGGTACGGAGGGCACAAAGGCGCCATCCTACACGACTGGCCCCCGACCTGTGGGCCCGGCCTTGACCCTCTGGAGAGCTGGGCACGGGGCGGGGACCCCAGCTCTGCCACCACCACTGGGAGGCCTCTTTCCTGCTCCTTTTTTTATTTTATTTTTTTAACATATTTTTATTAATTTTTTACAGAGAGGAAAGGAGAGGGATAGAGTTAGAAACATCGATCAGCTGCCTCTTGCACCTCCCATTGGGGATGTGCCTGCAACCAAGGTACATGCCCTTGACCGGAATCGAACCTGGGACCTTTCAGTCCTCAGGCCGACGCTCTATCCACTGAGCCACACGAGTCAGGGCTGCTCCTTTTTTTTTTTTTTTATCCTGGGTGGTTTCTGTTGGTTTGTTTTAGAGAGAGAGGAAGCGGGGAGGGGAAAACATTGATCGGTTGCCTCCTGTAGTGCCCGGACCAAGGATCAAGCTTGTAACCTACGTGTGTGCTCCGACCAGGAGTGCGACCCGCAGCCTTTGGATGCTCCGACCCACGGAGCCCCCCGGCCAGGGCTCAGGGTCTTCGTGTTTCAATCAGCTTCAAGATTCAATGTTTAGCCCTGGCTGGTGTGGCCCAGTGGATAGAGCGTCGGCCTGTGGATCAAAGGGTCCTGGGTTTGATTCTGGTCAAGGGCACATGCCCTGGTTGCAGGCCAATCCCCAGTAGGGGGCGTGCAGGAGGCAGCCGATCCATGATTCTCTCTCGTCATTGATATTTCTCTCTCTCTCTCTCTCTCTCTCTCTCTCTCTCTCTCCCTTCCTCTCTGAGGTCAATAAAAATATATTTTAAAAAAATAAAAAAGATTCAATGTTTAGTCCCAAATGTTAGCTCCTCAGTAGGAATTAGAACAGCAGCTCCAGGGTTGCAATAGTAAAAAATAGCCATGGGGCCTGAAAAGAGAAGCGGCAGCTTGCAGAGGGTTTAGGGCAAGCCCAGAGCTTTCCACCCAGCCCACGTACTTTAACCAAGGTCCACGTTCTGCCCCCACGACCCTGGAAAGTTTGAGAGTCCCAGAGAATGCCACGTGGGCGGGGCCCGGGACACCACCGGCGTGTGCCAAGGGCAGACGGGCAGGGGTCTCGCTGCAGAGGGGGCCTGTGCAGGGGAAAGAGCCGCAGCCCGGCCAGCCCCTGGCATCGCTCTGACCTGGGAAGCCGCTGATAAAAGATAAAACTCCCCCCCGCCCCCCCAAATGTCCTGTCAGCGTTCCTCAGGCACGGCAACGGCTGATTCTGTTGGACGGCTGGCCGTGGCTGTTTACGAAACCCCGTTCCCCCTCAGTGACGGGTGACTGAGCGAGGCCGGACGGGCGGCGCGCGGAGCTGCCGGCTGCTGGGGGCCGGCGCCCCAGCCCGCGGGGCTCCCCGACACCGGAGCGGAGAGCGCTTCACAGGCACCCGGGGGGTGGGGGGGAGGCCACACGCTTTTCCACGTCCCAAGAAACGCACTGCCTCCACGCCTGCTGTGGCAAACCCCGGGAACATGACACCCAGACTGACAACACAGGGTCCTCGCCTGCCAGCGATCGGGTTCCAGTCTCATGGGGCGTCGGCCTGCAGACTGAAGGGACCCAGGTTCGATTCCAGTCAGGGGCATGTACCTTGGTTGCGGGCACATCCCCAGTGGGGGGCGTGCAGGAGGCAGCTGATCGATGTTTCTCTCTCATCGATGTTTCTAACTCTCTATCCCTCTCCCTTCCTCTCTGTACAAAATCAATAAAACATGTTTTTAAAAAAAGAATACCTTTTAGCATCTCGCGCCTCGGTGGGTCGGCAGGACCCTCTGTGCGGCCTCCGCTCGGAAGGGGTTGCCGAGGCCGCCCCCGTCAAGAACACCTTCCAGAAGAAGCAAACTGTGGTCACCAGGACTACCCCCCGGAGGCCGGACCCTGAGTGCAAACGCAGGAAGCGGGTTCCGAGCCAGACCCGGGGTGTGGGGAGCCCCGCGGCGAGTGCGGATCCAGCGTGTCAGTGACAGCTCGCTGGCACCGGACGGAAAACACGCCAGTCTTCCTCTCAGGCCTTGAACCGCGTCCAGGGCCTGCGTCACCCCCGGCAGAGGGCCTCGCCGCGAGCAGCCTGGTGGGGAACCCGGATTGGTAGCCTCACAAAATTTACTGGTTGTAGAAACAGTCAACGCGCCCCCGGGGAGGTGAGCTCAGCCGCGCCGTCCTGACAGCAGCCCCTGGTGGCCAGTTTGGGGAAACGGGCTGGCTCCGCCTCGGCAAGTCTGACCCTAATGAAGGCGCGGCGGCCGGGCCAGGCAGCACAGGCGGCTGGGGGGGCAGAGAGCCAAGCTGAGGGGCCCTCTGAGCCGCATAAATTACCCCGTTGTCAGGGGACCTGTCCTTTGCGTTAAAAAACAAAAGCCCTAGCAGGTCTGGCGCAGTGGATAGAGCGTCGGCCTACAGAGTGAAGGGTCCCAGGTTCAGTTCTGGCCAAGGGAACAGGCCTGAGCTGTGGGCTCGATCCCAAGAAGGGGGCATGCAGGAGGCAGCTAATCAATGATTCTCTTCATCGTCTATGTTCTATCTCTTCCCCTCTCCCTTCCTCTCTGAAATAAATAAGAACATTATATATATGGGAGCATGCAAGAGGCAGCCGATCCTCATCATTGATGTTTCTCTTTCTCTCTCCCTCTTCCTTACTCTCTGAAATCAATATATTTTTTAAAAAGCAAAAACATATATATATATATATATATATATATAAAGTACTGTCTTTCAAAAGTAGAAAAAATAGAACTTATTTCGAAAAGGCAATATAGTAACAGTTCTAAGTTAGCTTGTCCCTTTAAATAGTCCAGGAACCCGGTTTCTACACAAAATAAAGTATGTCCCGTCCACAGCCCACGCATTCCCACATACCGAATGCTAGGAATTCCTACTGCAATGTAAGGAGCATGGCAGAAACTTCTAGAAGACACTATCATTCATTCGGAGAATAAAATGAAACAGTCAAGATGGTGAGGCTGATTTCTGATCCGGATTCACATCGTTTCCCTGAGATAAACAGCTCAGCGCTCCGAGGCTGACAGCCGGCTTCAAAGGCCAACAGGCAAACAGACAGGCAGACAGGCAGACAGGCAGACAGACAGACAGGCAGGTAGGCAGACAGGCAGACAGGCAGGCAGGCAGGCAGGCAGACAGGCAGACAGGCAGATAGACAGGCAGGCAGGCAGGCAGACAGGCAGGGAGGGAGGCAGGCAGACAGACAGGCAGACAGGCAGATAGGCAGATAGGCAGATAGGCAGACAGACAGGCAGACAGACAGCCAGGCAGGTAGGCAGACAGACAGACAGACAGGCAGACAGGCAGATAGGCAGATAGGCAGACAGACAGGCAGACAGACAGGCAGACAGGCAGGCAGGCAGGCAGATAGGCAGACAGACAGGCAGACAGACAGGCAGGCAGGCAGGCAGGCAGGCAGGCAGACAGGCAGACAGACAGGCAGGCAGGCAGGCAGGCAGATAGACAGGCAGACAGGCGGATAGACAGGCAGACAGGCAGGCAGACAGGCAGATAGGCAGACAGACAGGCAGACAGACAGGCAGGCAGGCAGGCAGGCAGGCAGACAGGCAGGCAGGCAGGCAGGCAGGCAGACAGGCAGGCAGGCAGGCAGGCAGACAGGCAGGCAGGCAGGCAGGCAGGCAGACAGGCAGGCAGGCAGGCAGGCAGGCAGGCAGATAGGCAGATAGGCAGACAGACAGGCAGACAGACAGACAGGCAGACAGGCACACAGGCAGGCAAGCAGCGCGGGGAGGAGCTGCTGCCCCAGCCGCCTTCTCCGTAAGGTGCACGCTGCCCTCCGCCAGAGAACAATCTGGAAACAATCTGCAGGGCAGCTGCTCTCATCAACAAACTGTTTATTGTAAGAAAGTGGCTGGGTCAAAGGCTAAACGTCAACCTGAAGCGAAAGCATACGGAGCAAAACTCAACGCCACCCCCTCCCTCCCGGGGAGCCCAGGGCTGCGCCGCCGAAAAGAGGGCTGAGGGGCTCCCTAGTTCTGCACGGGCGGGCGGAACAAACCCCCATCTCAAGGTGCGGTGGCTTTCACGTTATTACAAATGGCTGTTTGCTGTCATTTTCAGAATGGCCTCGTAACGGGGATAAAACATGGCATTCAAAAGAGGCACGGAAATCAACTTCCTAAATCACTCCCCGAAAGCTGCCAGGGTTCAGATCCAGCGGCTGCTTCCTGGGGGTCACTCCATGAAGGACCCCGTGCCCGGGTGAGGCACCCCCCTTCCCAGGCGCCCGCCCCTGGGAACTGGGACGCTGGCTGCCGACGGGATCATGTGAAGGAACCGACTTTTGGTGTGAGAGTGGTATTTGGTTGTATTTTTAAATAATGTTCTGATCTTTAGACGCATGTACCCTGTTTCCCCGAAAATAAGACAGTGTCTTATATTGATTTTTGCTCCCAAAGATGCGGTAGGTCTTATTTTCAGGGGATGTCTTATTTTTCCATGAAGAAGAATACGGTACACATTTATGGTTAAATGAAAATAAAGGAAATTTATTACCTGTATATGGTACGGTAGTACGGTAGTTGTCAACACAAACCAGACAACCTGTGAATCCTACAGTATCAAGAATTTACTCATTTATTCAATGACAACCATGTCATCATCTTCTGGAACATCATCATAACAATCCAATTCCTGAATTTCCTGGTGAATTTCTTGTGACTCCATTTCTTTCAGAGTCAGTGGACCAAATCTCTCATGTTTAGCCTAGGGAGGGCCTTATTTTCGGGGGGGATGCCTTATATTTCACTCAGAAGGGAACCTGTAAGTAGGTCTTATTTTCGGAGGATGTCTTATTTTCAGGGAAACATAGTACTAACATATTTACAGCCCTGACCGGTTTGGCTCAGCAGATAGAGTGTCAGCCTGCGGACTGAAAGTACCTGGGTTCGATTCCGGTCAAGGGCATGTACCTTGGTTGCGGGCACATCCCCAATACAGGAGGTGCAGGAGGCAGCTCATCAATGTTTCTCTCTCATGGATGTTTCTAGCTCTCTATCCCTCTCCCTTTCTCTCTGTAAAAAATCAATAAAACATAATAAAATAAAATATTTACAGATGAGCGATCTGATCTGAGATTTGCTTCAAAATAACACAGGAGGAGGAGTGGGTAGGGATGGATGAGAACACTGGCCAGAATGGAAAGGCGTGCAGTGGCTTGCTCACCTCGCAGGGATCAGGACATTAGTCTGTTTATTTTTTTGTTTATTTTTCTATGAAATACCTGGTGCGGCAAAAGTAGGTTTACAGCCCAGCCAGAGTGGCTCAGTGTCTGAGCATCAACCTATGAACCAGAAGGTCGAGGTTCGATTCCCAGTCAGGGCACATGCTCAGGTTGCAGGCTCCATCCCCAGCGTGGGGCGTGCAGGAGGCAGCCATTCCATGATTCTCTCTCATCACTGGTGTTTCTCTCTCTCTCCCTTCCCCTTCTTCTCTGAAATCAATAAAAACATATTTGCTAAAGTAGGTTTATAGTTGTTTATATGGAAAAGCATACAATAATTAATAAATAATAATACCAGAATAAACTGTGTTTCATCTCGCCGGGATTGGTAGCTTAACAAAATTTACTGTAGAAAAGGTACCACCCTGAATTTTTTTACTTGTATAAACAATTGCACGAAAGCATTAAAAATGTTTTCTTAAACATAAGGAAAATATTAGCCTCCTTATACGAATTAATTACTTCTCCATATGAGCACCTACCGCGGGATTACTAGGGGTCCAACGAGACTGTCTGTGGCCGAGCAGGGCCTGAGAGTGAGCAGAGCCCTTACATTCTGGGTCGCCCGCCGGAGACGCAGGGAGAGGTACTCAGGGTCCCCCCGCGCCCCTGACCGCGGCCAGAGTCTGTCATACGCAGGGCCACGCGGTGGGACCGTGGTGGGACCGCACTGCGGAGCGTGAGGGTTTCCGTGAGCTGGGAAGAAAACCTCGGATCTGATCACACATGATCTGAGAACGGCCACGGAGCACAGAATTTTGAAAAGCACACCTGGTTTGAACATCTGAGGCTGCTACGCTGTGTGGCATTGATGACTCTTAAGACTGGTTGGAGAAAGCGCCTGACGTAAGATAAAGCAGAAGCACAACTTCCTTTCCTGGTGCTGAAACGAGCTGTGGGTGGAGGTCATCAAATTGTTCCAGTTTCAAATGAAAATGGCTATGATCACAAATTCTTAGAAAAGAATGCATCAAAGGAACTACTTTAAAATAATTTTTTTTTTAAATTTTGTGTGTGTGTATGTGGTTGTTTTTATTTGTTTGTTTGCTTTGCATCTAGTTGCTCTCCTGGGACCAGCATGGCACTGAGGAGTCCGGGGAAAGATGTGCAAGGTCATTCCATCGGCCCTCCCCTAACCCGAGAGGGAAGGCCAGGGGCTCAGGACGCAGAGGCGGTGGCCGTCCTTCCAAAAGCTGTGACACCCACTCAGTGAACCCGAGCCGCCCGCTCCCCCCATCACGGCGGAAAGTGCTCTCAGAGAGAAGGAGCTTCACAACGAAGACATTTCACCTTTAAAGCGTTTTATGGACTGAACGGCCAAAAAAATAAAATAAAAAACCCACCTGTAAATCATTGCTATACCGAGGTTGCCATGGGAAGCGGCAGTCTAGAATATTCTAGGCAATTCTAGGCTGGAGGAGTTTGGCCATGCCCCTCGCCCACCCCGTCCCCCCAGAAAACGAACCGTAATTTTTTCATTTATGAAACCACGTTTTCCTTTAAAAGACGTATTTCCTTAGTTACCAAGCCGGAACGCGGGGAGGGAAGGGAGGACAGGGGCCTCACTGGGTCACTGCGCTGAGCCCTGGAGCGGGGCTCATGTTTGCTCAAAGACAGGAAGACAGCTCCCCCCATCCCGGACACACGCAGGGAGACACAGAACTCACACCCACCCAACAGAACCCCGCTGAGGGCGGTGTCGACGGGGAGCCCATCCCCTGGTGCTAGCTCCGCAGCCTCCCAGACCGTCCCCGGAGCTTTAGTAAAACAGGCAGGAGAGCAGACGCCTTTATATTCATGTCAACATTAGGAAGACTCAGCGCACCGAGGACTAGAAATTAACCCACTGCACGCCATGAGCGTCTGTACACACAGGCGGCGGCCTTTCTCACACGCACGCACATTAAAAAAAAAAAAGTTCTCCCTGAGTGGCAGCCCTGGCCAGCTTTAAAATCGTTTTCCATAGCCGAAACCGGTTTGGCTCAGTGGTAGAGCTTCGGCCTGTGGACTGAAAGGTCCCAGGTTCGATTCCAGTCAGGGGCATGTACATTGGTTGCGGGCACATCCCCGGTAGGAAGTGTGCAAGAGGCAGCTGGTCGATGTTTCTCTCTCATCGACGTTTCTAGCTCTCTATCTCTCTCCATTCCTCCTCTCTGTAAAATACCAATAAAACATATTAAAAAATAAATAAAATAAAATAGTTTTCCGTGAGAATTTTTAGCTGAAAATATTCAAGAACACCCGAATGGTGAGTAATCTATTTATTTCCAGAACAGTCATTGCAAATTGCTTTTTTTAATTAATTTCAAGACATCGTGGCGTGTGGGGATGGTTTCCGCCTTGGACAGGTGGCGGCGAACTGGTTAGAAAGATGTCCTAGGGACCCCGGTGCCGGCCTGCAGCGCGCCGCTCGGCTCCCAGGGAGTGTGAGCGGGGAGCCAGTGGCAGTGGTGACACCACGCTTCTCAGCTTCAGAAAGGGGTCACCACGCAGGGCCGGCGCAGAGGACAACCAGGAGCCTGCGATCCCTGGCCCGTGGCCACGCCGGCTCCTCGATGCCGGGCAGGTGCATCTGCTGAGGAGCAGCGACGGGGCCGGGACGAGAACAAAATGAAGGAAGTGGCCCACACCCTCCCGTCTCCAAGAGAAAGAGATTGACGGACGGACAGACAGACAGACCAACCGACCGACAGACCTGGGCGGAGCCTCCCGCTGCTCCTCTGCTGGCCGGCTCTCAGAGGAAGCCAGAGAGGCCTTCCCCTGCCGGCCGGGCCCCGGGACCCGCACAGGGAGCCGCCGCAGAGGGTTCGATGCACGCGGCTCCACACGTGGCCCGTCCGTCTTGAAGTCCAGAAACACCACGGATGTTTAATTCCCAAGCAGCGTTCCGCAGGAGCCCCACCTGTCAGGCAGACCTCGGAAAGGAAGGACCCGGCGCAGCCGCGCTGAGCGAGAGCCGTGCTCCGAGGGAGGGCACCCTGTGCCCTGCGGCCTCGGCTCCACGCCTGGTCGAGGCCACAAGGAAAGTGCGGGCCGTGGATCAGGCCCTCCCACCGGCCCGGTGCGGCTCCACCAAGTGCCTGACCTCCCGCCCGATGCCTGCCCTCCTACCAGCCTGGTGCGGCTCCGCCCGGTGCCTGCCCTCCCACGGGCCCGGTGCCTGCCCTCCCACGGGCCCGGTGCCTGCCCTCCCACGGGCCCGGTGCCTGCCCTCCCACCGGCCCGGTGCCTGCCCTCCCACCGGCCCGGTGCCTGCCCTCCCACCGGCCCGGTGCCTGCCCTCCCACGGGCCCGGTGCCTGCCCTCCCACGGGCCCGGTGCCTGCCCTCCCACCGGCCCGGTGCCTGCCCTCCCACCGGCCCGGTGCCTGCCCTCCCACCGGCCCGGTGCCTGCCCTCCCACGGGCCCGGTGCCTGCCCTCCCACCGGCCCGGTGCCTGCCCTCCCACCGGCCCGGTGCCTGCCCTCCCACCGGCCCGGTGCCTGCCCTCCCACCGGCCCGGTACAGCTCCCGGCCTGATGCCTGCCCTCCCACCGGCCCGGTGCCTGCCCTCCCACCGGCCCGGTGCCTGCCCTCCCACCGGCCCGGTGCCTGCCCTCCCACCGGCCTGGTGCCTGCCCTCCCACCGGCCCGGTACAGCTCCCGGCCTGATGCCTGCCCTCCCACCGGCCCGGTGCCTGCCCTCCCACCGGCCCGGTGCCTGCCCTCCCACCGGCCCGGTGTGGCTCCGCCCGGCTGCCCTTTCCGATTTGGAGACAGAATCTGCCCCGAAGACCAGGACACGGCCAGACTCCAGAACCAGCTCCTATCTGCTTCCCCGGAGCTCCCGCCACGGCCCGGCCGCACACGTGGCAGCGATTAAGGCCTGATATTCGGGCGAGAAACCCTGGGTCCGGTGACGTTTTCCTCCAGAGGAGCCTGCTCCCATCCACAAACCTCGGCCTGCGCCGTGGTGGATGGAAATAGCCCGAGGGAGTCACACCGCCTCCGAGACAGGCCGTTACCCCAGGTCCCGGCCACTCGGAGACCGGCTGCCCTTCCCCAGGCCAGCCAGCAAGAGAACCCCCAAACCTCACCGCCCCCCCAAGGCGGGCCTGCTTCCCCACGCGTCCGCTCAGCCTTTGCCTGGACGGCAGCCAGGGACACACACTCCGCAGGCACGGCTGACACATCCCTGTGGGAGCGAGATTCTAAGAAGAAGACAGTCCATACAGTAGCTGAAAAGCCTCCCCCCAAAAATAAATAAAAGATAAATAGAAGAATAAAATACAGGCAGCTAAGGAAGCCACCCCACCTGTCATTCCTTCCTTCCTTCCTTTGCTTCAGTGTCAAAACCCACCGTGCCACCTGTGCCGCAGGTATTGTGCTGGGTGCCGGGAGGCCGGCTCAAAGGAACAAAAAGCACCGCTGAGGGGAGAGAGGGGAAAGAAGAGGGGGGACGGGGAGGGAAAAGCCGTGCGAACAGCCATCATCGCCGCGCAGCTTGACAGGCTCCTTCCATCTGCCCGCTGGCCCGCCAGCCGGTACGGCCGCCACGCCGCTCGGCGCTGTCAGAGCCGTTCAGGCCGCAGCCGGGGCTCCACGTCTCCCCGGGATCCGAACCCCGACTCTGAGCTGCGCTCGGAGTAACTCCAGGAGTCCCCTCCCTGCACGTTCCAGCCGCAGGACGAGGATTAGAGGCGAAGGGAGGAAGCGTTCCGTACCAGACGCCGCGCCAGAAAAACACCCCAAGAACTGTGATGAATCCGGATTCAGACTGAGGCTCTCCCGAGGCCCCACGCCCGGGCCGCCATGGATCGGAGGAGACCGTGCATGTGGAGGCACTCGGTGAGCTGTAAGCAGTGCTGTGACATGAGAAAGCCCCTTGTGTTCCGGACACCCCCTCGGCGAGCTCACACGCCTAGCAGGCGCGCGGTGCTGGCTGCAGGGAGTGGCTGGTAGGAGAAGGAAGAATCAGAACCACACGGTGCGATTTAGGCTAAGGTTCTTCCTAAAGCAGCCAGCATCACCCGGGAACTCCCGGTGGAAGGGACTGGGCAGGGATTTTCTGACGTGTTTACAGCTACCAAACTATCATGATCAATAATGTGGCTGTTATTGGGGGCGGGAGGGAGGTGTCAAGGCAAATGATTTGTGGCTGAATCAAATCGAAATATGAGACTAGTTTCTGTCTTTTTTAAAAATATATTTCACTAATTTTTTTTTTTTTTTTTTTTTACAGAGATGGAGAGGGATAGAGAGTTAGAAACATCGATGAGAGAGAAACATCGATCAGCTGCCTCCTACACATCCCCCCTCCTACTGGGGATGTGCCTGCAACCAACGTACATGCCCTTGACGAGAATCGAACCTGAGACCTTTCAGTCCGCAGGCCGACACTCTATCCACTGAGCCACACGGATCAGGGCTGGTTTCTGTCGTTAAGCCTATCTGATCCATCCCCATTCCCACCCCGCCAGCCACGCACACAGACAGGGTGCCTTTCCGCCGGCTGCTCTGACAACAAACTCGGCTGTCACTTCTTGTTACAGTGACTCCCTGACCCCGAGGCAAAGGAATCACACGCGCCCTCGAGAGGCTGCCAGCATCCTGCCTGCTTCCCTCAGGTCCCCCCGCGTCAGCCATCAGCCGGAGGAATGCTCCAGACACCACAGCTCTGCGGTTTCAGAAAGAGGGGGTGTCCCAGGAGAAGGGGCGAGCTGGGTGGTTGGGCCTTGTCCCTCCCTCCATCTCCTCCTCCTCCTCCTCCTCCTCCTCCTCCTCCTCCTCTTCCTCCTCCTCCTCTCTCTCCTCCTCCCCCGCACCAGGCTGGGGGATGGGAAGGGTCCCAGCAGCTGCTGTGCAGGAGGCGGCTGAGGCTCTGTCACACCAATGGGGTTCCTGCACCGTGTGGGGCAGACCCCACAGGCAGCCACGGCACACCCGCTTCCTTCTGCCCCGCCCCTGGCGGAAAACAAAATGGAAGCAAGAGGGGGTGTTTCTCGGATGGACTGAGGTTTGAAAATGGAAAGAGCTGTTTTTTCTATAAAATCGGTGATGCTCACAAGCACACTCACGACCCCACAATAAAGGCATCTTCCTGCTGACTTCTCGTCACCACAATGGCAGGACGGGGGGTGGCTGCCCCGAAATCTCTCTCCTCAGAACCCTGGGGTCCAGCGTGTGGTGCTCCGCCCAAACCCCAGAAAAGGGGGTCACCTGCCGGGAAGGACTCCCCCTTAGGTGTCAGCATGAGTGTGGTCCTCTCTGAGAAACAGTTCATGGAGTTCTGAACGGCTGCAGCCCTGACCGGTGTGGCCCAATGGATAGGGCGTCAGCCTGCGGACTGAAAGATCCCAGGTTCGATTCCGGTCAAGGGCATGTGCCTTGGTTGCAGGCACACCCCCAGTAGGGAGTGTGCAGGAGGCAGCTGATCGATGTTTCTTTCTCATTGATGTTTCTAGCTCTCTACCCATCTCCCTTCCTTTCTGTAAAAAGTCAATAAAATATATTTTAAAAAAGAAGAAGAAAGAAAAGAAACGGCTGCATCCAAGCAGCGGGGAGGAGAGGTGCTCCAATCATGACCTCCCACCCCAGGAGCTGGGACAGCTAGGGCCTGAGAGCCAGAATCAAGCCTAACGGCCCCTCACCAGTGCGAGTCATTTACTAACAAAGCTAACACTTTTCGTACAATTAGTACAGATGTCAAACATTAAACCAAGATCAACATCTATATGGGACTTCTCTTTTAAATATCTGTTTATTGATTTCGGAGAGTGAAGGAGAGAGAGAAACATCAATGATGAGAGAGAATCATTGACTGGCTGCCTCCTGCACGGCCCCTCAGCCCAGGGGATGTGCCCTTGACCGGAATCGAACCCGGACCCTTCAGTCCTCGAAGGCCAAAGCTCTATCCATGAAGCCAAACCAGCCAGGGTGACATGGGACTTCTTGCCTCTCATTCAAGTGTTGACCATTTATGGAATGCCTTCAAAGTCTACTGACAGAGTAATTTGGTTTTTAATTTTTAATAACTGGGTTTGCTCTTTATAAAAACAATACAGGTGCATTGTAGAAAATTTGAAAAATACAACAAATGTGTTAAAAGCTTATTCAAATCGCTCTTAGCCCACCACCCAAAAATACAACCATATATGTACTGTATTTCCTTCCAGTCTTTTTTCTGTGAGTATACGTGTGTGGGGTGTGCACGTGCTCATGTGTTTTACTGGTTTACTTTGACAGATCATAAATTCGCTGAGGCCCGAATTTCAATCCCGCCCCCAGGAGGTTCAAGGAACCAGCGAGACCCCGGTCAGAGAGGAGGTACGCTCGGCCACCAGGCGTCTGCCCCCCAGGAGCTGGCTGCCCGGTCTGATCACGCCCGGTGACACCGCAAAGCCATGCTGGCTGGATTTTACAGCGGAAATCGCACTGTTCTGTGGCGTTTGGGTGTCGCTGAGGGTCTCGGAACACACTCCTGGCAAGTACCGAGGGCCAACTGCACTCCGGGCCTGTTTTTCTGCCCGGATCCCGGGCCGGCCTCTCTCATTCACATCGCAGGCGTGTGGAAGCACGAGGTGCCTCATAAATCTTGCGCGCTGTTCGCCATAAAGAGCGGGCGTCTGGGCACCACACTGTGTAAACACAGCTGGCACGCAGGAACACTGTTTAGATAGCCGGTGTGTGTGTTTGGTTCTTTCATATCCCATCCTGGAACGGCACCCTGTACACAGTCCACGGTGAATGGAAGATGAATATTATGAACTGTGACCCTGAAATAATCTCCCGTGCCCAGGAGGAAGTGTCACCAGCATCATGGAAAACTACTAAATCACACTGTGGAGCCAGACTGCGATGTCGAGGGAGAAAAGTACCTTATGGGGCAGGGTGTCTGTTCACCCGGCAGCCTGGCTCAGCAGCGACACCGTGTGGTCACAGCGCATTTTACAGGAAGCAGGAAGCGGCCCGCACGGGCATGGACGGGAAGGCAGGGGATGAAGCTAAGGGTGGGCTGCGTGTCACACCCCAGGGAGCCAGGACGCCAGGAACCTCTCCACTGCCAACTTGGTTCCATGGGGATTCGTGAGGCCTACTGAGAAGGCTGCAGGAAAGCAAAGCAGATGGAGAGCGTTCTAGTCCCAAGCTGCCATCCGTCGCTACAAACACTGAGCCCCAGCACACGCCCAGAAGCTATTCTGAAACGCCCCGGCCTCGAGAGAGGAGCAGGAACCCCCCAGCCGCCCCAGAAGCCCGTCTTGGCGGGCGAGCAGCCACCTTGGCACTCATGTACAAAACGTGTGTGCCAGGAAAGCACACTATGCAGCCCTGAAGTCTTTCCTTCCCGTCCACAGCAGAGACCAATCTCGTGGAGAAATTAATAAACACTAAGAAACGAGGACACTGATGAAACCGGTGTGGCTCAGTGGATAGAGCATCAGCTTGCGGACTGAAAGGTCCCAGGTTCGACTCCAGTCAAGAGCATATACCTTGGTTGCAGGCACATCCCCAGTAGGGGGTGTGCAAGAGGCAGCTGATCGATGATTCTTTCATCAGTGTTTCTAACTCTCTATCCCTCTCTCTTCCTCTCTATAAAAAGTCAATAAAAATATATTAAAAAGAAAAAAGAAACGAGGACAGGCACTCCCTCGCTCAGTTCCTCAGGCTCCCAAAGTGAATCAACTCGGAGGGAAGCAGGTGGGAGGGAGAGCAGCCCACAGAACAGACATCTAAGATCAACCAGAACAAGTGGAGACTCGACGAGACGTGGGCGCTGCTGGATAAGACCCTTCCCCGAAGTCAGCTGTGTCCGGGGGCTGGCGGCCTGAGGTCTGTGCGCAGCACCTGTGTAGGTGTGGGCAGAACAAACGTGCTTTAATCTGGCTCAGGCATCGCGAGCCCATGGCTTGTGGGCAGGGGCCACCATCCACAGGGGCACGTGGTCCCCCACCCCCGGGCAGTGGCAAGGAGCTGAAGGGCCAGAGGAGGGAGCACCCGCTGCGTGTTGTCATGTGAGCACGTGTCCGATCCAAAGCCTTCGGTATCTCAGGTCACACCCACCCCAAGGGAGACCCAGGTAAAGCCGCGAGCCCCAAACTTCTGCTCACGGCAAGATAACCGGGTCCCCTGCTCCTCCACTGCTCTGAGAGTCGGGAGGCCCACGTTCCGAGACCAGCACGGTCAGAGCTCCCGGGCAAGGTCAGGGAGCGCGGTCAAGGGCAAGCCCTGGTCCGTCTTTCCCCCGGGCCGTGAGCCTCCGGGGAAGGCAGGCACCTCCTCATGTCCCCTCAGCCCTCCCTGCCCAGGAAAGGAGGGAGGAGGTCTGTCCCGTGTCCACGTGGCTCTGTCCCTCCTGCCAGGTGGCAGGTCTGTCTACAAGGCAGGGTCGTCTACAAGGCGGGAGCTCTGAGGACCAGTTTGATTTGATACTTTTTTATACCATCGGATGGATGGAGGGGGTGCTTCTTGCCTCTTATTCAAGTGTTGACCATTTATGCAGGGCCTTATCAACGGAACACACCAAACAGATAAATGACAGTGAGCTCTGATTTCCTGAGATGCAGGTGCAGACAAAATCATACCATTAATTCTCAGGAGCACCCATTAAAAAGTGTGCAAACTGACTGGACACTGTGCAATGAAAATGCAATCTATAATATTAAAAGCATAATATGCTAATTAGACTGGACAGCCAGACGACCTTCCAGATGTCCTTCTGGACGATCTTCCGGACAAAACCGGGGTTGTGAGGGCAAAGCAAGCCACCGCGGCTTTGAGGGCCAAGGCAAGCTGAGGCAGCGGCAAGAATTTCGTGCATCAGAATTCTAGTCCTATATAATAAAAGCTTAATACGCTAAGTGTCCGGTCATTCAGTCCTCCGTTCAACCAATCAAAGTGTAATATGTTAATAATATGCTAAGGCCACTCAACCGCTCACTATGATGTGCACTGACCACCGGGGGGCAGACGCTTCGACCGGTAGGTTAGCTTGCTGCTGGAGTCCGGCCGATCGGGACTGAGCAAGACGGGCCGGACAGGCCTGGAGCCCTCCCCTGCTCCCTCCCTGGCTGGCCAACCTCCCGCATTCCTGCAGGGCCCCGGCTGTGCACTGGTGGGGTCGCTCAGCCTGGTCTGCGCCCTCTTGCAATCCGGGACACCTCAGGAGATGTTAGAGAGCAGGTTTCGGCCCGATCCTGCAGGCCAGGCTGAGGAACCCCACTGGTGCACGAATTCATGCACTGGGCCTCTAGTAAAACAATGTTCTTAGATGGAAAAAAAGCACCTGCTGCTTTATTGATTTTTAAATTAAAGTCATTATCTATATCACCGGTCACTTGTCAGGAACACTAGACACCGGTGACTTAACCTCTCCACAATCTAATCTTAATGTTAATAACTGTACTCTTGCCCTAGCCAGTTTTGCTCAGTGGACAGAGCTTTGGCTTGTGAACTGAAGGGTACAGTTTGATTCCGGCCGAGTACATGCCCAAGTTGTGGGCTCGATCCCCAGCAGAGGGCGTATAGGAGATAGACGATCCATGATTCTCCCTCATCATTGATGTTTCTATCTCTCTCTCCCTCCCTCTCCCTTCCTCTCTGAAATCAATAAAGAAATCTATTTTTAAAACAATAACAATAATAATTGTACTCTTTACACAGAACTTCCACGTACGCTATTTCACCTTGTCCCCAAATTCTCCTACAAAACATCCTACTCTTAAACGCCCCGGATTGTGTTCCGCCTTCTCCCCGGAGGCTCACAGCCCTGCTCCGCTCTGCACAGAAGTTGGCCACGGGGCAGAGTAGCCCACGGAGAGCGCCGCCTCCTCTGAACGCTGCGGGAGGAGTGAGATGCTCCTTCCCCAGGGGAAGCGGGTGACGGCGGTGTTTGACTCACCGGGGCTCGAACGCGTTTGCCGAACCTGCACGGTCACGTCACTCAGCTCACCCTTCCCCCATTCAGGGAAGGCGACAGACATAGACCCACGAAACAGTCTGTCACAGCGAATGAGAAACTGGCAGCTTGGCCAGAAGCCTCGCCTGGGCTTAGCCACTTGCTCACACCGGGCCCCAACCACAGCTTCCAAGGCAGGCAGACGCCAGGCCAGGAAGACCCCCCACCCCTGCAGGCAAGCCAGGCTCAGGCCCCTCCTGTGAGACGCAGCGAGGACCGGCCACAAGGTGGCAGGCGTCAGCACAGAAACAAAGCAAAAGGGGAACTTTCCCTGCCAGATTCCCGGAGAACAGTCCAAATCAAACGACATAATGTTTAATCCCACGTGCATACGCTGTGGTTTCCAGGACCTCCCGGCGCATGAACAGTGGCCCTTTTCCCCTTAACGTGGGGCGGGCCAGAGTTTTAACACTTAACACCCTCTAAATTCTAACGGCCTTCCCTCCCTGTGATGCAGATGCCAAATACATCAGCTATCCTTGGACATCTTTGGGATTGCTCAGAGGCCCAAACAGGAAGATCAGAAACAGAAATCAGGGTGGAAGCCCACTGCCACGGACGTGTCAGGACAGAGCTGGCCGTTGTTGTTGCTGTTGTGGTTCGTCCTTGCCCAAGAATATTTTCCCATTGTCTTTCAGGGAGAGTGGGAGAGAGAGGGAAAGACAGAGAGGAGCATTGATGTGAGAGAGACACAGTGGTTGCCTCCTGCACAAGCCCAACGAGGGCCTGTGCTGGAGAGGAGCCCGCAACCAAGGTACGTGCATTTGACTGGAATCAAACCCGGGACCCTTTGGTCCGTAGGCCGACGCTCTACCCACTGGGCCACACCGGCCCGGGCCAGGGCGACCGTTTTGAGAAGGGCACCTGGGTTTACCCCCCTGCTGAGCACTCACCTCGGCCGCTGGCAGCAGGTGGAGTGGTGTTAAGGCGGGAACGCGCTGCGCATCACAGCGGAGGCCCAGGGCGCTCAGGATCTCCTTCAGGACCTCGTACCGCCTCTCATTGCTGGACTTGAGCAGGTTGAAGTCTTCCTCAGTCTGCACGACGGAGGAGCTGGGAGGCAGTTCCAGGTGCACCTGTGGGGGAAGCACCACTTCATGAGGGGAAGGCACTCAGAACATTCACGAAAGCAGCGTCTCTGCCAGTGTTTGTGGCTGTGAACCCTTCTGATTACTGACACGATAGAGCTTTTGAGCCTGCACATGTAAAGAGCAACGCCAAGCAATAAGAAGACTCAGAAGAGCCCACGATCACTGTGGTTGTCGGGCCGAGAGGCCATGGGGGACATGACCCAGTACGGTCATCCAACTCTTTCAGGTCCCAGCTCTCACCGCTGACCCGTCTGGAGAGCTTGGGCAGGTCACTGAACTTGGTGACCAGTACGTAAGGGACCGACACTGGGAAGTACGGGCGTGCTGGGACCCATGTGGAGTGGCCACGGACCCCGGGAGGCGCACGGTGGCCGTCACCGCCGGGAAGCAGCCAGGAAGGAACGGAAACAGCGCTGCCTGTCAATGAATGGCCTGTGTCTCCCTACAGAGGAACGTTCCGGAACCCACAGCTCCTCCAGAGCGGATTCTGACGGGACGTTCCGAGGGAGGGGACGCCCCCCCTCAGCTAGTGGGTGATGCAGCCAACACCTGACCAGGCCCAGGACAGCCCCCCACAGAGGACACGAGCGATGTCCACAGCCGTGGGCGAGACGCTGCCATGACGAGGTAACGAAGAAAAAACTCCATTTCTGTGCGGTGTCAGCCGGGCACTAGGCTGATTGGAGTGATCGTTCGTAAGTTATGTAAATGTCTCATCACTACACTGTATATCCAAATCTAATATATGTCAACCACACCTGAAAATTTGAGATTTTTAAAACAAAATTAATACTCAATAAAATATAGCCCTAACCGGTTTGGCTCAATGGATAGAGAGTCGGCCTGCGGACTGAAAGGTCCCAGGTTCGATTCCAGTCAAGGGCATGTACCTTGGTTGCAGGCACATCCCCAGTAAGGGGTGTGCAGGAGGCAGCTGATGGATGTTTCTCTCTCATCGATGTTTCTAACTCTCTCCCCCTCTCCCTTCCTCTCTGTAAAAAATTAAATAAAATATATATTTTTAAAAAAAGAAATATATATATATATATACACACACAAATATAAAGTATACAGGGTGAGGCAAAAGTAGGTAGGTTGTATGGAATATAACACAATAATAACTAAGGAATAATACAAGAATAAACTCTGTGTTTTGGGTACTCACAACTGAAAACCTACTTTTGCCCACCCTGTTTGTATAGATGTAGATATACAGAGAAAGGTTTTCTTAATCCATGGTAGAGATTTTATCTGGATTTCATGCCAAACTCCTCGCCCCTCTGATGCTCAAATTCCAGCAAAATCCACAGCCTCACATCTCCCTGCAGCCCCGCCCGGCACAGCCGGTCACCCCCTCCCCGCGGTGACGGACGGCAACAGCATCGCAGGCACCCCGGCCGCCACCGACGGTGCAGCTGTGGCTGCGCTTGAAGTCGGGGCCCCCTTACTGGGTTACATCATTACGGGTTTATGGCAGAGATGAAGGCGATGAAACCCAACAGGACGGAGGAAGCTGACCAGCCTGCGGGGATGTTTACTGGCTGGTCTCGGCTATCGCAGTGACACAGGCCGAGGGGCGCGCGGTGACCCTGTCCCAGAGGCTGGGAAGTCGCCTGAGACCACAAATGACACTAATCCTCCGGGTCTGATTTTTGAAGCTGCATCGTATTGCCTTTTGTCCTAGGCCCGCGCACGCAGTATCGAGTTTTATGACGGCAGCGGGGTCAGCTTAGACGGAGCGGCGAGCGGGCCCGCTGTGCCGCTGGGGGAAGCGGCCGCCACAGTGCCGAATCGATTTTCCTGCCCGCCTGTGCCCCGGGCGGCGAAGTCCGCTCTTCAAAACGGAAATACTGCCCGAGGAAGTCGGGTCTTAGGGTGGATTTTCTGAGAATGCAGTTGCTATAGTTACCGTACTTGCAGAGAGAAAGATAAGACGAGCAAGGATTAGGCCTCCGAAAACAAATCCATGTGGTTTGCAACCTGGAGGAAACGTGATTGGTTGCCCAAGTTCATCTGTCCCAAGGTCCAGATTCCTCGTTTATATGCTTCTTAGAGACCAACGAGCGGGGGAAATGGTAAAGAAACAAACCTCTCCCCTTGAAAAGTATTTGGTCAGAAAACCACACAGACTCCGGAGGGCTGGAGAGGGAGACGGCTGGGGTAGCTCAGTGGTGGAGCGTCGACTGACGAACCAGGAGACCACAGTTCAATTCGCCGTCAGGGCACATGCCCGGCTGTGGTCTCCCCAGTAAGGGGGGAGAGAGGGGGATGCGGGAGGCAGCCAATCCATGATTCTCTCTCATCACTGATGTTTCTCTCTCTCCCTTTTCTTTCCTCTCTGACATCAATAAAAACATATTTTAAAAAATTAAAACAACAAAAAAGGAAACAGTTCCCTAACTCCATAAAAAGATTCCCCCCTCACTGGTTTGGCTCAGTGGATAGAGCATCAGCCTGGGAACTGAAGGGTCCCGGGTTCAATTCTGGTAGTGGACACAATCCCCAGTGTGGGGGTGCAGGAGGCAGCCGGTCAATGATTCTCTCTTATCACTGATGTTCCTGCCTCTCCCTCTCTCTCTCTCTCTGAAATAAATAATGTTCCCCCATTGCGAGTATTCCGATTAGACCAGATACTCAGGCGACAGAAAAGCCCTGATCTAACCCGTCTCCTCACATCACGGGACACTCCCAGCCGCAGGTCCGAAGCCCGGCGCGGACTCTCAGGCCTGGCAAAGCGGCATGGTCTCCGCCCGAGGTACCCAAAGGCCACTCCAGGCCCCGCCACCTACCTGGCAGAGCACGGCCTCCCCGCCGCGCGCTCCCACAGGCACGTGCACGATCAGCCGGTCCTGGTCCGCGCCGTCCAGGCGGCCGTGGAGCTGGCCGGGGCGGGGCGGCTCCCCGGGGTCCTGCTCGTACACGCGGCCGCTGCCCAGGACGCTGAGCCGCACCGGGCTCCCGCCGGCCCCGGAGAAGACCAGGCTCTGCACTGTGCCCTGCAGCGCCGCCCTGCTGGTCAGCTGGCAGCCGGCCGGCACGAAGGACGAGGCCAGGCCCAGCACCTTCCCGCCCTGGGCCAGGTAGTCCAGGATCCGCCGGTGCACGGCCTCGGGGACCGGCTCCCCGCCGGCGACCACCAGCAGCACGCAGTTGTCCGGCCACGGGTCCCGGCGCGCGCTCTCCTCCGACAGGTGGTACAGCGTGTAGCCGTCGGGGTCCACGCAGTCGGCCAGGACGGACCGGACCTGCCGCAGCCGGCCCGGGGCCTCCTGGGCATCGGAGCCCACGTAGAGGAGGATGTTGGGGGCCTTCCCGGTGAGGTTGGTGCTCCCCGCTTCTCTCTCGGGGCGGCCGGCATCGGCCACGCCATTCCCGCCGCCGCCGGCATCGTAGGGCAGATCCGGGATGTCCTCGGCAGAGGCGCACCGGATGGACTCGATGGTGCTGTTCTCCAGCTCCAGGCACTCGTGGCAGCTGGACAGGTGGAGGCCGCAGAGCTCGGTGCAGCACTCTGCCTGGCTGCTCTCCCCGGCGGCCCCGTGCCCGGAGGCGCCGCCTTGCCCCGGCGGGGGTTCTGCACCGAGGACCTTCTGGTCATCTTTGCCAGCGTGCGCCATGGCGCCCGGGTCAGGCTCGCCCTGGACGGCAGACTCGGGGCCCGGCTGCAGGGTGAGGGCTGGCTCGGTGGCCTGGTCCTTAAGCTCCTGCAGAGTGGAGTCCTGGAGATGCACCGCTGACAGGGGCAGAAAAGACAGTCAGCTCCCTGTCCTGCCGCTGCGTTCAGAACCCCATGTGCTCCCTGTGTTCCCTGACTCGGGTTCCTGGGCACCCCCGGCCACCCCCCTAACTCTGCGGCGTCCTTTGGAGCCAGATAAGTACTCCCTCCTGTCTAGAGAGGCCCCGGGTGGTCTCCGGTGAAACCCGAGTCTCCACAGCCCCTCTGAATCGGACAGTCTCGGACTCCCCGGCTGACGAGGGGAGACAGTGAGATTCTGAGCGGTCATCTGGCCGCTGACTCCCAGGCTGTTTCCTGGTGTCCCTCTCCACTCTGTCCACGCACACTCCGGGAAAGGCCACCCCCGGGTACCCCCCAGACTCAGCCAGAAGAAGGGTCTGTCCAGTGTCTGCTCTCAGGGTGGGAACATCACGCACAATCACTGATTCGAAATCCAGGCCCGAGCACCTGCTGTGCACCTGTCGCGGGATTCGGCACATGCACGTGGCAAACGGGGAAGGACAGTGACTCCCAGACTGTGAGAGGGGGCAGGCTGGACGGAGGGACCCACCCCAGTGCATGAATTTTCGTGCATGGGGCCTCTAGTGTGTGCGCGTGTGTGTGTGTGTGTGTGTGTGTGTGTTAGCCTTAGCTGGTTCGGTTCAAAGGATAGAATGTCGACTGTGGACTGAAGGATCCTGGGTTCAATTCCTGTCAAGGGCACAGGCCGGGGTCGCAGGCTTGATCCCCAGTGTGGGGCGTGCAGAGGGCAGCTGATCAATGGTTATCTCTCATCACTGATGTTTCTATCGCTCTCTCCCTCTCTGAAATCAACAAAAAATATATTAAATATACACATTAAAATTAAAAGTGTTTAAAAGTTACTTACAAACAATCTTTTGGGGAATCAGCCCATTAGCCATCTGGAGTCTGTCTTCCATGAACGCCGCCCCCAGCTTGCTGAAGTCTTCCACGCTGGCTTTGGCGATTAGCTGGTGAGGGTCCCCCGGTCTGCAGGCTAACGGCAAACAACAGTCTGACCACTTCACAACCTGAGGGGAAGCGGGAGGAGGAAAGAGAGAGGGCCGGTGTGTCTTCTTAAACTAGGGAGGTGCTTCATTTTCCCCTTCGGCGCCCCCTCCTCATCTCCCCGTGCTCCCCCCATTCTTACACCAAAGCTGTGCTGCTGGGGCCTCTCATTTCAGCCCAACAGCAGGGCTTACAGACTAACTCTGACCCTCTCCTGTCAGGCTCACTCACGTCTCCACTGCCTCTCAAGGCACTGGAGGGGGAGAGAGCCATCCCCAGGCCCTGGAAAACATCCACCTGCCCTTCAGTAACAGAAATCGCAGTCAACAGCAAGTCCACATACGCAGGGATCCACCACGGAGCCCGCAGACCAGCTTTTCTCAAAGCGGGGATCACGCCCGCTACAAGGCCGCCCCCGGAATGCAAAAAACCGAGGGGTCCTGAGCGGGACTCCGCCGCAGCCCAGGAACCAGGTTCACACAAGCTCCCCCAGTGCTTCCTGAGCAGAGACCGCCGGGCCTCCCGCGGAGCTCGGCCGGCCCAGTTCCCACCTCCACCGCCAGGGGGCCGGGAGACCGACAGCAGACTGCCACACTGTCCTTTCAGCCCTCCGGTTTTCATACAAGAATGCGAAACTGGGACACGCAGACGGGGAGCCCTGGGGTCCGGGGCCTGGCTCTGGAGTGCGAGGACCTGGGTGTGGGTCAAACTCAGCACTCGCAGGCCTGTCTCCTCACTCGTAAGACAGGGAGAAATGAAGGACCAATCCCCATGATCTTAGAGGCTTGTTGTGTTAACACAGTGGTCAGCGGGCTCCCCACAGGAGGGTGGGTGGGAACCTGAGAGGGAACAGTGCCACCTCCTGCACGAGGCTAGAACCATCTCTGTCCTGAGCCCACAGCAGGCAGAGGGCAGAGATGCTCGCCAGGGGACACCCGCCCAGCATCAGGTGCTCCAACCTAGCAGCCGCATGAGTGGCAGGCAGAGCCCCCCCCCTCTCGCCAGCACTTAGTGTAAAAGGAGCCGATCCTTAGCTCCACGGCCGAAGCACAGAAAAGCAGGAGGTAAACAAAGCCCGGAGATGGACAGGAAGCAGCAGAGAACAATATACACACGTCCCCGATCAAGTTTCCCACCCACTTCCTCTCCCAAGTGCACTTCCTTTTTCTAGGAGCGGGTCCGGAGCCACAGACCATGCAAACTCCACCGAGCGGAGCTGGGTGCTCTGATCAAAGCAGAGCGGCCTGCCACGGGCTCCTCCGGGGCCAGAGGTGTTTGCCTCCGGCCGAAAAGCAAACAGGACCCTCCGGTTTGCACTCGGAGGTGGGAACACAGGGCAGAGAAAGAAAAGGCCGCTCCCAGCGATCAAAGCTAAGGAAGCCGTGGGCGGCCAAGACAAAGGGGTTCCTCAGAGGAGGAGGGGCAGAGACCCTGCCCTCAGCAAGACTGGCTGCCCTGGTGACAGGCAGCGGGCAGTGATGTCTCTGCTCCGTCACCTTAACCCCATCCACAGCCACGGGGATGGCGGGCCAGGCGGCACCAGTGAACGCCACCTGAGAGAGCCCCAATTCTAAAAGATACCGCTTTCAACACCTGTATCGTCCTAAAAATGTGGCAGACTGGCCCCAGACAGACTGGGTCAGTGGGCTAGGTGTTGGCCTATGACTGGAAGGTGGCTGGTTTGATTCTCAGGCAGGACACATGCCCAGTTGTGGGCTCGATCCGGGGATTGTGCAGGAGGCAGCTGATGGATGTTATTATGCTCTCACATCAATGTTTCTCTCCCTCTCCCTTCCTGTCTCTCTAAAAAAAAAAAAAAAAAAAAAAAAAAAAGAAAGAAAGAAATCAATAAAAAAAATTTTAGTCAATTAAAAAATTTTAATGTGAAAGAATAAGATCTCATCAGGTTTAAAAGTCTCTCTTAAATAAAGTATTTTCTACTGAATATCTTAGGATACCATCAAATTCAAATGATTTTTGGTGAAAATACATAGTTTCATAAGAGCCCCCAAAAGGCAGAATCACCCTGAAAGGCCTGCAGACCCCGCGGGAAGACAGGTGCTATGAGGGCGGCGCCTCGTTAGGATCTGAAGCCCAAGCTAAGAAAGGGACTTGGGAGAAATAGCCCAGGTGTCAGAAAACTACTCCACACAAACCCAGCTCCGGCTGCAGGCCGCCTCTCCGATCACAGGCAAAATGGCTTCACTGGGCCGCATGCTTGGTAAGTGGGCATCTTTCAACAACCTCCCCCCACCCCGAAAATTAAGAATTAAGCACCTCAGCCGGGACCGGTTTGGCTCAATGGATAGAGCGTCGGCTTGGGGACTGAAGGACCCGGGTTCGATTCCGGTCAAGGGCATGTACCTTGGTTGCGGGCATATCCCCAATAGGGGGTGTGCAAGAGGCAGCTAATCGATGACTCTCTCTCATCGATGTTTCTAACTCTCTATCTCTCTCCCTTCCTCTCTGTACAAAATCAATAAAATATATATTTAAAAAAAAAAAAGAAAAAAAGAATTAAGCACCTCAGCCAGGTAGGGCTCAGCTGGTTGGAGCATCGCCCTGTACAACAAAAAGATCGTAGGTTCAATCCCTGGTCGGGGTGCCTAGGGGATTCTCTCTCACATCGATATTTCTCTCGCTCGCTCACTCTCCCCTCCCCCAATTCCTCTTTCTCTAAAAAAAGAAAAAAAAATGAATAAACATATCCTCAGTGAGGATTAAAAAAAAAAAAAGAATTAAGCAAAACCACCATTAAGCAAGATCTTAATTAAGTCTTCCTTAGAAGGTAAGTTAAAAGGGGTTCCTGTGGCAGAGATGCCATTATCTCCCAATACCTAGTCTGTCTTTCTCCCTGTAGTCACACAACTCCAGGCTCCTCTGAACCCACAGCTGTCCGGCTACAGAAAGTATTTCTCAGGCTCCCCTGCAGCTACAGTGATACAAGAAGTGACTTTGGAAACTTCTGGATTCACTGTTAAAGAGGAGGCTGGCTGGTGCCCGTGCCCCCCGTTCTCGGGGCTGGAAGTGGATGGTGCTGACTGCTGTGGGAGTGGCAGGGGTGGCAGCAGCCAGAGTGCCCATCAGGCCCTAACCGGTGTGGCTCAGTGGATAGAACATCAGCCTGCGGACTGAGGGTTCCAGGTTCAATTCCAGTCAAGGGCATGCACCTTGGTTGTGGGCACATCCCTAGTGTGGGGCATACAGGAGGCAGCTGAGAGCAATGATTCTCTCTCCTCATTGATGTTTCTCTCTCCCTCTCCCTTACCCTCTAAAGTCAATAAAAACATATATGTTTAAAAATTAAAAATAAAAAAGACATTAAAAAAAAAAAAGCTGTGATACATTTACATATGGAATACTACTAGGCCATTAAAAAAAAAAAGGAAAACTTACTCTCTTTGACAACATGGATAAACCTGGAGAGGATTATGCTGGGGGAACTAAGCCAGTCACAGAAAAACAAGTACCATATGATTTCACTTACATGTGGAATCTAATCAACAAAACAAACTAACAAACAAAACAGAAACAAACTCAGAGATACAGAGAAGAGACTGTCAGCTGTCAGAGGGGAGGGGAATTGGAGGGCTGGGTGAGAAATGTTTGCCCTAGGCCAGTGGTCAGCAAACTCATTAGTCCACAGAGCCAAATATCAACTGGACAACAATTGAAATTTCTCTGGAGAGCCACATTTTTTAAACCCAAACTTCTTCTAACGCCACTTCTTCAACACAGACTCGCCCCGGCCGTGGTGTTTTGTGGAAGAGCCACACTCAAGGGGCCAGAGAGCCATGGCTCAATGAGCCGCAGTTTGCCGACCACGGCCCTACGTGGTTTTGCCCAATGGATAGAGCATCGGTCGGCCTGTGGACTGAAGGGTCCCGGGTTCGATTCCGGCAAGGAGCAGGATCAATCCCTGGCCCTGGTCGGAGCCTGTGCGGGAAGCAGCCAATGGATGTGTCTCTCTCACATCAACTGTCTCTCCCCTCCCTCCACTCTCTCTAAAAATCAGTGAGAAAATATCCTTCAGTGAGGATCAACAAAATAAAAAATTTAAACAGGGGAAAGTAATTTCACTTACATACTTTCATTTACCCCAAAACATTCAGGAAGAAAGGCCAGGAAAAAGCCCTCATCAGACAACGAATCCCGCTCTAATTCAGACACAGTTCCCTTACGGCCAGCAGGTGAGACGCGCTACTCACGGTCTCTGGCCGGGAAGGTGGCCGCCGCGGGTGCTCCGCCCGCACCCACACGCTCTCGGTCACGAAGGCGATGTGCCCCGCTTCAAGGACGAGAGGAGGAGCGAGGTACAGGGCCCACGTGTTCAGGTCCTCGACGGGCTGGACGGAGAGAAGGAAAACACCGACAAAGGGCTTAATGTCGCTTCAAACCACAACCGCCACTTCGCTCAACATCGGACCCCCCTCGCTCACCCCCGGGCTGTGAGCTCGCTCAGCCGGTGGCCCCCAGCCCCCCTCCGCCTGGTTCTGGGCTGGTGCCCCCCAGCCCCCCTCCGCCTGGTTCTGGCTGCACCGGAGCTAGACAAGCCGCTCAGGGCTCCCCGCGAGGCCTCGGGGCAGCCTTCACAGCTCCAGAAATCAACAGCTAATCTATTCTGAATCCGGGCTTGTTGCTACTATTCTTGACTGTTTAGAGCAGTGGTTCTCACCCTTTCTAAAGCCACTCACTACCCACAGGTTGAGAACCGATGCTGTGGACCATCGGAAAACACAGATATTTACATTACAATTCATGACAGCAGCGACATTACAATGATGAAGGAGCAACAAAAATAGTTTATGGTTAGGGGGTCACCACAACATGAGGAGCTGTGTTAAAGGGCCGCGGCGTTAGGAAGGTTGAGAACCGCCAGGTTAGAGAAAACCAGGCCGGGTTAGAGAAAACCAGGCCGGGTTAGAGAAAACCAGGCGCTCGGCCCGCTGCTGCGAGCTCCACGTGCCTGGCTCAGAGCAGCGGTCACCAGGCGGTGGTCCCAGAGGTCCGACAGTTTGGCCAGCGCTGGTTCAGAGCACGGAGGAGCCCTCCAATGACAGCTTGGAGGTTCGTGTGTTTGTTGTTAATCCTCCCCCGAGGATATATTTTCACTGATTTTTCAGAGTGGAAGAGAGAGGGGAAAACAGAGAAACATCCATGTGAGAGGAGCACATCCATGGGTTGCCTCCTACACGCACCCTGACCGGGGCCTGGGCTGGGGAGGAGCCCGCAACTGAGGTACGTGCCCTTGGCTGGACTCAAACCGAGGACCCTTTGGTCCACAGGCAGAACCAGCTAGGGCTTGGAGAGACTTTTAAAGATGACGTTCAGAGCCCAGCCAGTGTGGCTCAGTGGATGAGCACTGACCCACGAACTAGTAGGTCACGGTTCAATTCCAGGTCAGAGCACATGCCTGAGTTACAGGCTCGATCCCCAGTGGAGGGTGTGCAGGAGGCAGCCGATGGATGTTCTCTCTCATCATTGATGTTTCTACCTCTCTCTCCTTCTTCCTTCCTCTCTCTGAAATCAATAAAAACATATTTTTTAAAAAGATGAGTCTCAGAAGTGCATCCTAGTAGTCAGAGGCCTGTTGCTAATGGAAGCCTAGCCCAGAGGGCTGTCCTATTTCCATCAGCCATTCTAGCTTTAAAAACATATCTTAAAAAAAAAAATAAGAAAAATAAAAGCACGTGCAATAAAATAAAAAATGAAAAACTAGAAAGATGAACCGTGATTTAAACTCTGAGGGCACAGAGCAGGCCGGTCCCATCTAGTCCGGCGGGGGAGCAGTGACATCTGACTGAAGATCGAGCACAGTGAGCTATGCACAGAACTGGGGGCGTGGAACCCCTTGAAAGCCTGAGGCAGGTTTGGCCGGAGCGGTGGGCGAGGGCTGAAGAGCTTTGGTTACAGTCATGGAAGTTAGCGGAAGGCCAGTCAAGTCATGGAGGTGTTCAAAAGCAGAATGTCCTGGCCGGGCGGCTCAGTGGGTGGGAGGGACGGCCTGTACACCAAGGGCTGCAGGTTCCATTCTGGGTCAGGGCTCCCACTAAGCTGCAGGTTCGACACCAAACAGGGATCGGACTAAGAGGCACCGGTCTGTTTCTCTCTCTTCCCTCCTCCCCCGCCCCCCTCCCTCTCTCTCTAAAGTCAATAAGCATATCCTCAGGTGAGGATAAAAGAGTAAAACTGTTTTTCAAGAAAATTAAAGACATTTACCTCTGAATATTTTTGAGTGTTCAAAATGTCCAATCTGAAGGTTATTTTTAAAGTAAACGATCAGTGTGGGAGCTAGTGCAACAGAAAAGTCCACCTCCCATTTCCCACACTTGGACTTGAGAGAATCAAGCCCTCAGGCATCCACCATATGTAGTGAATGAACTTAACTCCTTTTTAAAAAAATATATATATTTTATTGATTTTTTTACAGAGAGGAAGGGAGAGGGATAGAGAGCTAGAAACGTCAATGAGAGAGAAACATCGACCAGCTATCTCTTGCACACCCCTCACCGGGGATGTGCCCATAACCAATGTACATGCCCTTGACCGGAATTGAACCCGGGACCTTTCAGTCCACAGACCAACGCTCTACTGCGGAGCCAAACCGGTTTCGGCTGAACTTCACTCCTTTGCATCTAGGTCCGAGGTCGGCAAACTGCGGCTCGAGAGCCACATGCGGCTATTTGGCCCCTTGAGTGTGGCTCTTCCACAAAATACAACGGCCTGAGCGACACTATTTTGAAGAAGTGGCGTTAGAAGAAGTTTAAGATTAAAAAAATGTGGCTCTCCAAAGAAATGTCAATCATTGTTCTGTTGAGATTTGGCTCTGTGGACTGATGAGTTTGCCCACCACTGATCTAGGTGGTACCAGACAGGCGCTCTCTTTGGGGGATCTGAGACGTAGTTCCGCATATGCTAGTGTTCTGTGTCACAGCAGACTAACAGGGAAGGGTATTTTTGATTTGCTAGCAGAACAGTACAATCCTGTACTTAAGCCTCACCTCAACAAAATATTCAAGATAACATCTTCCCATTCGGGTGTTATGGTTTTACACACGTGGAAAATCTCATTTTAACGCTAAAAATGAGCCAACTTTCCAGAAGGAAAGGGCAAGAAACCAATGAAAAGCAAAACACTTTGAAATATTCATGAGAACAGTATCGGTGACTTCCATGGAAATCTGCGCTGAACCCTCTGTGAGTCAAGTCCATTTCCAACAGCCGGGCGGGAAGAACTAGTGTTCCTTTCACAGAGCGCAGAGCTTTTGCTGAGATTAAGCCACAGCGCGGCTGCACCTGTGGCCACCAGGCTAAGAACTGGGCCAAACAAGCAAAGACTGTGCAAAAGGAAATAAAACAGGCGCAAAGGCCCGGCTGGTAAATGACACAGCTGACAGGAGAGGAGGGCAGGGGTTTCCGTCACCCGATGTCTGACAGAAAGCCGAGATGTGCGGCCTTCCTCTGAATTCATCCGGGACTCAGCCGGGGACTCAGCCGGGGAGGGAGGCCGCGGAGACCCAGTGGGCAGCGCTCTCGGGCTCCGGTGCCAGTGGCCATCGCGATCGCACAGGAACGCGCCTCTGGGAACCAGGAGCCCGGCGTCCGTGAACTCGCCCCGCGCGCCTGTCAGTGTTCGGGCCTCTGGTCCCCTTAGCCCGGGCTCCGTGGGCATCGCGTGCAGGGGCCCCGGCCGGGCACTTCGAGGCGCCCTGGGCGGAGGGCTCTCCCCAGGGTCCCGCCTCTCAGGGCGGGCGGCGTGGCGGGGAGAAGGTAGGAGCGGCCCAGGCTGGCGCTTCCGGATTGCCCCGCCCACCCCACGGGTACCCCGCCCCTTCCGCTGGTGCCCCGCCCTAGGCCCCGCCCCCAGGCCTCGCCCCACCGCTGGTGATTCGTCCCCCGCAGGCCCCGCCCCTCCCGTGCCATAGCTGCCCCGCCCACCGCTGGTGGACCCCGCCCACCCGCCCCAGGCCCCGCCCCCGCAGGCCCCGCCCCGCCCCGCCGCGGCCCGCCCACCTGGCTCTCGCCGACGCAGAAGACGCGGCCGCCGCGGCTCAGGCACACGCGGGCTTCCGGGGGCCGCGCGGCCGCCACGCAGAAGGTGAAGGAGCAGCGCGAGGCGCGCAGCCGCTGCACCGTGATGCGCACGAGCGCGGCCGGCCGGCGCCCCCAGCGCGCCCACAGGTACAGGTAGCACAGCGTGATGAGCATGGCCCGCCGGCCGGGGCGCGGGCCCGGGACGCTCCAACTCGCCGGCCCGCCCCTCCCCGTCCCGGCCGCCCGCCCTCCCGGCGGCCGGAAGAGGCGGGGCCTCGGGGAAGCGGTAGGCTGCGGCGTGATGGAGAGAAGGGGGCCGGCAGGTGTGCGGTGAAGGCGGGAGATGGGGAGGGCAGGATGGTGAGTAAGCGGAGCTCCAGGGGCAGGCCCCGGGCTGCCCGGCCTGCGTCAGCCGGGGTCCGGCCTCCGTACACGGGTGGGAGGCTGGTTAGGACCGCGCTGTGCACGTTTCCCCGCATTAACCAGCGCCACACGGACCCTGCACCCAGTCCAGTGGGAAAATAAGGTAACCTTCTTGCAGAAGGACTTTAAGATAACTTATGTAAGTTCATGCAATGCAATAATACTTTTTGTTTCTGGACCCTATTTTAAGGTAAAGGCAGGAAGCAAGTGAAGGTCAGGAGTAAAAAGGCTGCCTGGTGTTCTCTTACGAGCACCCTAAAACCAGTTTGGGAAAACATCGATGATGATTCAGTTCTTGCCCCTAAGACGGCACTTGGCAAAATCATCCGTCCACAGAGCCAAATCTCAACGGTACAACGATTGACATTTCTTCTGAGAGCCAAACTTTTTAAACTTAAAACTTCTTCTAACGCCACTTCTTCAACATAGACTCGCCCAGGCCGTGGTGTTTTGTGGAAGAGCCACACTCAAGGGGCCAAAGAGCCGCATGTGGCTCTCGAACCGCAGTTTGCTGACCACGGCCCTCAGAGAAGTATGGTTATTCCTGCTGTAAATGCGAGTTCTCCCGTGGAGCCCCACTTTTTCCAAAGGCAGCGTGTAGGGAAGTGCTGAGGACAAGACACGGGACATCCCTCACTCCTAGGGACCCCAGAGGTGGAGCAACTCAACCTTAAGAAAGAACAGTTGCCTCAACTGCTCTGAGACAAGGCTGGATTCCCCCGCGGCCAGATTCCCCCGAGTTGCTTCCCATTCTCGCCTTCGCTAGGAGTGGGTGGCCTACCACGGTAAAAGCAGCCGGTACACCACTCCCAGGTCCTGCTCAATCAGAGGACAGGTTTTTCCAGTGCCCTGACCCTTTGCTTACATGCTTTACAACAGCAGCGCAGAACACCTACATACAGAACCACAGCCCTCCCTTGCTCGGGTCAGATGACACAGGGAATTCTCCCATTCTACACAGCAACAGTCGTTTTAAAGAGAAAGGCTTCAAGAATAAATAACTGAGCTGAGAAACAAGGGAAGCATCACAGTGGGCCAGACATAGAAGACAGCGGTGTGCAGGCTGAAGTCAGATCCTGCCTGACAGGCGGGAAGTGGGGCCCTCCACAGGCACAGGACCTAAAACTGTCCCTGGAGAGAGAAGTGAGGGAGCCCCTATGAGGAGGGACCCGGCCCCTCCATGATGGCACAGGACTACTACAAGGCGGAAATAGAAAGTGAAAAAGCTTAATAACGCGCTAAGCCCTAATGTCTTCCTAGACAAACGCCTCATTGACGTTTGCTGAGTTTCAGCTCCAAGGACCAGCCTCCCACCCCTGCTCCGTATGGAGAGGCCGCCTCTTCTGCCTGGAGGTTATAGCATCTCTAGTTTTCCCAGGTTCCTTTGCAGCCGCACCTTCCCACAGACACCATAGCCCCATCCAGCCAGATGGGGGACTTCCCACGTTGGCCCTTAGATGCCTCACAAGGTCTTGGTCTGAGATGACATCCATGTGGGGGTCAGAACTGGACACCTAAAACAATGGAGCTTAGCTCCATTGCCCCCAGATAGCAATGGGAAAGACATCAGGGGAGCCCTAGCTGGTGTGGCTCAGTGGATAGAGCGTCGGCCTGCAGACTGAAGGGTCCCAAGTTCGATCCCAGTCAGGGCACATGCCCAGGTTGAGGGTTTAATCTCCAGTGTGGGGCATGCAGGAGGCAGCCGATCCATGATTCTCTCTTAACATTGATGTTTCTCTCTTCCTCTCTGAAATCAATAAAAATACTTTCTTTTTTTTTTTAAAGGCATCAGGGAAAGAGTGGTCCTTGGCATGAGCAGCATTGGTATCAGCTAGAAGCTCACTAGAAATGCAGAATACCAGGCCCCATCCTGGACCCACTAAGTCAATATGTGCATTTTTTTTTAATCCTCACCAGAGGATATGCTTTTATTGATTTATTGATTCATTTATTTTAGAGGAGAGAAATAGCAATATGAGAGAGAAACATGGATCCGTTTGACTCCTGCACCCACCCTGGCCAGGGATCGAAAATGCAACCTTTTTGGTGGGTGGGACAACGCCCCACCCAACCACGCCACCTGGCCAGGGCGATACCTGCATTTTTAACGAAACCCCAGGTGATTCACAACCACATTCAGGTTTGAAAAGCACTGCTGACGTCTGCCTCTGTTAGCCCCTGCATCTGGGTTACTCTAGACCAGCGGTCGCCAACCTTTCGGACCTCACGGACCCCCAGTGGTCCAAGGATCACCGGTTGGCGACCACTGCACTAGAGTCCTAACAATGGTCTTCCAGATTGTGGAGAATAAAACCACAGACTAGGAATTTCAAAATGAGGCTTTGTCATTTATAAGCCCGTTGCTGCAGGGAAGATAGTGCACTCACCAGCCAGTAACCGAAGACCACCTCAGTCACCCATCAGGACAGGCTCTCTCTAAGAAAAGCTCCCCGGACCCCCGGCTCTACTCTCCCGCCCTTAGGCATGTCCCGGAAGTGATGGTCCGGGGACCAGGCAGAGTGTAAACCACAAGAAGATCACTCCCCTCGGAAGCTGTCCTGTCCCCCATTAAGAAGGTGACAGCTCGTGCCCAGAGGGAGTTTTATCACATTGACATTAGCTCTGTCTGAGCCTGGAAGCATTCAGAATGCTGACCAGGCCAGTGGCCAGAGCTGAGAAGGATTAGTTTGTTTTTTGAAATTTAAAAAATCCCTGTTTAGTAGGAAATGATAGAAGCTGAAGTTTTAGTAACTGTAAACAGTTCATTTTTAGCAGTTAAAGTACGTAGTCTCTGTTTTATAAATAAAAGAATCTGTTCCCTCCACAACGGTGTTGGACTGCTAAACAGGTTTGTGAATTTAAAGTGATATTCAGAGAGCCCGGCTGTCATAGCTCAGTGGTCGAGTGTTGACCTATGAACCAGGAGGTCATGGATCAATTCCCAGTCAGGGCACATGCCCGGGTTGTGGGCTCCATCCCCAGTATTGGGCTTGCAAGAGGCAGCCAATCAATGAGTTTCTCTCATCATTGATGTTTCTATCTCTCCCACATCCTTCCTCTCTGAAAGCAATAAAAATATTTTTTAAAATAAAATAATGATATTCAGAGATCCCAGAGACTCAAGAATGACCACCTACTTAAAGTGCCCTTTGAGAAAAGGTAATTGAAATACATACTTATTTGAAATCATGAGGTTTTTGTTGGCAAAAACTATAACACGTGGCCCTAGCCCGTTTGGCTCAGTGGATAGAACGTCCGCCTGCAGACTGAAGGGTCTCAGGTTCGATCCCAGTCAAGGGCATATGTCCCGGTTGTGGGCTCAATCACCAGTAAAAGGCATGCAGGAGGCAGCTGATCAATGATTCTCATCATTAGTGTTTTTATCTCTCTCTCCCCTATCCCTTCCTCTCTGAAATCATAAAAGTGTTTTCTAAAAAACTATAAAATATGAAGAGCTTTTCCTTGAATATTTGATAATCAGTGGTATGTGTGTTTATGAGCCAGAAGAAACCAACCCTGCCGACACTTAGATCTTAGACTTCCAGCCTCCAGACTGTGGGGAAATGAGCCGCCTTGTTAGCCCGAGGAGACTAATCCATCCAGTTCTCAGGACGCCTGTCTCTCACCCTCTGAACCACCGGGCATGAGCGAGGCTGGCCAGCTGCTGCCCTCACCTATCCTCTTCCTCCGAGGTTCCATTTGCCTGCTGTTCCATTTGCTGTTTCAGCGGCCGCTCGTCAGGGCGTGATCTCAGGCCCTCACTGCCAGCTCTGGCCTCTCCCAGCCCCCCATGCCATCCTCATCCCCTCTGCATATCTCTCTTAGGGTATTCTGTTGGCATCTCAGAAGCAGCATGAGTAAAACTAAATGCATTTCCCCCACAAACTACCTCTTTACCGTGATTTCTCTATCCCTATTTCTGACAGCACATCCTGCTTTCCACGTGGACCTAGAACTTCGTCTTCCTGGAGTACCAACTGCTCTCTACCCCAAATCCTGTTATTTCCGTTGGGGGTACCCCCAAATTCCCCCTGAGCTCTGAAATTCTGGGGTCCCATACAATGACGGTGTGATTCACTTTACAAGGATTTGGTTTGCAGTAAAGTCCTATTCACCTTCATATCTCACATTTAGCACTGTGCCAGCACATAGTAGGTGCTTAATAACTGTTTTAGAGACTGCTCATACACCCATTTGTAAAGCGAGGTAACACTGTTGCCTCTTTTACTCGGCCGCTAGAAAGAGATGCTCACAGAATTTTCTTCATTGAGAGCAAATTTCTCTTCATCCAGCAGAGGGGAGTGGTCCCCTACATCCCAGGCAGAATCTGTTCCTGGTGGGGGAGGGGCGTCACCATCTGTGAGCAGTTTCCTGCCCATCAGACAGGACCTGCAGTGGGGCCTTTACGGTTCAAACAACTACACACACACACACACACACACACACACACACACACACGGCACTTAGCACTCTGCAGCCTCAAAGGTCCAAATTGCCTCGGCGGAGGTGAAGGGGACTGAAAGGTGAGCTCTGCTTGCCCCAGGGACACTGTCTTCCTAACGACCTCGTTCCGTTTCCAGAAGGAAGGCCTCTCTTACAGGGTTATGGAGGTCCAAGAAATTGACTACATCCTTGACAACCAAAATGAGGTATAAACATTAGGAGCTGCACACACCCCAACTCCCACCCCACCCCCGCAGCAGCCCCGGGGAGCCTGGTGAGCCACAGTTTGCAAGTGAAGCAACAGAGGCCACTGTCTGGAGTCGGGCGTCTGGCGTCGGGCGTTCTGGGTTCGAATACTGCCTGACCCCCGACTCCACACGCACCTCCGAATGCATTGCGTGGCCAGGAGCAGGTGCCTGTCTCCACAGCCTGCGAGTTCGAGCATCCACCGGGCGCCAGTGGAGGGTGAGCACAGTGCGCCGAGTGTGCCCTTTTACGGACGGGGAAACGTTCTGAGGAATGTGTGAGGGGATCCCGTGGCTGTGCGAACAGCACAGTGTGCCCTCACACACATGCCTGGACAGCATGTCACTATAAAACAACACGAGATGAAGGCAAACACAAGAGAAAGTGAGGCAGTGAAGGAGGGTGAGTTTGCCGCCCAAGTAATGGCCTGCTGTTCACACAGCGAAAAGAAATGTCTGTAAGGAGGAAGGAAACAATGATAAAGAGTATAGTAGCCAAAACTATAGTAACCAGTGGGGTGGGTGCAGGAGGCAGCTGGTTGATGTTTCTCTACTGATGTTTCTAGCTCTCTATCCCTCTCCCTTTCTCTCTGTAAAAAAATCAATAAGATATATTTTTTTATAAAAAATAAACGTATGAACCAGTACCATAGTCATTATTGCCCAGTATGAGGCACTGTACGTAACTGCACGTGCTGTGCCTTTAGCTGACTGGCAGCGAAGGAGGTGTGTGAACACCAGCACGGTAAGCACCTGCGTGTGTTACGGCAGCTGCAGGGTTATGACAGCTACCGTCTCTGGCCTGTAGGCATCTGGAGCTCCACTGTGACCAGGGGACCGCCGTCACACAGGCGGTGGACAGAAACGCCATTGTGCATGCCGGCTGGCTGCTCTGCCGGAGGAACCGCCCCCTGCACAGAGTCAGCAGGAAGAGGAGGCCGAGGCAGGCCCTCCCTCACGGCACCCTGGGGTGGGCAGTGTTACCTCCTGCCGCAGCGGCCCACACAAACCGGGCTCCTTCCCCCGGACCACAATGCCCTTCCCAGGCACGGCGACGCTCCTCTGCCCCAGAACTGTCCTCCAGGGGCCAGTCCCAGTGCCCACCATCTCTGCCAGGTGAGAGACCCCTCCCGGGTTCACCATATCCCAACGGAGTGACGTCAGTGTCAGGCCCTGCGCTGCTGCCTTGAATGGAGTCCATCCCACACATTAGGAAGTTCAGAGCAGGACCCTGTGTGTAGGACAGAGGACAAAACCATACACCGGCGGCCCAGCCTGTGGCTCCGGGGGTGAGCGTGGACCTACGAACCAGGCGGCCGTGGTTCCATTCCCGGTCAGGGCACGGGCCCAGGTTGTGGGCTCCATCCTGCGTGCAGGAGGCAGCCGATCCGTGATTCATCATTGCTGCTTCTCTCTCCCTCTCCCTTCCTCCCTGAAACCAATAAAACATTCTTAAAAACCATTCAGCTGAGGATAAACTGCAGCCCTTGTGACCGGCTGGGTGGAACCCCGGCCTGAGCATGTCTGGGGGCAAGAAAGACCGGGGGCCAGCAGAGGGCTGTGCAGGGACAGCTGGAGACCGGGAGGGCACACGCCAACAGGCCCGCAGGCAGTGTCCGGGCCCAAAATTCCGTGGGAAAGGGCAGACGAGTCCCATGACAGCTGCACCGTCTCTTCCCCTGAACATTCTCTCTTTGGAACTGAGGCTGCCGGGCTGTGCTAAGGCCGATCGCTGCTCCAGCCTCCGATCGCCCTCTGCGGCGGGAAACGTCCCGGGTCTGGGAAGCAGTCCGGGGGAGGAGTGGGTGGGAGGACCGAGCCGGGGGGTCCGGGCAGCCCCCTTCCCCCCAGTTCCCCGCCCACAGCTCCGCTGCCTCCGGCCCCGAACGCGCTTCCCGGAGGCTCCGCGGGGAGAAGCGGGGCGCGGGGCGCAGCGCCCCCCGTTGGCGGCCCTGGCTCTGCAGGTCAGGGGTTTCTACGATGATTCTGCAAACCCGCTCTCAGCCCCGGAGCGGCTGCGGTGCAGCGGGGAGGCCGGAGCAGGGAGCGGAGGGAGCCGCAGGGACGGGCCCGGGCTGAGGAGGCCCAGGCGCTCCTCCCGGCCGCCCGGCCGCTGCTGCGGGACCGGCCCGGGGAGGGCGCCGCCCCGGCCCGCCGCGGCTCACCCCGAGCCGGACAGCCGGGGAGCACCGGGGACACCGGCCCCTGGACATCGCATACCCCCGGGCCCACCGCGGGGCACAGGCAGCGCCCGGCCCGGTCCTGGGGGCCCGCGGAGCGGGGAGCCCCCGGGGGCCGGACCCCGGGCCTCTCACCGCCCGCCCCCGGGGAGCCGGACACCGGGGAGACCGGACCCCGGGCCCCTACCGCCGCCCCCGGGACACGGACCCCGGGCCCCTCACCGCCGCCCCCGGGACACGGACCCCGGGCCCCTCACCGCCCGCCCCCGGGGGACTGACCCCGGGGAGACCGGACCCCGGGCCCCTCACCGCCGCCCCCGGGACACGGACCCCGGGCCCCTCACCGCCCGCCCCCGGGGGACTGACCCCGGGGAGACCGGACCCCGGGCCCCTCACCGCCCGCCCCCGGGGAGCCGGACACCGGGGAGACCGGACCCCGGGCCCCTCACCGCCGCCCCCGGGGCACGGACCCCGGGCCCCTCACCGCCGCCCCCGGGACACGGACCCCGGGCCCCTCACCGCCCGCCCCCGGGGGACTGACCCCGGGGAGACCGGACCCCGGGCCCCTCACCGCCCGCCCCCGGGGCACGGACCCCGGGGAGACCGGACCCCGGGCCCCTACCGCCGCCCCCGGGGCACGGACCCCGGGCCCCTCACCGCCGCCCCCGGGACACGGACCCCGGGCCCCTCACCGCCCGCCCCCGGGGGACTGACCCCGGGGAGACCGGACCCCGGGCCCCTCACCGCCGCCCCCGAGGGACTGACCCCGGGGAGACCGGACCCCGGGCCCCTCACCGCCGCCCCCGGGGGACTGACCCCGGGGAGACCGGACCCCGGGCCCCTCACCGCCGCCCCCGGGGGACTGACCCCGGGGAGACCGGACCCCGGGCCCCGCTCCCGGGCCGATCGGCGCCCACGTACCTGGCCGCGCCGCCCGCCGCCTCCGGCCTCCGGGCCTCCGGGCCTCCGGGCGGCGCCGGGCCAGGGGGCGGCGGGGGCGGGCCCGAGCAGGTGGCGGCGGGGCGGCCGCGGGGAGGCGGATCGGCGCTCGGGGCCCCGCCGGCCGGGCAGCGACCCCAGCCCTGACACACGGGCTGCAGCCGCCCGGCCCCGGCCCTGCGGGGCGCCCGCCGCCGCCCCAGCCTCCCGCTCCGCCGGGTCCGCCTGAACCCGCACACCCGCCGCCCGGGGCCGCGCCAGGCCTGGGGGGACCCTTTCCAAGGCCTCCGCCCCGCACCGCCTCCTGGATTGCTGGCACCGCGGTCTGGCGCTCGCGCTCTCTCTCTCTCTCTCTCTCTCTCTCTCTCTCTCACCCGGGCTGGATCTGCCTTGATCCCTGGCATACAGTGAGCGCGGCTCAAGAGCCCTAGCCGGTTTGGCTCAGTGGATAGAGCGTCGGCCTGCGGACTGAAGGGTCCCGGGTTCGATTCCCGTTAAGGCCGTGCGCCTTGTTTGCGTGTAAGAGAGACACCTCAATCAGGGGGCGGCAGCTGATTGAGGTTTCTCTCTCATCCATGTTTCTAACTCTCCCTCTCCCTTCCCCTTCCTCTCTGTAAAAAAATCAATACAATATATTCTTTTTAAAAAGAAGGGAAATGGCTGCAGGTCTGCGTGGCGCTGCTCCTGAGGGATGCTGGGGGAGCAGGTGCCCGGCGTGGGCTTCCTCAGGGTCTCTGCTCCCCATGCCGCTCCTCCCAGTGCCTGAGACCCTCCTGCCCCAGGAGCCCATCCTGCCCCCCCAGGAGCCCCTCCTGCCCCCCAGGAGCCCATCCTGCCCCCCCCAGGAGCCCATCCTGCCCCCCAGGAGCCCCTCCTGCCCCCCAGGAGCCCATCCTGCCCCCCCAGGAGCCCCTCCTGCCCAGGAGCCCATCCTGCCCCCCCCAGGAGCCCCTCCTGCCCCCCAGGAGCCCATCCTGCCCCCCCAGGAGCCCCTCCTGCCCCCCCAGGAGCCCATCCTTCCCCCCAGGAGCCCCTCCTGCCCCCAGGAGCCCATCCTGCCCCCCCAGGAGCCCCTCCTGCCCCAGGAGCCCATCCTGCCCCCCCCAGGAGCCCCTCCTGCCCCCCAGGAGCCCATCCTGCCCCCCCAGGAGCCCATCCTGCCCCCCCCAGGAGCCCATCCTGCCCCCCCAGGAGCCCCTCCTGCCCCCCAGGAGCCCATCCTGCCCCCCAGGAGCCCATCCTGCCCCCCCAGGAGCCCATCCTGCCCCCCCCAGGAGCCCATCCTGCCCAGGAGCCCATCCTGCCCCAGGAGCCAATCCTGCCCCCCAGGAGCCCATCCTGCCCCCCAGGAGCCCATCCTGCCCCCCCCAGGAGCCCATCCTGCCCCCAGGAGCCCATCCTGCCCCCCACAGGAGCCCATCCTGCCCCCCAGGAGCCCATCCTGCCCCCCAGGAGCCCATCCTGCCCCCCAGGAGCCCATCCTGCCCCAGGAGCCCATCCTGCCCCCAGGAGCCCATCCTGCCCCCAGGAGCCCATCCTGCCCCCCCCAGGAGCCCATCCTGCCCCCAGGAGCCCATCCTGCCCCAGGAGCCCATCCTGCCCCCAGGAGCCCATCCTGCCCCCCAGGAGCCCATCCTGCCCCCAGGAGCCCATCCTGCCCCAGGAGCCCATCCTGCCCCCCAGGAGCCCATCCTGCCCCCAGGAGCCCATCCTGCCCCCCCCCAGGAGCCCATCCTGCCCCCAGGAGCCCATCCTGCCCCAGGAACCCATCCTGCCCCTGGCACTGAGCCTCTGAGTTCAGCACAGCATCTTTAAGTGAGGGTGTGAGGCTCCCCTGGAGGGGGGGGGGGGGCAGGGAATCCGTGATTCCATGCGGGGACCAGGCTGCCACGTGGTGTCCATACAAGACGCCCCCAAAGAGGAGGACAGAGTACGTGGGGAGACCAAGCATTAGGAGAAAGGGGCCGTGTCTGACCTGGAGAAGAGCTTGTGGATTGTCTACAACAGTGGTCGGCAAACTGCGGCTCACAAGCCACATGCGGCTCTTCGGCCCCTTGAGTGTGGCTCTCCCACGAAATACCGCGGCCTGGGCGAGTCTGTGTTGAAGAAGTGGTGTTAGAAGTGTAAAAAATTTGCTCTCAGAAGAAATATCAATCATTATACTGTTGATATTTGGCTCTGCTGACTAATGAGTTTGCTGACCACTGGCCTATGGTATTAGGCTGTGATATTTGTGGCATATTTTTGTCCTAGTTTATAATTTGCCTTTTAACTTCATTTAAGATGACTTTTGTGTACCATTTTAAAATTTTAATTAAATAAAACCTCTCTTGCGTGTCAGCCTGCGGATTGAAAGGTCCCAGGTTCGATTCCGGTCAGGGGCATGTACTTTGGTTGCGGGCACATTCCCAGTAGGGGGTGTGCAGGAGGCAGCTGTTTCTCCCTCATCGATGTTTATACTTCTCTATCCCTCTCCCTTCCTTTCTAAAAAATCAATAAAATATATAGTTTAAAAAAAAAAAAACACTTTAGATTCACCCTGATTTTCACAACTGCCTCAGAGATTTATGAGGTTCTGGGGCACAAAATTTCACATTGTGGTTGTTCGTCAGGAGAATCCTCTAGAGCCGTGGTCGGCAAACTGCGGCTCACGAGCCACATGTGGCTCTTTGGCCCCTTGAGTGTGGCTCTTCCACAAAACACCACGGCCTGGGCGAGTCTGTTTTTGAAGAAGTGGCGTTAGAAGAAGTTTACGTTTATTTATTTATTTTTTTTAGTATATTTTATTTTTTTTCACAGAGAGGAAGGGAGAGGGACAGAGAGCTAGAAACATCGATGAGAGAGAAACAATTGACCAGCTGCCTCTTGCCCACCCCCCACGGGGGATGTGCCCGCAACCAACGTACATGCCCCTGACCGGAATCGAACCCGGGACCTTTCAGTCCGCAGGCCGATGCTCTACCACTGAGCCATACCGGTGTCGGCAAAGAAGTTTGTTTAAAAAGTTGGCTCTCCAAAGAAATTTCAATCGTTGTCCTGTTCGTATTTGGCTCTGTGGACCGATGAGTTTGCTGTCCACTGGGCTAGAGGCACTGAGCCAGCTAATCACAAGTCCCTTGTTGTCCAGCGTCTAAATGTAGGGCACGGTGGCCTGGACTAGATCCGAGTCTAGAACACTGGCAGGGGTAAAAAGGCTTGGGCAAGCTCGGCGTGGCGCGTCCTGGTAATCCGAGAGTCCTTTGCACAATCGCTGGCGCAGCTGCCCTCCCTCGCCTGCTATTTGTGGGGCCGTGTCTCACTGCCTGGAGCACCAGCGTTCTATTTAAACCTCCTGGCCTCTCCCATTAGCTCGCTCTTCTTCGAGCCATAAAACACTCACGCGCTGTGGCTTGGTATCCGTCACTCTGGGCATTTATCCTAAACAACGACAACTCAAGAAGAAAAGTTCTACCTGTGAAGACGTTGATAGCAACATGGCTTATGAGGGGATGAGTTTTTAGTTCCCAGTTTTAAATTCTCCACAGCAGGGAACGCAGCATGCCAACGGCGGTGTAGCCGCTCCGTGGTGCCGGGTACGGCAGGCTTGTTTTTCTTTTCTGAACCATTGGAGATTAAGGTTCGGAAATCGTGACTGCTCAGCCCTAAATACAGGGCGTGTTTCCTAAGAAAAGAACCTTCTCTATGGGCCCCGGCCAAGCAGCTCAGATGGTTGGAGTTCTATCTCCTGTCAGGGCGCATACAGGAATCAGCCAATGAATGCAGAAATAAGTGGGACAACAGATCAGTATCTCTCTCTCTCTCTCTCTTTCTCTCTCTCTCTCCCTTTCTCCCTCCCTCTCTCTCAAGGCACATGCAAGAATCAACCAATGAATGAAGAACTAGGTGGAGCAATAGATCGATATCTCTCTCTCTCAAATCAATTTTAAAAACAGCATGCGCTCATGTAACCATATTGCAGAGACCAAGTCCAGATCCATTAACATTGATCCAATGCTAATGTAGCTCCTCTTCAGGCCAGAGTCACATTTTGCCAATTGCCCCAATAGCGTCAGTTAGAGCGATACTATTTATGCTTCCCAGTTCGAAGTCACACATTTCCTGAGTTGTCACACCTCCTCGGGCCCCTTTCATCTGGAACAGTCCCTGAGTTCCCTCTGGCTTGGTCTTCCGTGACCTTGGCACTTTCAAAGAGTCAGGCCCATTCGCTGTTAGCTTGTCCCTCACCTTGAGTTCCCAAATGATCCCCCTCAGCACATGACGTCAGTCTGTCCCTTACTGGTGATACTGCCTTGGACCACGTGGTTAGTCATCTGTAGAGGAGCGATGCCTCCAAACTGTGGAACGGCTTATTGCCCAACAATAAGCAAACTTGCACCCAGCGGAGATAGCACCCATTCCATATGGCAGCTTTTAGAACTCTATTGTTCCATTAGCATTCATTCCTGGCATTCGGCTGTCAAGAAGAGCTGTCCCTGACCTGGCCAGTGTGGCTCAGTGGGTTGAGTGTCGTCCCATACACCCAGAGGTTGCCGGTTTGATTCCCCGTCAGGGCGCATGCCCGGGTTGTGGGCTCAATCCACGGTACGGGGTGTACGGGAGGACGATCAATAATTCTCTCTCATCATTGATATTTCTCTGTCTCCTTCTCCCTTTCTCTCTATCAAAAAAAAAAAAAAAAAGCTGAAACCGGTGTGGCTCAGTGGATAGAGAGTCAGCTTGGGGACTGAAGGGTCCTGGGTTCGGTTCTGGTCAAGGGCAGGTACCTTGGTTGCGGGCACATCCCCAGTAGGGGGTGTGCAGGAGGCAGCTGATCAATGATTCTCTCTCTCATTGACGTTTCTAACTCTCTATCTCTCTCCCTTTCTCTCTGTACAAAATCAATAAAATATATATTTTTTAAAAAAGAAAAGAAAAAAGAAAGAAAGAAAGAAAATTAGAGCTGTCCCTTTTACCTCCGTTTACGTATTTGTAATTTTATTTGCTTTTTAGTATCACTCAGGACTTGTTGGTTCTTTCAGATCTGACAGGATAATTCGTGAATGCAACCCTCATTTTGATGCTCAAATGGCTCCACATTTGGCCACTGGAAGTCCGGTCAAACTGGCCCGTGTTGTCCGGACCTGAGTCTATCCTTCTTTGGCCATCCATCCATCGCCTTGCGTTCAGCAGACACGCCCTGCCCCTGGCTCTCCTCCCACTCCCCTGCCCCTCCCCGAATGCCATTTCTCCCAGGGGCCCGAGAGTGGTCCTCAGCAGCCCCGACAGGACCGGAGGAAGGCCGCTGGGGCGCCTGTCGGAGACACTCTCAGCACAGACCCAGGAACAGGTTCCAGCGCACAGAGCGCTCGCCTGCCTTTCCCCAAACACCATCACCCTCTCCCGCAGGAAACCTGCCTCCTCACAACACCACTGTGATGACCAGTCTGCTAATCTCACAGCACACAGGGAAAACATGGTCAGAGCTGCTGCCACAGGTCGCTCCCAACTGAAGGAAGCTCAAGGTCCCTGTGCAGGTTCTGTGTGTGCGTGCGTGTGCGTGTGTGCGTGTTGACACAGGCAGGTTGCACAAAGAGCTGTGTACAAAACCAGCTTGGGTTACCCGCTCTGTCCTGTGGGTAATTTATCTAGTTTCCTTCCCTTGTTAACTTCCATTTGTATGCAGTTTTAGATTTCGTTTCCCCATCTTTGTTGACTCTATTTTATTTTGTTTTATTTTATTTTAATATATATTTCTATTGATTTCAGAGAGGAAAGGAGAGGGAGAGCGAGATAGAAACATCAATGATGAGAGAGAAGCATTGATCGGCTGCCTCCTGCACGCCCCCTATTGGGGATGGAGCCAGCAGCCCAGGCATGAGCCCTTAAATGGAATTGAACCTGGGACCCTTCAAGTCCCCAAGCCGATGCTCTATCCATTGAGCCAAACCAGCTAGGGCTCAATTCTATGTTTTGAATATTAAAACATTTACATGTCACCAAAACCGGTTTGGCTCAGGGGATAGAGCACCGGCTTGGGGACTTGAAGGGTCTCAGGTTCAATTCCAGTAAAGGGCATGTACCTTGGTTGTGGGCACATCCCTAGTGGGGTGTGTGCAGGAGGCGGCTGATTGATGTTTCTCTCTCATCAATGTTTCTAGCTCTCTATCCTCTCTCCCTTCCTCTCTGTAAAATTTCAATAAAATATTGTGTGGGGCCTGAGGTGGCGGGGATCTCCCTTTTCCACATCCCGCACGGAAAGAGAGATGAACGAACCGGTTCTAAGTGGAGGTGGCCAGGGATTGAGAAATAATAGAAATAAAGAGAGAAGACACAGAGATAGATTTTAAGCTGGGAGCTGGGAGGGCCTCTGACCTTCTCTTCTGGAGAGGCAGACGACCTGCAGCACATCTATTTAGTCTCCAATCCAACAAGGGGTTTCACAGGTAAACAAGGAGCCTGGGAGGGCCCAGGCCCCACCCACCCCTTCCTCCAGGACAAACACAAGCCAGGAACTGAGAACATCTCCGCACTCCCAGGGCGGCAGTGCAACTGACATGACTCCGCCAATATCCCAGGCCCAGTCAACAACAATCTAAAGAGTGTCCATGTCTTCCCAAGTGGCCCTCTATAAAATATATATTTTTAAAAACATTTACATGTGTTTTTTTAAAATATATTTTATTGATTTTTTTACAGAGAGGAAGAAAGAGGGATAGAGAGTTAGAAACACTGATGAGAGAATCATCATCAATCAGCTGCATGCCCTTGACCGGAATCGAACCTGGGACCCTTCTATCCACTGAGCCAAACCGGTTTCAGCCATTTACATGATTTTAAAAGTCAAAACCACCCGAAATGGTCTGGCTTCTTCCATCAGGGGCACCTCTTCTTAAACTTTCAGCCTATTCCCAGCCACCCGTTGTGGGTAATCCGTTTACCAGTTTCTAAATTTATTCATTTCCAGCTTATTCTTCCTGAGTTGTTTTTGCAAAATTAAGCAGGCATTTGAATATTTTAATGTTTCCTTTTTTTACTTATTTTTTAAAATATATTTTATTGATTTTTACAGAGAGGGAGGGAGAAGGATAGAGAGTTAGAAACATCGATGAGAGAGAAACATCGATCAGCTGCCTCCTGCACACCCCCCACTGGGGATGTGCCCGCAACCAAGGTGCATGCTCTTGACCAGAATTGAACCTGGGACCCTTCAGTCCGCAGGCTGATGCTCTATCCACTGAACCAAACCGGTTTTAGCGATGTTTCTCCTTATTTTATACAAAAAATAAAAAAAATTAAAAAAGCATGATAAATTACTCTTGTATTTAGCTTTCCCAGTTACCAATGTGTCCTAGAAATCACTCCATGGTCATCATCAGGCTCTTCCTCCCTCTTTCGCAGCTGCAGTCAGTCACTCCTCCAAGGTGTGCGGGCAGCGGGGTCTTCCCAGCCCACTGCCCTGTGTAACCCTGGGCACACTGGTGGAGGTGCTTCCTGCGCTCCCAGCGACAAAGTGCCAGGTCAAAGGGCAAATACGTCCTCATTTTGTGAGATGTTGCCAAGCCCTCGGACGGCTGTGCCATCCGGCCTTCCCACCAGCACTGTATCCGGGTGCCCGCGGACGCCCAGGCTGCCCTATTGGCTGTCTCTCTGCAATGTGTAGGGTTAGAAGCGATAGCTCAGTTATGAGCATTTCTCTGCCATGCACGGAAATGAACATTTGTTTAAGAGCAGTTTTAGCCCTAACCGGTTTGGCTCAGTGGATAGTGTTCCAGGTTCAATTCCCGGCAAGGACCTGTACCTTGGTTGCGGGCACATCCCCAGTAGGGGGTGTGCAGGAGGCAGCTGATCGATGTCTCTCTCATCGATGTTTCTAACTCTCTATCCCTCTCCCTTCCTCTCTGTAAAAAATCAATAAAATAAATTATTTTTTAAAAAAAGGAAAAAAAAAAAAAGATGCTCCCCAAAATGGGGCTCCCGCTTTCCCTCTCGGGGCTGCCTCCCCCTGATTCCAAACGCGGGGTGTCTTTTCCAACAGCAGCCCCAATCCCCCAAGGCGGACACCAGCCCCAGACGGGGCGGCCAGGCTCCCCTCGTTCTGCCCCGCACAGGATGAAGCCTGGGTGTCCACGCCCCACCCCTCAGTCTGATCCTTCCCTGGACACTCGCAGGACTCAGGACAGTGCTTTACTTACCGGGACTGGTTCGCTGCGACGGACACAGCTCAGGAACAGCCGGCCCCCTCCAGCGGTCCCCCCGTGGCGGACACGGGGCCTCTGGGTGCAGAGAGGGAGCTGGAAGCTCTAACCTCTAATCACTTGGTGGGTTCCTCTGGCTAAAGCCCCCACCTGCAGCCAATAGGAGCACAGCAATGATCGCCTCATTAGCTTAAACTCAGGGTGACGGAAGAGGACTCATTAGGAAACACAAAGACCTCTTATCACTGAAAATTCCCAGCCTTTTAGGAGCTTTCTGCCAGACACTGGGACAAAGGCCAAATACATATTTTTATATAATCGCACTTCTCCAAACCCCATAACCCATTGCAATCATGGGGAAACAGCAGACAAATGCCAAGACAAGAATGTTCTACGAATACCTGACCTCAAAACTGTCAAGGTCATTCAAAACCAGGAGAATCCGAGAACTGTCCAAGCCAAGAGCCTAAGGAGATGGGTAAATGTAATGTGGTGTATGGGTGGGATTCTGGAACAGAAAAAGGACTTTAGGGAAAAACAGGAAATCTGAAGAGAGTATGGATTATCCTATATAATAAAAGCCTACTGTTGGTGGTACCCGAGGGCACACCAGACTTGCAGGAAAAGCATACCCCGGAGGAAGCTGAGGCATGACTGCTCTAGAACCAGCCTTCCATGTGCAATTTTCCTCTGATAATTCCTGGGCACTGTTACCACGGTGATAGTGACTGTCCGTGTCATTATCTATCCACCAACAGTAAGAGGAGCTTTGCAGTCGAGATATTGTTTGACAGACGGAGTGGTTTCTGTTGGACACTAAGTACTGCTACAAATGAAAAAAAATAAAAATAAAAAAAATAAAAGCCTACTATGCAAATTGTCCCCTCCACCTGGAGTTCAACCAGGAGTTCAACAAGGGGCGGGGCCTGGCCAGCCAACCGTGGGAAGGGAGACCCTGGCTAGCAGCTGCCAAGCGCTGTGGACCCTAGCCATGCATGGATTTCGTGCACCAGGCCTCTAGCAGTTAATAATAATAATGTACCAATATGGGCTTATTAGTTGCAATAATTATGCTGTACTAATGTAAGATAATAACAAGAGTGGATTTATGGGAAAATGTTGCAAATTCTTGGTAAATCTGAAACTATCCTAAAAATAAAGTTTATTTTAAAAATATACTTTAATAGCCCGACTGGTGTTACTCAGTGGTTGAGCTTTGACCTATGAACCAGGAAGCCACGTTTTGACTCCTGGTCAGGGCACAGGCCTAAGTTGCTGCCTCGATCGCCAGTGGAGGGCGTGCAGGAGGCAGCTGATCAATGAATGGTTCTCTCTCATTATTGATCTTTCTATCTCTCCCTCTTCCTTCCTCTCTAAAATCAATAAAAATGTGTTTTAAAAAAATGTATTTTAATAAAGGTCCTTCATTTTGTAGGACCTGCCTTTAAAAGGTGGAGAGAATTTGTAAATAATCTCTATGTTGTTATATCTATGGCCGGTGTGCTGGCAGGTAGGAAGATAATACTGGAATGGGAATCTTTTTTTTTTTTTTTTTACAATATATTTTATTGATTTTTCACAGAGAGGAAGGAAGAGGGATAGAGAGCTAGAAACATCGATGAGAGAGATACATCAACCAGCTGCCTCCTGCACACCCTCCACCGGGGATGTGCCCGCAACCAATGTACATGCCCTTGACCGGAATCAAACCTGGGACCCTTGAGTCCGCAGACCAACGCTCTATCCACTGAGCCAAACTGGTTTCGGCTGGAATGGGAATCGTGATGTTCTGTGATGATATGTGCATAACAGATACAAAGAAATGTGAGGAAGACCCACCTGCCAGAGGAGGGCCCTGTCCCCCTCCCCGCTCCCCAGTCCTTCTCCCCCCCAACCCCCCCTTCCCCAGCCCAACTGCACACGAAGTGATGCTGACCTCAACCAGAGTGAGGAACTGTAGGGGCCAGAGTGAGGAGAGAACGGGGGTGAGATTTCTCTGGGGGGAGCCCTGGTCTTGCTGTGTATGAGGTTTCATCTCCGGTCCCTCCATGCCCCAGAAGAAGCTCGGAGAGCTCATGGGGATGTGTCCCTGCCGTCGGGAACCCTGTGCATGTGTGTCTGCCATCACCTAGCCCCGTGGTCGGCAAACTGCGGCTCGAGAGCCACATGCGCTCTTTGTCCCCTTGAGTGTGGCTCTTCCACAAAACACCACGGCCTGGGCGAGTCTGTGTTGAAGAAGTGGCGTTAGAAGAAGGTTAAGTTTAAAAAATGAGGCTCTCCAAAGACATGTCAACCATTGTCCTGCTGGTATTTGGCTCTGTGGACGAATGAGTTTGCTGACCACTGGCCTAGGGCATCCAGAGAAAGAAGAGGCTGGCCAGCCGCTTGGTGGCCAGGAGAGGCCCCGGATCAGCTGTGGGCCAGGGGCAGGGGCGGGAGCTGGCAGGGGGTCCCGGAGGACGCTGTCCCTCAGGGCCGCCTGGGACAGCGGGAGGAGGCCAGCTTTCTAGCCTGAAGACACTGCAAATTCATTCCCCAAATCAAGTTGCGTTTGCCGGAACCAGGAAATCTGCAGATAAGAACACTTCACTGCGGAACTCTCCAAAGAAACTCCCGAAACACCCATGAGAAGAAAAGGACTCAATGGTTAGCCTGAGAGCGGCCAGACCATCCCTCCTCCCACCCTCCCGCTCAGGGTGGAGACCCAGCCGGTGGGGAAGGACGGAGGCCAATGGGCAGGGCACAGGGAGGTCAGCAGGGAGCAGAGCCCTCCGACCACACCCCTTCCTGCCCGCTGGCAGCAGCTGCCACTCCTGATGCAGCTGCCTGGGGAGGGGGCTGAGGACGGACTCATGATTAGGATGGAACGTGTGGTTTCTGAACTGAGGATGACCTATTGCACGAAAGGGCCCTCACACTGTCTCCCACGTATAGTGAGCAGAAAAGGTTTAGGCTGATGTCAGGGGTAAAATGACCCCCCTCCCTTCCCCCCACCCCCCCAAAAAAAAGGTATTTTGAAGTCGTTACCCTCAGCACCTGACAAGGTGAGCTTATTCGGAATGGGGTCGTTGCAGATGTAATTGGTTAAGATGAGGTCACCCAGGAAACGGTAGGCCTAATCCATATGGCTGATGTCTTCTTTTTTTTTTTTTTTTTTAAATATATTTTATTGATTTTGTACAGAGAGGAAAGGAGAGAGATAGAGAGTTAGAAACATCGATGAGAGAGAGTCATTGACCAGCTGCCTCTTGCACACCCCCTACTGGGGATGTGCCCACAACCAAGGTACATGCCCTTGACTGGAATCGAACCCGGGACCCTTCAGTCCCCAAGCCGATGCTCTATCCATTAAGCCAAACCGGTCTTGGCTGGCTGGTGTCTTTATAAGAAGGCTGTGTGGGCTGGCTGGCGTGGCTCAGTGGTTGAGCGTTGACCTATGAACCAGGAGATCACAGTTCCATTCTAGTCAGGGCACAGGCCCCAGTTGCGGGCTCCATTCCAGTGGGGGGGGGGGGGGCGCGTGCAGGAGGCAGCCGATCAATGATTCTCCCTCATCATTGATGTTTCTATCTCTCTCCCTTCCTCTCTAGAATCAATAAAAATATATTTTAAAAGAAGCCTGGATGAGGTAGCAAACCACCGAAGCTGGGGTGAGGCAAGGAAGGGATCCCCACAGGTTTGGGGGAGGGGGGAGGGCCCTGGCCAGGCTGCGGTTTTGCACGTCTAACCTCGGTGGCGGGAACAGGAAGCAGGGGCTGCCTGAACTCGAGGAGAGGAAGCGGTCCTGGCCACTGGTCCTCAGCACTGTTTATGTAAAAATACCCCCCCTCTGAGATGTTTTGACTGTCGTGTCCTCCTCCTGGGCCAGCCGGAAACCCTGGAGTTAACATCTCCCCTCTTTGTTCCCCAGCACTGACGGACAGTCAGCATCAGAAAGAGGGTTTTCAATTAAAGGAGCAGAGCAAGAAATAGGGCCTCTACCTGATCTGTTTCCCACATCACCTCCCAGGCAGGCACTCACTCCCGGGGAGATCCGGGTCTCCCCGGTTTATCAGGCCTGAGGAAAAGCTCCTCCAGATCTCTGTGCCCTTTGCCAAGTCACTTCCTCGCATCAAACGCTTCCTTGGGCCCCAAAAAGTTTAAATTTAAAAAGTAATAATCATAGCACAATCCCAACGATCTCAGCATCGTGTATTTCTTTTACTGTGTTTTAATTATTCTAATCGCAGAAAGGACTCCGGAAACACACACACACACACACACACACACACCCCACAACGCTCTTGGTCTGTGTTACCCGTGAGTGTCCTTTTCATTAAATCCATTTCCACCAGACACACGCACAGCTGATGATGGTGGTGACGGCTTGTGGAGCTGGACTGCGCGTCCCTGAGCACAGAGTCGCCACCTGAAGTATCTGGAACTCTTCTCCCGTCTATCCGTCTCCTCAGTGTGTGCCGATGGCAGGCTGGGCTCCCTGGTGTTTGCACGTCGGGTTACCATGATCCCACGCTGCTTTATTTTGTTGCTCAAACGGCCCCGTTTGGGCCCCTGTGGCCTCACACGTACTGGGCAGAGGAAACCAAAAGTACAAAAAGGAGCGGCAGGCGCTGGGCTGCGTTCGGTCCCCCTTTACATATTTTGGGGGGCGTCCAGTTTCCCAAACCCACAGGGACACCCGCGCCGGCTGGCTGGGCAGAGGACGTTTCTGGGCTCCCGGGTCTTAGTCTGTGAAACGAAGGGCTGAGGGAGGGCTCTGTGGGCCGTTTATAGTCATCATCGGAGTCCACCACGGGACAGGTGGCTCCGGGTAAGGAAGCGCCGGGAATAAGTCGGTCCTGGAGATAGAAAGGAAGCTGTTTGCAGGGGGCGGTTAGTGCTTTGTGGGGGTGGAGTTCCAAAGGTTCTAGAAATGGCTGGTGGCCATGCAGGGACACGTAATATACGTATAATATACGTTGTATTTGAAAATGGTCACTTTTATGTTCTGTCTATAATACCACCGTAAAAACAAATATATTCTTCTTGTTGAACATTTAGAAAACTTTTGTCTTTCTCTTTAAATGCTTCGTAATCCCAGGACTCGGTGGACATTCGTTTTGGCCTGTGTATCCTCTCTATACATTTCGGATCCTCCTCATACAATTTTGTGCTTTTAACATTATACCACGTCTATTTCCCCAGGCTTTTCAACTCGGTAAACATGTGTGTTAGCTGCATGACACTCCATATTTGGATGAACTTTTCAGCATTATCAATGACTCCACAAGGAACACCTCTCCATTAGATACATCTTTTTTTTTTTTTTGACTTTTTTTTTTTTTAATATATTTTATTGACTTTTCACAGAGAGGAAGAGAGAGGGATAGAGAGCCAGAAACATCGATGAGAGAGAATCATCGATCAGCTGCCTCTTGCACACCCCCTACTGGGGATGTGCCCGCAACCAAGGTACATGCCCTTGACCGGAATCGAACCCGGGACCCTTCAGTTCCCAGGCCGACGCTCTCTCCACTGAGCCAAACCGGTCCCGGCTCCATTAGATACATCTTGTTCCCATTTCAAAATCCACCTTTGGGCCACCATCTTCCGTACGGACAGTCAGGGAAGTAGAGTTCCTGGCTCAAGAAGTGGCCATTTTGTTGGTTTGGCTCAGGGGACAGAGTGTCCGCCTGCGGACTGGAGGGTCCCAGGTTCGACTCCCGCCGAGGGCACATGCCGGGATTTCAGGTTCTGATGTGTCTCTTGCTCCCTGTCCCTTCTCTCTGAAATCAATGAGAATAAAGAAGTGGCCGCTTCTCAGGCACATGATCATTGCAAACCCGAGGCCGCCTTACAGCGGGGTGGGGGTGGGTGGTGTGAGGCTCCCAAACTCTGGGACCCAGACGCTGGTGCAGGACCAGAACCCACGGGACGCGGGGGAAGAAGCCCGAAGGGGCGGGAGGAAGCGCGGACCCTCCTCTCCCAGCCCGGCGGGGGGACCCCCGGCCAGCACCCCCTCCTCCGGCGGGGGCGCCCCGGCCAGCACCCCCTCACCCGGCGGGGGCGCCCCGGCCAGCACCCCCTCACCCGGCGGGGGCGCCCCGGCCAGCACCCCCTCACCCGGCGGGGGCGCCCCGGCCAGCACCCCCTCATCCGGCGGGGGCGCCCCGGCCTCGCCCCCACCCGCCTCCCCGCTGCTGGGTCACTTCCCGCCGCCCCCCCAGCTTCCTCCCGCCCGGCGCCCCCCGGGCTTCCTTTCTTCCCTCCCCCCCTCCCCAACCTCCCCAGCCCCCCGAACCCCAGACCCTCCCCGCCGGCGCCCCTGCGCCCCCCGCGCCCTCCCCTCCCCTCCCTCCGGGGTCCCTCCCCTCCCCCCGGGTCCCTCCCCACCCCCCGGGTCCCCTCCCCGCCCCCCGGGTCCCCTCCCCGCCCCCCGGGTCCCCTCCCCGCCCCCCGGGTCCCCTCCCGCCCCCCGGGTCCCCTCCCCGCCCCCCGGGTCCCTCCCCGCCCCCCGGGTCCCCTCCCCGCCCCCCGGGTCCCCTCCCCGCCCCCCGGCGAGCCCCCCCGCCCCCCCGGGCCCCCCCCCCCCCCCCCGGGCCCCTCCCCGCCCCCCGGGTCCCTCCCCGCCCCCCGGGTCCCTCCCCGCCCCCCGGGTCCCTCCCCGCCCCCCGGGTCCCCTCCCCGCCCCCCGGGTCCCCTCCCCGCCCCCCGGGGTCCCTCCCCGCCCCCCGGGTCCCCTCCCCGCCCCCCGGGGTCCCTCCCCGCCCCCCGGGTCCCCTCCCCGCCCCCCGGGTCCCCTCCCCGCCCCCCGGGTCCCTCCCCGGGTTAAGCCGGCGCCTCCGGAGCTCGCAGTGGCCGGTGGCGGCGGCCGGGGGCGCGGGGCCCGGTACTATGCGCCCCGAGGCGGCGGCGGGAGCCCGAGGGGCGCGGGGGGCGCGGGGGCGCGGGTGTCCCTGCCCCGCGGACCGGCCCCGGGGGCCCCCTTCCCCTGCGCCGCGCGGCCCCGACAGGTGAGGAGGGCGCGGGGGCCGAGGGCGCGGGGTGCCGGGTGCGGGGTGCGGGGTGCCAGGAGCGGGGCGCGGGCGCGGGGCGCTGGGGCCGAGGGCGCGGGGGCCGGGGGCGCGGGGTGCCGGGAGCGGGGAGCTGAGCGCGGGGTGCTGCGGGGCGCGGGACGCGGGGCGCGGGGCGCGGGAGCGGGAAGCGGGGAGCCGGGCGCGGGGCGCGGGGTGCCAGGAGCGGGGCGCGGGCGCGGGGCGCGGGGTGCCAGGAGCGGGGCGCGGGGAGCCGGGCGCGGGGTGCCAGGAGCGGGGCGCGGGGCGCGGGGAGCCGGGCGCGGGGCGCGGGGTGCCAGGAGCGGGACGCGGGGAGCCGGGCGCGGGGTGCCAGGAGCGGGGCGCGGGCGCGGGGAGCCCCCCAGCCCCGGGCGGGGACAAGGCGCGGGGCAGAGGTTTGCCGGCAGAGCCCGCACCCCGTCCGGGTCTGAACCTCACCGCTGGCAGCGCGGGTGTGTCCGGCCCCTCGTGGAGCCTGGCAGGGGTCCCGCACATGGACTGGCATCGTCTTTTATTTTATTTTATTTTATTTACTTTTTATTATTGACTTCAGAGAGGAAGGGAGATGGAGAGATAGAAACATCAACGATGAGAATCACGGATCGGCCGCCTCCTGCGCGCCCCCCGCTGGGGATGGACCCATATCCGGGCCTGGGACCCCTCAGGCCGCAGGCCGGTGCTCTGCCCACTGAGCAAACCAGCTGGGGCGACTGTCATGACCGTGGTGACAGTCTTGGCGCCGTATTTGGGGCCCGGGCACCAGGGAAGGCGAAGGAAATGAACTAGCGGGACGGTGTGGCCCGGCAGCCGGGGAGGGGAAGCCCGTGTGCGGCTGGAAGTCCTGAGCCACATAGACGCCAGCGGTGAGAGGGGATCTGTCTGAACCCGAGGGTCAGCCAGGCCGGGAGGAAGAGTCTTCTGCTGTTGTGTTCCCATCCTTGTGTCAGATCTGGGGCTTCTCAACGCCCAGGGATGGCAGGAACTCGCAATGTGGCCGGAGGAACACACATACACTCACACACACATTCACACACTCACACACACTCACACTCACACACACTCACACACACACACACACACACTCACACACACTCACACTCACACACACACACTCACACACTCACACACACACACTCACACACACACACTCACACTCACACACACACTCACACACACTCACACTCACACACACACTCACACTCACACACACACACACACTCACACACACACACTCACACACACACACACACACTCACACACACACTCACACACTCACACACACTCACACACACCCAGCACTGGGTGTCCACAGTGAGGCTGAGGTGGCAGTGACCCCTGCCCCAGGCCCAGCAGACACGATAGCTCTTAGGATGGCTCTTAGGACCAGGACAGCTTTAGGACGGCTCTGACAGACAGGACAGCTTTAGGACGGCTCTGACAGACAGGACAGCTTTAGGACGGCTCTGACAGACAGGACAGCTTTAGGACGGCTCTGACAGACAGGACAGCTTTAGGACGGCTCTAACAGGACAGCTTTAGGATGGCTCTGACAGACAGGACAGCTTTAGGACGGCTCTAACAGGACAGCTTTAGGATGGCTCTGACAGACAGGACAGCTTTAGGACGGTTCTAACAGACAGGACAGCTTTAGGACGGCTCTGACAGACAGGACAGCTTTAGGACGGCTCCGACAGACAGGACAGCTTTAGGATGGCTCTAACAGGACAGCTTTAGGACGGCTCTGACAGACAGGATAGCTTTAGGACGGCTCTAACAGGACAGCTTTAGGACGGCTCTGACAGACAGGACAGCTTTAGGACGGCTCTGACAGACAGGATGCGTCGTTCACTCCTGTGCCTTCCGCTCCAGCCCTGCGCCGTGGAGACAGTGGACCCTGGCCCCCCGAGATGCGGAGCCCACGGGAGCGGGCAGCCAGGTGAGGGGCGTGGGGAGTAATGAACGGCCCTCCGCCGGTCCCTCCCTGGCACCGAGTGCCGGAGCGATGCTGACAGCCTGAGTCCAGGAGGGGGGCTCCTGCTGGCCGCTCCTCTCCTGGAAAGCACGGCCCCGCCCGCACACCGCCACCGCGGGGCATTCTGATCCCCTCTCCCGTGGTCTGCTTTCTCCCTGCAGCGGGTACCAGGTGGGAGGGCTGCCCCCTGCCCTGCCGCAGGGAAACGCCCAGAGCCGTTAGCGGTGCCACAGGGCAAATAAGGGTGCAGAGCTGTGGGGGCCGGGCTCAGGGGGGGTGAAAGCACTCTCCTCTGGCTGGGAGGCTGGGAGCACCGGGTAAGGCAGGCTGGCTGAGCAAACACGCCCAGCGGGCTTTGTGCCCCTGAACGGCCCCACTCTCCTTTGTCCCCCGCCTGGGAGCCAAATGGCTTCACGCTTATTGAAGCCATGACTTCATGGGCTTCACCTTCCCTTGTTCCAGTTTAAAGTAGAAATGGGTGGCTTGGAAAAAAAGTGCTGACGTTAATTAGGCTGGAAAGACAGCCCGTGCGCCCGTGGCTCGGGGCAGCTGTTGGTGATAGGGTAAACGCAGGTGTGGGGAAGCTGGCGTAGATGGCCTTATTAAATCAGCATGGAGAATGGGGTTTTCGTGCAGCTGCTATTATTTAAAGAATAAAGCAAGTAAAAATCAAATTAACAAGAGATACGATTCCATTGCCCAAATTATTATTCAATACATGCAATGTCTAAATACTGGGAACGAATTCCTTCTTTTGCATTCAGACTTAACGTAAGACTTCAAGTGCTTGAGAGATAATACAGAAGTTTACAATGGTGCAGTTTTTTTAAGTTTTTTAAAATATATTTTATTGATTTTTTTTACAGAGAGGAAGGGAGGGGGAGAGAGAGTTAGAAACATCGATGAGAGAGAAACATCGATCAGCTGCCTCCTGCACGCCCCTTACTGGGAATGTGACTGCAACCAAGGTACATGCCCTTGACCAGAATCGAACCTGGGACCCTTCAGTCTTCAGGCTGATGCTCTATCCACTGAGCTAAACTAGTTAGGACCAGTTTTCTTTTAAGTGAAATGTATATGGAGCCGATCAGTTGCGAGAATAAAAATAGCAGAAAAACTTCCTAAGGGAAGGCAGGCAGGTGGATTTCATCCCGAGGGCGATGAGAAGGCCGCGGGTGAGGAAAGCACGCAGGTTTCTGCAGGAGAGGAGGGCGGGCGCTCCCTGGGCTGCAGCGCGCCTGGGGCCAGCTCTTTGCAGGGGGAGAGGCAGGTGTGAGGCTCTGCTCCCAGCCCCAGCCAGGGGAGCGCGGCCAGAGCCGAAAGGCGACGCTTATTGCTCAACAGCGCCCTCTCCCGACAAACAGGAGAATTCCTCGGCCCTACAGGAATTCTTTTCTTTTTTCTTTTTCTTCCTTCCTTCCTTCCTTCCTTCCTTCCTTCCTTCCTTCCTTCCTTCCTTCCTTCTTTCCTTTTTAAAAATTTTTTTTTATTGAGCCCTGACTGGTTTGGCTCAGTGGATAGAGCGTCGGTCTGCGGACTGAAAGGTCCCAGGTTCGATTCCAGTCAAGGGCATGTACCTTGGTTAAGGCACATCCCCAGTGGGGAGCGTGCAGGAGGCAGCTGATCGATGTTTCTCTCTCATCGATGTTTCTGGCTCTCTATCCTTCTCCCTTCCTCTCTGTAAAAACATCAATAAAATATTTTAAAAATATATTTATTGATTCCAGAGAGGTAGGGTGAGGGAGAGAGATAGAAACATCAATGATGAGAGAGGATCATCGATTGGCCACTTTCTGCATGCCCCCACCGGGGACCAAACCCGCAACCCAGGCCGGAATCGAACCTGGGACCCTTCAGTCCGCAGGCCGACGCTCTATGCACTGAGCCAAACCCGCCAGGGCTTGCTGTGCATTTCCCAGGGAAGGCTTCAAGAAGGCCCTGCCCTGGTGGAGTCACCCTCACCCATCCTGGGGAAGATAAAGGACAGGCTACTCTCTTGTTGACCTCTGTCCATCTCCCTCCTGGCACCCTGCCGGCCCTGCAGGGGGATGTCCTGGAAGGTGGTGTCAGGACTGTTCCCTGGTCCCACCTCCCGTCTCCCAGGCCCTCCCCTCGGCGTTAGGGGGTGGGGGCCTGTGTGTCTCTCCCGTAAAGTTAAACGCCTGAACAGGGAGCTGTGGGACGCAGCGTCCATCCTTGGTCCCTCCAGTGCCCTGGCCGTCACGACCGCCAGAGGAAGTGGCTCAGCAAGCACCGCCTCCTGTTCACACCGACTCTGAAGTCGCCACTGAGGCTGCAAGCGCAGCCACTCAGACTCCGCTTCGTGTTTTGTTTTGTTTCTTATTTTTTTATTTTTTATTATTATTATTTTTTTTAAATATATTTTTATTGATTTTGTACAGAGAGGAAAGGAGAGAGATAGAGAGTTAGAAACATCGATGAGAAAGAGTCATCCATCAGCTGCCTCTTGCACACCCCCTACTGGGGATGTGCCCGCAACCAAGGTACATGCCCTTGACTGGAATCGAACCCGGGACCCTTCCATCCCCAAGCCGACGCTCTATTCATTGAGCCAAACCGGTTTCGGCTTGTTTTGTTTTTTAATTCCAGGATGCAACTTCAGAGGCCTCTTGGCTGTGTGTGTCTGTGTGTCTGTCTTTACAGCTGGAGCCAGGGGGTGACCAGCAGACTTCCGGGTCAAAGGGGGCCTTCGGGTTTCGGCATCCTGTAAGGTAACCCTTCCCTCCCCCTCCCCCTCTCCCTCTCTCTTCCTCTGGCAAACAGCCTGCTGCCATCGTCTGTTCCGGAAAAGGGAGCCCCCCCCCCCTCCCAGCTTCTCTGTGGCATCCGGAGGCTGAGCTGCTCCTCCAGACGGGGGTTCAGAGTCAGGGTCCCCCAGAGCCCGAGGGCCACACCGCGCCCGGGGCTCCGGAGCGGTCACAGGGCCTCTTCGTCTGGAAGGAAAACAGTTTCCGTTGCTTTTCCTAGCGGACGCTCGCTCAGCGGCCGGTCCTTCTGCGCCGGGCTGTGGGGTGGGGAGCCGGCTGCCTCCAAGGACGGGCCTTTGGCGGAGGTCAGCCTGGCTCAGGGGGACTAACGCTGTTTGTTCTGAAATATCAGACTTTACCTCCCCGTCTCCAAGCGCCAGCAGTACCTGCAGGGCTCCGGGGAGAAGGTGCTGGCCAGCTTCCCGGTGCAGGCCACCCTCCACTTCTACGACGATGAGTCCGATTCCGAGGATGGCGAGCCCGAGGAGGCCCGGCCCCGGCCCCCAGCGGCCCCGGGGCCAGGGGCAGGAGGCCCAGGAGACACGGAACGTGGCCCAGGAGACACGGAACGTGGCCCAGGAGACACGGAACCTGGCCCAGGAGACACGGGACCTGGCCCAGGAGACACGGAACGTGGCCCAGGAGACACGGGACGTGGCCCAGGAGACACGGGACGTGGCCCAGGAGACACGGGACGTGGCCCAGGAGACACGGGACGTGGCCCAGGAGACACTGAACGTGGCCCAGGAGACACGGAACCTGGCCCAGGAGACACGGAACCTGGCCCAGGAGACACGGAACGTGGCCCAGGAGACACGGAACCTGGCCCAGGAGACACGGAACGTGGCCCAGGAGACACGGAATGTGGCCCAGGACACATGGGACATGGTCCAGGAGGAAGAGGCAGAGACCAGCCGACACATCCCACACCGCGATCTGGAGGACACGGGGGCCTCAGAGGACACGGGGGGCTCGGTGGTAAGGGTGGGCTCCCACACGCTGACTCTCCGGGGGGTGCTGAGTGCTCCTCATCCAAATAACGGGGTCTCCCTCACCCCGGACCTGCCTGGCGCGCACTCCTGGGGACAGCTGTGCCTCATGCACGTGTCCCCGGGGTCTCTGGCCAGCACTCCGCCAGGGCCAGAGCTCTCAGCTCCCCTTCCTGTGGCGGCTCTTCAGGGCGCTCAGAACGCCGAGCCAGGACGCTAGGACCGCGGGGAGGTTGGTGTCGATGGGTTCTCATCAGGCAGGCGGGCTTCCAGACCACATTCGGCAGCCACTGTGCCGTCCAAGGAGACCCTCCAACACAGGCCAGTAGCCACCCACGCCTCTCACCTCACCGGAGACTCACTGTACTGGTAGCTATCTGTGCTTTTGGACGGAAGATACTGACCAAAAGGTTGATGTGGTCAAATATTAAAAAGAATATATTTATGGAAAACAAAACAATAATCCCTGTAAGAATCCTATCTAATAAAGAGGGAATATACTAATAGGCTGCCCTGCCCTCTAAGGTGGCAGCACTCACAGCCAAAAGATGGTGCCCAGTCCCCTCAGCCCCGCCAGGGCTCCTGTCTCCAGAGTCCCCCAGCCCCCTCAGCCCCCCAGCTGCCCAGGGCCGGCCAGAGGCACAGGCAAGCCTCAGATGGTGGCTGCCCAGGGCTGCCCGAGGCTCAGATAATCAGGGCTGGTAGAGGCTGGCGCTGCCGGCAGTGGCAGCAGCAGAGGTGTGATAGGGCATTGCCTTCCCTGATCACTGGGTGACCTCTTACCCCTGAGGGCTCCTGGGGGCAGGCCATCCTGAGGGACCTCTAGTAACAGATAAGAAGATGGGTTTCTAGGAGACAGCGGTGGATAACATTTTCATGGCGGTTCTTTAAGGGCTATGTGTATGAATAGAGAAGATCGTTAGCCCTGAGCTGGGGGGTGCTTTGGGCTTGTTACTTGAATAGAATAACGCAGCTATCAATCAAAATGTTGAATGTAAAATTACTTTCATGTTTTTATATTTGACCAAATGAATACGTTCCTCAGGGTATTTTACTGAACTATGTTACATGTGGTTGTCTGTCTATATGCAGTACATCTAATCAGTTCCTACCTGAAGTAAATATTTTGAAAGAAAAAAAATGTTTGATAATCATAGTTTTTATTTAAGGCATTTTTAGATTTAATTAGTTCCTACACTCAAGGTTTTAAAAGTCTATCGGGAGGGTTTTATATATAACTCTTTAAGTGATAAATTATTGTTTTTAAGAATGCAGAAAAAGTATTAAAAAAAATGGTCTATAATGTCAATGCTCAAATCTATTATATTAAAAAAGTAGAAGGAATACGTGCAAATACCTTAACAATCCAAGCAGCACAGAAAAATGTCCATTGCAAAGTAAAAGTCACCCTCACTGGTCCCCACTTTCTTGTCCAAAGGGTGCCACCATCGACAGTTTTTATTGCTCTATTTTTTTAAAATATATTTTATTGATTTTTAACACAGAGGAAGGGAGAGAATAGAGAGCTAGAAATGTCGATGAGAGAGAAACATCGGCCAGCTGCCTCTTGCACACCCCCTGCTGGGGATGTGCCCACAACCAATGTACATGTCCTTGACCGGAATCGAACCTGGGACCTTTCAGTCCGCAGACCGATGCTCTATCCACTGAGCCAAACCGGCTTCGGCCTATTGCTCTATCTTTTAAAATTTACTTTTTTCTTTTAAAAAAATTGTTATTTTTGTTTTTTTCTAATCTTTTAAAAATATGAATTTTATTTTATTCTTTTGTTTAAAATAAAAACTCAAAAGCAATTTTACATGGGTTTATTTAAAAAAAGATTGAAGATGGCCTATTTTGTTGAGTTCTAACAGAAACTTTCTAGAAGCCTATTCTTACTCTCGTGTGAAGCTTGGGGTGAGGCTGAAGTGATCACATTTGCCTTTGTTTTGTTGTCTTCTTACATCAGTTTTACTGAGAAAAAAGATCTGGCCATTCACCAGTTGACGGTTAAGAAACCAAATCTAGCTCTAGCCGGTGTGGCTCAGTGAGTAGAGTGTCAGCCTGTGCACTGAAGGGTCCCGGGTTCGATTCCTGTTAAGAGCATGTGCCTGGGTTGACACCTTGATCCCCAGTAGGTGGCGTGCAGGAGGTAGCCGGTCAGTGATTCTCTTTCATCATTGCTGTTTCTCTCTCTCCCTCTTCCTTCCTCTCTGAAATAAATAAAAATATATATTTTTAAAAAGAACAAAGACATTCTCTTATTTTAAAAAATTATTAAAAATAGAAAAGAACCCCCTCCCTTAATTTGGTCAAAGGGAGATTTGCGGGAAATAGGGAACTTAGAAATCCAGAAACAACTACAAGGACTTGGAAAAACTGCCTTTGATGTCCACAGGTAGGTTATTGACATACTACCCATCTCTCTAGGAACAGCTGTAAATCCTTAGAAACCTGGAGACCAGGATTGGATAAAGGATTGGAAAAAGGAGCCCCTCAAACCTACCAGGAAGGGACCATATCCAGTCATACTGACCACTCCCACAGATCTTAAGGTTGCAGGACTGAACACCTGGATCCACCACTCCCGGGTGAAGGCAGCCCACCAACCGAGTAATATCCAGTTTGAGTGGAAGGTGACCTCTGACCAGAAACACCCCCTGCGGATCACCCTCAGGAAAACAGCAAACCTGGCCAAGCAACCTGCTCCAAGGAATTCAGATATCACCCTGCTGAATTCTCCCTAACACTAATTTTTCTTTTTCATATTCTCCTAACATAACATGCTCTAGTATTTCTGGATAATCACTGGTTTTATCTAATAACTAGAGGCCTGGTGCATAAAGTTTGTGCACTGGGGCGGGTGTTCCTCAGCCCAGGATGCACCCTCTCCAATCTGGGACCTCTTTGGGAATGTCCAACTTCAGGTTTGGGATCGGGCCTAAACCTGAAATCAGACATCCCTCTCACAATTCGGGACCACTGGCTTCTAACTGCTCACCTGCCTGCCTGTTTGCTCCCTAACTGTTCCTCTGCCAGCCTGATTGCCCCCAACTACTCTCCCCTGCCGGCCTGGTCACCCCCATGGCTTTTATTAGTATAGATATGACCCTTCACAGAAAATTTTACTAACCCTGCTTTACAGTAAGGGCTTGACAATTGAATCATTAGGACCAGACACCAAGATTTCCTTTCTTTGAAGAGTGGAGGGAATAATTATCTTGTCTTTAAGTTGCCCTGAAATTAAAATGAGATAATGGCTTAGAAAAGTATAAAAGCACTATATAAAGACAACTGTCTTTCATGTACTGAAAAGACAATAAAGTGGTAAAATTTAAAAAAAAATAGAAAAGAAACCAAATGTAGTCTGTATGCTGATGCACCACAGTTTTAAATGTGCGGCGTGGTACATTTCCTTAAATGACTTACTGGGAGAGCTTGGCCAGTCTGGAGCAAATACAGAAAGCGGGCCCTGTAGGACGGGCATTGACGTGTCTGGGGTCTGGTAAGGGAGACGGGGGGCTCGGGGCTCGCCCACTGTCCTGGTTTTGTGGTTCGCTGGGTTACACATAGGCCCACACCCGCACAAGCTCCGCACGTTTGATCCTGTAGCCTCATCATCACCCAACGTGTATGCATTCACTGTAGCTACACCTTATGTTGAACCATCTGGAACCGCTGATGCTCGGCTGTCTGACCTCTGAAGTGGCAGCTCCATGTGGCCCACCTAACTCGCCGTGCACGTTTTAAATACGCACACTCTACAGGTTTGAAAGGTAATGTAAATACCACATAGCCCCTGTCAATGTAATTTTCGTTAATAGTTTCACCAGCCTTTGCTCTTCAGTGATATTTAAGCTATCTCACAGAGACTCAAATGAAACACACTCTGCCCTTACATATTTGTTTTCATCCACCGATTTGCAAAAGTTTTTGTTCAAATTTGATAAGTAAATTCTACCTTCCCTGATGTCAATTTGTTGATTTTTTTTTTTTAACCAACTGGGAGATGTTTCATTTTGTGTTTTAATTTGACTGTATAATATATTTAGGTTTTAGCCAAAAAATTTTAAAAATGCACTGAATCTTCTTGGAAGATTTAAACAAAATTTTTTTTATTGATTTTTAAGAGAGAGGAAGGGAGAGGGAAAGAGAGATAGAAACATCAGTATGAGAGAGAATCATTGATCGGCTGCCTCTTGCATGCTCCACAGTGGGGATTGAGCCCACAATCCAGGCGTGTGCGCTGGTCAGGAACCAAACCTGACTGCTTGGTTCATAGGCTGATGCTCAACCACTGAGCCACACTGGCCGGGATCCTTGGGAGATTTTTAAACGTATAAATGTTTGCTTTCGGATGGGGCTTTAAGGTAACAATTTGAGCAACAACAACAAAAAAACAAAAAAACACACACCGATAGAAGCAATCCCGAACTGTTTTCACCCAGCTCTTCATTGCAGGAGTTTCTTTTGATCCAACATGTACCTTTTACTCACCCTTAAGAACATCACCTCTTGCCGAAACCGGTTTGGCTCAGTGGATAGAGCGTCGGCCTGCGGACTGAAAGGTCCCAGGTTCGATTCCGGTCAAGGGCATATACATCGGTTGCGGGCACATCCCCGCTGGGGGTTGTGCAGGAGGCAGCTGGTCGATGTCTCTCTCTCATCGACGTTCCTAGCTCTCTATCTCTTTCCCTTCCTCTCTGTAAAAAAAATCAATAAAATATATTTAAAAAAAAGAAAAAGAATGTCACCTCTTGCCAAAGACAGTGTGGCTCAGTGGATAGAGCATCAGCCTGTGGACTGAGGGGTCATGGGTTCGATTCCAAGGGCATGTACCTTGGTTGTGGGCACATCCCCACTGGTGTGTGTGTGGGGGGTAATAAATTTTCTCTCTCATCAATGTTTCTAACTCTCTATCTCTCTTCCTTCCTCTCTGTAAAAAATCAATAAAATTAAAAAAAAGAAAGAAAGATCACCCCTGCATTGAAGGAACAAAGTGCATTTTCCTCGTTGCGTGCACACCTTTTAAAAGACTGGCTAACCGGTATAATTCTAACAACCACTTGGTCCCAAAAGGGTCAGAAAAGAGTTAAAAATAAACTTTTAGGTTTAACACTCCTAAGTGGTTTGCCAAAACATATTAGCTGGTTAATGTCTATTTACTTCAAAAGAAGTCACTCCCCAGGTGATGACAAAGGCTTGCAAAATTTCGCTGAATTAAAGGTTGTTTTTATAAAATTAGCCACATCGTCTAGCCTTTGTGAAGGGTCAGGAGGCTTATGTCCATCCTACAAAAACACCACGGAGAGAGAGAACTGCTCTTTGAAAGCCTTTGTTTTCCCGTAGCATGTGCTCTACAGACTGGAATTTCTCTTAAAAGTCTGACCTCTGGCTATGCCGGCCTGTGTTCCCGGGTGGAGCCCCCCGCGGGCCTGAGCCATGGCTGCCTCCTTAGGGGACCACACACCCTCCCATTCTCCACCCCCCACCCCCCATCCTGCTGTCACACTGCCAGTCCCACTCATTTACAAAAAGAAGCAGGGGGGGGAAAAAAGCTTCGGCCCTCGCTGGTGTGGCTCAGTGGATAGAGCATCTAGGCCTGCAGACTCAAGGGTCCCAGGTTCGATTCTGGTCAAGGGCACATGGCGGGTTGTGGGTTCAATCCCCAGTGGGGGTCATGCAGGAGGCAGCCGATCAATGATTCTCTCTCACCATTGAACTCATCTCATGCCTTTACATATGGAGAAAATCTCACCGCAGAAAGAGTCAGTCCCACAAATGCCGCCTTTCCAGCAGTGAGCCCAGGCACCTCCCCAGCCGCCTCCTGCCTCTGCCCTGGCCAGGTCAGCTCCCTGGGAATGCCCCCAACCATGGCTACATGTCACTCCTCCTCGCTGCTTCTCGTGCACACCCGTCATGCTAATTCCACACTCTACTAACGTTTCCCCAGTTCTGTATTTGGACCTTGAACAGTCAACTGAACTCACCAAGGTTTCTTTGAGCATTTTTTTTAAATTAAAAACTTTTAAATTAAAAACTTAAATATATATATATATATATATATATATATATATATATTTCATTCATTTTTTATTTTTTTTAACAGAGAGGAAGAGAAACATCGATGGGAGAGAAACATCGATCTGCTGCCTCCTGCGCACCCCCTACTGGGGATTTGCCCTCAACCAAAGTACTATATGCCCTTAACTGGAATTGAACCTGGGACCCTTCAGTCCGCAGGCCGACGCTCTATCCACTGAGCCACACCGGTTTCGGCAGAATGGTAACCATTTCAAAAGACAGGTAATATGTAAGGATCGACAGGGCTGTGTGAATGTAAAATGCTAAGTATAGGGTGTCCCCCAAAATCCATACACACACTTGGAATTATAAAGGTCGGGTTCATTAAAATACATTTCACACTTCAACAACCAATTTGGGAGGAACATCCTGTCGTTTGGAAGTGTTTGGCAGTTCCATAGAAAACGTAAACATAGCTCTAGCCCGGTTTTCTCCGTGGCTAGAGCGGAGACCCAAGGACTGAAGAGTCGTGGGTTCAATTACGGTCAAGGGCATGTGCCTGGATTGCAGGTTCCATCCCAGACCTCAGTCCAGGGCATGTGCAGGAGGCAACCAATCGTGTGTCTCTCTCATACTGATGTTTCTCTGTCTCTCCCCCTCCCTTCCACTTCTCTAAAACTCAATTGGGTAAATATCATCAGATGAGGATTGACAACAACAAAAATTAAACATAAATTTACCATACTGCTGTGGGCTCAAACCCTGGGTTCAAAATAAGACCACTGGAGGCTGATGATTGATTTAAAAAAGCAGGCAAGGTTTTATTGAACTGGCCAGGACGGCCGCAAGAGCACCAAACGCAGGCGGCCACACTCACTGTTTCAGGTGGAGGCAGTCCTTTTAATTCACAAGGATTTTCCTATGTTCTAAATTCTAAATTCTAAAGGCTGGTTACAGCTCGTAGGGGACATTGGAATGTGGCCCTGTCTTGCGATAGGATAGCCGATAACACAGAAGCAGAGCTCAGTGGTTAATCTCTAAAGGCTATCTCCAGTTTCTATCCCTGAAGCTACTGAGTCAGTGGGAATCAATCTGTAGTTCTGGTCCCAGGCACAGGAAAATTGCCTTAGCCTCCAGGTCTCCACCTGGAAGCTGAGGTAACTACCCTATGTTTAGGCAAGTAAGCAAATGCCGAAGCCAGATAGCAGGGTTAAAATTCAAACAGCAGTTTTTACCCAAGTATGGTTGCTGCCATATTTCACATGCCACCTAGCAATTCCACTCCTAGGAATCTGCCAGGAGAAACGAAAACACATATTCACGCAAAGATACACACACAAATGTTCATAATAACCCCACACTGGAAACAGTCTACATGGACATCAACTGGTGAATGGATAAATAAAATGTGGTATATCCATGCAATGGGATATAATTCAGCAATAACATGGAATGGAATGAAGTCTTATTACATGCTAAAGCATGAATGGGCCTTGAAAACAAGCTAAGTGAAAGAAGCCAGAAGCAACAGACTGTATTGTACAATCCCATTGGTAAGAAATGTCAAGAAAAGGCAAATTGATAGCAGTGGAAAGCAGAACAGAAGCTGCTTTGTGCTGGGAGTGGGGGGTGGGATTAACTGTACATGGGCACAAGGGAAGTTTAGGGGTGATGGACATGCTCTAAAACTGGATGATGGTGATTGTTGCACAAGTCTATACGTTTGCAAAATCATTGAATCACACAGTGCCAAAGGGTGAATGTATAGTATACAAATTACAAGACAATACAAGCTGTTTTAAAAGCTTAAAGTCTTACCAAAACCTGTTTGGCTCAGTGGATAGAGCGTCAGCCTGAGGACTGAAAGGTCCCGGGTTCGATTCCGGTCAAGGGCACGTGCCTTGGTTGCGGGCGCATCCCCGGTAGGGGGTGTGCAAGAGGCAGCTGATCGATGTTTCTAACTCTCTATCCCTCTCTCTTCCTCTCTGCAAAAAATCAATAAAATATATTTTTAAAAAAATAAAAGCTTAAAGTCTTCAGTTAAAACAATATTGTGGCCCTCGCTGGATAGCTCAGTTTGTTAGAATCTCTTTCCAATTCGCCAAGGTTGTAGATAGTATCTCTGGTCAGGGCACATCCAATGAATGCATAAATAAACGGAACAACAAATCAATGTTTCTCTCTGTCTTTCTGCCTCCCTTTCTCTTCCCGCCTACCTTCCCTCCTTCCCTCCCTCCCATCTTCTGTTTCTAAAACACACACACACACACACACACACACACACCCCACACACAATATGTGTATCTTTTTCTTTGGCCACTGAGTCACCACAGGCATAATACAATCTTTGTGGCGTGACGACAACTTTAATTGAAAAAGTAACCCAAAGGACAAAGTTCCAAAGAAATCCTTTAGTTTCTTCCCCGACTCTTGGTTTTTCCTTTCCCGGGTCTCCCGGGGCCAGTCTCTGTGCCCTTGCGGTGACCTCGGGGCCATCCATCACAGGAGGAGGTGCAGGTGCACTTTTAGGATGAAGACCAGTTCCAAAGGGAGACGTGGAGGGAAGATCAATCGCTGGATCCGGGTCCTCGTCAGCTTAAATTATGCCACATCCCAGGGTTGTGTCATTAAACAAGGCGGTAGGGCCAACGCCCAGGTTTGTTAGGTGCAAAGTTTGGGGCTTCAGTTATCCACAAGATCAATAAACAGCGGTCACCAACTGTCATAACTGGGGGTCTCTCCAGATACATCAGATACTAACATGCACATTTGGAAGTTTTACATAGCTTTCTACAATATATGGTCCCTAACAATAGTTATAGCTACCATAGAGGTCATTAAAAGACATTTTAACAACATTTATTTAAATACATTTCTTTTTTAAAAAATATATTTTATTGATTTTTCACAAAGAGGAAGAGAGAGGGATAGAAAGTTAGAAACATCAATGAGAGAGAGTCATCGATCAGCTGCCTCTTGCACACCCCCTATTGAGGATATGCCCGCAACCAAGGTACATGCCCTTGACCGGAATCAAATATGGGACCTTTCACTCCGCAGGCCGACGCTCTATCCACTGAGCCAAACTGGTTTCAGCTAAATACATTTCTTATCGACATACATCAGATACAAAAAAAGTGAGCAAATTATAAGTGCTTGATGAATTTTAAAAGATTACATACCTGCCCTGGCTGGTGTGACTCAGTGGTTAGAGTGTTGACCTTGGGCCACGGATTCAATTTGGTCAAGGGCACATACCTGCGTTTCAGGTTTGATCCTGTGCAGGAGGCAACCAATTGATGTGTCTCCCTCACATCAATGTTTCTCTCTCTTTCTCTCTCTCTTCTCCCCCTACCCCTCTTTCTAAAAATAAATAGAAAAAATATCCTCTGGTGAGGCTTAATTAAAAAAGAGATACCCTTTTACATCCAAAATTAGTGTAATATTGTATGTCAACGACTTTAATTTAAAAAAAAAATAAGGGGTGGGGAGAGAGAGAGAGAGAGAGAGAGAGAGAGAGAGAGAGAGAGAGAGAGAGAGAGAAAAGGTAATGCATCCTTTAAGAAACAGCCAGAGATCACCATCACCCCGGAAACCCCTCTGATGCCCCTCCCAGCCCCTCTCTTCCCCACGGGTAACTATTTTGACTTCTGGTACCACAGTTCATTTTCCCCAATGTTGCACCTTATGTAAATGGGCTCACACAGTCTATGTGTTCACGTGTGTCTGGTTTCTTTCACTCAACACTGTGCACACACTGTTCAATGGCATCTGGCTGTAGGACTGTGGTCCCACTCATTTCTCCGCCCACGGCCGGCGGACGTCGGGGCTGCTGCCGCAAGGACGGCTGCTATGGACATGGCCGAGGAGGCCTCTGGGCACGTGTGTACACTCCTGCCGAGGAGATAACCAGGGTGGCTGCTGGGTCAGGGGCATGTGCATGGTTGGCTTTGGTGTAAATCACTTTATTTTGCTAAAATCTAGAAAGCCACCTGCAGCGGTCTGGCAGTAAACATACTAAATGCAGGAATTTCCTCCATGCAAACAGGCGACCGTCCTTCTTCAGCGTTGCCTGCACAGACCCTGCCCCGGCAGGAGCTGTGGAGGGCGGTGTCTGCCGAGCGGGACTGAAGACACACGGCCTGTGCGTCTCCGGTGACCTTCCTGGCATTCGCTCCTGCAAGCTCGGCCCGAGCCGGGTGGGCATGGCTGGGCTCTGACCCAGAAAGAGCATTCCATTTGTTCCGTTTCCCCCCGGGAGCTGGAGGTCAATGCACTATCATTATTAATTTAAATGTATTTTTATTGATCTCAGAGAGGAAAGGACAGGCAGAAACATCAAAGATGAGAGAGAATCATGGATCAAGGTGGGAACCTGGGCATGTGCCCTGATAGGGAATCAAACTGTGGCCTCCTGGTTCATAGGGTGATGCTCACCACTGAGCCACCGTGGCCAAAGTAATTATTAGCATAGGCTACCGGGCGACTTCTTCCAGTTCCTCATGGCCCTTCTCTGCCGTTTTCGGGAGCTCTGTGGACGTCACTGAGGAGGGACACAGGCTCTTCCCTATAACCAGTGCTTCTGGGAAAGCTGAGGGCTCATAGTCCATCGCTGACCTGTCATCTCTATATTGAAATTCAGGCAGCAAACCGGATTCAGCCACGGCGCTCCGGGAGGTTTGTACGGCAGAGGGGAATCTTAGGAAGGCAGGGAGGCCTGCTGGAAGCTGGCGGAGCACCCACATCAGCTCCCTTCCCGGGGCAGGCCGGCTCTGCACCTGGGCCGGAGGAGCTGTCTCTGGGAACACAGCCCTGGCGGGCTGGCTGCTGTGGGGAGGGGGCTCGCTGGAATTCCCGGCCTGTGACATCCGTCAAGCAGCTGTGGACCAGGCTGCAGGGGGCCTCTGTTTTGTTCTCTTTCAACTTCTCTTTTTATCCTCCAGATGTTGCTTGAGCTCAGCCAAGCCCCTGCATTGTTGTTCGATCCAGAAGGAACTGTTTCTGGAAAGTGCCTGGGTCTCGCTTTCCCTGGGAAGCAGTGGCTGCAGCTTTTACTTCTCCTCCCCCAACCCTGGGCCCCGCGGGAGGGCTGCCTCCCAGCTCTCAGCTTTAAGAGAGGTTACCATATGCACTTGACCATCTGCTGTGGGTTGCTTTAAAAATTGCCACAATTTTTTAAAATAATGTGTTTTTATTGACTTCAGAGAGAGGCAGGGAGAGGGAGAGAGGTATAGAAACATCAATGATGAAAGAGAATTGATTGGCTGCCTCCTGCAGGGCCCACACTGGCTGGCTGGGCTCCCATCCCCTTGTTTAAATGGACTGTTAAAACCATGACCCTTCCTTGCTCTTCTGCAGGCTCTTTTAAATAAAAGTAAAATAGGACGGCCAGGACGGTGTGGCTCAGTGATTGAGTGTCAATCTATGAGCCAAGGGGTCCCGTGTTCAATTCCTAGTCAGGGCACGTGCTCTGTTTCAGGCTCGGTCTTCGGTAGGGGGGTGCAGGAGGTAGCCGATCGATCAATGTTTCCATCTCTCTGTCCCTCTCCTTTCCTCTCAAAAAATAAAAAAAGAAAAAAAATCAATAAAAACAAATTTTAGAAAATGATGGAGAAATAAAAGAGAGATGCATGGAAGAGTTCCTTGATCAGCCCTGAGAGTGAGCACAAGTCCTGTTGTGCACACAAGGGACGGGCAGGGAGCTCATGCACATACTGCTTCCTGTGTGGGTCACTCTGTGAACCCAGAGTGCTTTCTGGGTGTCTGACCTTCGCCAAGCACGTCACTTCAGGAAAACATCACACTGGGCTTTTGGTCTTTACCTCACACATTCAACAAAATATTTAAAATGTGCCGAGAAGATAGCAATAGATACAATAAAAGTAAAAAAGTCTTGCCGCCGAAACCGGTTTGGCTCAGTGGTGGAGCGCTGGCCTGCGGACTGAAAGGTCCCGGGTTTGATTCCGGTCAGGGGCATGTATGTTGGTTGCGGGCACATCCCCAGTAGGGGGTGTGCAGGAGGTGGCTGGTCGATGTTTCTCTCTCATCGACGTTTCTAGCTTTTTATCCTCTCTGTTAAAAATCAATAATATCTATATCTATGTATCTATATCTATATATATCTATATCTATCTATCTATCTATCTATCTATCTATATATATATAGTCTTGCCTGGCTGGTGTGGCTCAGTGGCTAAGCATAGACTTATGAACCAGGAGGTCACAGTTAGGCACATGCTGTGTGACCAGGCTTCCAATCAATGATTCTCTCCCATCATTGATGTTTCTCTCTCTCTCCCTCTCCCTTCCTCTCTGAAATCAATAAAAATATACATATATATTTTTAAAAATCTCAACATAGTTTCTAAATAGTCAAGATCCAAGGGATCAGGACTGTGCCTTTTTTGTTTTTTTAAACCACAGTCTGCCCTGATTGTTATTTAAAGTGCAATTCTTCAAAGTTCAGGTCCGAATAAAAGAAAACATTGCCTTGTGTTAGCATAGAAGCGCCCTGAGTTAATTCTAGTGACCTTGCTGGCACCTCCGCTCCCTGTCCCAGCGGCCCCTGCCCATTTCTCTCTGTCCCGTGTGTTTTGCCAACACTTCTCCTGGCCAGCCTGACAAGTCCAGGAAAGTTCAGTTCCCTTATCTACATGGCGGGTTTATGTCTGAGCCTGCTCTCTCCTGAAGTCATGTGTCCCTAACCAGCAGGGGCCAGTCCAGGCTGGACTGAGCTGCTCCCGTGTCCTTCCCCTAGCCCCGGGCCCGGCAGATGGTATCCGTCTCAGGCCTGAGTCCCCACTGGCCTCTGTCTGGGACCGTGTTCCATGTTTAGGGACCACTCACCAGCAGGGAACTGATGACCCCATTCCTACCCAACCTGACTCCCACAGTCTCTGAATCCTTCCTCAGGCAGCTCCCCACCCCCCCTCGGGTCATGTCAGCAGATCTCGAACAGAATTTCCCACCCAGGTCCTCACAGTGGATCTGGTCAGAGCCAGGGGGCCTCAGAGAGGGTCTGGGGCCAGCTGGGCCGCTGCTCAGCCCCCATGATGCCTGCAGACTTCACCCCTGCACCCAGCCACTGGGCCAACAGTGAGCAGCCCGCCAAAACGCCCTAGGGCCCTCTCTCTGCACAGTCTTCCTTTCTTACTGACGGTGGCTCATTGCACCGCTCACGTCAGTCAGTAAAAGTGCACAGATCACGCCTACTCTCCAGGCACCGCTCTAGGCCTCAGGGAGATGTGAATAAGACAGACGAGGTCCCTCCCCAGGGAGCTTTCAGACTAGTGGGGACAAGCCAGTGATTATCACAGTGGGGTCTGTGGACGAGGACTGGGCACAGAGGTGGCACAGAGGTTGAGGGAAGTGTTTCTGAACTCCTAGAGCAATTTGACAGTAATTTTATGTTAGTTTAGTAAAAAAAAAAAAGAAAAAAAAATCAGGCTTCTGCTATTTGTCTTCTTTTCCATCTCACGTTTCTAATAATAAATTTTTAGGATATTTTGCAGAAGTATAGATCTATAATGAACTGGAAATTTAGAAAAATTCACCCTACACCCCATTTTGAGAAGCGTTATTCTAAACTACAAATGCAATTTGTGCCGGGAAAACACGATGGAGAATAACGAGGACAGACCTGGTCCAAGGAGGGTGGTGCTTGATGGGGCCTGAAGGAACCAGGCAGGCCAAGAGCTGGGGAAGGAGCTTTGTGTGCAAAGGCCCTGAGGTGAGCGAGAAGCTGCAGAGCGGGCAGGAAGGAAGCCAGCGGAGCTGGAGCAGGAGCAGGAGCAAGAGGGCGTGGGAGGGTCATCAGGCAGGCAGGCAGAGGCTTGGTCCGTGGGTGCATTCTGAGGGCAAGGAGGTAGTGAAGGGCTCTCAATGGACACATACTTCCTTCGGGCCCTTTCTGATGGCACACGCACAGGGCAACCTCATCCGGGACTCTCTGGGGGCACTTACTCATGAGATCTGGGACACTGTGACAGCAGCACCTCAACTCAAGTCCAATCCCAGGATGGGGGTTTGCACGCAAACCCTTTTAAAGAAACTTCTGTGCCTTGACACCAGATGTTGCTGAGATGGAATTTGACTGAAAGACTTCCTCAGGGATAAAATATTTGTAACTTGGGGAAAAGCTCTAAGGAATGGAAAAGAGAATTCATAATGTCTTCTGAGAAGAGTAGAGGCTGGGTAATAAATTGGCTGCTCTGGCCTTTGATCAACAATGGAGTGATGATGGGTACCCTTGACAATGATGCTCAGGCTCTATAAATTTCTGAATCCTTACCAGCAAGATGATGTGATTTAAGCATGATTTTAGAACTGTGCTTTCTGTATCCCCCTTTTTAACAATGTGGCAAGCTGTGATTGAGACGTATTTCACAGGGAGGTCTACGTCTTCGTTAACTGGTACTTGCCGCCAACCAGGCCACAGATCTTCTCTGCACCCTGTGCTTTCAACAGGCGAGTTCTCTGGGCTCTGACGCTGAGGAGGAAAGTATGTATTACAGGAAGTTGCTGCAAATTGCTTACAGAGATGCCTTAATTGCTGAACCAGCCCCATAATTATTTTTATTTTTGCAAAAGAATCACTCTGCATATGAAGGGAGTTTTCTAGATGAGTTTGAAAGTTTGAGTCATGCCCTCCAAATAAGGGAGGTCTGCCTCCTGCGGCTACCGGGCCGCTCTTGATGTAAGTTTGCATATTTAATGAGTCTCAGGAAGTTCAGTAGCTATCCAAACTATACCAAACGACATTTCTCAACTTCTTTGAACTTACTTTATTACTCTGGAAATTGAAATATGGTAGCAACCATACTTGCGCAAAAACTGCTGTTTGAATTTTAGCCCTGCTATTCTGGTTTCTGCACTTGCTTAAACAATAGGGTAGTTACCTCAGCTTCCAGATGGAGACCTGGAGGCTAAGGCAATTTTCCTGTGCCTGGGACCAGAACTACAGGAGATTGATTCCTACTGACTCAGTAGCTTCAGGAGTAGAAACTGGAGATAACCTTTAGAGATTAACCGCTCAGCTCTGCTTCTGTACTATCTGCTATCGCAAGACAGGGCCACATTCCAATGTCCAGCAGGATGTGGCTAGGAACGCCCCTTCGGGCTGTTCCTAGCATGAAGAATTTAGAATTCAGAACAAAGGAAAATTTTTGTTGTTTAGACCTTTAAAAGGACAGCCTACACCTGGAACGGTGCGATCATGTGGACTCCACCTGCGTGTGGTGCTCTTGTGGCCATCCTGGCCAGTTCAATAAATCCTTGCCTGCCTTTTAAAATCAATCATCAGCCTCTGGTGGTCTTATTTTGAACCCAGGGTTCGACCCCACAACAGAAATGATCATGGAGGACCCACTGTCATGTTCATGAATAATTATACATGATGCTGAGTAGTGAAAAGTCACGCTTTGCTGGGCAAAGTATAAAATGAAGCCTACCTTCCTGGGCAATTTTGCAATAGGTGATCACTTTTAGAAATTTTATATCCCTAACCCTTACAGAAATATTTCCTAAGGATATAATCAGAGATAAATACAAATATTTTTGCACAAGGATATTTGTTAAAATAATACTTATAAAAATGAAAACTTACAATTCATCCTACAATCCAATAACAAGAAATTTGTGAAATAAATTACAGTGCATCTATATGATATAATATTATATAGTTGTTAAATGCTCACAATATGATGTTATTTGAAAAATAAGGCAAACATATTTACAGTGTGATTCTGTTGATATTGTTAAACACATCCTTAGAAGGGCTTATGCAAAACTATTCAGATTATCTTTGGGTGATGGATTATAAATAACTGTTTTTTGTTGTTTTCTATAGTTTTAAAATGCTCTACAATGTAATTGTATTACTTTAAAAATAAGTGATACTTATTATTTAAAACATCAGTCCTTAGATACTGTTTTATATTATTAATGTAGATTTAAAATGTTATAATCATGAAATAATCTTAGCCATGATCTTATACACTTTTAATCAAGGGTATTTCTGAAATAATCTATAACTAATCCATAGAATGTATGGTTGATGGACTCATCAATACCTTTCAATCACCCAAGTTGTTTGGCTCATGGCATTTTCATGATTTATCCAACAGGAAAACTCTGATTTAGCCCAATGCACTAGCCCTATTGGTGACAAGAAGATCCTGATAAGGATGGATGGAGAGGTGAAAATGAGGGCAAGTTTTGGGATCTACCTTCTCTAGACCCATGTTCTTTGAGGGATTGGATATCTGATCTGATTTCATTTATGTCAGATCTTTGAACAAATGACTATACAGGTATGTTTGTGAGGGAAGGGGTTAAGTCTGGAAGCAGTGCTTGATTTAAGATTTGTTTTGGAACCACTTATCTCTGGGGTTGCTGACAGCAATGAGCATTTTTTAAATACCTAAAGTAGACTGAAACCTGGTTATTTCTCTATCTTCACTCAGATGAATGTTTGAGTTAAAAAACAACCCAAACCAACACAAAACAGATCAAAGTTACTTTTAAATTTGTCATGCATCGGCACCAGGTGTGTGGCCTGTTCTAACTGCCAGGATGACCTAAGAAAGGTATTTATTTTGTAAAATAAAGTTCAAAAAGGCAAATACATCACTGACTTAGACCAAAAACACCCAGTAACTCCTGCAATTGGATGGTCAATAGGCATTGACATACATTCCTTATTTTGCCCAGAAAGGGGTAAGAGTTATTCCCAAGGTTAAGCAAAGGTCATCTCTCTCTGCCAACTGCCACTTGGTGGTGATGGAAAAGCAAAGGCAGAGGTGGGGTGACTGGAAATTTCACTTAAGAAACAAATGGCCCCAGTCTGTCTGTTCACTCAGGTCATTTCTGTTAGTTTTCCCATAATTGTACTGGATCAGCAGTCAAGTGAAACGACAGATTCATCACTGATAGAATCTCTGTCCTGGCCGACCATTCTCTGATTTCTGTGTCTGTGTGGCCGGGCCATTACTTCTCACTGCCTTTTGATCCTGCAGCAGGCCATCTGTCTTTCACATTAAACTTAATCTTCACGTTAGATGCTGATGGGGAATTTGACCTGGAGTGGCTATTGGACTAGTTTCACAAATGTTAGTCACTTCAAAAAAATACCTTAAAAGACATCAAAATTTGAAAGTAGAAAGCAAATAATGATGGCTTTCTAGTAATTTAAGGTTATTACAAGATCTCCAGTGATAATTCTGATTATTTGGGTTCTTCAATTATTCAACTCCTTAAAAGATGAAAAGTGTACACCTCCCTCTCATTACGTCGTCAAAACAATTGTAACACTTCTTATGATTTCAGATATGAGCCTTTGAACTTTTTTCATTCACCAACTATATACTAGGTCAGTGGCCGGTAAACTTATTAGTCAACAGAGTCAAATATCATCAGTACAATGATTGAAATTTCTTTTGAGAGCCACATTAAAAAAATAAATAAATAAATAAATAAATAAATAAATATATACACACACACACACACACACACACACACACTTTTGGTCTAAGTAAAATATTGATTTTTTACAGAGAGGAAGAGAGAGGGATAGAGAATTAGAAACATTGATGAGAGAGAATCATCGATCAGCTGCCTCTTGCACACCCCCCCTGGGGATGTGCCCTTAACCAAGGCACATGCCCTTGATCAGAATCGAATCTGGGACCTTGCAGTCTGAAGGCCGATGCTCTATCCACTGAGCCAAACCAGTTTCAGTGAGAGCCACATTTTTTAAACTTACCCCAGCATGTGCCCTGGCCGGGGATCAAACCTTGACCCGCTGGTTCATGGGTCAACACTGAACCACTGAGCTATGCCGGCTGAGCACCCCATACGATTTTTATCTATAAAAGATGTTCGCTGTACTAATTATTTAAAATTGGGGGAGGCAGACAACCAAAGTGGCCAGTGTAAGGGAACGATCTGAAGTATGGTAGCAACCATACTTAGGTAAAAACTGCTGTTTGAATTTTAACCCTGCTATTCTGGCTTTGGCACTCGCTCACTTGCTTAAACAATAGGGTAGTTGCCTCAACTTCCAGATTGAGACCTGGAGGCTAAGGCAATTTTCTTGTGCCTGTGGACCAAGACCACAGGAGATTGATTCCCAGTGACTCAAATAGCTTCAGGAGTAGAAACTGTAGATAACCTTTAGAGATTAACCGCTCAGCTCTGCTTCTGTACTATCTGCTATCGCAAGACAAGGCCACATTCCAACCTCCAGCAGGATGTGGCTGGGAACAACCCTGCAGGCTGTTCTGTTCCCAGCTCTTAGAATTTAGAATTTAGAACAAAGGAACATTTTTGTTGTTTAGACCTTTAAAAGGGTTGCCTACACCTGGAATGGTACGGTTGGGAATGTGGCCACCTGTGTATGGTGCTCTTGTGGTCATCTTGGCCAGTTCAATAAATCCTTGCCTGCTTTTTTAAATCAATCATCAGCTTCCAGTGGTCTTATTTTGAACCCCGAGTTCAACCCCACAACTGATCATCTTTCTTCTCCTGTTTCTGCCTCAGTGACTGAAACCCCCAGCCTTCCTAGGGAAGACACCTCAACCACTCTCTCCACCCCATGGTCCTTATCCTCAGGGGGGATGTGATTTATCAGACGGTGAGAATGGGCACAGGTGACTGGCTGCACACCGAGTTGCCTGCTATCTGCCCCGACCTCCCAGGTTGCAGCCCACCCACCACCATGTTTGTGCATGCCACTGGTTGGGCAAAGTCTCGAGATCTGCAGGCCCAGCCTCCTCATACCAGATTTAGGGAGGAGAGCCTGGTTTTGGCTTCCAGAACATGCCCATCCATGGTGCATTAACTGAGAAACCAGTCAGAGGGTTGGATGGGGCCTCAGGAGCTGACGCAGGTTGACTCAGCTGCTCCTGATATTTGGGAGCCAGATAAATAGGATTTATAACTCGTGGGGCCACCCTGGCTGACTAGGGTGCAATGCGACATCTGAGTCACTGTGCGTGTTTGGCTGCGTCATCCAGCCCTGGCCACGTGACTCTCTGTGACTACGATCTGTGAAAGTAAAGCTTGGGTGCTACTGCTGCGCTAGCCCGAGACAGACATTTTATTATTGGAGAGTGTTATGCAAAGTGCTGAGGTCCCAGAAAACCAGCTCCCTCCCACCTGAAAGTCAGTGCTCCGGCTGCTTCACAGCTCACTCTGCCCGCCATTCTTTCTACGACTGGCTCCTGTTTTTGCCAATCAAATCTCAGCCTCATCTGCCTCTAACTGAGCAGCCTATTTGAACACATCTAAAGCAGTCACTTTATAAAATTTGTACTATCTTAATTCTCTGCACAACACTCATTTCCGTATTTGCTTGGTGTGTTTCCACCTGCCTCTAAAATGTAGGCTCTTTGATAATCTCATTGCAACACCCCTTCTGATAAATACCTGGTCCATATGAGTATGCAATAAATAAATATCTGCATCTGAGACATGAATCTGATGGCAAGGACACACTGGAGTCTGAGTTCTGGGTCTCAAGAATAAACAGTGAGAAAGACACAGCTGCTCTCTGCAGTCAAATCCTCTACCACTGAGCTATATCTGCCCCCAGTTGCTCTCTGGAAGTGACAACATGAATGACTCCCTGGAGGGACCTCCTGCTTCTATGGATACTTATTTGGTAAAAATGCCTGCTCTATGGGAATGATCAATGTTTTATTTATTCTGTCCATCAGTAACTAATATTGGAGAACTTTTACAATATTAATGGAGGTCAATCTAAGAGAAGTTCAACTTACATTTTTCAAAATATTTTAATACTGGGTAATAAGAGAAATGATTATGGTCAAAATTATTATGCCAAAACCTGCAGTAAATGTTTGATGGTAGTGTACATACAACTCAGTTTTTGGTGTAAGATTCTTTGGTAGTCAGAAAGAACATCTGATTTACTTCGCTAATAGGAATATCTCTTAATGCTGGGATGGCCTCTTCCTGGTATTTCTTCTGCTGCTGATTTTTAGCATAGTTATCTGCAAGAAGACAAAAGGCTATGATTACCCAGTGAGTTCTTCTACTGTCATTATGGAGACCCAGTACATCATTTACTAGGCTAATGCTTGGATAATGACAAATACGTTTAAATGTCATTAAAGGATTACTTGAAAGCTCTCTTTAGAAGAAATGTCCCAATTAGACTAGAAATTAGCAAAGTACTTTTACTAGAGGCCCGGTGCATGAAATACATGCACAAGAGGCAGGGGGTGGGGAAGGGGGAATCCCTCAGCCCGGTCTGCACTCTCTTGCAGTCTGGGCCTAAGCCGGCAGTGAGACATCCCTCTCACGGTCTGGGACCCCTTGCTCCTTAACGCTGCTGTGGAGGCAGGAAGGCTCCTGCCACCGCCACTGCGCTCATCAGCCATGAGCCCAGCTTCTGGCTGAACAGAGCTCCCCCTGTGGGAGGGCGCTGACAACCAGGGGGCAACTTCTGCATTGAGCGCCTGCTCCCTGGTGGTCAGTGCATGTCATATCGACGGTTTGTTCTGGTTGTTCCACTGTAACAGTCACATAGACTTTTATTATATAGACAAGTGGCCTGGTGTATGAAATTCATGCAAGGGGGGTGGGTATCCCTAAGCTTGGCCTGTACCTTCTCCAATTCGTGATTCCTTGGGGGAAGCCAGAGGTCCTGGATTCCTCTTGCAATCCAGGACCTCTGGCTCCTAACCACTCGTCTGCCTGTTTGCCTGCCTGTTCGCCCCTAACCCCTTTGCCTGTCTACCTGATCACCCCTAACCACCTCTGCCTGTCTGCCTGATCGCCCCTAACTGCTCCTCTGATGGCCTGATCACTCCTAACCGCCTCTGCCTCACCCTGCACCTGGGACCCAGGATTCCCTCCTCCGGCCAGTCACTGGTATTGGGGACCTGGGCTTCCCTCCCTATGGCCAGCCTCACCTGGGCCAGACGCAGCCACAGGGGACCATGGGTGGGTGGCTTAGCCTGGGCCGCAGCCCCAGGCGCTGGCTCCTGGGACCAGAGGGCGTGCAGCTTGTCCCTTCCTGGGCCGCAACCTGGCTTGTCCCCTTTTCTCTCTCATGAGCTCAGTTGTGCCTCGCTGGTCCCCATTTCTCTTTTGCGAGTTCATTTGTGCCTCACTGGTGCCCATTCTTCTCTCCCCAGTGTTGAGTGTCTGATCCTTACTGAGGATGGCATGAGGGTGTAATGATCATGTGCATATTAGCTCTTTATTATATAGGATTGATTTTAAAGAGGAAGGGAAAGGGAGTGATATAGAAACATCAATGATGAGAGAATCACCGATCGGCTGTCCCCTGCACACCCCCTATTGGGGATTGAGCCTGTGACCTAGGCATGTGCTCTTGACCGAAATCAAACCCAGGACCTTTCAGTCTGAAGTCTGCGTTCTATCCACTGATCCAAACCAGCTAGGGCTAGCAAAGTACATTTTTATGTCGCTAACTTGGATAAGAAAGTAATATTTCATTCGTCAGTACAATGATATGTTAAAGTCCCATTTGCACATTTCTCATAGGAACATAAGCCCATTCAGGCTGACAGACTATATTTAAATCACCTAAAAACTATTATGTGATTTGGTACAATCATTCATATAAACTCAACACTTTCCCCTTCTGCACAAGTTGTCTTTTTGCCGTGATTCAGTCAAGAGGACAGAAGGTACCAGAAAAGAAGCGTCTTGGTTCGATTCCGGGTCAGGTTGTGGACTCGATCCCTACCCAGTGTGGGGCATGCAGGAAGCAACCAATCAATAATTCTCTCTCATCATTAATGTTTCTCTCTCTCTCACTCTGTACCTTCCTCTCTGAAATAAATAAAAAGATATTTTAAAAAATAAATATAAAAGCTATAACTTCCCTAGCTAGTTTGGCTCAGTGAATAGAATGTTAGCCTGTGGACTGCAGGTTCCCAGGTTCAATTCCAGTCAAGGGCACATGCCTGGGTTATGGGCTCAATCCCCAATGTGGGGCGTGCAGAAGGCAGCCAATCAATGATTCCCTCTCATCACTGATGTTTCTGTTTCTTCTTCTCTCTTCCTCTCTGAAATCAATATAAATACATATTTAAAAAAAACCCCACTATAACTGATTTGCAGAATACAATGTATAGGCTCATACACACACAAAAAGGCTTTAAAAGTTAAAAAATTCATACCTGGAAACTTAAAAAATACTTTACTTTGTAGAATCTAAGCAAACTTAGGAGTCTCCTATTTTAATCATTAGATTTGAAAAAAAAAAAAAAACTTAAAAAAAATAAAACTGCAAAAAACACGCTGTGGCTTGTCTACCCTTTACTGGAGTCAGGTGTACACAGAGATTCTGAGGACCCCGTCCCTCCAAAATCCCTCCTCCTGGACAAGCTCTGCATGGGCCTGCGTGCACCCCATTACCATTGCCTGTTGAGGAGAAAGGAAGTTCCTGTCAGGGAAGCTCTCGAGGAACATATAATAGACTTGTGGTTTTTGTGGGCAAATGCACCTGTTGACTAGTGTACGAACAGGGTATTCATCAGAACTTACTTCCCACGCAAACCTGCCTCTGGTATAACTCTGCATTACGTCTCCCAGGTTGGTATGCAAGGTATCATTTTTGCAGCCTGTTCTTGGTTGCTTTTCTCAATAAAAGCACTGAGCCCACTCCTCTGCCCCCCAGCACCGCCCCTTGGTATAACTTACCTGTGACTGTATGAATGGAGTTGAGTGGCGAGGTGCTCATCATGTTTATTCCAAATAAGAGGACATAGCCGATGACTATGGTAATGAGGAGGTAGACGGGCAGTGCGACTGCCCAGTACCTGCAGAGAAAATACAGTGGGTAACGGACTTTCCCCAAAGCCACACTTCCTGTTTCAAAGTGATTTTCTTCTGTTCCTTCCGTTAGCTCCCTTTCCTTCAAGTTCCTTTTCTTTTCTTTTCTTTTCTTTCTTTCTTTCTTTCTTTCGTATTTCATTTTAGAGGCTTTTATAAAACAGTAAGTTATGTTTGTCCACTGACATTTAAAAAAAAATATATATATATTTTATTGATTTTGTACAGAGAGGAAGTGAGGGAGATAGAGAGTTAGAAACATCGATGAGAGAGAGTCATCGATCAGCTGCCTCTTGCACACCCCCTACTGGGGATATGCCCGCAACCAAGGTACATGCCCTTGACCGGAATCGAACCCGGGTCCCTTCAGTCCCCAAGCCGACGCTCTATCCATTGAGAGAGCGTCCAAACCGGTCTCGGCTGTCCACTGACATTTAAAAATGAAGTACTAACAAGGTTATTGGAAGCCCCGTGTATATGTGCCAGGATGGCGAATTGGCAAGTCTCACTGTAGGAGACCCAGCCATTTCACGGGGGACCGCCAAATGTCAGAGACTGCAGATGCTTTCCTTGGGGAGGGGCCTCCTGTTTTGCTGGGAAGGGAGGGCGGTATAGGCCTGGCAGCCACAAGCCTGGGAGCGTAGTGAGGAAAGGTGCTTGGGGGCATCTTATTAGTCAGCAATGCAGGATTTCCATCCTCCTCCCTGTCTTCAGTGAGGGGCCTCATTCCCAGGATCAGACCTCAAGTCTACAGACTCTTACTCAACGTTCCAGAGAGTGAAACTGTCTTCTGCAGAGGAGACAGGGCCAGTCTCCCTGCCTTAAGGGAAAAGGAGGAGATTTGGGGGTATTGTGCTCCTTAAACACTGTTTTCAGTTCAATCCAGAATGACCATGTTAAAGAGGTATCTGTATGTCCCATTTCTAGCCTTTCTGGAATTCTAAGGCACAGATATTCTTGCTGGCTTCTCTGCTTCAGCAATGCGAAATAGTGCAAACCACCTCAGTTACCTCTCACTTATGTACAATGCTAAAATTTTGTTGGTACTTCTTACTTGCTATCCCATTATTTGTTACCTTTAAAAAACATATTTTTTCCCTACAGAGTTACTTCAGCAAGGTGTTGGAAGGATATGCAGACAAACATGCATTCAACACGTCCTTTTTAATTGAGATACATCTACAATGACCTTTAAAAAGCTTCACATTTCTGTTTGGCTTAAAAGGGTACTTAAGGTTTGAGTGGTCTTAACAAAAAATCTGACCCTTCAAAACAGCATTAATATACTCTTATTTTATTTAAGCATATTAAACTTATTAAGCATATTAAACATATTAAACTTACTTTTGAGGCCAATAGGTCAAGCTTAAGGCATTCAGCCAAGACTCGGGAACGAAGGCCCACACGAGATACAGGACTGTAAGGAGGGGAGAAAAGGCCAGTGAGCTTGCATCTCATCCTCCACAGGTCACATGAAGCAAAAAACTCCCGAAAAGCCGCCCTGACTTGCTCAGAAATGACTGTTCCCTCCCTCCATCCTCTTGCTCCTTATTTGCACCACTCTTGCTATCACAATTACCTCATATCTTTTCATTGTGATAAAAAGTGACAGAAGCCCCGCTGGTGTGGTTCAGTGGTTGAGCGTTGACCTATGAACCTCTCGGATAAGAGGGGCACCCACAGGCAGCATTGTGAAGTTCACCCAGCGTCTGGATTCATATTCCAGCTCTTTTTTACGGACGGTGCGTGTCAGTCTTCTGATCAGTAAAATGAGGCTAATAACAACAACATCCACCCCACAGGATTGTCTTGAGAATAAGCACTGAATAAACACTGTCCCCAGCTTCTTTACACCTGGAGAACCCGAAGGCTCAAAGAAGTAAATGGTCTCAGGCCACAGAGCTAATCTGTGGAAGAGCCACACTCCGAACCAAAGTTATAACTTCACTGCACAGACTTCTCTACCCAACAGCTTGGCTGATGCATTAAGGTTCACATTTCCCATCTTCCTAGTTTCCACAAAATTCCAAAAAGTTGGACGATGGGTACCCAGTTCTCTCCTTCTTGTCCCCTCATAATTCTCAACTCATTCAGAGGAGAGCTGTGGGCCTGGTGTGGGTGGGATGTGTCTCCATGAGCATCAGTTTCTTTTACCTGTGCAATGGGGTCCTACAGGGATGGAGTGAGAGCCAGGCTATGAATGCACCTGACCTCTCCAGCCTCCTGCCTTCCCTTCACTCCCCAGCTGCCACAGCAGCACAGGAGCCCGTCCAAGGCCTCATCCGGGGCCTTCCCACTTTCCTCCTCCTTATTGTTGGGAAGAAAGCGAACTGACTCCTAGTCCAGTGGTCGGCAAACCGCGGCTTGAGAGCACATGCGGCTCTTTGGCCCCTTGAGTGTGGCTCTTCCACAAAACACCACGGCCTGGGCGAGTCTGTGTTGAAGAAGTGGCTTTGGAAGAAGTTTTAAAAAATGTGGCTCTCCAAAGAAATGTCAATCGTTCTACTGTTGGTATTTGGCTCTGTGGACTAATGAGTTTGCCGACCCCTGTCCCAGTCTGTTTCATGTCTCTCCCTGGGCTCCCATGGCACTTCCACCCTGAGTGTTAAGTGTCCATGGCTTGTCTTGTCCATGAGACCATGACCACAGGCCCCAGGTTCTGTTCACTGTGCAGTCCTACCTGGTGCTGCATAAACAGCAGCTGAGATTAAACCTCTCGGGCTACCACCTGGCTGATAGAACCCTCTGAGCACACATGCGTCCCCTTCAGGTTTTCTCAGACAGAGGCATAGGCAGAAAGAATCACAGCTCATGTGAGCACCCTAACCACCAAGGCCGTCGTTTCCTTGTCCTTGAACACCGGGGGAAGGCCGTGCGTGGCCATCCATCCATCCATCCATCCATCGGGAAAACGTACTTACTGAAGCCAAACTGGGAGCTTAAGAAAAGAACAAAGCCATAAATGGCTCTTTCTGGCAACGGCGACGGTGAATTTTCCACCATTTTTCCCTTTGAGAAGATCTGTGGGAAGGAAACACAATCACCGTCAGGGAGGTCCTCCCCTCATTGGCCTGTGGTACCCTCATCGCTCTGCCACGGGCCGCGGGCGCAGCCCCTGCAGGGTTTGTTTTTTTTCCGGCTCACACGGCGGCGAACGGCCGTCCCGCGCGCACCCCCCGCCCGCCCCGCAGCGCCCCCCAGCGCCCACGCCGGACCCGCCGCGCACATCGGCTCCAAATCTCGCGGGCACACGCGCGCACACGCCGGCGCGCGCCCACAGGCCGGCGCGCGCACCGCCCGCAGCGGAGCCCGGGGGAGGGCGGGAAGGCGGGGTGAGAGGGCGGGAGGGAAGACGCCCCCGCCGGCTGCAGACTTCGCCTCTCCGCGGACGGGGAAGGAGAGCTGCGCCGGGCGCGGCCTCCCCGGGCCTGGGCCGCGGCGCCCGGGTCCGAGCGCCCGCCTCGGAGGGAGCGGCGGGAAGGCCGGCGACTGTCTCACGTACGAGGGGTCACGGGGGTCCTCGACTCGGACTCCTTCGGGCGCCCCCTTGGGCCCCTCCCAGCGGCTGGGCCTCTCGGCGAGGAGCCTCCTGCGCAGGCGCCGGCCCGGCCGACGCAGAGGCGAGAGAGGAGAAGCCGAGCGAGGAGCCGAGGGGCGACGGCGCCCCGCGCCCGGGCGCAGGCGCGGCGCGAGCGGGTCCGGCCGGGCCTCGCGAGCGCGGGGTCCCGCGGGAGCGCACGCTCGCCGCCGCCGCGGAGGAGGGGGCGTGGCGCGGCGGCCGCGCATGTGCAGTGCTGCCCACGTGATGTTCAGCCGCCCGTGCTGCTGCCAGCTGCCGCTCCTGGCTGACGTGGAGGGCCGCAGGCGGCAGCGGCTGCGGCGGCGGCCCTCCTTCGAGACCGGTAGTCGGCGGTCCCGGCACGCGGGGCGCGGCAAGGCCGCCGGATGTCTCACCGTGTCGCAGGGCGGCCGAGATGCCCGCTACGCATCGCCGTGGGTGTGTGGTGAGTGTGGGTGCGCGCGCGCGCGCCGCTCGCCCGGGTGCCCGCGGCGGCGTGTCTGCGCGGGAGGATGGGGCGCGGGGGAGGATGCGGTGCGTGGGATGCTGGGGCGCGGGTGCGCGGGGGGTGTGGCCGCCTCGGTCGGCGCCAGTGGGTGCGTCCCTTTTGTCCGGCGTGTCCCCCCCCTCCTCCCCGGGGTATTTGTGTGAGGGGAGGAGGAGCACCCTTTGTGTGCGCATCCCCGGCCGCCCGCGCCCCCTCCTCGGGCCAGGGGCCCCTCCGGCCGGAGCGCGCGGGCACGCGCCCCGGGGCGCCTCCAGCCCTTGGGTGGCGGGCGAGTTCTTCCCAGGGACGGCGTGGCGCCCCCGGCCGGTTGGGTGACCCCGCTTTGTGTCACTGCCCCTCGGGCCGGGGGGAGGGGGGGGGTTGCGCGTCCCCTGCGCGCGTGACCGCGCTTCTTGCGGTCGCGACCCCCCTCGGCCTGCAGCATCCCTCGCCCGGGGGTGCGTTCTCTGTGTCTCGTGTGCGCCTGGGTCCCGTGGAGTGCGGGGTCCGTGTGCGGGTGTTCGGGAACGTCCGTGCACGCCTCGTCCTCCGCGTCTTGTGCTTCCTGTGTCTGCGACACCTGTTTTTCGGTCCGGGCCGGCCCCTCCCGTCCCGGTGGAGGGGGGCTGGGGAGGGGGCTGAGCCTGAGCCCGCCCCTCTCTGACGCCACCGCGGAGCATCCTCCGCCCCCCAGGCCAGTGGGGAGGGGGCTGAGCGGGTCTGGCCAGCTGCTGCGCGGTGCTGACGCCACCGCCTGCGTGGAGCCAGCCCCTGCAGGAGGGGCGCCAGCGACCCGAACTGAGCGGAGCGTGGGCGCCTTTTCCAGAGGCGCCTTCCCCCCCCCCCCCCCAAAAAAAAAGACCTTCGATTGCAGACTTTTTCCAATATTTGCAAAACCAATAACATTTTAGCCTAAACCTGGCCTTCTCCATAATGCTTAACGGTTCACGCAGTGTTTTATGGCGTTCACAGAAATCCTCTTTCTTCTTTCTGCCCAACTTTTAAGATTTTCCTCCTCCTCCTCTGGGAGCAGTTTTCTCATTGTTACAGCTCTAGCTAGGTCTTTTTTTTTTTATTACAAGAAATTTGCATTTTTATTTTAAGGGAAATGGCATTTATTAATTAGGTATAAGGATATGCAGAGAAAGAAACTTAAAAACGCATTAGGGACCCAACTACTCTTGTGCAAAGGTTCCTGCTCTCCGCTCAAGGGCTGCGTTTTGGTGTTCATTTGCTCTATTGTCTTATTCTTGGCTAATTTTCCTTTTTTTTCTTTTTTTCTTTTTAACTTATGGTATATTTCATATATGCAATACTAAGGGGGGTTCTAACCAATCCATGACTCAGATTTACAGATGTAAAAAATTTACTTTAGATCCGTGGGTTTTTTTTAATAAATAAAATTGGAGGTATTGGAGATGGTTTCATTTCCTCTCCTTCCTTCCGTAGAGGTAGCCACCGTGTTTAGGTTTGTGAACATAATTTCTTTGCATATTTTACTAGTATACTTGGATCACGGTGAATCCATAAGCAATAATATAGTGTGTTTTTAAACTTCAATGGTATGAAAAATATGTATCTTTTTGCAACTTGCTTTTTTATCAATCAGCATTACCTTTTGATATTTATAAACAAATTGGAAATTTGAGCTATCTTTCGTTCATTTTAATTGCTGGTATGCAAAACCATTGTATGAATATACCATTATTTATCCATTTCTCTGGTGATGGACTTTTGAGGTGGTTTCTGGTTTTTTACCCTAAAAGCAAACCCACAATAAACAGCTTTGAACTTCAATGCTTGTGCACTCATCTGGAAATTTCTCCGGGAAATACACCCAGTCCTTTGCTGGATAGTAGTGATATGTGCATCTTCAGCTTAACCAAAAATCACAGAAGCTCTCAAAATGGTGGTTCTAATTGTGACTGTCACTGGTATTGAGTGAGGATGCTCATTTTCGCACATCATTGCTTTGCTAACTTACATTTTTGCCTTCTCTTTAATGACCAGCTACCTTATAACTTGAGCTTGCGGTTAAATTTGGCTTCTGTTCTAGCCGGGTTTATCTCGAGCAGCTAACTGGCTCAGTCTTCATCTAATTTGTCCTCATAAGATTAATTGCAATAAACATTTACTCTGTACCTAAGGTATGTCAGTTCCTATGGTTGATATAAAGCTAATAATTTCCATCTTGTACCTCTCTAGTGGCAGGTGAGGTGATTTAATTACTTTTTTTATATGAATTGTCTTTAAAAGCCTTTATTTTCTTTATTTAATGTCATATTTAATACATTCAGAATATATATAACTTATTTAGGTTGTGAAGCAAAATAATAAAATGAACACCTATTAATCTACCACTATTCCAAAAACACACACAAAATAACCTGTATTGAATGTGCTCACCTCCACAGTGACTTCTGAATTGTGTCATTCATTGCTTCTTAATAATTTTATCAGAGATGTATACATCTCTCAACAGGGTATGGTATTGGTTGTTTTTGAGTTAAAAAAAAAAAAGAATATTGGATACAGTTTATTTGAGGCTTGCTTATTTCTCTCAAAACCAAGTACAGATTTAAATGACCAATTTTCTTTGCTGTGTAATATTCCATGGGTGAATGTAACACAGTATATTCATTCTTCTGTTAATGGGCATTTTGCTTTTAGGTTTTCTATTAATGAAGGTTCTTGTACGTACATTCTAGTACACAGTTGCAAGAATTTCTCTAATTTTCACACTGGGTATATGCTCCCCAGGGAATGATGATGATTTTCTAGGGAGGATTTGGACACAAGTGATGTTTATGAATCAACTTCTAGGTCAAGTTTCACATGGACTCTCCTGAACTTGGTAATGCCTAAGGCTTATCACAGTGGCCTCCTTCTGATTCTAGTTTCCCCCCTTTCTTTTCACAATTCCACTCACCCACGTGGAATCTGCTTAGGGCATTACCCCAAGTGGGAAAATTCCACCAGGGGGAAAAAAAGGATAATTTAAAATACAGTGTTTAGTGTTAGGGAAAGCCTCTTTCAATGCAGGCACTTTCCATCTCCTTAAGAGCTGCATTCCAAAAAAACAACTTTTTATGTGTAATTGTCACTGTATATAGTTAGTATTTTTATTAACTCTGCTGCATTAATTATAACAATTTAAACCAGTGATGTCACTTTTATTCTAAAATGTCACTGATACTCCAAAAATTTATCCTTTGCAGTTATTTAAGTTTAGGCAAAAAATTTTAATTGTCTTCTTAAACTATGAAGAGTATGTAATTTTTAAAAGCATTTTGATGGTTTGTGAGTAAAAGCTATCTAGTAGAAGTGAATTGTGGGTTATGGGTCATGAATATGGGACTTTACAAGGTGATACCAAATTGTTTTCTGAAGTGGTTGTACTACCTTATGCTTTGGCTAGCAGTTTGTCAAATTATATACTTTGCTTAGCAGTGTGTAAGAGTTCTAATGGATCTATATCCTCTGCAACACTTGTTATCATCAGTCTTCTTAATATTTGCCAATCAAATGGGATGAAGTGATGTATCATTATGGTTTTAATTTGTATTTCTTTGATTATTAATGAATTTTCTTTTCATGTTTACCTTTTTTGAAATACTTGGCATATTTTTTACTCATTTTCTATTGGGTTGACTTTTAAAACTAATAAACTGTAACTTGGATCCTTTATTGATTATATGCACTGTAAATACCTTCTGTGACCTATTTTTTAACTCTTGATTTTTTGCTTTGGTGAACAGAGTTCTTAATTTTAATGTAGTCTAATTGGAAACTTTCCGTGGCCCCGGGCTTGTAGAGGCACTCCTGGGTTCCTTTTAGAAGTTTTAAAATGATGCCTCTCACATTAACTTCATGATCCATCCTACACTGTGTGGTGTGAGGTAGTGATGCTCATTCCCCCCTTCTCACCCCCATGTAGCTCCAATTGTCCTCTCATCATCTATTGAAGCGATTGTCTGTTCACCAGTAATACCCTGAACCCCTCTTTTTCATGTTTACTCACTACATGCATGGCTTCGTTTCTGGCTAAGCTTTCTGTGCCACTTGTCCACTTGTCTATCTCTGTGTTGATACCACTATCTTAATTTTTAATGCTATGGTTTAACCAGAAATCTTTATAATTGGGGGAAGGGGGTACTTGAGTCTCAGCTGTTGGATCTTTGTTCTTGTTTTAAGAAATCAGTTTGTATGTGACATGAAAAATTCTTTGGGAATGAATTGGAATTAAGTTTGGAGAATTGAAACCTTCCTGTCTGAGAACGTGGTATTTCTATGTATTTACCTTTTAAATGTCTTTTAATGGTGTTTTGTAATTTTCTCCATACACATCTAACAGTTTTTAAATGTTGATTTTGATGCTTCTATTAGGGTTTTTTGCTACTATAAACTGTTGTTTTTTTAAGATTCTGTTTTCTGTTTATTGTTAGTAAATGGAAATTTAATGGATTTTAAAATATTGATCTTTAGTCATCCATTTGATAAACTATTTCTAATATTTTCTGTAATTTTGTGTTTCTATGTGGATAATTATATTATTTACAAATAATAACTCTTTGGGTTCTTTTAGTTTTCCCTTTTACTTATTTTTCTTGTCTTAATATGCTGGCAAGCTTTTAGATCTAGGTTTAGTGGAAGCTTATTTTTCTAGTGGAAATATGTTGTGATCCTCTCCATGTCTAATGTTTTGTCTATCCCACCTTTCTTTTGGTAATAATTTACAGAATTATTCTTTTCCTTTGTTTTACTGTCACTTAAAAAAATCTTTATATTTTATGTCTCTCTTATAAAGAACATAGTTCTGGATTTCTCTTTTAATTCACCGAGACCATGTCTTTGGTATTTTCTAAGAAGTTAATTCAATCTCTTGGTGTCAACTCTGGGATATCTTGGTTAAATCCATTTTTTTTCATCTAAAATTACTTTTATTTACCCTTGTTCCTGAGAGATAATTTTGAGGCATATACACTTCTAGATTGATAGTTTATTTTCTGTCTGCATAGTGAAGATGTTTTACATGCAAGGTCTGCTGCCAGTTTTACTCATTAAGCTTTGAAGAAAGTCTTTTTCTTTTGGCTACTTTGGATTTTCTGTCTTTGATGTTATAACCTTTTATTTCTAAGTCTAGATGGAGATTACTTTTTAATTTATCCTCTTTTATATACCCATGTTTTCTGATTCTGAATTTTGTCTTTCATGGGATGGAGAAGATTCTGAGGCATGTGTTCTTTAAATTTTGTCTCTCTTTGGATTTACCTATTATTTCTTTCTGGAAATTTAATGGAATATATATGCATTAGACTGTATGCAGATTGCTTATTTTTTATCTTTCATATTTTTATTTCCTTGTCTTTTTTCCAGAATATATAGTGGTGGGTAATCTCATCAGGCACATCTTCTAGATCATTACTTTTTTCTTCAACTGTGCCTAATCTTCTCTTTAACCCATCCATTTTTTTCTTCTTACTTTTAACAACTATATCTTAAATTTCTAAAAGTTTTACTTCTTTTAAGATATACCCAGTTTTTTTGTTTGTTGTTTTTTTGGTCTAATGTTTCTTCAATTTTTTTGAATCCCTTCACATTCTATAGACTATATTGGCAATCCCAATGTCTGATATACTTAGGTCTAAATTTGTTGCCTTTTTTTTTTTCTATTGTGTTCCCTCATGGTGGACTCTAACCTTCTGCATTTAGTGATCTTCAATTATGAACTCCTATCTGATCTTTCTCTGGGACTCTTAAGAATCTGGTTGGGGGTGCTTTCCTTCTGATAGGATTTACATATCAGCTTTGACTTGGAGTCAACGAGTTTTGGTGGAACCACTTTTCAGTTCCCTCACTTTGTTTCTGGTCCAGAGCTCAGTGTCCTGATCCAACTCCTGATCCAGCTACTGTTCTTGGCATTACTATGTACAGCTCTTGACTGCCAGGTTTAGTTCTAGCAGAGGATTTGTTTGTTTGGTTTTGTAGGGTGTTTTTTTCAGGGTAGGGGTGGCTTTGAATATTCCCTATTTCTATGAACTCAGCAAAAAAAAACAAAACAAAACAAAAATCTAGGACCCACTTTTTTGGAAGTGATAGTCAGGAAGTCAATTACTTTAATATTTAATATTACTAAAATATTTTAGTTTGTACTAGAAAAATATTGTCATACCAAACATAAGATTTCTTGGTAATATCAAATTTTCTATTAAAACATGTTTATATTGAAGTTATTCTAAAGGAAAATATTAAATATCAGTACAGGTGGCAGGTGATTTTGCAAAGTTTTCTACCTTGGGGAATGTGAATAAAAATTTGGGAAACACTGAGCTAGGGAATGAAGATGAGTAAGACAGTTTGCCCTCTGGACCCAGAATGAACCTACAGAGAGAAATCTGTGATGACCCAACTGTGAAAACAGCTGTCAAAGGATGTGGGCTGGATGCTCCGGGCTCCTAGAGAAGAAGTACAACAGTAAGCTTGGTGGGAGCAAGAAGATTGGAAATGCCTCCTGGAATCTAGTAATAAGGACTGGTAGGCTTCAGGTGGGCAGCAGAGGTTTGTTTGGGAATGCAGTTGCTGGGTATGATTGACTTGTAAGTTGAGTGCCATGCAGTGACTGGAGACAAAAGCAGGAACAGGATCACAGAAGACCTTCTATGCTAGCATTAGAGAGTTTGGACTTCATTCTGAAGATGAAGAGAAGCTGTTGAATGTATTATGATCAGAGTTTTACCGGATGCCAAGATGGAAGGCATGTCACCCGTTAGGAGACTTGCTTGCTAAATCAGTTCAGAGAAGTAAGATGAAGCTATAATTTTGGCAGCAGCCCTGGGCATGAAGAGGTGTGTGGGCGCTAATTTTAGATTTCTTAGGGGAGTAGTAATGACAAGACTTCGTGGTCAGTTGGGTAGAAATGTTGAAAGAAACGGGAGTCTAGATTGACCCCGAGGTTTCTGTTCTGGATAAACAGGTGGCATGTAGAGCAATTAACTGATGATATTACATGAAGAGGAAAGAACTTGGTTTCCTTAATTTTTGAGGAAAATGATGTTTCTCTTTCAACTTACTGAATCTGAGAGGCTTGTGGGACATTTAGGTTAAATCGAGTAGCAGTTGACAGGTTCTAGAATCATGAGATACAACCCAGTCTGGAGAGCTTTGAGAGTCTTGAGCATTCTGCTGTTGTGTAGTATGAGATAACTGGAACTGGTTATAAATAAACACAATTTTTTGAATAGTTAGGAATTTAATGTGTATGAAAGCATACATTGCACACCAAACCTCTGACGTCATGGATATTATCAATTAGGCCAAGCGAGACCAATAAAAGAAATATCAAGTTAATAAAAATACATGTGACATGTGGAAAAGGCAAAAATCATGGTGAAGCTATGCAAATGATGGAAGTTCAGAAAGTGCTGTGTGAAGCCATGGGTGTGGTGGATAAGCTCACCCAAGGAGAGAGTAAGTGTGAAAGAGAAGAGAGTTGGCATTTGGGTGGCAGGGATGGAGAAGAAGAGCCCATGGAGACTGAGGAAGCGCAGCCAGAAGAATAGGAGGAGAACCAGAAGAAGGTCTCGAGTCCAGATGAAGAGTTCTGAAAGGAGGAGGTGGTCAACAGCGCCAAGTAAGTTGTAAGCTGAAAGTGCTCTTTGGGCTTAGCAATTAAGGGAGACCATTTAGCTGGAAGCATCCAAACAAGTGTAAGAAAAAATACTCGCCTAGTATTAATGTTGCTGATAAGTTGATATTTATAGCAGTCACATATGCTGAAATACTCTTCTAAGCACTTACAGTTTATTAACTGGTTAATCAGGTAGGTGGTAGTACTATCTGCATTTGATGTGTGAGGAAACAAGCACAGAGAGGTTAAGTTACTTGCCCAAGATCACACTGAGGATATGGGAGAGCCAGGGTTCAGGCCCACGCAGTTCGGTTCCAGAGCCCATGTTCTTAACAGCTATGCCATATCGCCTTTCTGGTTAAAACAAAATAGAAAATTAAAATTAAACCAGTGGTGTAAGTACAGTATAGTTGGTGTGGGGTGTGTATTGGTGAGATCTGCAGGCTGAGATGTCACAGTGGCTCAGTCTGCGGATGTGAGCCCATTAATTGTATTGCAATTGATGCCATGTCAGTGAATGTGGGCTGTAACAGTTTTGGCTTTCTGTATTTACACACACAAAACGTTTGTAAAACAAATGAGTTTAAAGTGTATATATTTCCCAGGATAGCATAGGTTCCGTATTATATGGCCACTTTGGGTGCCAAATGTCTTTTTATTTTTTTCAAGTCAGTGTTCATTTTTGAAGTTAAATGCTAAACTCAGAATATTGTTGACAAACTGTGGCTCGCAAGCCACATGCAGCTCGAGAGCCTCGGTTTGCCGCTCTGTCGACTAATGAGTTTGCCAACCACTGCCTTAGGGAAAAAACACTTAAAAAACATTAAAAAAATATTTTATTGATACTTTACAGAGAGGAAGAGAGGGATAGAGAGTTAGAAACATCGATGAGAGAGAATCATCGATCAGCTGCCTCTTGCACAGCCCCTTCTAGGGATGTGCCCACAACCAAGGTACATGCCTCTGACTGGAATCGAACCCGGGACCTTTCAGTCCGCAGGCCGACGCTCTATCCACTAAGCCAAACCAGTTTCAGCTTAAAAAACATTTTAATAATGTACTAATGTCTTTAACCTGAAGTCAAAACTTCTGGGTGAGGGTAATGCCTTACACAGCGGTCAGCAAAGTTATTAGTCAACAGAGCGGCAAACTGAGGCTCGTGAGCCGCAGTTTGCCGACCATTGACCTAGAATAGATCAGGGTCCAGACATTATATAGAATCAACCTGTTGTAGAAGGTCATTAATGACCGTATTGGAAGGGGAGACGAGCTGTAAAGACTCTTGGTTGTTCTCAGAGGAGCTGATGAGAGTTAGATTTAGAAACCGGTTAGATCTGGGCAGTGATCCGAGTGTGACCTTGGGAAGGAGGCGCTTCGGGGAGGTGGGCAGTGCAGTTCATTAGCTGAGAAGGTAGGTAAACTTCAAGGCGAGGTCTTGAAGGGTCATCTGCATGGGCCTTGGTGTGTCTGTATGATGGAATTTGCAGGAGAGGGGAACACTCTGAACTACTGTCAGTGTTCTTAAACATGACAAGCAGGAGGCACCTCGCTGGCAATGACAAGGAGAAGTGTATGTGGTACAGTGTAGTATTTGAGAGGAGAGCTATGGAATCAGAGGGCCTAGGTTTGAATCCTTCCTCGTTTGGTGACCTTGAGCACATTACTTAATTTCACCGAGATTGTTTCTCATCCGAACAGTGGGTGATGGTAATGGAACTCAGAAGACGTGCTTTGAGGATTGAGGGGATGCATGTGACATGCTTGAACTAACGTGACAAATGGTACACAGTTTGCTAGGAAGATTGTCCTTCACTTCTGAGATTGTGAGGTCTTTTCATACAGCAAATTGGACGTAATAAGAAGAATTAAAGAAATGATTTGTGTTTCAAGACCTGATAGTGGTCTCGCCTAGGAAAACAGAAAGTTGGTTTGTCTTAGCAATAGTGAGATAATAGTGGGGAAGCAGAAACGTGTAAAAAGTGGCACTGATGATAGGAAAAGGAAGCCATTACTTGGGCTAGAGTTAGAAATAATAAATGCGGCATTTTTCAATGATGTTTAGGTTGTGCAGCTTTTCTTCGAAAGCTTTAAATCTTATTGAGCTTTCTTCAGGAGAAAAAAAACCCTAATTTGAAAAGGAAAGTCCTAATTTCCTTTTCCCCATTGAAATAGTTATTTTTAAAACATGGGTGTTAACATGAGGGTTTTTGCCCACCTTTGCAATCTAGCAGAGCTGACTGTTGTAGTTGTAAGTGTTGGAGCACTGATGGTTAGGAAGCTCCGGAGAGGGAAGGTCTGGATGTGGCTGTGGGGATGAAGAGACTGATAGACTCTGAACCACTTCGGCTGTGCACCTTTGCTCCAGACATAAATGCATGGAGGGATGCATAGGACAATCTGAGCAGCTGCAATGAAGTGTTTTCTCAGTGGAGTCAGGGGTTAGCTCTGGCCAGAGGGTGAGAATGTAGCAGTGTGGGATTGTGAAATGATGATTTTCACAGGATGCAGTAATAGCAGATAGTGTAAAAGGACAACAGTGGAAAGATGGCTCGTTCAGTCAGCACTTATTTGAGGGCTTCCATGTGCTCGGCACATAAAAGATGAATAAGGTGCCCATAATTATCCTCCTCCTGAAGGAGACGTGTAAGCAGATAAATTCAGAGTAGAGGTGGTGACTTGGAATTTGAGGAAAAGAAATAGGTTAAAGTGATATCTGAAGACAGCTGTGGAAGGAATTGCAGAATAAGGACAAGAAGCTCTCAGGGAGCTCAGTGTGCTTTCTTATTAGAGTTACTTCCTTGGGGCATAAGTTCCAGGTGTTTTCCTAAAATGTCCTAGAAGCCAGGCAGACTGCTCTCGTATATTGAGGGATTTAGTCACTGACTTGGGTTTGTGTTGTCTCCTTAGGACGCTGCGCCATGGACATTTTGGCCCTGGGAGAGTGCACCACAGCTGATTATGCGTGGCTAGACGATTGCCCATATGTGAGCGATACTGTCTATACTTCTGAATTTATTCCCAATGATTATGTTCGTGTGACTCAACTCTACTGTAATGTGGTGGTGAGTAGATTAGTTAACTTTTTGTTTTTCATATTATGTTTTCTCAAAGGATTTTACTATAAGGTTTTTAAAAATCGAGTATAATTGACATATAACATGATTTCAGGTGTACTGCATGATTTGATATATGTGAAATCACCGAGCTAACATCCATAAACACATAGTTACAATTGTTTTCTTGTGATGAGAATTTTTGGGACTTACCTCTTAAAGATGTTTGACTTAGAGCTATCTGAGTATAGGTGTTTTGTGCGAAGAGCTACGCAGGCTTTAGAAGAGGTGATTTCAGAAGGAAAGGAAAGCAGCGCCTCAGCAGCAAGAAGGTGCGGTGTCAGACATGAGTGAGGGAGGGGTTTTCTGCCCGAGTTACAGAGCTCTCAGGGAGGCACCGGGAAAGGCCTAGCGACGTGTTGGTTGAAGATGCTGCATTCCAAGTGTATGAATGAATGTGCACCGAACGTTTTTTAGTTCAGTGCTAGTAATCTTTACAAGTCAAGAACCATGCTTTTGCATCTTATCAGACATCAATCAAATGTGTTTTTTTGTCTGTGTTTTGTGTGTGTGTGTGTGTGTGTGTGCGTGTATGTGTCTATGTCTCTGTGTGTGTGTGTGTGTGTCTGTGTGTTTTTTTTTTTTTTAGGGTAGGCAGTATAAAGATCATGCCGAAAGTGAGAGAAACTTGGGTAAGTACACTGCTATTTTAACTATAATTTGTTAAAAGACTATCATATGAAGTTCATCCTTTCACATTAATATAATAGACTTAAATAGCTCTTAAAGTTGTGGGTTTTTTAGAGTAACATATTTTGCTCAAGAGCATTTATTTATTTATTTATTTATTTTTATAATTGATTTTAGAGAGGAAGGAAGAGGGAGAGAGAGAGAAACATCAATGATGAGAATCATTGATTGGATGCCTTCTGCACACCCCGTACTGGGGATTGAGCCCACAACCCAGACATGTACTTTTGACTGGAACCAAACCCGGGACCCTTCAATCCTCAGGCTGATGTTCTATCCACTGAGTCAAACCAACTAGGGCTAAAGATAAATTCTTACTAGTATTCTATTTCATTAGAAGCCAAAACCTTTTTTTAAAATAGAGTTTTAGCTCACTTGAATATTCTTAATATCTAACAGGTTGAAATATTTTATCCATTCATTTCTTACTTTCCCATAATCTGTTTTTGCTTTTTCCTATTAACACTGTGATTGATTCTAAAACAAGGTACTAAATATTAATTTAAACAATTTTTAAATTAAGAATTCGACATCTGCAATATGTGGTGTACTAAACCAGTTTCTGTCCTGCGAGATTACTGTGATGCCATTAAAATTCACATCTTCTGGCCACTTCTGTTTCAACATCAGCACAGTTCCATAATATCACGGCTGTATCCCTGTGTGGAGGCCAAGTAAGTTACTACGTTATTCATTTTGTATAAACAGTGGCAAACACATGCCCAGGACTGAGGAATGCCAAGTACAGTGGAAGGATAGGTCTCAAGCTTATATCCTTGTTCAGCTGTATTCTTGGTTAGTAGAGTGGAAAAAGTTGGTACTTGGGATTTGGATGTGAATGAATAATCATGATAACATTCTATCTAATAAAAGAGTAATATGCAAATTGGCCATCACTCCAATACACAAGATGGCTGCCCCTATGTGGACACAAGATAGCCACTTCAAGATGGCCAGCCGGGGAGGGCAGTTGGGAGGGACCAGGCCTGCAAGGATGGGAAGTTTGGGGTGATGGGGCATGCAGGGGAGGGCATTTTTTTGGGGGGGGTGGTGGACCCAGGCTTGCAGGGGAGAGGATTTGGGTGGGACTAGGCCTGTACGGGAGGGCAGTTGAGAGGGACTAGGCCTACAGGGGAGGGCAATAAGGGGTGACCAGGCCTTCAAGGGAGGGCAGTTAGGGGTGACCAGGCCTGCAGGGGAGGGCAATCAGACTGGCAGGGTTAGGCATCAATCAGGCTGGCTGGGGAGTGGTTAGGGAGTGATCACCTGGCAAGCAGAAGCAGTTAGGGGCAATCAGGATGGGCAGGCAGGCGAGCAGTTAGGATCCAGCAGGCCTGGATTGTGAGAAGGATGTCCAACTGCCTGTTTAGGCCCAATTTTACCGGGATCAGGCCTAAACAGGCAGTTGGACATCCCTCAAGGGGTCCCAGACTGGAGAGAGTGCAGGCTGGGTTGAGGGACACCCCCCCACACACACAAATTGCATGCCCTGGGCCTCTAGTTATATATAATGAATGAAATTCTGAAGAGCATTAGATGATAAATTTGAAACTGTGTAAGGAAAATTAATATGATTTTTAAAATAGATATCAGCATTGTATACAAGAAAAGAAAAGGTATAATATATTATCCGTTAAACTTATTGTTACTTAGAACGAAGGAACAGAACTTAAAGGAGTAATATGCAGTAAAGTGTAAAGTTTAATAACTTCTTATACACAAGAACCTAATTAAAAAAAAATTTATTCTTAAAGTAGTTTTCATGCTTCTGAGATAAGTTTGAAGGAATTGCAACATCTAGAGTTGATGGAAGATATTGTGGATTTGGCGAAGAAAGTTATGGTAAGTGGTAGAATATGGCTTTGTTGTCCTCTCGTTAAAGATTATAAGTATATGGTGTCAGACTACGTGACTAATTTATAATGGTTGGGAGCTTCAGTCCTGATTAACCTGACTGGTGCTGCCTTCCTGAGCCGGTGATGTGTGTGGGAGAGATCAGGCAGACGGCTGCTGTTGTGGTTCTGACTGGACATAGTGAGAACCAAGGCAGCTTTCTGTCACTAAGGATAGAAGTTGGAATTTGTCACAAATGACAGTTTTCTCTTGATTCACAGAAACTTTTGTCCCAGGTTCTGAAAGTGAGGGGTTCCGTTTTCTAACTTAGAATCACTGCCACTGCCACCACCACTGCCACCAATATTTTTCCGTTTGGGTAATCTCATCAGATTGGAGCAGGTGTCCTTGTGCTGCACTGAGGGGATTTTCATTGAGAGCCATTGAATAATTTTTCTTATTTTAGTTGATTATGGAGCCATCTAGGGTTTTTAAAAATTCTTTATTGTTGAAAGTATTAACTGTTTTTCTTGGTATTATTCTGATTGCAAACAAATTTAGAGAGGGCATTTGCTGTTTATTCTCTGTTGATAATCCTTTGCAGTAACTTATATCAGCCCAATGTATTTTTATAAAAAATACAGGTGTCCAATCAGAAAGGATATATGCACCCCTATGTTCATAGCAGCACAATCTACAATAGCTAGAATCTGGAAACAGCCCAGGTGCCCGTCAGCAGATGATTGGATCAAAAAACTATGGTACATCTACACAATGGAATACTATGCTGCCATAAAAAAAAAAGGAATTCTCATTTGCAGCAACCTGGATAGAACTAGAGAACATCATGCTGAGTGAAATAAGCCAGTCAATGAAAGAGAAATACCACATGGCCTCACTCATTTATGGGTATTAAAGAACATTATAAAATGACAAACCAAAAGTCAGATATAAAGACAGTAAAGCAACAAGCAGACTGTAAAATTACAGCAGGGACAGTAGGGAGATCTGGGGGAGATAAGAGATCAACCGAAGGACTTGTATACATGCATATAAGTACAACCAATGGACACAAAACTCTGGGGGAGGGAGGGTATGTATGGAAGGGGGGGAGTTAAAATATGTACACAGATAATAATTCAATAAAAAAATATTAAAAAATAATAAAATAAAATTATTAGATTTTAAAATTAAAAAAAAAATACAGGTGTCATTAACTTTAAAACTCATATATCTAGAAGTGACACTAAATCTTTTTATCATTAGATCCCAAGATGGGACTATTTTTGAATTCTTGTTTTAGGGTCCATCAGCGGTAAATTGAGCATGAAAGTGCTTGTGGAAATTGGACTACTACGTATTCCTAAAATGTAGGATTTTGTTGTTCACTGGAAAATCCATGCATAATTGGCCGAATAAAGATGAAAAATGTGTTTTGTGCTCTTTTCTTGCAGAACAATTCCTTCTTTATTGGAGGCTTACTGAGAATTGGCTATAAAATAGAAAATGTAAGTGTTAAACACGGGAGCCCGGCATAAGCACTGCGGGTCCATGGCACTTGTCTTGCTGCTTGCTGCCCACGTCTGGGTCTCCATAGTCAACATTTTATGTGTAGTGTTTGCTAGTTTTAATTTCTATGTTTTGTTTAAGCACTCTCCTTATTCTATGCCGTTTACATAATTTTCACTTCCCTCCAAAATTATGCCTAGTATAATTTTGAACCTCTTTTACAAGTTGATTCTTTTCCCCCCTATAGATTATTTACCTGGCATATGTTCTGCCAAACGAAATGATTAGGTCCCTGGTATGAACATGTTTTGCTATATAATTACTAGATAATCATCACATACAATGATAAACCATTTTTAATGCTATTGGTAACATAAGCTTCTACACATTTCTCTTAAACCTAGCACCTGCACTGATAATGCCACTGTTTAATTTCTGAAGTTATTTCAGACACAAGTACGACTTAAAGTTCTGTGAAGGTCATTGCATTCCGTGCTCATTTGCCCAGCTACACCCTCTTGTTTACCTCTTATTCTTTTATTTGCCACAGACCATTTAAAAACCATATCCCTTTGGTGAACCTTAATCTATACCTTTAACCTTGAGACAAGGATGGAAGCTCTAATTTAGATGAGCTCTCAGACGCCAGGTTCATCTTGTGTTATTACACTCTTCTGCTATCCAGGGCCGTCTCGGGCTGGGCTGTAGACTTCATCTGTCAGGTCTCTAATCATTGCAGAGCATCTTGAACTCTGAGGGTGGTCCAAAGTGGCCTGAAATGTAACATACACCAGTCCATGGTGTCTGTTAACTTGTATGTTGGGGTCCAGTTATTCTAAGTTCTGTGCTAGATTAATGAAAATGTGAGGTTAAAAGTTTTATATTAAGAATCTGGAATACTATATAAGATAAATATATAATGCCAATGTGAATTTAGAATTAATAGTGAAATCACATTCTATATCCCTCTTTTTGAAACAGAATATATTGGCAATGGAAGAAGCTTTGAATTGGGTGAAATACACAGGCGATGGAACAATTCTATCTAAATTAGGAGCAGTTGAAAATTGTTGGCCTATGTTAAGCATTTTCTTTACTGAATGTAAGTATAAGTGCTTTAGATTATTATTTGACTCAGTTTTTTTTTTTTTTAAATATATTTTATTGATTTTGTACAGAGAGGAAGGGAGAGAGATAGTTAGAAACATCGATGAGAGAGAGTCATCGATCAGCTGCCTCCTGCACACCCCCTACTGGGGATGTGCCCGCAACCAAGGTACATGCCCTTGACCAGAATCGAACCCGGGTCCCTTCAGTCCCCAAGCCGACGCTCTATCCATTGAGCCAAACCGGTCCCGGCTTGACTCAGTTTTTAATGAAATGTGTATTTATCTTAGGATTTTAAAAAAATGTTTTTTCTCTGAGTAAGGGAAAAGCCTGCATAAAAGAACTTTAACCTTGTAGTTAGTTTCATTCTGTATTTTCTATCTTAATGATTTTTATGATATATTTTATTGAATTTTTAAAAAACATGTTTTCATTTATTTTAGAGAGGCAGGGAGAGGGATAGAATTATTGATGTGAGCTGGGACCGGTTTGGCTCAGTGGATAGAGCGTCGGCCTGCGGACTGAAGGGTCCCGGGTTCGATTCTGGGCAAGGGCATGTACCTTGGTTGCGGGCACATCCCCAGTAGCGGGTGTGCAGGAGGCAGCTGATTGATGATTCTCTCTCATCGATGTTTCTAACTTTCTATCCCTCTCTCTTCATCTCTGTGAAAAATCAATAAAATAAAAAATAAAAAAAAAAGAATTATTGATGTGAGAGACATCGATTGGCTGCCTCCTGCTTGCCTCCTACTGACGATCAAGCCTGCAACCCTGGCATGTGCCCTGACCAGAATAAAACTGGTGACCTTTAGTTCATGGGTTGATGCTCAAACACTAATACTTTAAAATTCTTTTGTCCAATAGATGCCATAATTGTCTATTACTCAAGTTATCCTATATAATAAAGGCAGAAGGCAGAACAACCCTCCAGAATGACCTTCCAGAACGATCTGTGGGTGGAGCCTCGAGGCAGCTGGGGCTGCGAAGGCCAAGCCCCTTGCACGAATTTGTGCATGGGGCCCCTAGTTATATATAATACTCAGAAAAAGGCCGCAACTGAGGCTCATACACTAGGTGTACCAGTTAATAATGTGGATTTTTGTAATCAAAACATGATAATTTCAAGAGAAACATCAAAAGTGCTTTATTCAAAATAATGTCCATCATTAACTACACATTTCCCTCAATTTATAGATACCGTCCCAATAGAGCTTTTCTTGTTTTGAGGCAAACCATTCAGAGACCCAATTTTCCACTTCTTTGTACGTTTTGAAGTGCTGCTCAGAAAGTGCGTATGCCCTCAATCCGAAAAAGTGGTAATCTGAAAGAGCAAGGTCTGGTGAATACAGTGGGTGGGCTAATACTTCCCAGGCAAGATCTTTCAATGTGTCTTTAATTGGTTTTGAAGTGTGTGATGGTACATTATCATGAAGCAAAATTACTTTGCCATGTATTCTGGTCATTTCATGATCAAAGCATGGTTCGAATTGATTATTTATTGTTGGTAGCGATCAGTATTAACCGTTTCACCTGGTTTTAGAAGCTCATAATACCACTTTTCCCCGAAAATAAGACATCCTCCAAAAATAAGACCTAGCGCATGGAAAGATAAGACATCCCCTGAAAATAAGACCTAGCACAACTTTGGGAGAAAAAAATTAATATAAGACACTGTCTTATTTTTGGGGTAACAGGGTACATACACCGTCCTGATCCCACCAATGCAGAGCATTGTCTTCTTTCCGAAGCAGTTTGGCCTTGTAGTCGATGTTGATGGTTGACCTGGATTAATCCATGATTTTGCGCATTTGGGATTCTCAAAATAAATCCACTTTTCATCTCCAGTCATAATTCGATGCAAAAAAAGGACTTTCTTTTGTGCCGTTAAACAACATTTTACTGATGACTTTTCAGTTTTCCATTTGTCTTTCATTCAGTTGATGTGGCACCCATTTTCCTTCCTTTAAAATCTTTTCCGTTGCTTGTAAACGATCGGAAATTGTTTGCTAAACAACGTTGAATCTTTCTGCAAGTTGTTTTTGAGTTTGACATGCATCTTCATCCAACAATGCTTGTAATTGTTGATCTTCAAACTTTTTCTGTTGACCTGGACGTTCTTTGTCTTTCGCATAGAAATCATCACTTTAAAGCATTTAAAGCAGCGTTCACAGTATCTTGAGATGGAGCATTTTTACCATAAGCTTCCCAAAGTATACAATAACTTTTTCTTCAAAATAATGAATTAAAACTTCCCACAAATGCTCTTTTTTTTGGCATGAAATTTGACATTTTTAAGTGTAAAAATATCTAAGATGTTAACACCTTCAGCAAATTTGACATATGAAGTTTTGAAGCTTGCTGTCAGTACAACAAAATAGCATACATAACAAATCGCATCTATATCAACATATGTGTAACTCCATCTATTGGAGAAAATCCGCATTATTAACTGGTACACCTTGTATTCTCACTGGTAAGAGAAATAAATAAGAGCTAAGATTATAATTTTCATATCCCTGATGAATCTGTTATTATGTATAATGAAACTGCTTTGTATTTATTTTTTACTTTGTGGAATACTTTTCTCTAAAGCATTTGAATGTTTTTATACTACAGCTATAGGAATCTTAAAACAAGGAATATTTGGCTCTTCAGTAGATGATAAGAATTGGCCACCTCTAGTGAGGACAAATTTTGTACAATTGATCTAAATGCTAGAGAAGATCAAGCTTGAACATGGAGACAGGTCTTCTGATAGGGTTAGCAGGCACTGGGCTATGTTCTGAAGGCCTTTAGTTCTTGTCTAGGTTTTATGGTAGGAATAGAGGGCCGGTGTCATGTATTGGGCACCCATGTTGGCTCACTTTTGACTCTGTCTCTGTTCTCTCTTCTTCTGAAGGTAGCTGTTATCCCTATTTTAGAAATTAGCAAACTAAGTCTTTGAGAGGTTGAGTGGTATTTCTGTAGTCTAGTAAGTAGTGGAACCTAGATGAGAAGTCGGGTCTCTTAAATCTTAAAGCCCGGGCCGAAACTGGTTTGGCTCAGTGGTAGAGCGTCGGTCTACGGATTGAAGGGTCCCAGGTTCGATTCCGGTCAAGGGCATGTACTTTGGTTGCGGGCACATCCCCGGTGGCAGGTGTGCAGGAGGCAGCTGGTCGATGTTTCTCTCTCATTGATGTTTCTAGCTTTCTATCTCTCTCCCTTCCTCTCTGTAAAAAATCAATAAAATATATATTTTTTTTAAATCTTAAAGCCCGGATTTTCATTCTGTAATCTGTCTGACCCTTAGCATTACTTTACTTTATTTGGTGACTTACCCAAATCCTTTCTTGAATCTTACATTTTAAGTACTATTTTTGCCATTGGAATGAATGTTTGTCTAGAGGGGTAACTACATTTTTGTTGTAATAAAATTATTATTTAACACCTTAAAAAATCTTTTTATAGAATAGCTTAAAATACAGAAAATGAAGCCTCAAATTTTTTCTTTTTCTTTTTTTTAAAATATATTTTATTGATTTTGTACAGAGAGGAAGGGAGAGAGATAGAGAGTTAGAAACATCGATGAGAGAGAGTCATCGATCAGCTGCCTCTTGGACACCCCCCACTGGGGATGTGCCCGCAACCAAGGTACATGCCCTTGACCGGAATCGAACCCGGGACCTTTCAGTCCCCAAGCCGACGCTCTATCCATTGAGTCAAACCGGTCTCGGTGAAGCCTCAAACTTTTAATGTAAATTTTGGTTATTACAGCATTTTTATTATTTTATTAAATTTATATAAGAATAGTCTTTTAAATAAAGTCTAATTTTAACATTTCATTCAGGAGAGTCAAATGTTGAATTAAGACACTTAAACTTTTCATTTATTATTAATTTAGAAAGTGGTTTTACAGGATTTTCTCATTTTTATTGAAATTGTGCCAGGTATACTACAGGAGCTCAAATATATTTGTTGAATTGACTTGAGTGTTTATGAAGCCCATTTGGAATATATTATGATGGAACATTTGTTGTAATTACAGTTAGAACTGATATAATAATAAACAAGTATTTTCTTAATGCTAGAAATGTAACTGATTAAATTCATAGCATTAATGAATCTAATGTTATTAGTTTTTTTAAAATATACAATTTGATACATGTAAAAGATTACAACAAATATGTTATTTATAAGTACAATATAATGAACTTTATAGATTCACCTAACCTAAGAATTAGAACATTAACAATACCATTTAAAAAAAAAATAAATGTCCTCTCTCTCCTAAAAAATAAAAAATAGACAAGTACCACATAACTAAAGTTGTAACAGAAAACTGCAATATACTTGAAGAATTTGAAAGACAAACTTGTTTGGAGTGTATACAGGTAAGAATAAATATTTATTTGTAAGTATATTTTAAGATTTTCTTGTTACACCTTTTATTAACACTTAGAGAAAGTTCAGTAGAACTGCTACGTAAGACTATAAAAATCAATAACATGTTTGAGGGAAATTTTAATAAATTTTGACTGGAATACTTATTTTTTTTGGAAGAGGAAAATAGCATTTTGATGAGAATTTTCTAGTGTTACTGGTTTTTAAAAGTTAATAAAATATTAAAATTTGATTTTTTTAATTAAAAAAGTTTTAATTAGTTGATTAAATACGATTTTCTTTGTTAACAGCATTATTGAAATGTAATTACATGCCATACAGAATTACTCATAAGAAAGATGATTTTAACGAAATTTTTAAAAAAGGATTTAGAAACATTTAATGTTCTAGTTAATTCTCTAAAGTCATTGATGTAATCCAGTTTATTTCAGTAAATTTATTTTGAAGATTTGAGTGTTTAAAGTAAGTTTTAGTCATATCTGGACCATCTTTGATAACCTTTTAATGTCATTCTTCCTGACTTTGTTGCCTCTTTTCTGACAATTAATATAATCGGCATTGCCTATATGTGTTAATGAATTACATATTGTTTTGTAAGCACCCAGGTTTATTGAACAATATCACATTTTCTAGCCTAAAATTAAAGTTGTACCTGGCATCTGTTTTTCCCTGTCATGCAGCAGGCTTACTGAGTACTTGTAAACATGGGCCCTCAAGCCTGTACAGGGGATTGGTGGTTAGCAGTCACCTGTGATGTAATGGTTTTGTTCACTTTTTAGTTTCCTTTAACAGAGTTAGCGCTAAGTCCTTAGAGACAGGTTTCTTTACATACACGTACCAAAATATTAAATGTTGCATCATCATTTTCTACATAAATGACCCCCCTGGGTTATTTTTGATAGCAAAGATAGAAACATAGGTTCGTTTTTCCTAGGTAAGGGATTCTTAATTGTCTTGCAATTAACTGATGGGTTTTCTTTCACCTTGCTTTGTCAGCAAGGAGAACTAATGAAAATGAAAGGAAATGAAGAGTTTTCCAAAGAAAGATTTGATCTAGCTATTCTCTATTACAGCAGAGCCATTGAATACAGGTAAGAACTAAACAGAACAGTGAATTCCTTTTTATGTGGTAGATCAACTTAGAATGCTAGTCAGGAAATAAAACCGGAGGAGCTGGACGCTGTCTTCAGCTTGCTATGCAGAAGGGAGTTTCTCAGCAGGCACTGGAAGCACTAGAGGTGGTCTGAGTGTATGGACTTAATCAGATAGTATAACTCAGGCAAGTCTTACAAACTTGTGAATTCCATTCTGCCCAGCTCTGTTTTCTTTTAAGTTGTCTAGACCAGTGGTTCTCAACCTGTGGGTCACGACACAGATATTTACATTACAATTCATAACAGCAAAATTAAATTATGAAGTAGCAACAAAAATAATGTTATGGTTGGAGGTCACCACAACATGAGGAGCTGTATTAAAGGGTCATGGCATTAGAAAGGTTGAGAACCACTGGTCTAGACAGACTCATATGTTCTTCCTTATTTTCATTTTGCCTTCAACTAATTTCTCTCAAATTATTAATCACAAAGGGTTACTTACTAGTTCTTAAGATGTCACTTATGAAGGATTTTTGCTTTCTAAGAGGGAACTTTGAAGGGATAATAGTTGGGATTGTTGAGAGTGCATGCGTTCTCTCCACCTCGTCTTCCATTTGCTCAGCTGCTAGGATTTGGTAGCATTTTTGCAAGTGTGCCTCCCTTGGCATCGTAGCTGGTCCACCTGATATTGTAGCAGCGCTGGGAGGGTGTGCTGTAGACGGCTACTCCTACCTTGCCAGTCTCCACGGGGAACGAGCGGATCAAGGTAGCATGGCACACGGGGAGGCTGCTGTCAGTCCCGAGGAGGCAGAAGAAAGGGAATGAGGCTTCACCGCGTGTGATCAGATAAGATAAAGAGGGCAGAATCTGAAGGGAAGCTATTAAGCTACTGTTAATTTACAGACTTTTTTTTTGAGTTCTTTGTCAGTGTGTTTAATCCTGACTTAGATATGTACTTCTGTCCTGTACAGTTACAGCATACTTGTAGTTTTAGCTTGTTAATGTGTCCTGTAATCCTCACAACAGCCGTATGAGGTAGGCTGGAAATGTGGGAATCTCTATTTCGAATACAGGGAAGTTGAGGATGATTTTACTCAGTTACTCAGGTAGGGAAATGAAGGAACCAGGACTTAGTCAGTTGGGACTTCAAATCCTATATTTTTTCTGCTCTGCCACAGACATAAAGTTTTTGAAAAAGTTTTCATGCTTTAGGTTTTCTGTATGATTTTTGTTTCACATGTAATTTCCTTTACTGACTGAACATTTTTTTTTTTAAGTCCTGAAAACCACCATCTTTATGGTAATCGAGCTCTTTGTTTTATTCGCACGGGACAGTTCAGGTAAGTTGGTTAGTGTTGTTCCCTAATTATTATGCTATATGCCCATTTCTGTTTTGCAGACATGCAAGAAAATTGTTCAGTAGTTCCTTGGCAGAAATAGTTAAATGATTAAAAGAGAGCTTTGTAAGCTATATAACAACCAGTGACAGCAGTAATTATTCTGATTGAGTGGGTGACATGTTATACATTATTTTAAGTACTTTACTTATGTTATTTAATTCTCACAATACCCTAAATAGGTAGGTAATGTTATTCTCCACATTTATTTTTGTACAAACTCATACTATTAGTAAGTAGTAATGCCCAGATTTAAACACAGATCTTATCTGATGATATAAAAGTCTGTGTTTATAACACATTAAATTACCTCCTTTTGCTCTATGAATTAATCTAGAAAGTTCTGGAGGAAGTTGTGCTTGTTTTCTCCATCCTGCTAATAACATGATTCAGTAAATGTCCTTCATAAGTGAAAAGGAAAATAAATTTAGTGGTTTAACTATGAGAGTGAAATACAATGAATTTTTAGTTCCTAATGTTGAACTTAGCTTTTATTTATTGAGAAAGATTGTTGACACTGTGCTATGGTTTTGTTGTTCCTCAGTTTATAAAACCAGGACATAAATTATCAGCATTACTATTGAGCAGGGTAAGCGGTTTCATTTAATTATGTCCTGCCTTACAGGAAGGGTTTAGATGATCTTCAAGAATACGGTCACTCAGCCTGGACAGCGTGCTCAGTGATTTGATTCCTGGTCAGGGTACATGTCCAGGCTATGGGCTTGATTCCCACTAGGGGGTGTGCAGAAGGCAGCCAATCAATGATTCTCTCATCATTGATGTTTCTGTATCTCCTTCCTTTTCCTTTCCTCTCTTAAATAAAAAAATATTTTAAAAAATGAATACATTCATTCAATAGAAGAATAACAAAAACAAAACATACTGAAGAACCAGGTTAGAACCTAGGATCCTCATAATAAAGTGGCATAGGCAGGAGGTCCTGCTTATTATTTGTGTCTGACCTTCCAACAGAAAGGTCAGAATAAGAACATTTGACAAGTGATGGATTCTCTCTGTCTATAAGAAAGGGACCTGCTTGCTTAGGTGAAGCGGTGTTTTCTTGGACTTTGTGACTTACGGGTGCTACGAGTTGAGCAATGGAATAGAGGAGAACCGCAGCAATATTCTGTTCATCGAAAAGTCTCCTGGAAAGTGCTGTCTGGGGTTTCACAGTCTCTGTTACTTTTTCTCAAGAAAGCAGAGTCAATGTCAGTTGTTTCCAGTGAAAGTTTTGTTGGGATGTGGGGGGGTGGGGAGTGGGAAGAAGAATATTCCAAGTTTGTAGCTTTAAAAATAACATGTTTTTCTTTTGTCATAAACAGAAAACATTCTCATGGTAGAAAATTTGGAAAATACAAGAGTTTAAAAAGAAGAAAATAAAAATCACCAGTAACCCAACCACCTTGGAGAATATCGCTGTATTTTGTTATGCAGCTTTTAGATGTCTTAAGCTTTGGATAAGCCAAGGCTGTCTAGACTAGAGGAATGGATGGGCTTGACACAGTCTTCCATCACTACTACTGTCCTCAACTGTTCTGACAAGGAATGAGCTGCAAATGTCTTTAGGTTATTGCCTCTGGCTATGTCCAGAATTGCAGATATCCTATGCTGTTTGAAGGTGAATCTGAATGTTTTCAACGTGAATAGGTTGGCAGCATGGCTAGCCGCCTGTGAAAATGGAGGTAGCCGATCTGAAACCTTGAATGGGTGGAAGGTCATTCCCTCTGCATGGGGGAGCGCTGAGAGCTGAGAGGCAGACCAGGGGACTCTGCCCTCTTCATGAGTGCTAGACACTCAGGGAGGATTCTCTGAGACTCCACTGCAAAGGAGATGATCGGAATACAATTACAGAAGCCAGGTAGCCTGGTGAGGTCAAGGCCAAGAGCATGCTTGTGCATCTGTCCCATGCTCCTTCCTGATAATCTAGCTTGTGGTTCAGCACCATTGAGGTTTTCGCTGTAAGCAGGTCAGCCGCATTTTCTTAATCACCAAAATGCATCGGATGCCTCTTTAATGGCAGAATGCTTGTACTTGGTGGTGGTCCCCACCTCGCACATTCTTGATGCGACGGGCTCAGTAAAGTAGGCATGGTGTTTTCTGATCAAGAAAGTAGATGATGTGGCTTCAGAAAAGAACATGTTGCCAGAAGTGCCGTTGACATAGGACACCTGTCCTGTAGCTAAGTTACCTAGGTTGAGATGTTGTGAAGCTCACATGTGTTGGGGTTGGTAGATCTGTTGTGGGAATTTGGCTGAGCAACTCCAGGGACAGGTGGGGGTGAAGCATCCCCCCTCGGCACTGTTCTGAGCACTTTACACCCGTTAACGCACAGCACAGCACAGCACGCGCATGCCTGTGAGAGTGGGTGCTGCTGTCTTTGCAGATGGGGGAGCTAGGGAGGTGGAACAGTGTCCTGGGACACTAGGGGATGTGATGAAGCCAGAGTGTGAATCCAGGCAGCCTGGACGTAGAGTCTACTAGTCACCACAGAGAGGTGATGACAGAACCAAAGGGCAGTGTGAAAGGTGAGGAAAATTAAATAAATGGCCCAAATAGTCAGTGAATGCGATCATCTTTACAGGACATGCAGGCTAAAAACTATGAGTCTTTTTTTCCACACCCGTCAGATTGGCAAAAATGTAAAACGCTCATTATACCCAGTGTTTGAGAGGATGTGGAATGAAGGGAACTTGCATACCCGCTGGAGAAAGTGTAAATTGGTGCCACCACGTTGGAGAGCAGTTTGGCAAGCTGAAGAACACGCGCCCTCTGCAGCCCCGCCAAACTCACAGACGTGTGCCCAAGAAGAGCTGTGCCAAGCGTCACTGTAGCCTTGTTTGTCAGTGTAAAGAATGGAAACAGCCTGAATGTCCATTAGTAGGGGAATGGATACATCAGTTATGGTATATGGTATATTCATACAATGGAAACCTATGCAATTGGTAAAATGGAAAAATGCTGAGTGAAAACGCAAGTTGCAGAAATGATTTTAATGGTCTCACACCGTTTATATTTTGTTTAAAAACATGCAAAATGATATGCATCTCCACAATTATTATGTGTTAAAATGTTTTTAAGTGCATGTGGCTGTCTCATGGGAGCAAGGGAGGAAGGGGGGGGGGAACAAGGTTGGCGATGGATGGGAGGTACCCAGGACGTCCGCTACACGGCAAAACGTTAAGATCTTGCTAACCTGGTCGGTGGTGTGCATTATGTTCATGTTATTTGCTTTTAATTGACTTGAAATACTTGCTGAGAAGCAATACAGTGTAATTAAAAATGTACATGTTAAGATGAAAAAAACAACAGTGATCACTGAGCATTAAGGATGAAACAAGTGAAAAATAATCTTGAAAGGAGAGAAATGTAAGGAAGACCAAGGGCAGAGAACCCGAGGTGAGGCAAGTGTGGGAAATGGGTCATTCTGAAAGGGTCCAAATGGCGGAGGCAGTGGTGGTGTCAGTGCCGGTCGCACCGTGTGTAAGTTACCAGCACGTGGGGAGCCAGGCGCAGGAGATCGCACTAGGAATGTGGGGAATGGGCCTGGAGTGAGGGCAGAGCGGTGAAGACACGCTGCTTCCTGTCACAGCTTGTCCCTGCCGAGTCCTGTAGCCAGAGGGAGGTGTGCTGTGTGTCCCAGGACCCCGGGCTTGGATGGCATGCCTTTTATTCTGTCTGGAAGTTCACGTTTCCAATACAGTTTGGTAGTTAAAGGGCATTTTAGAATGATAGTTGTAACTGAAGTAATTGGGAATTTCCAGTTTAGTTACTCATCATATAACATAAATCTATTAATTAGAACTCAGCTTGTGAAATAGTGGGCAGATAGAGTTTAAATGACTGCGCTCGCTCATCTGAATTTCTCTGAGGCCAGCGGTATAAATCAACTCAGTTGTATGTTCTGAGATTTTTTTCTTTTTTGGTAAGAGAACATTTATTTGGTAACTCCCAGAGGTAGAAGAAGTGTTTCCTAGAAGAAATGAGCTTAGAAAACAAGGTGTAGTCCTGGTTGGTTTAGTCAGTGGATAGAGCATTGGCCTATAGCCTGAAGGGTCCTGGGTTCAGTTCCAGTCAAGGGCACATACTTTGGTTGTAGGCTTCTCCCCAGCCCTGGTTGGGGTCTGTGTAGGAGATAACCAATCATTGTGTCTCACATCGATGTTTCTCTCCCTCTTTCCCTCAAAATCAATAGAAAAATATCCTTTGGTGGGGTTTTAAATATATATATATATATATATATATATATATATATGAAAAGTTATAGAGGTAAAGGAAGGGCCTTTGGAGCTTGGGAGTGAGGAAGCTAAGAGGAAACTAATGATTAAGTGCCTGATGGGGCAGAGGAGAGGAAAAGGCAAGGAAAGGGAGAACACCAGGGTCTGAGATTTTTAAAAATCCTAGTGTGTGGGAGGAGCTTAGTGCGAGTGTAGGTTTGTTGACTTAATTCTCTTATCTGTGTGGTTTATTTATTTTCACTTATTAGCTGCTGAATTTACTTTTGAAGAAAACAGTTTTTTCAATTGGCCCTGATCACTGGCCAGGCCAAGGGACCCCACCCATGCACGAATTCATGCACCGGGCCTCTAGTAATAAATATAAACTACTAGAGGCCCAGTGCACAGGGTTTGTGCACTGGGGGAGGAGGGCTCCTCAACCAGGCCTGGGGTTAGGCCCCAGGGATCGGTCCTACGCTGGCAGTCAGACATCCTCCTTGCAGTCCAGGACCCCTCACTCGTTACCATCATCTTGCAGCGGAGGCCGGAGATGCTCCCGCCACTGCCACTGCCTTCACCAGCCATGAGCCCGGCTTCTGGCTGAACAGTGCTCTCCCTGTGGGAGCGCACTGACCACCACGGGGCAGCTCCTGCATTGAGTGTCTGCCTCCTGGTGGTGAGTGTCATAGCGGCCAGTCAGTCGATTTGCAAATTCTGCTTTTATTATATAGGATAATGTAGTAAACATTCAACACATATTATTGGGTTCAGTTTATAAGTAGATAAAAAATGAACCAAAACAGACATTATCCCTGTGTTCTAGACCAGCGGTTGGTTGCCATTCGGTAGTCTGCGGACCACTGGTGGCCTTGAGGTCCAAAAGGTTAGCGACTGCTGGTCAGCAGTGTGAAGGCCTGTGGTGGAAGGGAGCATATTGCATTCATGGGGTTAGTGGTGTGCCCACTGAACTGAATACAGAGACTGAGGGGGGAGGTGGTCAGGCTAGACCAAGGAGGGTCTCGTAGGCTACGTTAAAGCTGCCAGTCCTTACAAGAAGGATTGAACTGAGAGGAGCTGCATGATTAGTACCTTAAAGAGGCCAGTCTGGCTGCACTGGGCGAGTGTGTGGAGGGGATGCAGCGTGATGAGCAGGAGGCTGCTGAGGTGCTCCGGGCGGGAGGTGGTGGCCCAGAGAGGGGAATGTCAGTGGGAATGCAAAAGAGGGAGGATTTGAAATATTTTGGAGGTAAAAACAAGTTGCTTATAGTTTTGTGTTTGGAACTATTCTGAGGTCTCTGCTTCAGCAGCTTCATGGATTGTAGGCCTACTCCCTGTCACGGGCTCTCTGGAGAGAGAAATGGGACTTCACTCTTGAACATACCGAGTTGAAGTGCCTTTGAAGAGTCCATGTTGGAATGTTGGAATGTGCCAACCATGAGTTACGTGCGTCTGGAAAGGATGGAGACCGGTGTTTGGGACAGTTAATCTCGGTGGACTTGTGGAGATGGGTGACATTGCTCACAGAAGTGGCTCTTGGCATAGACTACACATTGGAATCTCTTGATTGTTGAAGAAATAACCCCCTCCCCCAGGCTCTACTTTAACTAATTGGGTGTTGGGCTTCTAGAAGCTCCCAGAGAGTACTGCTGTGCAGCCAAGATTGAGACCCACTCCTGGAGAGCATGAGCTGAGAGAGGAGAGGGGCTAGGACTGAGCCTGGGGGCGCACAGTAGAGACCAGTTAGGGGAGGATGAACCTGCCAGGAGACTGCTCTGCTGCCAGAGAGGTGGCAGGGAAACTGTGGCTTCAAGGAGGTAAGTGTGGCCAGCAGGGCCTGTTGCTGCTTAGAATTTGGATTTAGCAATGTGGGCGTGGTTTAGTTCCCGGAGGGGGGCTGGTGGGGGCGGTGTTTGTTGGAAGCTTGGAGAGAAGCTGGGTTAGAGCAGATTGAAAAATGAGAGTGAGGTAATGGATACAGCATAGGCAGCTGTTGGAGGTATTTGAAGAGAGGCAGTGAGGAGCAGAAAAGGTGTGCTGTTGTATTGGGATGTTTTGGCTACAAATAACAAAACTCTGATTTAACTGGTTTAAATGGTGAAAAAAACTTACCTTATTCAGAGTTCCAGAAGGAGTTTCAACAGTGTTACCAAAGACCTAGGCTTTTCCCAGCCCACCGTGTGACCTGGACCTCCGGCTGCCACCGCAGGATCTGAGAAGCTATTGTAATTCAGACATCAAACCGGATAGTACAGTCTCCAACAGAAGGATGACTTTGTTGTAATCTTCAAAAATAAAAATAAAAAATACATACTGAAAAGTGTACAGTTCATTAGTATGTAGGTTAATTTGCAGAAACCAAACAATCGTAACTAGATCACCACCCCAATATCCCAGAAGCCCCTTTGCTCCTAGTCACCACCCACCTCCCCCGCAGGATAACTGCTATGCTGACTTCCAGCACCATTGATTATTTTTGCCTGTTTTTGTGCAATATAAAAAAAATCAATCATAGTATGTATACAGTATGTGCTCTTTTATGTTTGGCTTTCAGCATTGTTTTGAGATCCATATTGTTGCATGTAAAGTTGTAAAGTGTTCATCTATTGCATGAATATACCGCTTTTTATCCATTCTATTGTTGATGGGCATTTGGGTAGTTTCTAGTATTTGGGTTTTATAGGTGGTGTCATTGTGAACATGTGTACTCATTTCTGTTGAGTGTATAATTAGGGGCAGGGTATCCTTATATTTAGCTTTAGTACAAAATTTCCAATATGGTTGTGTGATTTTACACTCCGACCAGCAGCATATGAGTGTTTCAATTCTATGTCTTCGCTAATAATTATTTTGTGTCATTTCATTTGGACATTCTGGTGGGTGTGTAATGATCTAGTGCTGTGATCTTAAGTTAATTAATGATATTTAAGTTGAGCATCTTTCAATTTGCTTATTGACTACTTGGATTTTCTCCTTTGTGAAATGCCTGTTTGGATTTTGAGTTGAAAGTCTTTATTTATTAGTAGCTGTTTTTTTAAAAAACAATTTTGGATGAGTCATTGTCACATATTTGAATTACAGATATTTTCTCTCTGGCTTGCCTTTTTATTCTTGATGTTTTCACCAACAGAAGTTACTAATTTTAATATAGTATAGTTACCCAATTATTTCCTTTATGGTAAGCATTTTTGTGTTTTGTTTCTAATCTCTGCCAGCACAAATCACCAGAATGTTCTGTTTCTTCTAAAATCTCGACTGTTTAATTTCGGTATTTAGATTTATAATCCATCTGCAGGTGGTTTCTATATTTAGTGTGAGGTGGGGGTCATATGATGTGAATGTCCCATTGACATAATACTGTTTCTTAAGACTACCTTTTCTCCATGTCGTGTGATGTTACCTTGGTTGTATAGATCAGGTGACTGTGTAGGTAAGGGTCTGTTTCTGATTGCTATATCCCATTCTGTTGATCAGCTCATCTATCTTTAGATAGTGTTTTCTTAAAAACAAAAGTATATAGCCTTTTAGTGGGTATTGTTATGTAGTAATATGTTACCTAGTTTTGTTCTTGTAATCTCGTTTTCAGGGTGGTGATTCCCCTCAGGTCTCATTTCCGATGAGAAAGCAGGCTGGAGAGCTTTTAACTTTCTACAGCCCGCAGGATTGGGCTTCCATGCTCTGTCCACTGTAGCTTAGCAGAGGTGTTGTGTGAAAGATCTGGGAGTTTATTTCTGGAATCTTGCTAATACACAAAAATAGTGCAAAGAACTATCCAATGAATAACACGTCGGGCATAGAGTGAGGTGAAGATAAGATATGTGCAGGAAATGCCCTAGAAATGTAGTTATTCCTGAGTAGTTGTGACTGTGACTCTGGATGCCCTTTTCCCTTTGTTTTACTTTTCTGTATTTTCCAAATTTCCTATAATGGACATATATGGATGCTTAAAAATTTTTAAAAAAATTTTAACTAGGTTATATACGGAAAATTCAAAAAGTACAAATAGAAATGTAAGATGATATATATGCTATATTAAAATAAAAATGAATATTTTATTTCTTGTTTTTCTTCTTAGAAATGCACTTGGTGATGGCAAGAGAGCCATTATTCTGAAGAACAACTGGTCAAAGGTAGGCTTCTTTTATATTTTACTTTGGGCAAATAATGCCATACAACTTGGAAAAAAATCTAATCACAGGATGTACATTTGTATGTAAAGATGTGGGTAAATAGGAACCTTCAGTTCCATAGTCAGAAAGGAGGCGGATTGTTTTACAGAGTTAGAGAAGGGGTTCAGTGACTGCAGGTATCTGAGGGCACAGGTCGCCTGTAGGCATCTTGTTTAATCATTGAGCTGTCAACATTCCTCTGGATGTATTACAGGCTGATTGAAAAGTGAAATGTAAAGCTTAGAAGGAACTATAGGAGATGGTGTTTGTACATAAATTCTTAGAGGAAAACATAAATTTGACTTTATCAAACTTAAAAACTCTTGTATGTCAGAACACACCATGAATGAAATCATAATCTGGAAGAAGATCATTTGTCATATATATAACTTATATAATTGATAGGATTTATATCTAGAATATGCAAAGAGCTAAATAAAAAGCTTGGTAGGAATAGGCCAATAAACAAGTATTTCACAGAAGAATTCTGAATGGGAAATAGAAAAACACTAAGCCCTGTTTCCCAGTCATTAAAATAGTTCAGAGACAGAAAAACGAAATCAAGAGAGCAGAATAGAGAACCTTCAAACAGACATACATGTACATGAGTTAATAAAACAGTGTGATACTGTTTGGGTCCTTCAGATTAATGAGACAATAGCCTTGAGTATTGGTGAGTGTCTGTACTAACCGGAACCCTCGATAAACAAGTGGGTTGAATTGGTTACAAGCACATTGGAGAGCATTATGATGTGCGTACACAGTCATTACTTGATTCTAAGTGTGAACCCAACAAACATTCTTGCTTATGGGTGTACAGTAAGATGTCCAGGTTGGTCATTGCACCATGTTTTAATGGTGCAGAGTGCAAATATCTAAGTGTCCATTAAAATGAAGCAGTGATGATTGTGGTTTTTCACTTTGTTACTAGGATTTATCAGATCTGTCCCCGTCTTGAACAATCATTATTTCTCTGACCTCAGACCTTGTGCTCTCCCCTTTTTTCACTCCCTCATTCACTCTTTGTTAGTCTGTTGCTCTCCTTTCAGTTCCTTAAACATGCCAGGCCTACTCCCCCCTTGTACTTGCTCTTCCCTGTGCCTGGAATGAGAGTACCTTCCCAGAGCATGAGCTGCCCCATGGCCCCCTGGCTTCTTTGGCTTTCACTGCCGGTCCTTTTCCCAGTGAAACCTTCCCTGGCCACAGTGCTACACGCCGACCTGCCCTTCCTAGACGTTGGCTCTCCTCTTTCCCTGCTTGACTTTGCTTCTTGGCATTTATTGTTAGTAAACATATTGTACTAGTATGCACTATTTACAGTATGTTGCTTATGGTGTGTGTGTCTCCAGTACAATGTGAGCTCCATCAGGACAGGTTTTTGTTTGGTTCATTCTTGAATCTGGACTGCCTGACACATACAGGCACTCATTGAGTAATATTTGTTGACTTAGTGAATGAATGAATTGAACACTGGATTGCAGCTTAAATGAATTAACTGGCTTATCAATAGATTTAAAAAACAGTATTGAATGAACAAAGCAGTAAAAGCATAATATTCTAGAAAAATACTTATCAAACTCGTGATTGTGTTTGCTTCTGGGCAGTGAGAGACAGGAAAGATTAAAGGTACAAAGGAGAGTTCAGCCTTATTTGCATAGTATTATTTCTAGCATTAAAGAATCTAAAGCCAGTACAACAAAATGTTAACAATTAATTCTGGTGTTTGTTATAGTAATTTATATTTTCCTAAATTATAAAAATAGTCTGAATTTTTAAAAAGAGTTTCATTAAGACTCAGAAAGATTCATGTTTCAGACTTCATTTCTGGCTTTTCATAATTTGCTTTTATTTATTACTAGAGACCCGATGCACGAAGATTCGTGCAAGAATGGGCCTTCCTTATTCTCTCCGACACCGCCTTCGGTCTGGCGGAGCCCCCTTTTCGCTCCGGCATGGAACTGCCTTTCCGCCTTCCCACACTGCCCAGAGGCCCAGAGCAGCTGGGGCGGGGCGCTCGACGCCTGCACATGCAAATTACTCCGCCATCTTTGTTGGGTTAATTTGCATACTCGCTCCTGATTGGCTGGTGGGCGATTCGCAGGTACGGTCAATTTGCATCTTACTCTTTTATTAGTGTAGATTATTTTTAAGTTATTATTTTTTAATCCTCATTCAAGGATATGCTTTTGTTGATTTATTTTAAAAATATGTTTTCATTGATTTTTAGAGAGAGGGGAATGGAGAGGGAGAGAGAAAGAGAGAGAGAGAAACATTGATCAGTTGGCTCCTGTACATGCCCTTTGGTGAATGGGATGACACTCAAACCAACTGAGCCACACCAGCCAGTGCCATAATTTGTTTTTAAGCCAGAGTGAGTAGAACCATAGAATTTTAGAGCCTTCAATTTGTAATTCAGGTTGTTTAGGGGTGTAAAACCTGGGGATTATGAAATTTCTCAAGTGGACTTCTGCATCCAACTTTTGGAGTCACTTTCTAAATACATTATTTTACAGATAAAGAAATTAAGTCTCAGAAAAGTATAGTGACTTTGCAAGTAAAAGACAAAACTGGATTGAGGGTGATGTTTGTTGCTGTTTTCAATATAAGTCATTGTTGTGCTTGAACAGTCTTTGCTGACCTCTGCACCTGGCATTTGGCAACTGCTCCATAAATATTTTCAGAATGAATGGATGGTAGAATTCTTAATACTAAAACCTAGACCATGCTATTGGTTTTCCAGAGATATCTTTTGCTATTTCAACTTAGAAAAAGAGTACTAAAGTTTTAAAATTACTTTGAGTACCTTATTTAGAATGTTTACTCATGACTTAATTTATCAAACAAAATATTTACTCTTCTTTTTAGAACAGTTTTAGATTCACAGCAAAATTAATAGAAGGAAGGTACAGAGATTTCCCATAATCCCATTGCCCCATGCACATATACCCTCCTCCATTGCCAGCATCCCCCGATAGAGTGGTGCAGTGTGAAATTGATGATTCCACAGGCACATCATCATCACCCAAGTCCAGTTTAACTTGGGGTTCACTGCCTTGGTGTTGTACATTCTATAGGTTTGGACAAATTTATAATGACATGTATCCACCATTGTGCTTCATAAGGTGTATTTTCATTAAATGAAAGGATAGTTTTCTTATTTTTTTCCAAATTAGTACTTTTTGTACATTCCTTTGTATTGGATTTATTAGGATGGCATTGGTTCATAAATTACATAGGTTTCAGGTGTATAGTTCTCTAATACATCAACTGCATATTATATTGTGTGTTCCCCATCAAGTTTCCTCCCATCACTATACTGTTTACCCCCCTTTATTCTTTTTGCCTCCCCTACCTCCCTTTCTTCTGGTAATCACCATACTATTGCCTGTATCTCTGAGGTTTTTGTTTTTGTTTTTTTTTATCGCATAGAATCAGAATGGTCTTTGTAAAGTGTGCAGAAAGAGGAAAGAGCTCTGGCCCCAGAATAATAGATCAGGGTTCTTTGGCCTGGGAGTGAGTGACATTAGGCAAGTTCCTAACCTTTTCACTTGGAAGTCACTGCTCCTGGGGAGATGCTGAGCCTAAAATGGGAGTTTGGTTTGCGAGTAGCTGGCTAGAGGAGAGTTCGTTGCAGTAGCCCAGGTTTGATCATGCTAGCTCTCTAGATTAAAATGTTAGTGCTTGAAACAGAAGATTTCCCAAATGCATAAGTGGAGCCAACCAGGGATGTGGCTCTGTAACAAAAGCAAACAGAACAAAACCACTGATCATTAGAATTAAGAGAAAATAGTGGTTTTGGAGCTTTTTTTCCTTAAAGCCAACAAGTGCACATAGAGGAAAAAAAGAATGAAGAGCTGATGAGAGAGCTATGGATAGAGGGCTAGCTCAGCTTACCGTGGGCCCATGCTCCTCTTCAGAGGGGGAAAGCTGCTGCCCTAGCTGACTGTCCTTCCCTCTCAAATCCCATGGGTTTCCAAACCGTAAGGAATGTAATTGCGTAGAGACTACTACTGCCTTGAAGTATTGTGAAATCAATTTGAATTATTTATATGAATGAATTTTATACTTCATTTGGGATAAAATTATTTCACTCTGTAGTAAAATATAATATAGGTAATATTTTTTTCTTTGGGTGTACAAAAAAATCTCTTTAAGTGAAAATGCTGATCCCTAGGCAGTTGTTAAACATTATTATGAATACTGTTCATCGCTTTTTACTTAGCTCATTTCAGTAATTTTATATCCTGGAGGTATTAACATTTTTATTTATTTTTCATTGGTAGTCTCTAATTAACACTTTAAGTAACTAATCAGATTGCAAATGAAATATTTTTCCTTATTGATTTCCTTTAACTTAAGCATATTTTTGAGAAGAATTAAATTTATCCTTTTGGAACAGGGGCATTACCGTTACTGTGCTGCTCTTTCTCTGCTGGGAGAGTATGACTGGGCCCTGCAGGCAAACATTAAAGCTCAGAAGCTCTGTGAACGTGACCCCGAGGGGATCCGTGACCTGGTCCAGCAGCATGCTAAGCTACAGAAACAGATGGAAGATTTGCAAGGTATTTCACCAAGATTCTTTTCATTTCCGTCGAATTCTTTTAAAACTTTTGAGGGTGGGCTTCTCGGATTAATGGAGGGAGGGCTTCTTGGATTAATTCAAATCAATGCTCAGGTGATTCGAATTTACTTTGTTATCTTGGTTGAGTCACTTACATTTCCATTTCTGTCTAGAATTATATTAGTGTTATATTCCATTAGGTAATTATAAATGATAGATACGTTAATTTGAAATATTCAGCAATGAATTATTATATACTCTTGCATAGAAAATATTCCTTCTTGAATTTTGAAATAAATTACATCCTTTTTGAAACAAAATTGTTTTAAAATTATCTCTTTTATTATTATAGTTATTTCCTGAAGAAAAGTCCCTTCAATAGCATTGTTTGGTGTTTTTGCACCAAATTTGTGGCTGATTTTATATATCTCAGAAATTTGCTGTGCAGGCTAGGAATTTACAATCCCTTACTCTACACTCTCAGTGTAGGTCTTTCCTGTTTTTTCTTCGCTGGGTATTTGGTGTCTTATGGAGCAAATGTCACCCAACATAACGTGATCATAAGATTGTGAGCTCCTTGAAACAGGTACCATCTCTGATTCACATTTCTAGAGTGCTGCATCTAGTCAGTGATCACATCCAATGGGATTGCAAAAATGGCTGTAGAACATTTTAACAAGCTCATCAACTAAAAGCCTCTCAAAATGTAAAATTGGTTAGGCTTACTTTTCAGTTTTCTGAATTTGAAAATCTTTTACAGTATGTGTTATCAATGCACTGTTTACTGTGTATGTGATTGATTTTTATAGGCGGAACATCAACTAGGAATCCAGTTAGAGTCTTTTATGAAAGCAGGTAAGTTATTAGGAATGGCTTTGCCCTGTGAGTTTAAGAATCTCTGTGTTTGATGCTTTAGTAGCTAATAGCAACCACAGTGAGGTTGAGGGTGGAGGATGACAGGTAGTTTTTAAAGTGTTCCTGGGAAAGAACAGGTGACCTGTGAATTGTCAAATGTATTTGCCCCCTCTTTTACTGAACTATTTGCATATGTGTGTGTGAGCGATCAGTAGTTTTAGCCTATGGAAAGGAGTGGAGTGATTATAGGATGTTACTGTGTTTGAATGGGACCAGTTTTGGTCATCTGGATGGTCCTGGCAGGGAGAGCAGGGACACAGCCGTTGCCTTTTAACCTTAGCCTCTTCTAGAAACAACTGCCTTGAGACTCCCGGTATTTTTTGCAAAGGCTGAGATGCTTCCTGTAGAAATACTAGTAGGCAGCGGATAGACTCAAGTATACTTGCAGTAAAGCCAGTAGCACCCAGGGTCTGCATTTGTTACTGAACAATTAAAGGAGATTAAGCTTTCCCTCACATGCTTAAGATACTGAAGCTGTTAATTTAAAACAAGGAGACTTACTTATTTTAATATTAGGAACCAGAATACACTTCTTGAGCTGTTAATCTATTTTAAGTTTTTTAAATTACATTTTGGGTTTTAATACCAAATGTAAAATAATGTTTATGTATAAGACCCACTCTCGGAGACAGGGATCCTTTTATTATATATATATGTAATTGATTTTAGAGAGGAAGGGAGGGGGGGAGAGAGAGAGAGAAACATCAATGATGAGAGAGAATCATTGATCAGCTGCCTCCCGCACACCCCCCACTGGATACTGAGCCCACAACCCAGATATGTGCCCTTGACTGGAATCAAACCTGGGACCCTTTCCATTGAGCCAAACCAGCTAGAGCAGTAGGGATCCTTTAAAACAATCTTGTTTTCAAGAAAAAAAGGCTGAATTTGCTGGAACTTGTTTCTTTGAAAGTTAACTTCTTTAAAGAGCATACTAATCAATAGAAATAAAATAATTATTTCTTTTATCCCCACTCAGAGTCTACACACCTAGTCTAACATCACCTGCGTTTAGTACTTCACTTAACTTTGTAGAGATTGAAAGAGATTCCGAAGAAAGCTACCACGAAATGGCATACGGTAGCAATCAGCATCTAACGGTAAGCTCAATTAAAAACTAAAAATGAAATTATTTCCAGTATCGTCTCATATGTTTGCAATAATATTTTGGTAAAAGGTGAAATTGAATATCTTGTTGATATGAACCTTTTTTTGCCTCTTGATATAAAGAGAATGATTCTATCTTTTAAATAAATATTTGGGCTACCTCCTATAATTACATAAAAATAATATTTTATCTCAGCCCAACGTGTTTCTGCAGCCTCTGCTGCTGCTCACCGTAGCCAAAGCCCCTGACTCTGTTGTGCTCGGCTGAACCTTGGCCTGATGGCTTCTTAGGCACTGCTAGGCCTCTGGCCTGGTCCCGTCATCAGGGTCCGAGGCAGTCTGCACCTGCGCTTTCTTCTGAACCGCAGTGTGCTCAAAACTTAGCAGACGTCACCACGTCCGCAGTTACATTTCCCCCCAGCGTACGATGGGGAACAGGAAAACGTCCCCCGTGGTACAGGGTTCCGGTTCAGGGTTCGGGTTTGGGTTCTGGAGAAGGCCGCACACAAACGAAAGAGACTAGAAAAGTATTAATTTGGGAATATTGGGGTCCAGGTGAGAGTCCACCTCTAGGAGGGGAGGACTACACACTGCTCTGGCCTTGCTATCCTTTTTATTGAGACTATGGGATACACCCATAGCCTTTAGGCAGGGAACTCTAGTATCAGAAATACATAAGACAAACAGAGGTGGAGGCTGCTCCAGCTGGCAGTATTTCAACTAAACAGTGAGTGGCTAGACCAGCTTCCGGCTTCCTGTCCACATCTCTCTATTGGTGAAACAGGGATTGGTTTCCGACAGGGTTGATGGATAGTAGTCATTAGAGAGAACTTTTTAAACCCACTTTGTAGTTATATTTGTTTGTTAATAATATCCGAGGATATTATTTTCATTGATTTTAGAGTAAAAGAGAGGAAGTAAGGGAGGGGGAAAAGAGAAATATCAATGTAAGAAAGATACAGTAATTGGTTGCCTCCCGTCAAGCCCCAATTGGGGCCAGAGATCAAACCTGGGACCCGAGTACGTGCCCTGGACTGGGAATCAAGCCCATGACCCTACAGTGCACAGGCAGGTGCTCTAACCACTGAGCAACACCAGACCAGAGCATAGTTCTTTTGTTAATAATGAAAATCTCAGAGAAGCTGTGTTCATTTAGGGAGAGCAGCCTCAGGAAAGATGTGATAGTACTAACTCAGTACTGAACAGCTGCCCTGCCTGGCCTCATGCTAGGTGTCAGAAATGGAATTGTCATTGGAGAATTTATCATACCATAATCTGTTATCATCGGTTATCATTTTGTTTGTTTATTCACTTAAACTTAATAACCTCCTAGCTATTTTAGGCACTTGAATAAATTTTGTTATAATCCACTTTTATTATTTAGCTATCCATGTCTCTGTTTTTCACTTTTTTTTTTCTTTTGTAAGTCTCACTTAATTTTATTTTCATGGGTAGGTGGTAGATGAAGCTTTGAATATAGATGATTGTGACTGTCATCCTGAATTTCCACCACCATCAGGTGAGTTTTTCCCTGTAAATCGTTGCTGAGTCCATGTGCTGGTGTCTAAACTTCTGTGCCCCCAAATTCACACAAGCCTCACTTATATCTGCTCTTGTTGTCCTTTCACTTTGCAGTGCTTCTGTGTTAAAACATTGATTATTTATTTGAAACCAGTATTCAGTCTTTTCATGTTATTTAATCTAATTTTGGAGTTCCAACTAAAATTGATGGAAAGATGAAACTCTACGTGGCTTGCTATCTAATTTCTATTTGGCAAGGTGTTTTTTTTCTAAATATATATTTTTATTGATTTCAGAGAGGAAGGGAAGGGAGAGAGATAGAAATATCAAAGATGAGAGAATCATTGATCGGCTGCCTCCTGCACCCCTCACCCCCAGTAGGGATCATGCCTGCAACCCAGGCATGTACCCTTGACTGGAATCGAACTTGGGACCCTTCAGTCCGTAGGCTGATGTTTTATCCTCTGAGCCAAACTGGCTAGGGCAGTGGTCAGCAAATTCATTAGTCAACAGAGCCAAATATCAACAGTACAACGATTGAATTTTTTTTTTTGAGAGCCAAATTTTTTACATTTAAATATGTAAGAAGGTACATTGTTCTTAACTTAATTAGGGTACTGCTAAGCTGGCCTTTGCTAAAAACTATAGGAGCCAAAGAGCCGCATGTGGCTCGGGAGCTGCAGTTGGCTCTGACTTGCCTCAGCGTCTCTCCCCAAAGCTCCCATCCGACCCCCCTGACCCCATTGCTCTGCCCTCTTCTGCTCAACTTTGCATGTCTGTCCCCGCCCAGCAGGACAAGGCTTCCTCCTCCTGCCAGGGACAGGCTGAGCTCATAGAGCTGGAGGAGCAAGAGGAAGCACGGGGCCTGTAATTCAGTATTTCCTTTTCTTCTTAATGGGATTGCTGTTTAATTATTGCAAGAAATGTCTTTTCTTGTCATCTAATTGTAAACTACCTGAAAACAGAAACTTAGCCTGTCTTTCTGTGTCTGCTCTAGGCCTACATAATAATGACCATTATAATTTATAATTATTTCATAACATACATAAACAAACATCATCAGTAGCTTATTTTTTTGGCTTACCTGTTTGTAGTTAATGCCCACGATATTACTTCCTTTGCTCTCTTATGCAATTTATTTAGTTTTTATTTTACTTTCATGCTCATAGATTTTTATGTCCAGATTTCAGGAACAAATACTTTTGTATTCACAGGCCAGTCTCCAAAACATAAAGGAAAACAAAAATCTCGAAACAATGAGTTGGAGTTCAGGTATGTTTTTATCTAAGATACTGTTTTTTCTCCTAATGTCTTCCTTCCAAGAAAAAAGAAAGAAATCTCAAGTAGTAGCTACCTTTATGTATGTATATTACATTGAGAACTCAAGTCCTTTTCAAATACCAAAGGCATGTCTTTTGGAGACCATCATTTTTTACTAGAGCAGAGGTCAACAAACTCATTAGTCAACAGAGCCAAATATCAATAGTACAATGATTGAAATTTCTTTTGAGAGCCAAATTTTTTATTTATTTTATTTTTTAATATACTTTTATTGATTTTTTTACAGAGAGCAAGAGAGAGGGATAGAGAGTTAGAAACAACGATGAGAGAGAGTCATCGATCAGCTGCCTCTTGCCCACCCTCCACTGGGGATATGCCTGCAACCAAGGTACATGCCCTTGACCAGAATTGAATCCGGGACCTTTCAGTCCACAGGCCAATGCTCTATCCACTGAGCCAAACTTTTTAAACTTAAAATTCTTAATGCCACTTTTTCAAAATAGACTCGCCCCATCCATGGTATTTTGTGTAAGAGCCACACACTCAAGGGGCCAAAGAGCAGCATGTGGCTCATGAGCCACAGTTTGCCGACCATGGACTAGAGAATTCTGAATCCTGGATGTTAATACTGATTTCTGAAAGTCATATTACAGATATATTAGTATTAATTTTTTAAAACTCCAAAATACTTGGTCATAAGAGGAAAAAAATATTCAGAGAAGTATAAAGTACAAATTAGTTGCCTTCCCTGTTCAACTTACTGCATTTCCCACACTTCTCCAGTAGTTTCTTATAGGAACTCACTGCTAGCCATTTGTTGGCCACCGGGAAGCTCACTCTGCACACTCATGCACAGGCATGGGTATGTGTACAGTCTGAGCCCCTTTGGAGCAGTTATCACTGAAGGAAAGTATTTATTAATGAACCAACCACTTATAAAATCCATTCTACCAAACATGCCCCTTAAAGTTAATGGTAGGAATTCTTACCACTTATCTTTATAGTTTATCCCCCATCGCCTACAAAATAGGAATTGCCTGCAGAGTGGAATTGTCAGTTGTACAGTAGATACAGAAGTTTGTGAAGTTAATGAAAAATGATGCTGGGCAAGCTGCAAATCCATTTCTGCCAATTATATCAGTTGTCAGTTTTTTCATTTCCTAAGGCTGATTCCTCAATAGATTCTTCAAAGAGAATGATTTGAATATCAAAGCACTAAGAGGAATGAGTAAAGCCCCAATTTTTTTTTTTTTAAAGACCATTTTTTCATGCTGCTGCAAAGTAAATACAAAGCAAAGGCATAAAATATTATGTAATTCTACTAGAGGCCCGGTGCATGAAATTTGTGCATGGGGTGCGGTTGTCCCTTAGCCCAGCCTGCACCCTCTTCCATCTGGTACCGCTCAAAGGATGTCCGACTGCCTGTTTAGGCCCAGATCAGGCCTAAATGGGCAGTCGGACATCCCTCTCACAATTCAGGACTGCTGGCTCCCAACCGCTCGCCTGCCTCATTGCCCCAACCGCTTCTGCCTGCCAGCCTGATCGCCCCCTAACCACTCCCCTGCCAGCCTGATCAACGCCTAACTGCTCCCTCGTCGGCCCGATTGCCCATAACTGCCCTCCCTTGCCAGCCTGGTCCCCCCTAAATGTCCTCCCCCTGTAGGCCTGATTGTCACCAACTGCCCTACCTTGCAGGCCCGGTCCCTCCTAACTCCCCTGCCCCTGCTGGCTTGATCACCCACAACTGCCCTTCCCCGCAGGCCATCTTGTGGCGGCCATCTTTGACCACATTAGGGTGGCCATCTTGTGGCGGCCATCTTTGATCACATGAGGGTGGCCATCTTGTGGCGGCCATCTTTGACCACATGAGGGTGGCCATCTTGTGGCGGCCATCTTTGACCACATGGCGGTGGCCATCTTGTGGCGGCCATGTTTGATCACATGACGGTGGCCATCTTGTGGCGGCCATCTTTGACCACATGACGGTGGCCATCTTGTGTGTGTGCTTGTGGCTCCCGAGCTGTGGTTTGCCATCCCCTGGGCTAGGGCAGTGTTCGGCAAACTCAGTTGTCAACAGAGCCAAATATCAACAGGACAACGATGGACCTTTCTTTTGTGAGCCAAATTTTTTAAACTTAAACTTCTTCTAACGCCACTTCAAAGTAGACTCACCCAGGCCGTGGCGTTCTGTGGAAGAGCCACACTCAAGGGGCCAAAGAGCCGCATGTGGCTTGCGAGCCGGAGTTTGTCGCCCACGGTTCTAAGGAATTAATCTGAACTGGGGTCACGGGAACCCTGACTTTGTAACTGGCTCGGCAGAATTGCGGGTAGCTTTAGCACCCTGGCGTGGATGGTCTGAGGTGAAGGCACCTGTGGGGCCTCCATCGACGCCAGAATTAATGTCAAAATTGAATGGAATTGTTAGATATTCAGTTGGTGTGGAGAATTGGTGTTAAAAATGATAGGCGTCTGGTATCAAAAAAAACACACCCATCTCTGGTGTTAGAAGTGGTGTCAGAAGACAGGTAGAGAACTGATCTTCCTTCCCCTCAGCAGCACTGGGTCCAGGCTTTCTGAAAGGGTCTCTCTCATTAGATTTCCCGGGAGAGGGTCCCCTGTGCAGCATTATAGGGCACTCTGCTTGTTTCGGGCTGCGTTGTCATGGATAACTGTGGATTGATAATAACTGGAGAGGCAGCACACACACATTCCCCTTGGTTTGTTTCTTTTTTCAAAAGTTCTTTTTTCTGTCTTATCATAATTAATTTATCTGGCCTCTCTCCACTTGTAATTTTATAGTGGTTTTTATTGAGATTTCATTGGATTTAGAGATTAATCTTAGGAGAAATGGCACGTTTTTATTGAGATTTAATTGGATTTAGAGCTTAATCTGAGGAGAAATGGCATCATAGTTACATTTCTGTTCAGGATGTTGTGACTTATTTACTCAGTGTTTAAAATGACTTCAGTAAAAGTATTTTTTTTTTTATCTAGCAGACTTTTATTTTAAATAATTCAACACAACACTCTTCTCTTTTAGCTGTAGTTCACAAGGGAACTTTCCAGCAGATTTGAAAAACCTCTTGGACAAACAGTTCTCTAAGTCTTCCAAAGCTGCACACCAGGTACAGAAAAGGCTTTTCCCACGGAAAAAGCAAACTCTGGGACAAACCGCTTTTCGGGAGAGCCCAGTCTACCCACGTACATCTCTCAGATTTGTTAGACTTTCATTTGTGGACATGTTATTTAAGATGTGATTGCTAAGTAACTAACTTTATTAATTTACAAACTAACTTTTCAGTTATGTTAACCAGAGATTAAAGTAGCGATTGACACTGGAATTGTTGCTTCTCAAAGGAACAATTTGTTTCTTGTTCTGTTTGCAGGACTTTGCTAACATAATGAAAATGCTGCGGAGCCTGATCCAGGACGGGTACACAGCTCTGCTGGAGCAGCGCTGCCGCAGCGCGGCCCAGTCCTTCTCGGAGCTGCTCAACGGCCTCGATCCGCAGAAAGTAAAGGTAGGATTGCCTCTCCTAACTCCGCAGCAGTGCTGAGGGCTCCAGGTGCAGGCGGAGGAGAACCAGGGCTCTCACTTCCCCGTCACCAGGGACCTTTGCCGCGCGGGGAGGGCGTGAGGAACAGGGAACGTGCTGACCCAGCCTGCATGCCTGCACTCACCGTGCCACTCCCTCCTTGCTCTCCAGTTGGTGTCCCTTGGGCTTCCTGCCTTCTCTCTTGATAAACTATGAAAGCAAGGTTTTGGACCAGTTTTAATCACATGTTCTCATTCAGAAAGAAAGTAATAGCGAGGCAAATACTTTATACACACCTTGTAAGGCAGCAAATAAATGTACCCACAAACATTCAAAAGAGAGTCACTTCTGTTATTCTAACTTATGAACCACGCCTTCAAGGAACTCTGAGACAGTGAGTCTGTGTTTTAGATACTTGATAGCAGTCTATTTTTGCAAAATGTATTTTCTAATTCAGTTTGACCTATATCTCAATCATAGTGGTGAGTGAGATTTTATTACTTTTTTTCCTGTTGTGGCTCATAGGTTGGTATGATGCAAATTGGGCAGAATTAACTTCAGATTTTTAACTGAATCATTTTTATTGACAGCAATTGAACCTGGCCATGATTAACTATGTTTTAGTGGTGTACGGACTTGCTATTTCTCTCCTTGGAATAGGACAGCCTGAGGTAAGATTTGTAACAGAAATAATAACTTAAATATGTCATTGATTTTATGCGCTTGTTTCCATCTGCATACTTTCTTGCTGATTTTTTCTGAAATGCTTAAGTTTAATTTAGTTTGTGTTATTTTTTGAAAAGAAATTTTATTTTGTATTCTCATTAGAAAAAAGCTGTCAGATAGCCAGCAGAAATCTACTTTTTGTATGAAAAGTAAAGGACATAATGATAGATTTCAGAAACATGCTGAGGGATAAAGGCAAGTTGGAGAACATAACATCGTGATACCACTGAGGTACTATTTAGAAAATACACATCAAGGGCTGGCTGTGCGTCTTGTAACGGTTACAAACATGAACTAGCCCTACATCAAATTTAAGGTAATGGCTGCTTTTAGTGATGGAGGAAAGGAGCGGGCCTGGGGAGGTTAGGAAAGAGAGTTCAACTTTGTTTTATTTTATTTTTAACATAAAAATGACAGTACAGTATATTTTGTTCTGGGTGGTGAGTACTTGGATATTTTTTGTTTTCCAGATTGTAGTCTTTCCATAACCACATAGTTATATTGGGTTTTCCAGGTTTTATTGTTGTTGTTGTTTTTGTTTTTTTAAATAAAGATTGAAATGGCTCTAGAATTATCTCAGGTGTAATATTCTTTTGCTACCAAAATGGGCTTCTAACTTCCTTGGCTAGATGAAGGCTTACCTCTAATTGCTACCTAATTCGGAGCAAGTCATTTTTTATGTTCACTTGCCCAGTGGCCGCAGTGCCTGCAGGTCATTTTCCTAGTAGCCTGCTTCTTTCCTTGTTCTGGTTGTGACAGGTGAATATCTGCCATTAAGACCTGCCCATTGTTTAGATTGTTGGAGACAAATTTCATGATCTCAGTTCTTTTATTCTTGGCAGAGCAATAATAAAGATTTTATGTTTGCCTTTTTGGAATTGAAGAGATAGTTTATCGTATTTGTGATTTACTGTGAAGTAGTGAGACTGATCACAGAAATAAAACAATGTGATGAAACTTGAACCTTTAAAAGAATTTAATTATTCAGAGTAGCCCCAGCCAGAAGGAAGCGATATACTTACTCCAGTACAGCCCTTGCTTAAGACACGTTTGCCATGCCTCCTTTGGAACTGGCCTCAAAGCTTCTAAAGAACTCCATTTTGTGGTGACATTTCTTTTCTCAACCACAATGCGGTTAGTAGCAGTTTTGCCTGGATCTAAGTGTCTTTAGATTTTTTTCAAAACAAAATTCATGTAAAGCAGAGGTTTCCACAGTTGAGAATATTCAAAAGAACATACTTCTGTCTGTGAAAGTGTTACTAAAGGGCTGGTTTTACAGTTGAGCATTTATCGGCCTGATGCCACAAAGCATGTAGCAACCTCATTGGCATGCTGTTCCCCTAAGGAGACAGCACTCACCAGGATACATGCACTGTGTCATTGTGCACATCAGTCTCTTCACCGTGCAGTCACACTGAGTGGTGTCTGCCAGTACCGCGGGCCTCTGTGTGTGGGTGTGAACGCTCATCTGGTTGGTGATTTGATGTGTTCAGTGCCAGCTTTTCATTTTGGAGCTGAATCACTTTGGGTGTGAGTATCGTACATATGGTCACAATTTATAAATTGCTAAGAAAATGAAATCTGGAAGGTATAATTTTGCCAAAGAAGTTTTGGACAGATAGTTGTTTTTAATGTTATACCAAAAGAATCAGCCTTCAGATAAAGTCACTTCCAGCATTTATTTTTTGAGTGATTATTCTTCTTCTTACTGCCTTTGAAGGAATTATCTGAAGCTGAAAACCAATTTAAGAGGATGATTGAACACTACCCCAATGAGGGCCTTGATTGCTTGGCCTTCTGTGGAATTGGAAAAGTGTACTTAAAAAAAAACAGGTTAGTAGATGTCCTAATAAAATAAAATAAAAAAATTTTAAACAATTTCTATATAGTGATTTTCTGTAATGAATTTCTATGCAGTGATTTATCAAATGTATTATATATATATATATATTATATATATATTTTATTGATTTCATTAAGAAAGTGAGAGAGCAAGAGAGAGAAACATCAATGATGAGAGATAATCATTGATTGGCTGCCTCCTGCATGCCACGCCTCCCCGGGGGGATTAATTTGCATGTGCTCTGACCCGAAATTGAACCATGACCTCTTGGGTTCATAAGTCTACAATCAACCACTGAGTCACATTGGCTGGGCTCAAATATACTCTTACTAGTTATGAAATCTCTCACTTTTATTCTGGGAATGAAAATTCATGTAACATGTTTAATACCTTTTTTCTTCATTATTATGACTAGGTTTCTAGAAGCTCTTAATCATTTTGAGAAAGCAAAAAACCTGATTTGTCGACTCCCTGGAGTGCTAACTTGGCCCACAAGTAATGTGGTTATTGACGAGACTCGGCCGGGGAAAATAAAGGTAACCATTTCTTTCTGCAGAGAGCTTCTCACCAACTGCAAAAGCCCGCCTTCACTGGCTGGCTCAGGTGTCAGAAGGCAAGGAGACAGCATTCTGGCTTCAGCTCCCCCACGGGTGCTTCCCCTTTAAGGACTAGGAGAAGTACTAACATTTACAAAACCTTTTCTATTGCCAGTCACACACCTGTCACTTTCATTGCCTTCAGTCCTCACAACAGTCCTACAGATGAGTACTATGATTTATCCCAATTTTATGGAGGGGGAAGATTAAGTGTAGAGAGGTTAGGTAATGAGCTCACGGTTAAACAGCCGGGAAATAGTGGAGCTGGTCTTGAATCCAGGTGCTCTGACTTCATTGTGCATTCTTAAGGCATGCAGTCCTTCAAGAAAGGGGTAGCATTGCTGTTTCATCATAGTTACTGCTGTTACTGGGGGATAAAAACTCAGAAAGTGTAAATTTAGTCTCAAATCCAGAAGCAGAGGATGCTTTGCTAGCTTTTGAGAGACTAAATTATGCGTAAATTGATTAGGGTAGGCCTTTGTTTGTGGGGAACCTGGTCATGTACTAAGAACTGGTTTTTGACCAAAGCTTTTCAAAGAATAGAGGTCAACTCTCACAACTCAATGATAGAAAGACAATTAATCTCGCCAAAACTGGTTTGGCTCAGTGGATAGAGCATCGGCCTGTGGACTGGAAGGTCCCAGGTTCGATTCTGGGTCAGGGGCATGTACCTTGGTTGTGGGCACATCCCCAGTAGGGGGTGTGCATAGGCAGCTGATCGATGTTTCTAACTCTATCCCTCTCTCTTCCTCTCTGTAAATAATCAATAAACTACTATATTTTAAAAAAGGACAACTAATCTAATTAAAAAATAGCCTAAGGATGTGAATAGACATACCCGTCAAGAAGCTATACAAATAGCCAATAAGCACGTGAACGGTGTTCAACAACATTAGCTACCAGAGAAACACATTAAAACCATAGTGCGATACGATTTCACACCCATTGGGATGGTTATCCTCAGAAAGCATCTAAGAATAAGTGTTGACAAGGATGTGGTGAAGTCAGAACCTTCCTGCGTTGGTGTGGGCATTTAGAACGGTGCTGTTGTTTTGAGAAAATAGTCTGGCACTTCCTCGTGGGTTAAAGAATAGTTATCCTGTGACCCAGAAGTTCCACTCCTGGATATATTCAGAGATACCACGTTTTCACAAAAACTTGGACATGAAAGTTCATAGCAACATTATTCACAGGAGGCAAAAAGTGTTCCATCAACTGATGAATGGCTAAATAAAATACAGCCTATTTATACAATTGAATGTTATTCAGCCCATAGAAAGGCATGAAGTACCCATATGCTATAACATGAGCGAACCTCAAAAACATTATGCTAAGTGAAAGAAGCCAGACACAAAGGCCAAAGATTGTAGGATTCCATTTATATGAAACTAGAGGTCTGGTGCATGCCATTTGTGCACTGGACGGGGTGTCCCTCAGCCCTGCCTGCACCCTCTCGCAGTCTGGGACCCTTGGGGTATTTCTGGCTCTGGGGAGTGGACCTAAGCTGGTAGTTGGACATTTCCTACGGGGTCCTTAGCACTGCCGCAGAGGCGAGAGAGGTTCCTGCCACTGCTGCTACATTTGTCAGCCATGAGCCCACTTTCTGACTGAGCGGCGCTTCCCCAGCTCAATGCAGAAGCTGCCCCCTGGTGGTCAGTGCACGTCATAGCGACTGGTCATTCCACCGTTTGGTCAATTTGTATATTAGTGTTTTATTATATAGGATCTTTAGAACAGGCAATTCTACATAGACACAGGAAGTAGACTAGTGGTTGGGAGGAGCTAGGGATTGAAGGAAATGGGGAGGAGTTTCTAATGGGGATGGGGTTTCTTGTTAGGTGATGAAAATGTACATTTAGACTGAAGTGATGGTCGTACAACCCTGTGTATGTACTAAACACACGCTTTAAATATGTGAATTGTATGGTAAGTGAATAATATCTTACCCCAAGCTGCTATTTTTTTTTATGAAGCTGATATTAAAAATTGTAAAACAAATGATCATTGGATATTTTTCTTTAAATTGGGATGGAGGCGCGGGAACTATTGATAACAATGGTTTGGGAGCAGTGGGATGGTTGTCAGTGCAAGAACCAGCGCAGGTAGCAGGGGCCCCGGGAGGAGGCAGGTGCTAGGCTCTCAGGTGAAGCAAGCGCCCTAGGGATCAGGAGCAGAGTAGCGTCTCGGGGTTTTCGCCTTAGGATTCCCTCTGGAAGCACACAGTCAATCATATGATTAAAGGAGATTCCTAAGAGTTACTTTATACAGTGAGGTTTGATGGTTACAACAGGTAAGATTTTGATTCTGACTTTGAAATTCTGAAAACCTTTTTTTGTTCTTGCCCTCTTCTCTCCCCCATTCCATTTTCTATGGACATGTCTCTGTATCAGCCTCCATTAAAAAGTGGTATGTAGTTTGTTCTTGGCTAAACATTTAGTTATTTCTATTTTTTTTTAAAAATATATTTTATTGATTTTGTACAGAGAGGAAGGGAGAGAGATAGAGAGTTAGAAACATCGATGAGAGAGAGTCATCGATCAGCTGCCTCTTGCACACCCCCTACTGGGGATATGCCCGCAACCAAGGTACATGCCCTTGACCGGAATCGAACCCGGGTCCTTCAGTCCCCAAGCCGACGCTCTATCCACTGAGCCAAACCGGTCCCGGCAAGTTATTTCTAGAATGAAAATATTTTGACAGCAAGAGGTTATTAAAATCATATGCATTTTGATTGATGAACAAGTGTTGTAATAGTATCTTTTTTGTTTTAGATGATCTTAGATAAATTTATTGAAGAATGCAGGTTCCCTCCAGTGCCAGATGCTGTTTGTTGCTATCAGAAGTGCCATGGATATTCCAAAATCCAGATATACATCTCAGATCCAGACTTTAAGGTAAGGCACGACTGTGCACTGGGACAGTAACTTGCACAGTTGTGCCTCACAATGAATTTAGAACCAATCCTGTAATTAGAGGCACCCAAGTTCTCCGGGGTGCCAGCAGTTTATGTCCTGTGGCTCCCCTTCCCCTTGGCTTCTTTAGGTCTGCATCATCTCACCTGGGAACCAAGAGCCACTGAAATCAACACTGGGGGCCGGCTGGCTAATTCCGTTTCCCCTTTCTAGCCTCTGTGCCATCAGCTGCCTGCTCCTAGGGGCACAGGAAACAAAATGAGATTATTACCTCTGATTTGTTGTAATTCTCTCTCTTGTAAAATTGGACTCCAATAATCTAAAGGCCATTGTTGATCGCTGAATTGACTCTCAGAAACATAAATTTGAGATCAAGTCTGTCACATAATTAAGTGAATAAGTTACTGGGCCTTAGTTTATTCAAGAAGATAATAAGCTGTCCATTTTGGCACTGTCCCTGATTAAGCTGAGATGGAATATTGTTTATAAAATATTTTATACACTAAAATATATATATATATAAAATATATATACACTAAAAATATATATATATAAAATATTTATATATATATATAAAATATTTTATACACTAAAGAATAATGCAACTGTAAGCTCTGAAAGAGAATATGTCAGTCAAGCATGTATCTTTGGCACTAGGCATTCTGGGGTACAGAAGTAGTATGCTTCCCCATGAGGAAATGTGGTATTTAATTGTGTGTACCAGGTGATTGCAAACAGCTTTCTCTTTATCTTAATATGCTTAGTGAGTTAGAACTGGGGAGGGGGGAGTGTATGTGTGTGAGACAGCACCTTTAAAATGTGAATTAAACATTTTTTTAACTCCCCCAGGGTTTTATACGAATCAGCTGTTGCCAGTACTGCAAAATAGAATTTCACATGAACTGTTGGAAGAAGTTAAAAACAACAACCTTTAATGATAAAATTGACAAGGTAAGACTAATAAGATTGGGTGTTTTGTTTTTTTTAATATGTTTTTAATGATTTTAGAGAGAGGGAGAAGGAGAGGGAAACATTAATGATGAGAGAGAATCATTGATAGGCTGCCTCCTTCACACCCCACACTGGCGATGGAGCCCATAACCCAGGCCTGTGCCCTGACTGGGAATCAAACCATAACCTCCTGGTTCATAGCTTGACACTCAGCCCCGGAGCCGCGCCAGCCGGGCCCTGTGATGGTGTGTTTTGTGTGTGTGTGTGTGTCTGAATAGAAGTTGCCTGGTTCATAGCTTGACACTCAGCCCCTGAGCCGCGCCAGCTGGGCCCTGTGATGGTGTGTTTTGTGTGTGTGTGTCTGAATAGAAGTTGCCTGGTTCATAGCTTGACACTCAGCCCCGGAGCCGCGCCAGCTGGGCCCTGTGATGGTGTGTTTTGTGTGTGTGTGTCTGAATAGAAGTTGCCTGGTTCATAGCTTGACACTCAGCCCCGGAGCCGCGCCAGCTGGGCGCTGTGATGGTGTGTGTTGTGTGTGTGTGTGTGTCTGAATAGAAGTTGCCTGGTACATGTTCTTGTGACAGAGCATAAAGATCAAGGGCCTTCAGCATTTCTTAAGCTTTTTTGGGGACGTGCTTGGTGTATGTCCTGTCAGCTCTCCTTGCATTGACCAAGCAAGTCATTCCTTCTGCAGGGAGGCTCTGCAGGTCCCATGGCAATGAGCAGGGACTCTCAGTGTGCCCTGGAGGAGGTTTCTGATGCTGTTTTAACCATTCCTGATGGTTATAATAGTATACATCTTTAGATTTGTTCCGATATACAGCACTCTTTTTTTTTTTTAAATCAAATAGGATTTTCTACAAGGAATTTGTCTTACCCCTGATTGTGAAGGTATTATTTCTAAGATTATCATCTTCAGCAGTGGTGGTCAAGTTAAATGTGAAGTAAGTATCTAATTAAGGGGAAATCTTACTAAATTGACAATGAGAATGCTTATACCTTTTAAAGCATGATTTAAATTTATGGAAGTTGTATGACTTGGATTTTGTTTTTTCCAGGGAACAGTTACTTAATTCAGACAATATATGAATGATTAGGATGTGAGAATGCTTCTTTGCCATAAAGGATTCTGACATTCTTTTATTTCCTAACAGGAAAAGGAGGCTTTTACAGTTTAGTTTTACTGTTGTCACTCTTTTTATAACCTTGTTATCTTTATTCCTGGTAAACTTCTGGTATTTGAGGGTGAGGGTACTTAGAGAGGAGAGGAGTGTCTTGAGGGATTACCTTTATCTCTTCTATATGGCAGTGGCAGGAGTAGGTTGTTATAAAGATACTAGGGGCCCAGTGCACGAATTCACGCACCTCGAAAGCAGCTGTGGCCTGCGAGGCTGCGGTGGGCACAGGGGCAGGTCTTGGCCCGTTCTCTGTACCCCTGCCAGGCCCCTCCTGCTGTGTGTGTGCCGGCAGCCCTGCTCTGGCACTGGCACCCACAATGGGTGCAAGCAGGCGCTGCTGTCCCGATCGCCCCACAGGAGCCGGGGGAGGTGGAGAAGCCCTCAGGGGCGATCAGAGCCAGCATTGGGTGCCAGTGCCTGGCAGAATTGTGGCACACAGGAGCAAAGAATTTTCAGTAACTATCAGAGGCTCCCCCGATGACAGCGACTGGTGCCCTGCCTTGGTCTGGCACCCCTGTTCACCTGCTCCACCATCCCACCACAGCCAATGCCCGCCATGTTTCACATGCACCCCCTGGTGGTCAGTGCACGTCATAATGACCAGGTGTTCGGTTGTTCCACCATTCAGTCTATTTGCTTATTAGGGTTTTATTTATATAGATTTGTAGTTTATTTTATCTCTGCTTACTTTTAATTTAAAAAACATTTCTTGCTAAAGTGTATGTACTCTCATTTCTCTTTTTAATACATAATTTTACTAATTTTACATAATTTTCTGGGCTTTTGTCTGGGTCAGAGCATCATCACTGTTCTCTGCCAAACTGACCATTGACTGTTTGTGCTTCTGAAGTGCTTGTTTCTTGTGGTTTTGTGCTTCATGTCCTGAGAGTATGAGACAAATTTCTGGTATCTTTGTTTTATTTAAAGTTTGAACACAAAGTCGTAAAAGAAAAGAAGGTTCCTTCAAAACCTATTCTGAAACAGAAATGTTCTAGGTAAGATTTCTAACAATCCATCACTAGCTTCATGATGTCTTTTACAATATGATTCTATTATGTACAGATTTCTAAATTATGCTGTTTTTGAATTGGCTATACACACATGTCCAATTAAGTGGTTTTTAAATGCTTTTTATGGATATTTAAAATTTAAAGAGAACTAGCCTGGAATGGTTAATACTGAAACTTGAATCATAGCCTTATTGAGTGGTTGAATTTACAAGTAAAATTATGACATTTGATGTTGTATATTACATATGATTAATAGATTTATCATTTAGATAAAAATTGCATACTTAGCTCTCAGTTGTTTAAACTTTAATTCCAAAAGCATAGTTTCTCTATTCAGCAAATATTTTGAACCAGTAACTTATTTCTCACACTGAAATACTTAATGTACTGTGAAAATTATTTCCTTCTTTGTATCCTCTTGTTCAGATCAAATAATTTCAATGTTTTTTTTGCTTCTCTTTTTGGTCCTGCCTCTTGTTTTCCATTCTAATAAGTGATTTTTTTTCATCCTTGGTGATCAAGAAAAAGCAAAAGAAAAGAGGAATAGACTTATTTGTTGAAGAGAATTCATTGTAACCATATTAACCAAATTCTGTAGTTGTGGGCCATTATTGGGAAGTGAAAATAATAGTTTACTGTGGGATTTTTTTTTAAATAAGTGTGTACATGTATTATCTTGCAGAATAATTTTTTAAAAATATTTTTTATTGAATTTTTACAGAGAGGAAGAGAGAGGGATAGAGAGCTAGAAACATTGATGAAAGAGAATCATCGATCAGCTGCCTCCTGCACACCCCCTACTGGGGATGTGCCCGAAACCAAGGTACATGCCCTTGACCGGAATCGAACCCGGGACCTTTCAGACCGCAGATCGACGCTCTATCCACTGAGCCAAACCGGTTTTGGCACAGAATAAATTTTATTTTTCCTATTCACCTTAAGCAGTAACTTGTAAACATGGAAATAATATCTGCGCCATCTATACATGCCATCCTTAACTAAGTCACTCAGTCCGGAGGCCCTTGTTTTCATGAAACAAGTGCCGTTAGTTTGACTGCATTGACCACATATCAACAGCTTTTGATACTGAAAAGAAGGTGCAGACTGAGCTCTGACTAGAAAGGAACACTCCTATCTTACTGTTTAGAGAATGCTTTCTATAGAAGCCAAAGGAAAATAGTTGTGTTTATAACAGATGAATTATCACTAACTGTAAATGTTTATCAGCCTAAAGAAGCTAAGACTGAAAGAAGACAAAAAACTGAAGAGAAAGATCCAGAAACAGGAAGCAAAAAAATTAGCACAAGAAAGACTGGAAGAGGTTTTACGGGAAAGTAATCAACCCAAAACGGAAGAACCTAAAGGTATGCTGGAGTCCAAGGCATCATAACGATAATGTATTCTCGCTTCAACTAGAAATGTGAATACTCATCTTACTGGGACTTAGGTTAATTGTACTGAATTGAAATTTAGGTTTCAGTTAATACTTTAATACTGTCATAGGTGCGGATGGGACATAGGGCACTGATTTTGGAAGCAGTACACAGGGATTCAAAACACTACGTTTCACCAACCTGGGGCAGACTGTACCTTTACTCATTGCTGAACTGAAGGTGGAAATAATGTTTGACAACGGTCTGTGGGCTCCACTATATGGATTTAGCTTCTAAAAGTGTGAATTATGAAGTCACTACTAATTATCTGGAACAATGCTGAGTTCAAATGAAGCTGTTTGTAAAAGATGCCATAGAGATTGCCTAGTATAGCCTTTTTGTTTTATGTTCATCTTGTCATCATTCCATGATCAACATGGGAACGTCTCTGGTAATTTCACTGTTTCTGTGGACATACTGGTCTGTACGTATACTTCCAGATGATTTGAAGTAAGTTATTCTCATTTTCTGTGATGGCCATCTATAAAATAATACTTCCTCTTGCTATCTTATTGTTTCATCTAGTATTCCATTAATGTTTCACAAATCAACCAAAATGATCTCTCTTACTGAAAAGGTTTCAGTGAATGTTGATATTTTAACTTTGGGTGCTTCAAGAGGCTACATGGCCATCCTGTAGGAAGATGAGTGGGCAGAATGATGAACTTCTGAGATATTTTCCCACTAGTAGTCAGTGAGTCCACAGGTCTGCAATTTAGGATCCAACAATAGGATGAATAATAACTACCAAATATTAATTGAATCTGTAACTGAATAAATGATTGTATGTCCTTGTTTAGCTCCAAAAAAACCCATTGGTATTCTTAATGACTAAACATGTTTATTGGATATAACCAAGTTATATTGAATATAAAATTTATAATTTCAGGTAGTTGATGAAGCTGGGTTAGCATGGTAGAGGGAAGTAATTTTATTTGAGAGGGACTCAAATTTTAGATGTTCATAAGTGGTACAGAGTGAATGAGATAAGTACCTTTGCTGTGTTTTGTTGAACGTGAACTCTATTTTTTCAACGGTATTGTTAAACACAGGGTGGAGCAAAAAACATACCCTTATGATTGAGTGAAACAGAGTTTATTCTTCTGTTATTATTTATTAATTATTGTGTTATCTATATGAGCAACTATAAATGTATTTTTGCCCCACCCTATATTTATATTCCTAATTTAAAATTTCTTGAGTTGTTTATTTAAAACATCAAGACTCCATCTGCGCCATGTTTGTATTGCTCTGTGAGGTTACTGCATTTCTCTCTCAAGTTTCTGTCTGCAGGCTGGTCCTGTTTCTCACTAACTGACCGCTGTGATTTATCCTCAGAAACTGTAGCCCGTGCTGAGAGCTGCCAGTTTCTGGACGACAGGATCTTGCAGTGCATCAAGCAGAACTCCGACAAGATCAAGTCCGGGGTGTTGGATGCGTCCAAGCTCCTCAAAGAGCTGCTCTCCTGGAAGGTTTTGAGCACAGAAGACTATACCACCTGCTTTTCCAGCAGAAATTTTCTAAGTGAAGCGGTGGATTACGTCATTCGTCACTTGGTTCAAGAAAATAATAGAGTCAAAACAAGGATATTCCTGCATGTTTTGAGTGAGCTGAAAGAAGTAGAGCCAAAGCTAGCCACTTGGATCCAGAAACTTAATAGCTTTGGTATGTCATTTACTTTTAGAGATGCAGTTTAGTAGAAAGGACACATGGGCCTCCAAGTCTTCTGTTTTCCTGTCATTATTTGTGTGTGGTTGTTGTTTTTAAGTAGGACTACAAATGCATAAGGTTAAAAATACTATTTTTCCAACTCACAATTTATAGTTTACACAAAGGTTATAATATACACTTTCAAAAGTTATAAACACAAAAAAGCTCAGTCAGTTAGAAATCCAGTCCCATATTATGCTAAATATTTGTAAACGTATAAAATGTAAGGACTATAAATACTGGGCGCAGGCATGGGTACATAACACCCCCTGTTGTGCCCTCTGGGATTATGTGGTTCGGAAGTCTGATTCCTTAATGGAAAAGTTGGAGGAATAGATGGAAGAATTGCTTAGAATCACCTAAGGCAGATCTACCGCAGGATCATAAAACTGTTCCTCTCTTCTGGTTTTCCTGGTTTGGTTGAGGAAGGTCCAACCAGTCTCTTTGCCTAAGGCCCTCAAGCAGGCACAAGATGTGAAGGTGAAGGTGATTTTAATGTAAGTGGTTTGCCACCTGACTTGGGTTTTGTTTTTATCACAGGTTTAGATGCCACAGAATCCTTTTTCTCCCGTTTTGGAGCATCTCTCAAGGAGCTTGATTTTAGCATCATGACTTTTCTCTGGATTGAGAAGTATGGTCATAAACTAAGCTCTATAGAAGGAAAGCAACTTGACTATTTCTGCGAGCTGGCATCATTGAAGGAAGCCCGGTGTCTGATTTGGCTGCTGGAAGAACACAGAGACAAGTTTCCGGCCTTGCACAATGCGTTAGATGAATTCTTCGATATCATGGGTATGTGGGTCGAGTTTCAGGTTATACCATACCTGGTCTTAGGGGGAAATCTGTATCTGCGGAGGGTGGTGATTAAGAATAGAACTTTTTATCATGTTCAAACTTTTATTCTATGGAACTCAGTGTTGTGAACATATTCAGATCACTGTTCTCATCTTAGATATCTTGACAGTGTTGTGGCAGAGCTTGCTTGTTGACAGAATTTATTACAAAACTAGAGGACCAGTGCACAGATTCATGCACCAGTGAGGTCCCTTGGCCTGGCCTGTGCCCTCTCGCAATCTGGAACCCCACCAGTGCATATTCGGGGCCAGGGAAGGACAAAAGAAGGTTGGCCACTGGGGAGGGACCTCAGGAGGGCTCCAGGGTGTGTCTAGCCCCTCTCCCAGTCCCAATCAGCCAGACCCCAACAGCAAGCTAACCGGTTGGAGCATCTACCCCTGGGTGGTCAGGGCATGTCATAGCTATTGGTAAATAAAATGCTGTCCCGGGACTGAGCTTGCACAACCACAGGACAACTAAAAAGGACACAATTCCCGCTGTGTGCATGTTCCCGATTCTGTTGTTCTGTACCTAAAGTGCAGTCCACCGGGCTGCCACCCTTTCTCTGCTGAGCCAGGAGCCAGCAGCCAAATGACTGGCCAACAGATTTCCAAGCCCATAGCTCTGCCTCTCACCTTTACCCTGACATTTTCAGTTTTGTCTCCTTTCATTAGAAGTACTAATATTCCTTTAAAGTGTAAAAAGTCCGCGGATCTTATAGATAAAGATAAGTTGGGAGCCCCAACCTGCCTCCTGAAATCTGCGTGCATTTTCCCTGTTGGAATTCCTGTGTAGAAGCCAAGAGGTCCCTTGAGAGCAATGTGGCTGAACTCGTTTACATCCCACTGACTGAATTTATCCAATCAGTAACATTGGTGTGTATCTGGTTTTTAAGAGGAAACCTCGATTGGTCTGGATTCTTCCTTTTCCGTATTACTCCATACCTCGTTTGTCGGCAATTAATATGAGCTTTATCTCGAACCTGTCCTTCCCTGTCCATCCCCACTTCTTAGCCAGGAGCTCGTGGTCTTTCCATGCAGAAGTCAGTAGCCTCCAAACTGGTCTCCATACCTAGACCTGCCCCCTCCCAATCTTCCTCCTGCGTTGCCTCCAGGGACTCTTGAGAAACATCTCTTTGATCCTATAACTATTCTCTTGGGGAACCGCTTGCTTAGTTTTGCCTGTTGATTAAATTCACATCATGTGTTGAGCTCATCGTCACTCTGCCCATCTGCCTTCTGAATCAACACCACACCAATTACTGTGCCCCAACCTGCCCTGTCCTTTCCTGCCTCCTGTCTGCTTATTCAGTTCCTCCAGCCTCATCCCACCCCGTTGAGTGTTCATTTCGAGCCCCTTCCTCCCCAAAGCCCTTGATGATCCCTCTGGGGCTCTCCCCTCGAAGACTTCTCTATTCTGTCAGCTTCGTTCCCGTATATTTATTGTGGGACTTAGCACACCGGGTGGCAGGCATCTGCCTGCCTGTCTTTTTTGTAGAAATAGGCATGTGGGTAGCAGGGACTGTTTTGTGCACCTCTATTCCCAACACCTGGCATAGAGTTTGGCCCCTAGAAGGCACTCAAATTACGCTGAAATGGATTGAAATTTTGTGGTTCTTCGTAGTTGGCTTCCCGTTTAGTTAGCCATTTCACCCTTGCCTCCTAAACTAGACCTGTGTCAAAGCCGAATGAGGCATAGAGCATAGTCTGTGTCAGTGTACCTGGGGTGGTTTTCTTTAAAGCTATAGTGCAAGGTGGGGAATGTCTGGCCCGCCAAGGCCCGAGTAATCATGTGATCAAGGCATTAGGGATTAGTTAATTGAATGTTTGAACAAATATAGCAGCTAATTTTTAAGTTGAAAATTTGTCATGGCCCATGAATGATGTTAGAAATACCCAAATGGTCCTTGGCAGGAGAAGGGTTCCCCACCCCTGTTTTGGTGTATTACATGGCAATGTTAATGCTTCGCTTGCTCACAAAACTCTCTCTTCCTGCAGACAGCCGCTGCACAGTGCTGAGGAAGCAAGACAGTGGGGATCTGCCAGTAAGACATTTGGTCACTTTAAATGTTGTGTTCTGGTTTGTGTTGGCCAAAGGAAGGGGGAGGCCCCAGGCCAGTAGTTCCATCCTAGGTGGCACTCCAGAACCCAATCGGGAGGACTTCTGGTAACGCCTACGATTTCATTAGGAAGCGAATCCCAATCTGCCCCTCAGAATCGGAGCAAGTCAGCAAACTCGGAGGCTTCCGTTACCAACCGCCTTAAAGTCCCACAGCTAAGAAATGTTAGTCTTAGAAATAGGAAAGCAGTTCTTGAATAATCTCCTCGCATAAAAACGAAGTTATCAGTAATTGTGAAAATTTTCATGTTTTGCTCTTTAAGAAAAATAAAGGGACATTGTTTGGAGTGCCTCCAAATTGAGTGTAGATTAGAATGCCAGAGTTGTCTTCCTCAGTAGGTTGTGGCAGTTTTCAAACAGAAAATTGCTTGTTTGCTGACTTTATAGTATCAAGTCATCTATATTTGGAAGTTTTGTCTTAATCCATTCTATCAGGTATTGCCTAGCTACTTATGCAAGCACAGCTAAGATACCTGAAAGGTTAAAGCTTCTCCTAAATGCACTGTCAGTGCTCCCGTGCCTGGCCAGGTGCACATGTCTAGATTGTCTAAGTAAAAGAAAAATCATTAAAATACTTTTAGCGTATAACTGAAATTACCTTAAAAGTCTGATATAAACCTCACTAAAAATGAGTTCAGCCGAAACCGGTTTGGCTCAATGGATAGAGCATTAGTCTGCGGACTGAAAGGTCCCAGGTTCGATTTCGGTCAAGGGCATGTACATTGGTTGTGGGCACATCCCCAGTAGGTGACGTACAGGAGGCAGCTGATCGATGTTTCTCTCTCATCGATGTTTTTAACTTTCTATCCCTTTCTCTTCCTCTCTGCAAAAAAATCAATAAACCATTTTTTTTTTTAAATGAGTTCAAAATGTTGGAACAATGTAATTTTAGTTATAACATTAGGCAACATTAAACTTTTTCTTAATTTCTAATATAAATTATAACAATAGTGCTAACACACCATAGTGTTATTTTTGTTAAACATTTTATATAATTCAACTTATGACCAATCTCAATATCATGGTATAATATATGGTAGTTTCATAATGCTGTTATTTGAGTGTTCAGTGATTTTTCTCTCCATTTTTTAGTTTAATTCTCCCAAGATAAAAAACAAAGGCAAGAAAAAGAAGCCAAAAGATTTAAAGGTATGGAGTATTTTGTGAGTTAATTATGTAAAATAATTTAATATGTAAATTAGAATTAACCAGTTCTTGGGATATTTTGAAGTATTTTGTTGAAACAACTTTCTAGGCTTTAAAGATATTTTGGCAATCTTATACATTTTGAATAAATTCAAGGTTCATGTTGTATATTAGTAACCATTAAAAGAGACTTTTATTTTTATTGCTCTTTTTATTTTCTGAAAATTTTTGAGTAAAGACAATTGTCATAATGTGGAATTTTGTCTGGGTAGTTATAGAACAGGGTGACCAAGACAGCTTTGTGGTCAGATAGACCTGAGTTTATAGCTTGCCTCTTGACCAATTATTGTGATTTTTATTGCTGTGTCTATTATCTCTGTGACCTTGGGCAAGTTATTTGACTTTCCTGTGCCCTAGTGTTAACCATTTGTATGAGGAGATGATAACCTCTTATAAATAACGAAAACATTCAAAATAAAAGTGGTGAATCCTAACCACAAAGCAGAATCTCCCTTCCTTCCTCTCACACAAGATTGAGCTCTAAACCATGAGGTCATGATGGGCCTCATGAACTTCATAACGCTCATGTATTTAAGGTCATGTTGGGGACAGGTGTGGAAACAGTGAACAAGTATTAGAGGAGGATGGAGCAGTCAATAAAACTAATGGGAATTTTGAACTCATTTTCAATTTTTTGGAGTGTGATAAACTACCTAATGTTAATTTGGGCTTATTTATGGTAGTTGAAACTTTTATTATTAATGTGTTTCTATTCAAAAGACAATTTAGGTAAGTCTCATATATTGTCAATCTGCATGCATATTTATGGAAGCATTCATCAGTGTTAATGATAATTTTAAGACAGAGCATTATTTTCATTATTTTGTCTTTTAAACCAGCCTATGTTAGTTGGGTCTGGAACAACTTCAATAACACCTAATAATGAGAATATCACTTCAGGTGAAGACCATAAGTAAGTACAGTTTTAAAATTTTGCTTCATTTTAACTCAAGTGTTTTAACTTAAGCGGTGATAATTTAATATACTTTACATTTGTGCTTTCCCTAACTTCTCTGTCTAAAGATCTACATCTTGGACGACAACCTTATGTGACCATCTTGATTGAATTTATAGCATGACTTGTCAATGATGAAAATTTATAAAAACTGCATTAAAATCACAAAGTTGCCCTGGCTGCATGAATCCATTTGTTGGAGTGTTGTCTCATACACCAGAAGGTTGTGTGTTAGATTCCCAGCCATGGTACCTACTAAGGTTTCAGGTTTGATCTCTGGTCAGGGTGTATACAAGAGGCAATTGAACAATGTTTTTCTCTCCCTTTCTTTCTAAAACCAGTTAAAAAAACATTTCCTCAAGGGAGGACAATTTTACCTAATAAAAGTAATATGCAAATTAACCATCACTCCACCAGCCAATCAGAGAGGGTATATAAATAACCCAACCAAGATGGCTACAGAGCAGGAGGGAGGTTTGGGTTTCCCAGGCAACGAAAGAAGCCCAAAGAAGCCTGCCCTAGCCAGCCTAAGCCTCATTCAAGGCTACAAAATTTCAATTATAGAAGGTAAACAAATCCAAACAAAATGGCTGCTGGCCGCAGAGAGAGCAGGAGGCTTGGCTCTGCTCCAGGCTACAAAGTTTCAACTATAGAAGGTAAATTCCAGATACCAGGGCCTCCGCTTGGGTTACCAGGGGACGTGGCTGGCCTGCAAACCACCACAGGCCCCTTGCTCAGGCCACCCCATGCCCCAAGGGAACCCCCACCCTGATCCGGGACACGCTTCAGGGCAAACCAGCTGGTCCCTACCGTGCACCAGGCCTCTATCCTATCTAATAAAAGAGTAATATGCAAATTGACCATCATTCCAACACACAATAGCTGCCCCCATGTGGTCAAAGATCCTGCCCCTATGTGGACACAAGATGGTCACTAAAAGATGGCCAGCAGGGGAGGGCAGTTGAGAGGGACCAGGCCTTCAAGGGAGGACAGTTGGAAGTGATCAACCCTGCAGGGGAGGGCAATAAGGAGTGACTAGGCTGGCAGAGGAGGGAAGTTGGGGGCAAACAGGCTGGCAGGGGAGCAGTTAGACATCAGTCAGGCTGGCAGGGGAGTGGTTAGGGGGAGATCAGGCTGGCAGGCAGAAGCGGTTAGGGGCAATCAGGAAGGCTGGCAGGCGAGCAGTTGGGAGCCAGCAGTCCTGGATTGTGAGAGGGATGTCTGACTGCCGGTTTAGACCACTGGGATCAGGTCTAAACAAGCAATTGGACATCCCTCGAGGGGTCCCAGATTGGAGAGGGTGCAGGCTGGGCTGAGGGACACCCCCTCCCCCGCGCACGAATTTCGTGCACCGGGCCTCTAGTCTGTGTGTGTGTGTGTGTGTGTGTGTGTGTGTGTGTGTGTGAGTGTGTGTGTGTGTGTGTGTGTAAATAAAAAGCTAAAGTCCATAACATCCAAAATGACCAAAGGCTCAACCGAACACTGTAATTCATCGCCCTAGCACTGACTGTTAAAGGAGCTGCGATCAGGCCCGGACAGAGGCCGCAAGAGAAAAGCAGGGTCTGATCGCAGCCCCCATGGCAGTCAGTGCTGGGTTGGTGTGGCGGAAGTCAGTCCTGTAGTCAGCGAACATAGGGTCAATTAATATCTCCTTAGAGGACTTGAGAATGTAAAGTACAATGCAGAGCACTTACTTACATTATTTCACGTAAAACTCTTTTCAACTAAAACTATTTTCCTTTATTTAAAATGTATTTTTATTGTTGAAAGTATTACAGATGTCCCTTTGTTTTAGGTCCCCCCCCCCATTGATGTCCTTTACCCTGCACCCGCCCATTCCAGGCCTTCGCCAGACTGTGTTCATTAGCTATTCCTATCTAATACATAAAAATCGATAAAGATTTAGAGAAAATAAAATAAAAGATATGCCTAATAAATATTGAATAGAAGAGGTAAAGTTGCTGCATGAATACTGGATACAGGCTTGAAGCCAAAACACAGCTCATGATATAAAGTTAGTCATTGTAACATAACAAAAGGTTCCTCTCACTAAAGAGATAAGGTGGTTCCCAATACTTACACACATAATAGAACAGTGTGGGGGTTCAGAATGAACCTCATTAAGATGTGTCTCAGCGGTATGCAGATTTTTGAGCTAAGGGCAATTTTAGCTTCAGGCTCAAGTGAAAATTCTGCCCCTTCCTTTAACCACCTAAAAAATATTGAATTAGAGGCCTTGCCCATAATAAGACATTATCCCACATAATAAAAGGCTAATATGCAAATCAACCAAACAGCAGAAAGACCAGTCACTATGACATGCACTGACCACCAGGGGGTAGATGATCTTTGCAGATGTCCCCTGGTGGTACTTTGCTCCCACAAGGGGAGCATCGCTGAGCCTCTCCTGCCTCCATGGCAGTGCTAAGGATGTCCATCTGATGGCTTAGGCCCACTCCCTATGGAAAGCGAGAGGGTGCAGTCAGGACAGCATAGGGCAATCCTAGAAAATGTTCTTTAAAATGTTTATTGAAGATAATGTTCAATTGATAATTACTGGCATATTTGCTAAAATAGGAGAAATGGAGATGTTTTGGAAGTTATATATATGATGTAATAGTTTAACCTTAAATGTTAGTAATTTTTAATAGCATCTGGTTATTGAAGCTATGTTTTGAAGAAACCAATATATATGTAAGTAGAAATAAAACTAATATGTAGCAATGACCTTTTTATATCATATTTTTTCTGAGCTAAAAAACAACAACAACAAAAAAAGTTTTGGGTTTTTTCTACATTTCTTAAAGAGGTTGTATAACAGTTGTTTTGCACAGTCATTTTCATGGATTCTTAAAATGGATAAATTGTTTTAAATTAAAATTGTAATAACCTATGCTTATATTACACTTATATACCAGGCAGTATTCTAAGAGCTTTCCATATAGTACAACTCCTTCAGTTCACTCTTTCACCTAGGAGATAACTATTATTCTGTTCATTTTATATGTAAGGCAACTAATGCACAGTGTTGCATGATGTGCCCAAGGACACAGAGCTTGTAAACAGCAGAACCGAATTTAAGCCAGCAATCTGGTGTAGAGCCCACACGCAAACTGCATCTTTTTAGAGTGCTAAAATAATGCCCAACCCCCTTTTTTAAAATCTTTTTATTAAGTATGAGTCTCAATTTCACTTTAAATGAATAGCAGTTTTGCCAAAACCGGTTTGGCTCAGTGGTAGAGCGTCGGTCTGCGGACTGAAAGATCCTAGGTTCGATTCCGGTCAAGGGCATGTACATTGGTTGCGGGCACATCCCCAGTAGGGGGTGTGCAAGAGGCAGCTGGTCGATGTTTCTCTCCCATCGACGTTTCTAGTTCTCTATCCCTCTCTCCTCTTCTCTGTAAAAAATCAATAAAATATATACATATATATATTTTTTTAATGAATAGCAGTTATAATAAAACTTCATTTTTCTCTTTAACAAGTTGCAATCAATGCAACATTGAATCTTTTTACTTTTTAAACCTGGGAGTTTTAAAAAATTTGCTTGGTAGCAAGAATAAGTAGGGTAATCTAAAGTGCTTATTCAGTAGTCAGGTGCATATACTTATTGACTATAATTGTGGAAGGTAACTTCTCAATTAAATTCTTTGGTAGCGGGTTTTTATTTTTTTGCATCATAATACCACATAACTGTGCAGCGCCAGCACAGCTAAGCGTTTCAGCGAGCCTGAGGGAGGGCTGGTGAAGGAAGAAGAAAATGACAGACAAAGAGAATAAGATGGGTCTAGGTGGATCTTCTGTTCCTGCCTGAGGCCACAGAACTGATCCAGACTGCAAAGCTGATGCTTTATTTATAGTCAGGGGTAAACAAGGTAATTTACAATGTTCTTGTAAGTTTTACGTGTTTTGCAGCATTTTTTGCCCCTCCTACAGCCCATTAGTTACCCAGGAAAGATCTAGGGAGCAGTCACAAGATCAAGCTTAATTATGCTTAGAGGACTGTGCCCTCTAAGCTGGGACTTGTTTGCAACTTTGCCAGCAGGTCAGTCTGAGGCTTAACCCTATAACCGCTCCCTACATATAACATGTTACTATCTTTATGTTTACTTTCACTTAATGTTAGTGAGACAAAAGTAGATTTATACTTGTGAGTACATGAAACAGTTTATTCTTGTATTTATTAACTGCATTATTTTCCATACAAAAAACTGTATACCTACTTTTGCCTAATCCTGTATTATTCTTGGTCACCTAAAGCTGGGTCAGTTATTCACAGAAAATTTTTTTTAATCAACAGGCGCAATTCAAATTCCACAGGCCCATTTGTAGTGCCTGACCACCTGCGGCAAGACGTGGAAGAATTCGAAGCTTTGTATGGACAGCACAGCAATGAATATGTTGTCCGTAAGAAGAAGGTGTGGGACATTAACCCAAAGCAAAAAAGTTCAACTCTGTATGAGTGAGTAGAATGTTTCTGCAATTACTGTTTTATATGGAGGCTGCCAGTTAAAGATGTTAAGTTGTTTAATTTGTATCCCAAATGATTATTTAATGAGTCACTTATTGGCTTGTAAACTCTGGGGAAGCAAAGTGTTTTTATAGTTTTTGTTCAGTATTCTACAAATAAAACTCAGGATTTTTAATTATTAAATTTAAAATTCTAATGATTATTTTTTTAAATCTTTATTGTTCTGAATATTATAGATGTTTCTCTTTTTTCCCCCCATAGCTCTCCTCCACCCAGTTCCAAGCCCACTCCAGGCCTTTCCCCCACTCCCCCACTGAGCTCATCCATAGGTGTGAGCTCTTTGTCCAATCTTTTCCCGCACCCCCATAACCCCTTCCCCTGAAAATTGTTAGTCTGCTCCCTTTCTGTTACATTCACCAGTCTGTTCTGTTTATCAGGTTTTTTATTCATTTGATTTTTAGGTTCACTTGTTGATAGATAATGTATTTGTTGTCACTTTGTTCATAACTTTTTATCTTTACCTTTTTTTTCTTCTTCCTCTTCTTAGAGAATACCCTTCAGCATTTCATATAATACTGGTTTGGTGTTGATGAACTCTTTTAGCTTTTTTTTGTCTGTGAAGCTCTTTATCTGACATTCAATTCTGAATGATAGCTTTGCTGGGTAGAGTAATCTTGGTTGTAGGTTCTTGCTATTCATCACTTTGAATATTTCTAGTCATTCCCTTCTGGCCTGCATAGTTTCTGTTTAGAAATGAGCTGACAGTCGTATGGGTACTTGCTTATAGGTAACTGTTTTTCACTTGCTGCTCTTAAGATTCTCTTTTTGTCTTTTGCCCTTGGCATTTTAATTATGATGTGTCTTGGTGTGGTCCTCGTTGGATTCCTATTGTTTGGTGTTCTTTGCGCTTCCTGGACTTGTAAGTCTATTTCTTTCACCAGGTAGGGGAAGTTTTCTACCATAATTTCTTCAAAAAGGTTTTCAATATCTTGCCGTCTCTCTTCTTCTGGCACCCCCATAATTTGGATATTGGTATGCTTGAGTTTGTCTCAGAGGCTCCTTACACTACCTTCATATTTTTGGATTATTTTTTCTTTTTGCTTTTTTGGTTGGGTGTATTTTGCTTCTTCACATTTCATATCTTTGACTTGATCTTGGGATTCTCTCGTCTGCTGTTGGATCTCTGTATATTATTCTTTATTTCATCCAGTGCATGCTTAATTCCTGATTGGTTCTTTTTCACATCCTTAAGGATCTCACTAGATTTCTCAGAGGTTTCTAGAAGATTCTTGAGTAACTTTATAACTGTGGTTTTGAACTGTATATCCAGTACTTTGCTTTCCTCCATTTCTTTCATTTGTGATATGTTTCTCTTTCTCCACATTTTGGCTGCTTCCTTGTGTTTGTTTCTATGTACCGAGTAGCTGCTAAGTCTTCTTGAGTTATAGAGTGGCTTTGTGTGGTAGGTGTCCTATAGAACCCAGTGGCTCAGCCTCCTCAGTCACCTGAGGTGGACACTCTTGGTGCACCCCTTTGTGGGCTGTTTGCACAGTTTTGTTGTAGTTAGCCTTTGATTGCTGTTGGTATCACTGGGAGGAATTGTCCTCCAAGCCAACTGGCTGTGATGACCAGCTGTGTCTGCACTGGAAGATCTGTTACATAGGAGACACCCTTACAGAGCAGGACTTGCTTCAGTGGGGCTTTGGTGCTCACTGATCTGTCCCTTGAGAGTGTCACTTATGGATGTAAAGGGTTGTAATCCGGTATGGTTTTATTCTGACCACTGGGTACACTGGCTCTTGGATCTCCAAGGAGTTGCAAGGTCAGCCACTATCTGGAGCTGCCCAGCAGGAGCTACAGAGAGATCTGCAGATTCCTCCTCTTTGTATGGGGTTTGGGGATGTCCAGACGAAGCCCAGCTGTGAAGCTGCTACTGCCGGCCTTGGACCTTCTTTTGGAAGCTCTGGGGCCCTCCTACCCAGCTGTAATTTGACAGGTTTTAGAAGAAAGGACAGGTCATTCATATGCAAAAGCCAATGTGCACAGCTTGGGTGGGATTGTAAATTGGGTGAAGTGGGGTCTCAGGAAATCACCAGGGCAAAATAAACAGCAATGACAGCCAGTCAGCCCTGCACAAGTTAGGTCCCTGCATTTCCATGTCCCCCGCCCCATGCAGGAACAGCTATCGCTGGGAACCCCTTTGAAAGCCTCCCTCACATTCCTGCTCCATGTCAGACAGTCCAGTTTCTCCCCATACGTCTCTCGGTCCCCCAGAGTCTCACCCAGAACTGAAGTTTAGAGCAAGCAGAGCTTGTATCTCCCTCCCGGTTAAAAGAGCTGCACATCCAGGTGCCAACATTTTCCAAGCCTTTGCACCTCTTACCAGTCTCACTGCGCTTTCTTCACTTCTCTCGTTATGGAATTTTCACTCAGCCACCTTTCCTGCTGTTCTGGGTGGTAGTTGTTCTGCATTTTAGTTGTAGTTTTGATGTGGTTATGAGAGGCAACAAGTGTTTACTTACGCTGCCATCTTGGTTCTCTCCTAATGATTATCTTGTCAGTTTGAGTTGCTAATGAAGATACTTTCTACGTCCAAAACTGTCCTGCTATGTCCTGATAGGATTAATAAAAGTTTCCAGCCATGCCCTAGCTGGTTTGGCTCAGTGTATAGAGCGTGGGCCTGCGGATTGAAAGGTTCCAGGTTCATTTCCAGTCAAGGGCAGATGCCTGGGTTGCAGGCTTGATACCCTGTAGGGGGGTGTGCAGAAGCCAGCCAATCAATGATTCTTTCTCGTCATTGATGTTTCTATCTCTCCCTCTCCCTTCCTCTCTGAAATCAATAAAAATATATTTTATGCCATAACTGGTTTGGCTCAATGTATAGAGCGTCTGCCTGTGGACTCAGGTCCCAGGTTCGATTCTGGTCAAGGGCCTGTGCCTTGGTTGCAGGCACATCCCCAGTGGAGGGTGTGCAGTAGGCAACTGATGTTTCTCTCTTATTAATGTTTCTGGCTCTCTGACTCTCTCCCTTCTTCTCTGTAAAAAAGTAATTATATATATATATATATATATATATATATATATATATATATATATTAAAAGAAACATCAATGGGAGAGAAATATCAATCCGCTGCCTCCTGCACACCCCCCACTGGGGATGTGCCCTTGACCAGAATCAAACCTGAGACCCTTGAGTTTGCTCTATCCACTTAGAAGAACTGGTCAGGGCTTATTTCCTTTTTTCACTTAACATTTTTGTTTTTATATTCTGTTTGTTTTTTTTCCTCAGATAAAATTTTTTTCCTTTTTAAATAGATTGTATACTTATATAATTAAAAACGTATAAAGTAATTTTTAATCCCCTTTATTTTTTTACTAAAAGTTATTTTTTGTAGGTTTTTTTGTGTTGTTTTTTTTTTTAATATATTTTATTGATTTTTTACAGAGAGGAAGGGAGAGAGATAGAGAGCCAGAAATGTTGATGAGAGAGAAACATCGACCAGCTGCCTCCTGCACACCCCCTACCGGGGATGTGCCCACAACCAATGTACATGCCCTTGACCGGAATCGAACCTGGGACCTTTCAGGCTGCAGACCTACGCTCTACCACTGAACCAAACTTGTTTTGGCTTTTTTTTCCTAAAAGTTTTTAAAATTATTTTCTGAGGGAGAAACAAAATTTTACTTACAGTATCGTTGGTTATACAGTTAGCCTTTCTCAGATTTAATATGATTATAATATTGTTGGGGAAGAGGAGATCAGCTGAAAGTGAAATAGTATTTGCTTTGGGATAATTTTTTGGGAAATATACACTGATTGGCCAGATTATTGTGATCTCTGAACGCATAATTATCTGGCCACTTAGTATATATATTAGAGGCCCGGTGCATGAATTTGTGCATGGGTGGCATCCAGCCAGCCTGGCCAGGGGGAGGGGACATGGGCAGTTGACGGGCGTGCCTGCTGGTCAAATTCCTGGTCGAGGGGACAATTTGCATATTAGACTTTCATTATATAGAATATACACTGAGTGGCAGATTATTATGCATTCAGAGATTGTAATCTGGCCACTCAGTGTATATTTTTAATGAACGTGTACAAGTACTTATAACAACTTATATAAATGCAAATTTCCCCCAGTTATTTCTCTCAGTTGCTGGAAGAGCATGGTCCCTTGGACATGAGTAACAACATGTTCTCTGAAGAATATGAGTTCTTCCCAGAGGAAACGCGTCAGATACTAGAAAAGGCTGGAGGGTTGAAATCTTTCCTCCTGGGGTGTCCTCGTTTTGTTGTCATTGACAACTGTATTGCTTTGAAGAAAGTTGCATCACGGCTCAAGAAAAAGAGAAAGAAGAAAAACATCAAGACAAAAGTGAGAGAAGTATCAAAAACAGGAGAGTGTTTACGAAATAAACTGCCGCTGAATCCAACCGCTAGGGAATTTAAACCAGATGTGAAGTCCAAAGCAGTGTCCAGTTTATCTTCAGCACCAGCTCCTGAAGATGTAAAGCCCCAGCCTGCATCTGCTGATGCTCCCAAACCAGCCTGTGAAGCCGAGAAGCCACAACCAGTGTCCGAGAATCCTCCCAGGCCAGTCTCGGAGGGCGAGAAGCCCAAAGAGGTCTCTGCCAGTCCTCCCAAAGCAGCCTCTGAGGATGCGAGCCGCCAGCAAGCAGCCTCTGAGGATGCGAGCCACCAGCAAGCAGCCCCTGAGAATGCGAGCCACCAGCAAGCAGCCCCTGAGAATGTGAGCCACCAGCAAACAGCCTCTGAGGATGCGAGCCACCAGCGAGCAGCCTCTGAGAATGCGAGCTGCCAGCAAGCAGCCTCTGAGAATGCGAGCCACCAGCGAGCAGCCTCTGAGAATGCGAGCCGCCAGAGAGCAGCATCTCAGCATGCGAGCCGCCAGCGAGCAGTGTCTCAGCATGCAAGTCACCAGCGAGCAGCATCTCAGAATGCAAGCCGCCAGCGAGCAGCATCTCAGAATGCAAGCCACCAGCGAGCAGCCTCTACGGAGGTGAGCCACCAGCGAGCAGCATCTCAGCACACGAGCCGCCAGCGAGCAGCATCTCAGCACGCGAGCCGCCAGCGAGCAGCATCTCAGCACGCGAGCCGCCAGCGAGCAGCATCTCAGCACACGAGCCGCCAGCGAGCAGCCTCTGAGGAGACGAGCCGCCCACGAGCAGCCACTCGGGAGGTGAGCCGCCTGCGAGCCTCCTCCGTTTCTCCCAGGCCAGCTCATGAGGACGTGAAAACAACCTATTGGACTCAGGCCCCCATGGTCACAGGGTACTGTACATACCTTCCCTTCGGGCCATTCCAGGTTGCCCCACCACCACCAGCATACATAAGCATGGTGCCGACGTTGCCCCAATACACTCTTTACACCCCGATGGCCACCATCTCGACTGAGTATCAGCTGCAAACCTCGGTGACAGTGGTGTCCTCTTACATAGCCAATGACAGGCCAGGTCAGAGTGCTGCTGTGTATCGTGAGGGTCGCCGTAGCCTGAATGCTGAGCGTGCCCCTGGCCACCAGATTGCCTCAGAAACACAGATCCCTCCGAACTCTTTGGAGGTGTCAGGACAGTTACAGCGCGGTACAGGCGGTGCTGCCCCAGCCCAGAGTGAGCCCAGCAGAAACCATGGTCACTGTGCAAATGCTGCCCACAAGCAGGAAGCAAACCCAGAAAGGACCGATGAAGCAACGGATATTCCACATACACAAGTGTTTGCCGCACAGGTAAGACTTAAATAGAAAGAGGTTGTCTTAGTACTGAAATTAAACTTTTTTCCATTTTCCATTGCCAATATATGTACACTAAAATGATTGAACATATATGGTTACTAATGCTTTCACCTGAAAATGTCTTAAAAATATGAGCCCTTTGTAGGACATAATGGATAATCCTGTCAAGGAAGAATTTTGGGGTCTAGTAAATAATACCCTTGTTTTCTCCCCCAGTTTTACACCAGTTGAGAAACTAGAGGAATCAGTAGATGGAATCAAACATCACTTTAGTAATATTAAGGCACAGTAGGAAGATGGGGTTCTCTCTATGAAGTGGAGCCCCTACAGCAGCGCTGGACTGGAGGCCTCCCATCGTGCCTGCCCCATAACACTGGCTAGAGAAGGAGGGACAGTGTGCTCTCTGCACACACAGCTCCCAAGAGGAAGGGAAAGAGAGTCCAGGTTACACGTGCCCAGTTTCTCCTACCAAAACGGGAGCGGAGGGAGTTAAGCAACCAGATGGAGAGAAAGAGGAGGGAGGTGCATAAAAGTTTCTTCCTATCAAGCATAAATTTAGATTCTTCTGTAGTTAGCTTTACTGGTCATGAATTTATTAAACCCTGATTGGATTATCTCCTACTCACCAAGTTTTTTATTTTCTAGAAAGCTTTGAACAAATAAGAGTAATGAGTCAAAACCATTTAAAAAAAAAAACACCCTACAAAAAATTGTGAGCGTGTTTTTAAGTGGTATTACATAACGGACCTATTTTACTAGAGCAGTTGACATAGATTGAAATTGAGTGTTTGTTTTGCCCCAAAGGTGTCTGGGAGTGTAGCACATCAAGAAGTCAGCACTGAGCCATCTGATCCTTTGGAGGCACAACAGGTGAGTCAGAATTGCATTACATTGTGTAAAGGTTCGAAGGACTGACTAGAACTATTTTGGAGCCATCTACTAGTAATTCATATGAAGTGTTATTATGAAATAAGCTTTAGAAGATAACCAAAAAAGTCCTGTTTTGTTTTTATTATTGGAATTGGGTAAGGAAAAGCAGAGGAAAAGGTAAGATTTTTTCTAGTTTATTTTATAGTATAATGGCTTTACTGTTTAACTGCTATAATGAGCCTGTATTAATTGATAAATAGTGCTTATTCACATGAATGATATAGGTAATATTATAAACTAGAGGTCCAGTGCACGAAATTCATGCAGCCAGGGAATAGGGGGGATTGTTTCTCAGCCCGGCCTGCACCCTCTCCAATATGGGACCCCTTGAATGATGTCTTACTGCCAGTTTACAGGGATTGGGCCTAAACCGGCAGTTGGACATCCCTCTCACAATCCAGGACTGCTGGCTCCCAACTGCTTGCCTGCCTGTCTTCCTAATTGTGCCCCTAACCGCTTCTGCCTGCCAACCTGATCACCCCCTAACCACTCCCATGCCAGCCTGATTGATATCTTACTGCTCCCCTGCCAGCCCATTTGCCCCCAACTTTCCTCCTCTGCTGGCCTGCTCACCCTAACTGCCGTCCCCTACTTGCCTGATCACTCACAACTGCCCTCCCTTGCAAGCCTGGTCCCTCCCAACTGCCCTCCCTGCTGGCCATCTTGTGGTGGCCATCTTGTGTCCACATAGGGGCAGGATCTTTGACCACATGGGGGCAGCCATATTGTGTGTTGGAGTGATGGTAAATCTTCATGTTACTCTTTTATTAGATAGGATAGAGGCCTGGTGCACAGGTGGGGGCCAGCTCGTTTGCCCTGAAGGGTGTCCTGGATCAGGGTGGGGGTTCCCTTGGGGCATGGGGTGGCCTGAGCGAGGGGCCTGTGGTGGTTTGCAGACCAGCCATGCCCTCCAGCAACCCAAATGGAGGTATCTGGGGTATATTTACTTTCTACAATTGAAACTGTGTAGCCTGGAGCGAGTCAAGCCTCTTGCTCCTTCAGTGGTGGCAGCCGTTTCTGTGTGGATTTGTTTACCTTCTATAATTGAAACTTTGTAGCCTGGAGTGGAGGCTTAGGCCAGCAAGGGCAGGCGGAGAGCTTGTCTTCCTCCATTGCCAGTGAAACGCCTCCCTCCTGCTCTGTGGCTGAAGCCATCTTGGTTGGGTTTATTTGCATACTTGCTCTGATAGGCTTATGGGCATGGTTTGTGGAGTGGAGTGATAGATAATTTGCATATTACTCTTTTATTAGATAGGATACCTTCGCTTTCTAAAGAATGATTGAATTAAAAAATATATTAATATAATTTACCGTGTTAATACACCTTAAGATAAAAGTTATTTGATTGGCTCCATAGTTGCTGAAAAAAGGTACTAGATACTTTCCTCTATGGCTTCTGGTTTTTATTTGTTTTAAAGCTGGTTTAAGACAGTTATATAACTGAAAACAATTCATTGATAACATTTTAACTTTAAAAAATCATCAACTATCCATTTAAAAGACTTTAAAGTAGGGCCAAAGTAAAAAAAAGTTCTGTTCATATCTAAAATATGCATAATATACACATCTTTTAAACATAAGTAGTTCTTGATGTTGTTAGAGAATGACATTAACATCAAACTGTTGATTCAATACTAAACCCTTCTAAGACAAATATTCAGACATAGTTATAGTACAGATCGAAAGTTTCATTATAAATTTCAGTAATATGAATAACTTTATTTTAAAAGAGCTGGCTTTGTTTAACAGTATTCAGGGGGTTTTAATTATTGAATCATTGTGGCATTTCTTTCCCTTGAAAATTTTCACCTGCCTTTTACACTCCTTTATTTTAAGAGGCAGTTCAGAACAAGTTCAGAAATAGGCACTTTTTTGCCGAAACCGGTTTTGCTCAGTGGATAGTGTGTCGGCCTGCAGACTGAAAGGTCCCAGGTTCGATTCCGATCAAGAGCATGTACTTTGGTTGCATCCCCAGTAGAAGGTGTGCAGGAGACAGCTGATCAATGTTTCTCTCTCATCGATGTTTCTAACTCTCTATCCCTCTCTCCTCCTCTCTGTAAAAGTCAATAAAATAAGAAAATTAAAAAAAAGAAAAAGGCACTTTTCACTATTTTAATAGAAAACTTTGTAATTTACTTTTAGGAGGATATTTCACAGATTGAAAAGGAGTCCCACATTTTACAAGAGCAGCTTAAGGAAGCCTGTGAAAATTATGAGCAGAGAAAACTCCAGGGCTCAGAAGAGACCAGGGACCTGGAAGAAAAGTTGAAAAGGAACTTGGAAGAAAACAAGGTAATACTATCTGGAACCTCTCTTTAAAAGCATGTGGCATCACTAGGAAAATGTGTTTGTGCAGCTCATGAGCTGAGCGTTTGCATGTTTAGGACCTTTGCAAGTTACCATAGAAGAAAGGGGCTATAAATCTGGGTTTTCATTTACCTACAGTTCAGTCCGCTTGATTAACCAAAACTATTTCTGGTGACTAAGTTCCAAGTTAGCTTTGTTTATATTGAGAGGCAGTGGAGCATTAGTGGTTAGGAGTGTATGAGACCTGGAGTCATACTGGCTAGGGTCAGATCAGGCTTGGCCCTCTCCCAGTTCTGATTTGGAGCAAGTTACTTAACTTCTCGGTGCTTTAGTTCCTTACCTAGAAATTTTGGGGTTAGATTAATACTTGTAAAGTACTTAAAACTGGTGCATAGGAAGGGCTCTGTGAATGTTGGCTGCTACTATTCTTACTATTATTATCGTTATTTATTCCTAAGGAAGGATGAGAATAACACGTAGAACCTATGCTCACCAGAACTGCAAAGCCACCCTAGGGTGTCTTTTCTGAACCTACTGATCTTGAATTATGTTGGCTAACAATATCAGTTATATATGTAACTGCTATTGGAGTAATACTAATTAGTGGCAAAGTCAGATTGAATTGGGGGAACGTGGAATTACAGACGTGAGGAAATGGCGGTGCAGTTTTCCATACAGAGGTAACAGGGTGATAGTCTATTTAAGAAAGGAAGAGCCTGTCGCAGAACTCGGGATCAGTAATTGGGGCAGTGTATTAAATAGAAGAAAATTAGCTCCGTGGGACCTTAATCAAGGAACTCATTTATTTTTTATTTATTTTATTTTTTCCCCCATATAGATTAGTTTTTTTAGGAACTCATTTATTGAGGCTGGCCAGTGTGGCTTGATGGAAAGTACCTCGAATACTTACTTTGGAATAAAGTTGAGGTTTTAAAAAAGAGATATAGAAACCAAATTTTCTCTAATTGAGAAAAAAATCAACAAAGTGATGATAATTCTCTCTCTAAACAGGTACATGTAGAGGATGCAGTTACATCCTCTGGGCTGTTCCTGCTTTTATTCTGATATTTGCAGGAAAAGTATTCAGATCATTGTCCTTGGTGGAGTCAGAGACAAGTGCGTGAAGGCGCCCGGTTGGCATTGTGAGGCCCGTGTCATTGGAAGGTGGTCGGGACAAACAGCTCACGAGCTCATGTTGTGGTTGTGGTTGAGCTATCAGAGCGTGTGCTTCTAATGCTTAGTGCATTTTGTTACCTGACTCTTTTAGGTACTCGTTGCCAAGTTGGCTCTCATGCTCCAGTATAACCTTTGGTCTCACATCATCTCCCAGCCAAAGGGTTGGTTCAGAGGTGAAATCATTGGCTTAGAATAGAAGCACAGGTGGGTGAGAAACAAGGTTGGCGTGGCTATCAGCAGCAAGACATGGAATGTCCTTTGCTCATAGTTGTAGGAGTGATCCAAGTAGAATCAGGATTTTGTAAATGGAGTGGGTCACCTTAGTCATTGTAATGACTCAGCAAATCCAGGGTCAGCCAGGTTGCAGCAAGGGAAATGCGAGGAGAGCATCCCCCGCTGAGGGGCGGACACCGAAGTGTCCCCGAGCCTCTGCTGCCCAGGAACAGTTGGCTGTGCACCTGTAGACCGCTGGGCCCCGCCCCACCACTGCCGTCCGACTAGGCAGTCTGCCTCCCTGGGCCATTGAAAACCAAGTGCTGGCGGGGTCAGGAGGCTGCTGGGACAGACACGAATCTTTTCACAGCTGTCTCAGAGGAAATACTCCGATTTCCTCCTTACCTTCCTGCACCACAGGTCTCTGCTTCCAGAACCCAGCTAAGACTTTCTCTGTAGTCGAACAGAATCCCATGGTCTAGGAACTTGCCCTCTTATACTTGAGACCTTGTAACCAGTTTGACACTGAAGCCATTTCTCCCTGCCTGCCTTCCGTACGTCCTCTTGCTTTTGTGCAGACGTGCCATGGCCTTCCTCTTCTGGGGGAGTCGTGCTTCGAGCGGCAGGCTCATGTGGGAGCCCGGGAGCAGATAGCGCTGGTTCTGAGAACCATGGTGACAGCCCCGCCCGCGCCTGGCGCCCTGAGGGCAGAGGAGGGCCGCAGGGCTGAGGCCGTATACTGGGTCACTGGTAGCCCTGGCTCAGCCCAGAGCACAGCCCGCTGTGATGGTCCTGCTGAACCCGAGTCAACCCTGGGGCATCGCCAGCCCAGTTCTGATCTCTCGGGCTCCTTTGTTTGGTGAAGTAAATCTTTCTAAAATCGTTTTAGATCTCAAAGACAGAATTGGATTGGTTCCTTGAAGATTTGCAAAAGGAAATTAAAAAATGGCAACAGGAGAAAAAAGAAATACAAGAGAGACTAACAGCACTAAAGAAGGAAATGAAAAGGGTTTCAGATGCCACTGAAACGTAAGTTGGGCTCAGTGCAATGATTTCTGTTGTTTGTTTATTGGGGAGGGAGTTGTTGATACTGTAACATTTTTGATATTCCCTTTCAAACTAAATCAAGTGAAGTAAAAATTGTAAATACTGTTTCCTCTAATTTTAAAAAAACATCTGTTGTTGAAATATGTTACTTGAAACGTTTTCTAAATCTGCCATGTTTGCAGATAAAGTGAGACTGAATTAAAGAGAGGCATCCTTCTAGTCTGAGCATTCCCTCTGCTGTGGCCATGACCTTTGACACACACACACACACACACACACTCACACACACACACACACACACACACACACTCTGCATCTGAAGTGAGCGGAATAGTCTAGATCTTAAGCTTCTTTTCAGCACTAAGATTCTGTGGTGATTATTTTATTTGTGATTACTTTCACCATGAATCCTGAAAGCATTAAATTCCATCCTGTAGTGTGAGGGATTTGGAAATACATACAGGCCTTACACTTATCAGCTGGGCCAAACTGGTGCTAAGATTCTCCATGACTGATTCTTTCCTCACTTCCTTAAACACTGATATGTCCTACGATTCACTTAGCTTGTTACCTCCTGTGTAACAAAACACCCAAAACTCTGTGGCCTAAATTAGCAGCCACTTCAGCTGATGTGATCCCACATAGCTGGGATGGGCTCCGCCGGGATGCTGGTGTCTGGTTCTCTCCCTCTCCCTGTGGCCTCCCTGTGACTTTTATCTACACGCTCTCCATCTGGTCTCCAGCATGGCAGCCAGGCTCCTGTGTGGCCCGGGGAGCTTCCAAGAGTGCAGAAGCAGGAGCTGCCAGGCCCTGCAGGTCCGCGCCAGAGCTGTCAGGCTTCCTTCCACCACATTCTCCAGTTTCAGGCGGGCCTCGTCCGGAGCCAAGAGCTGCACAGTGGGGGCCGGGTCACCAGGGGCCACACCACCACACTCATCTTTCAGGGCATTTATGCGTTTTCCATTTGCCGTGCCATGTGATCAGATGGCTTTCATTATGTCTCGCTAGTCACATCTGGGCAGTTTCTAGGCAGCCCTTAAAAGAATGGTGAAACATAAAACACTGCCTCTGTCTCGTCCAAGTAGCTCCAGGGAACACATTTGCAGAAGAGATAATGTCTGTACAGCTCTTTTCCTCTTCATATTTGAGCAGGTCTAGTCTTAATCATTGTTATCCAGAAATTGAGAAATATTTATGTTGAACATGCTCAATTTAGACAGTCTATCTAATTAAACAAAAATAAATGAATCTGTTGATAGGAAAATATTTTTTCTCTGCTAGCATAAAAATTAACCATTTCTGCTGGGGAATAAACTTTTTACTGGTCCCCCTCAGTACCCCCCACACACACACTTTATTAATATATATTTCTTTGCCTCTTTTGGTCATTGTTTAAAGATACAGATAGGCTTAAAAGATAGGCTTCTCTGTGCTTTTTACACTTTCCAAGTAAATACTTTATATTTAGCTTTTAAAGCAAAATCTTAAAACTATTAGATCTAAAGAAGCTCAAAGGATATGAACAATGATGTGATTTTTCTACACTTTAGATCACACTTAGTATTAAAAGTGGCTGGGGCATAGGGAGCTCCTGCCTGGTGCGATGGGACAGACCAGTGGCATCTATGGAAATGACGCAGGTTCCAGGAAAGGACAAGGCACAGTGGAGTGCTTAGAGGAAGGTGCCCGCACAAGGAGGAATGGCATCGGAGCTGGTTCTTGGTGGGAACGCGGGGTTCCCCAGTAGAGGTGACCAAGAAGGTGTGTCGGGAGCATGAAGAGGGAGACTCCTTTCCTCCGGGCGCTGCTTAGGAGTCACATTGGCACTTTGTTTGGAAGAGTTGTCAGTACACACATGAGAGTGTGTGCGTGTGTGTTAGACTTTTAAGTTTTATTTTTTAAAATAATATGTGTATTATTGATTTCAGAGAGGAAGTGAGAGGAATAGAGAGAGAGAAAAATAAATGATGGGAGAGAATCATTGATCTGCTGCCTCTTGTACTCCCTCTACTGAGAATCGAGCCCACATTCCAGGCATATGCCTGTCACTGGAATGAAACCTGGGACCCTTCAGTTCAGACACTGATGCTCTATTCGCTGATGCTCTATTCACTGATGCTCTATTCACTGGGCTGAAGTTCTATTTTAAAGAGCAGAGCTGGCCCTGGTCAGGTAGTTCAGTTGGTTGGAGTGATGTCCCATACACCAAAAGGTCACTAGTTTGATTCCCAGTCAATGCACATACTTAAGTTAGGGGTTCAATTCCCAATCAGGGCTCTACGGAAAACAACCAATCAATATTTCTCTCTCTCCCCCTCCTCCATCCTTCCCTCTCTCCCTTCCCTCCCTGACCCACCCTCTTCCTCTCTTTCTCTTTGTGACTCAATAAAAACAGCCACCCAAAAATTTAAAAAACAACAACAAACAGCCCAGTTGGTGTGGCTCGGTGATTGAGCATTGATCAATGAACCAAGTGGTCACAGTCCAGTTCCTGATTAGGGCTCATGCCCAGGTTGCAGGCTTGATCCCCAGTGTGGGATGTACAGGAGGCAGCCTATCAATGATTCTCATCATTGATGTTTCTATCTCTATCTTCCTTTTCCTTCCTCTCTGAAATAAATAAAAGTATATATTTTAAATAAGTAATAAAAGAATCAATTAAAAAAATCCTAAAAAAAGAAAAGAAAGGAAGAAGAAGAAGAGAGGCCATTTGCATTTTGAATGAGAACCAGTGGTCAGACTATACTCCTGTCTTAAACCTCCCAGAGGCGCTCCTTGAAGTTGTCTGAGATAGAAAGACACATGCGACAGGCAATGACTTAGTGATCAAATCAAATGGCTGAATCCATGATCTGCCCTCCAAGTGTAAAAGGAAAGCTTCCAAAAAGGAAAATGACCCAAATTCTTTGCTTGTTTTGAAGATACTAGAAATTAAACAAAGTGTAAAAACTTATAAGGAATTCAAGAATTTTTTGCATGGCTGTGTTTGAATTTACTCTAAATCAGGTTTGTAAAAAAAAAAAAAAAATCTTGAAAAAGGAATTAAAATTTGGTGATTATGCTTTCATAGGTACACCCAGAAAAATGGTGGAAAGGAAAAGGAACACGAATTCCTTCTGGATCAGTCTTCTGAAACCAGGCAAATTAAGTTTAAATTTATTTGTATGTCTTATTATACTTTTAATAGCGGAGGCCAAGCACACTGGATATCTAAACATATTGTTGCTTGTCTGTCCTTTAAATGATTGTTTCTGTTTTTATTTTCTATTTTATTTAATATTTAAATTTATTTTTTTTTAAAGAGATACATTTTATTTAACACAACAATCCAAAATATTATTTTAACATGTAATCAATACAAAATTTGTTATTGAGGTATTTTACATTCTTTTTTTTTTTTTCTTTTTTTTTTTTTTTTCCATACTAAGTCCTTGAAATTCAGCTTGAATTTTGCATGGAGCATACCACCCGGTTTGGACTGGCACATTTCAAGTGCTCAGAGCCCTCTGTGGCTAGTGGCTGCCCTATCAGACAGTGCAGCTCTAGACAGTAACCCTTTCAGAAACTTCATTTCTCAAATCTGAGCACCTGCCAGCTGCCAAATAAATTTATTCTTTAAGTATTTTTATCTTATGTTACTAACATATTATTTCACATTTTCAGTAAAAAATCTGAATTTATAGTTGATCATTACACCTCTTTTTCCTTGAGTTAACTGGAAACTAAATGTATATTTTAAAAACTTTTCTTCTGTGTTACTTGAAATACCAATCTCAACTACGTTATGGTAGTTTGTTGCTCTGATTATAGGTTCATTGAAGGATTTTCAGTATGAACCTATAAAAAGTTTCCTTTTAACCTTCATTAAATGGAAATAATATTTTCACATATTGGTTACCAGTCTAGTCAGTAGTAAGCAGTTGTATTTTGCTTTTTTCATATATTATTAAATATACAAATTTCCATTCACATTATGGTCCATGCCTGCCTTATTTTAGCTGTTACAGATATATTGCCATGAACAACTTTCTATAGATCATTTTTGCCTTTGGTTATTTCCTTATAATTTGTGTCAAGATAGAAGTTCTGACTCAAAGGATGACAGATATACTATAAAGTTTATTAATATAATTGCTTATACGCCAGGTGTGCTCATAAAAATGGTAAACCAGTTTCCCACCAGTTCCTCACTTTCAATTTCATATCTTCCTCTGATCATTTGTCAAGTGCAAAGAGCACGTGTGAGTCTGTGTTACGTAGTAAAATACTAGGCAAAAAGTTACTCTGGAAGATGTATGTCTTTTCGTGGCATCATCTCAGAGTTATCCTATCTTTAATCTTTGTAATCTCAGCGGTAAGATTTTTTTTTTCCAAAAGGTGTTTCTCCTTTACTGTTTGCAGTAATACTTTTACAAATGAGAAAACGAAAATAGAAGAGCAAATAAGGAGAGGGAAGGAGCAATATGAAGAGATTCTTCAAAGAGCTGTGGCTGCAGAGGTGAGCCAGACGCTGGTGGTGGAGGGTAGGGGCGGGAGAGGGGGCCTGGCATACCGGCGGCAGGCCTGGGCTGCTCTGTGCTGACAGCAGCTGCAGCACAACGGCCTTGCCGGGAGTGGAGGCTGGTGTCCTGTCTCTGGAGCAGCCGCTCTCCTCGCCTGCAGCTTCTTCATTGCTGGCCCTGACGCTATAAGTGTCACGTAGCTGTGCTCAGTGTGCACCAAATTCTGTAACCTGCTTTCCTTACTTAACATGATAGCTCAGCCATTCTTTATGCTCTCCACTTTGTATGGCTTCATTATACTAGTCAAGAGTCAGCCATAAGCACGTTCGCCAATACTAGAAAAGGAATTTGAAAATCATCCATTTACAAGAATATCCTTGCCCTCGCCCTCCCCCCAGAAAGATAGATACCAGGGTAAGTATATTGTTTGAGAAAGTAGTGAGGCAAAAAATAAAAGTGATGACCCCTGGCTGCACTTCATTTAGTTCTGAAACTAATTAAGAAGTTAATGTTGTTTATGAGTATGTGTGTCTGTAATTATCCTGGGAAAATAAAAAAACGGCTTAGCTTGTGCAATCTGCAAACATGAATCTTTCAGTTACATATCGACTGGGTAGCTGCTTCTAAGGAAAAGAGGGAAGTAAAAGCCGAGCACCTGTAGTCTGTGGCACCCTGCTCCTGCCCACGTCCCCAGCTGTCAGTTCTCACCACCACCTGGCAAGCCTTTTTGCCAGTGGTCCTGGCAAGGTGCTGAACCGGAGCTGAAGCGGGCAGTGACCCACAGAAACCACTGGTTGGCTTGTGGGGAAGCCAAGAGTCCACTGCTTTAACATGCACCAGGGCTTCCGACACCTGTGAGGTTGAGCACAGCATCTCTGCGGCCCGAGTTGGACAAGGGGCAGCGGTGGGTGCTCGCCCGGGGTACACAGACACAGGGAACGCCCACGAGGGAATGCACACAGATAGCCTGGCTCTGTGCTGTAGCAGTAAGTCACGTGGGTGTGTCGTCTCTGAGAAAAGTGGCATTTAAGGTATATCATTTTACTGTCATTTTGTTATTCTAGTTTCAAATCCAAAAGCTTTATTTCATAGTCACCTGAGTGACATTACAACATAAACAGGTTCTGGCTTAGCATGTTTAAGTTTTAACAAGTTCAAATAGTTTCTTATTTTCAGTTTTAAAATACTTAAATGTTCTCTCATCTCATGGTAGATATCTGTGCTTGAAAACCAGAAAGAGATGGAAGTGTATAAGTTACAGATCGTGGAATCACAAGCTGAAGGGTATTTGAAGACTCTGAGCCAATTGCAAAGGTACTGTGGACATAATGGCTATATTTCCCAGCTTGTCATTTAGCAAATGAAAGCTACAGGTGAGGAAAAAAAATCTTACATTAGGCAGAACCATTTTATTTATTTACTTATTTTAATACTAGAGGCCCAGTGCACAAATTCGTGCACCAGTGGGGTCCCTCGGCCTGGCCTGCAGGATCGGGCCAAAACCAGCTCTCCAACATCCCCTGAAGTGTCTGGGATTGCAAGAGTGTGCAGGCCAGGCTGAGGGACCTCACAGATGCTCCATTGGGGCTGGGAAAGGACGCAGGAAGTTGGCCAGCCAGGGAAACACCGCAGGAGGGCTCCAGGGCAAGTCTGGCCTACCTCATTCAGTCCTGATTGGCTGGACCCCAGCAGCAAGCTAACCTACCAATCGGAGCATCTGCCCCCAGGTAGTCAGTGCACATTATAGCGAGCAGTTAAGCATCATTAGCATATTACACTTTGATTGGTTGAACAGACACCTGGATACTTAGCATATTATGCTTTTATTATATAGCACATTTTTTTATCAATTTCAGAGAAGAAGGGAGGGAGAGAAACATCAGTGATGAGAGAAAATCACTGATTGGCTGCCTCCTGCACACCTCCCACTGGGGATTGAGCCTGAAGCCCACGCGTATGCCCTGGCTGGGAATCTAACCTTGACCTCCTGGTGCGTGGTCAGTGACCAACTGCCAAGCCACACCAGTCGGGCAAAAACGTAGTCATTTTCTGTGTGCGATCATATGAAGTATATCTTCCATGTTTAAATGTTCGTTTTCATTTGTACTTTAGTGCTTTCCATTTTTAAAAATAGTAAAGTGGACATTAACAGTTTCATGTTTTTCCTTCAGTGATCCTGCAGCATATGCTGAACTAGAGTCTGACATGGATTCATGGGAATCATTTCTTTCTGATGTTAGAGAAGAAATTGAGAAAACAGAGGTAAGTTGTAAAACATTTTATAATTCTGTCAAAATCTATATGATGGTTATAATTCCCAAGTGGCTAGTGTCAGATGGAAACCATTCCTTTTTTGAGATGTTAAAAGCAATATACATTTTTTGTTGAAATTTTAAGGAGACTTTTTCATGAAAATAATGATATTTCTTAACCGTCCAGCTCCGCCCTGGATGCTGAGTGAGAGCAGCATGTTGATGAGGCTGTAGAGTGTCAGTGAGGTCTTACTCGGCACTTCTGTCCTTCAGAAAACAGTTGTCGTAATACCCTCATTTCATTCATGTTTCTTGGAAGATCGTTGGCCATGTTTAATGTATTGTAAGAAAAAGAGCATGCATTGACGATTGTGGTTTTCCCTTGGAATTTGTTAGGAAACTTGACCCTTTTCTCCTACCTATAGTCTCAGTTTGAAGAACAAATTAAGGCCATTAAAGCTGGCTCTCGACTCAGTGAGCTTTCTCCAGTGCAGATCTCCGAGCTTCCGTTTCCCGCATGGAGCGCAGTAAGTCTGTCCTCTTCTGTTTGAAGGGAAGAAAACAAAGCATAATGAGCCAGTATCTTTCTTAACTGGAAAAGCAGTTGGCTGCTGCTGTTGGCTGGGAGTGGGGGTGGGATGGATGAATAGTTGCCCTCATGTTTTCATTAATGGAGCGGTGGTTAACCTTTGGGCATTACAGTAAACATTCTTATATAAATAGAAGACTTCCTCTCCACATCCGGGTCTGAGGAGGGACCTGAGGTGGTGAACATACTGCTGCTACACCTCCCCTTTCTTTTCCGGATGCTGAGGAGTGTGTGTGTGTCCCTGCACTTAAACAAGTATTCCAGGTGTAGCAGGTGCCTGTGATTCAGGTGTAATTTATTCTGTGATGCTTAGAGACAGGAGACCACAATCTGAAATTTAAGATTTGTTTTCTTGGGAAATACAGATGGAAGCTGCCATCTGGGAGACACGTGGGCTTTGTGGCCTGGCATCTCACATTGTGCTTCTGGTTTGAGTGAGGAATGTGCTGAGCCTTCTGAGTGACAGGGATTGCCAAGCCTCATCTTGTTTTAGATGCGCACAGTCACAAAGAGCATTGCCTTTACTTGTGGACTTTAGCACGTGGCTACACCCAGTACCGCTTTATTCTGGCATAGGTGTTTTTTGTGTTTTTTTTAAATATATTTTATTGATTTTGTACAGAGAGAAAGGGAGAGAGATAGAGAGCCAGAAACATCGATGAGAGAGTGTCATCGATCAGCTGCCTCTTGCACACCCCCTACTGGGAATATGCCCGCAACCAAGGTACATGCCCTTAACCAGAATCGAACCCGGGACCCTTCAGTCCCCAAGCCGATGCTCTATCCATTGAGCCAAACCGGTCCCGGCTATTCTGGCATAGGTGTTTCTTATTTGGACACAGCAGATGCTCAGTAAATACTCCACTGAAATGAACTCAGTCCTAGGAAGCCCGGATCACAAGAAATTCAAGGACTCCATTGGAGAGTGTACTGGAGCCCTGGCGGGTACTCGGTGTATTGGAGCATCATCCTGACGCTGGAGTTTCGGGTTCAGCCCTGGTCAGGGCACAGATGGGAACCAACCAGTGAATAAGTGGAACAAAACGATGTCGCTCTCTTCTGCTCCCTCTTCCTCCTTTTTCCTTTTCCTCTCCCCGTTTCCTTTCCCATCCATTTCTCTCTCTCAAATAAAAAAGAAAAACAAGCCCGAACCAGTTTGTCTCATTAGACCAAATGTCATCCCATGTTCTGAAGAGTCCCAGGTTCGATACAGATCAAGGGTACGTACCTGGTTGTAGGCTCATTTCCTGACACTGGTTGGGGCATGTGCTGGAGGCAACCAATCTATGTGTCTCTCTCACCTTGATGTTTCTCTCTGTGTGTCTCTCCCCTTCCCTCCCACTCTCTCTAAAAATCAATGGAAAAATATCCTCCGGTGAGGATTAACAAAAAAAAAAAAAAAAAAAAAAGAGTTGATCAGAGAGAGATTTCAGAATGTTTTGCCACAATATTGAAATCTCCTGGTTCTGACATGGTCTTTAAGGCCACCGTTTCCCCAGCACTTGATTCTCGCCTTCCTGCTCCTGCCTAGCTCGGCCCCCCCGAGCTCATCCCCCCTCTGCGGCCTGCCTTCCCCTGAGCCCGTCAGGCTGCTGCCCCGCCCGGACCCTCTGTCAGGTGCGTTCCTCCTGCACTTGGTGACAGCTCCCTGCGGGAGCTCTTTCCCATCAGAGCACGCTGAGCATTCAGACAGTGCATTCGTCTCGCAGAAAAAACAGCCTCCTGAACTGAGGAAAACATTCTGATGAGATCCAAAGTTTTGTCTCCACAGCATAAGTTTTTCTCTCCAATAAATGAATAAGAAATAGTTTTATGTAGAATTAAAGATACTTATCTAAATAAATAAATAAATATACTTATCCTTTACAGTTTTCCAAGTTCTTATAACAGATATGGAAGGGCAAGAGTTAGATCTCAGTAGAATATTTTACTATTATGTTTAACTCTAGCCCATGTGGTTTTATAAATATTCAAACTAATTTCACATGCAGAACCTGGGAGCTCTCAGTGTGCCAGGAGCTTTCACAGTAAGGAACCCACCTCCTCTCTGTCACCGCCCTTCATCCATTGGGCATTAATGGAATCAAGATCGGCTGTGGTCTGCCCTCGGGAAAGAGACAGTAGTTACAGTGCGTGCGCAGGCCTCCCACCCCTCCTGGAGGGGTGCAGCGGGTCGGTGAGGGCACTGAGCAGGAGGCAAGCCGCAGGGAGCTGCCTCAGAGGGAGTGTGAGACCAGGATAGTTAGCAGGAGGCCGTGGTGGGGTGTGAGGGCGTGGGTGGCATATGGAGGCTGGGAAAACATTCTAGACCGCAATCTTTAACGAGGGGCACTTATGGCAGCAAGCGTGCAGTCACCGAGGCAGGAGAGGATAAAATGGCGTGGGGAGGGGGCCGTGAGGAGAGGTCAGCCTCGGGGACAGGAGCTTCAGCACTCGGCGTGGCCAGGCTGCAGGGACTGGGAAGGGAAGCGGTGGCAGGCAGAGTGTGCAGAACACGAGAGTGGCCCGCAGCATCGGTGCCCCGGGGTCTCAGTGGAGATGTTGGGGGCCTTGGCAAGGGCAGTTTGGGGGAGTGTTGGAGCAGCTGTTTGGTTCCTCTCCATGTGCAGCTGGGAAGGGAGTGGGGTCCTGTGAGGGGAAGGAGGTAGGTGGATGTGATGTCCTTTCCCAGCGGTGTTGCAGACTTCACAGAGAGAAGGAATTATAGAGGGAGTTACTACTGAGAAGTCAGAGTCCAGCCCTTTCTCACAGCTAACAGGCATGTTTTGATAAGTAATTAAAAACAAACATTTAATTGTGTTCTGATTTTTTCCACAGTCATGCTTAATTATCAGTCTTGGCCATGGCTGTTTCTCTCAGTCCCACTGTGCTGTGTCCCTCACAGATTTGCCCGATGTCACCTCCTGAGTCTCCAGGCCACGATGATCAGGGTCCCTCGACGTCTGCAAGTCCCACAGCGGTTCCCAGGGATCCACGCCTGGTCTCTGCCGGTGATCGCCCAGTGGGGGTTCCCTCGCCACCCCTGCCAGCATCACCCTCCGCTCAGCAGGAGTGTGAGAGCGCTGGCCCGGCAGCTCGGCCAAAACACAGCCTCCCGTCTGATCAGAAGCCGCTTGCTGCTCAGGGACGTGCCGCCCGTCCCAGCCCGTCTCCAAAGAAGCCATTCAACAGCATCATCGAGCACCTGGCGGCGGTCCTGCCCGGTTACAGCAGGTACGGGGTCAGAGGCTGGCTGCGCAATGTTGTCACTGAACAGGCTTCCGGAGCCGGTACGTTGGGCCAGGTAGGGCCTGACGTGGCAGGGTCGCACCGTTGTTTCATTCAGAAAGGCGGGTGCTGCCTTTTCTTTTTAAGCATAGAGGTGTGCATTTCAAATACACTTTACTGTGCGTGTCTAGTGATACCTCTGAGCACCAGCAGAACCGGCCCTTTCCTAAGATGCTGATGAGGTCAGTGACATGCGCGGCACTAGTTAGGTAGTTGCCTAGTTAGGCAGAACTAGTTAGGCAGTTGCCTAGTTAGGAAGCACTAGTTAGGCAGTTGCCTGGTTAGGAAGCACTAGTTAGGCAGCTGCCTGGTTAGGGAGTTGCCTAGTTAGGCAGCACTAGTTAGGGAATTGCCTAGTTAGGGAGTTGCCTAGTGATGTAGCACTAATTACAGAGTCCCCTGGTTAAGGAGTTGCCTAGTTATGCAGCACTAGTTAGGCAGTCCCTGGGTGAAGTGCACATCACTGGCTTCATGTGGTTCTGGAAAACAAGGCCCATAAAAGGCGGAGGCGGCAGCTCCTGTGACCCTCAGGTGTGAGGTTGGAGAGAGTGGTGTGATCCACTGGTGAACCAGGGGTGTGGCAGGTTCCAGAGGGAATCCGAGGGCCGGAGAGGTGTGCTCTTTCACCTGAGCTCCCAATCCACACGTTAGCAGGGCTTACGTGTGCTCTTTCACCTGAGCTCCCAATCCACACGTTAGCAGGGCTTACGTGTGCTCTTTCACCTGAGCTCCCAATCCACACGTTAGCAGGGCTTACGTGTGCTCTTTCACCTGAGCTCCCAATCCACACGTTAGCAGGGCTTACGTGTGCTCTTTCACCTGAGCTCCCAATCCACACGTTGGCAGGGCTTACGTGTGCTCTTTCACCTGAGCTCCCAATCCACACGTTAGCAGGGCTTACGTGTGCTCTTTCACCTGAGCTCCCAATCCACACGTTAGCAGGGCTTACGTGTGCTCTTTCACCTGAGCTCCCAATCCACACGTTGGCAGGGCTTACGTGTGCTCTTTCACCTGAGCTCCCAATCCACACGTTGGCAGGGCTTACGTGTGCTCTTTCACCTGAGCTCCCAATCCACACGTTGGCAGGGCTTACGTGTGCTCTTTCACCTGAGCTCCCAATCCACACGTTGGCAGGGCTTACGTGTGCTCTTTCACCTGAGCTCCCAATCCACACGTTGGCAGGGCTTCTCCGGACCTTGGCCTTGCCCTCCAGGTTGGTACGAGGAGATGGAGGCGCCCCTTGTCTCAGATGAGGTACAGGAGTGTCTCCAGAACACAGCCGGGAGGAGAGGATCCCCTCCCAGGACGGCCCTCTGCACCCCCATGTTATTTCTGCCTTGGATACGCCATCAGTTGGAGTCTCTGATTTTATGCTTTTGAAACAAATAGTCCTCGAACTGTGACTGGCCAGAATGGATATTTTGCATCTTCGGAGACAGACAGCCTGCCCTCGAGAACTGAGTGTTCGGTCTGCACAGGCTGTCTAGCCCGTGGGCCCCAGTGTGAGAAGCGTGGTAAATTCTCTCAAGAGCCATAACCCCACCAGTTATAAGAACATTCAAGTTGAAACTACTAACAGTACCTTACAAATAAGATTGTTTGCAAACCTGGCTAAATTTGGCAAAGTTAAATAATCAAATAGAAAAGCATCAATTTTCTGAAAGTTCAAACTTTTGCGCTATTCGTGGTATTATATCAAATCAATTATTTACATCCATCTACACCCACTGGTGCTTGTGAAATAGGCTGTGCAAACCATGTGCTGGGTTAGATTGTTAGGGAGGACGTCAGCCACGCTGGTTTCCTCCTCGGTAGAGGTTTTGCGTTGGGTCAGACCAATGGTGTCTGGTCATTAGTGGTGCTGCCTCAGCGGGTGCCGGAGCCCGGTGTCTGCCGAGGGATGGCTCTCCTCCCTGACCCCGCAGATAAACTGTGTGACACCGATTGCAATGAGTCCTTAGACACAACGCTGGGATGTTCACTGCCGCTTGGATAGGCTGCTCCTGCGAGTTTATATACAACTGCTACTATCTGCCTGTTCCTTTTGTCTGGGTGTATTAAAAAAAAAAAGAAAAGTATTAGGTGCCAGTATCAACCCACAGCCAAGAGAAAAAGTATTAGTATTAGTTTCTCTTGGCTGTGGTTGATACTGGCACCTAATACTTTTTTTTTTTAATATATTTTATTGATTTTTCACAGAAAGGAAGAGAGAGGGATAGAGTTAGAAACATCGATGAGAGAGAATCATTGATCAGCTGCCTCTTGCACACCCCCTACTGGGGATGTGCCTGCAACCAAGGTACATGCCCTTGACAGGAATCGAACCCGGGACCTTTCAGTCCGCAGGTCAACTCTATCCACTGAGCCCAACCGGTCCCGGCCTAATACTTTTTTGTATATGATACTTCTCAGCAGTAGAAAACAGACTTTCTGCTCTCCTTTTCACTTTCTCCTTCAGCACCGAGCTTGCTGGTTTCATTAGAAAAGTGCGAAGCAAAAGCAAGACCTCGCTGTCAGGACTGAGCGTTGATGAAATCGTCCAGAGGGTGAAGACACACGTTCTAGGGGCACAGCAAAGCCAGCAGGTCAGTGTCCACCCAGACACAGGTGAGGCCCGTGTCCTGGGTGTCCCTGTGAGGCTTGTAAACCAAGCAGGCTTCCCACCAAAGGTGCTGAGCAGGTTCCTGGCGACAAGGGGGCCAAGCTTTTGGGTACCCAACCTTCTTCCCCACCCCATTATCTCTGCAGCCGAGTCCAGGACAAGACAGCTCCGCTGCCTCGGGGACTGGGGCCGCCCGGGGCCTGCCCGCCCTCATTGCTGGACCTTCGCCCAAAGCGCGCAGCCGGAGGACAGGAGGCGCCCCTGTGAGTGCTGTGTGTGTGACGGCTGTTTTCTGTGTGAGCGCGTGTGAGGCCTTGGGAGCATCGGTGTAGCCCCAGTCTCTCCTTCTAGACCCAATTCGTGTCCTGCAGAACCGGCTGTGAATGGCAGGCCCTTCTCTGCTTTTCCGCCGGCACGTATGTGCCCAGTGAGTCCGTTCTGACTTGATTTGCACAAATATTCCACATTCAGAGGAACTTCCGAAACTAGCAGGGAAAAGCTAACACTCTCTGAACCAGAAGGAGCGCCGTTACCATTTCACATCTTTGCAGGCTTTTCTCGGCAGCTCTGCACCCACATTCTCTGTGGCTGCGGCTGTTTTAAATAAGTCGATGGTCATTTGAGGCTTATTGTTCTGTGCCTGCTTCTGCTCAGAGGGCTTTGTGACCAGCTTTTACACAGGGATTATGGATTTCCGTTAAGATTTACTCAGCTAAGGGTTAGGGAATTAGATGCATGATTAATTTGTGATATTCAGCTGGTTCCAAACTTACCAGAAAATTTGTTAACCATAGAAAACATTTTTTCCTCTGAGAAAATTAGAATTTTAAAAGTATTCTTTTTGTACATTTATATTTTTTTCCTAAAAAATGCTATTTAAAAATAAGTATTTTACCTAAACCTGAAATTTATATGTTCGTGTTTACCAATGTCACCCCAATAAATTTAATTTTTTAAAAATGAGAATAAATATTTTTAATATATTTTTTATTGATTTCATAGAGAAAGGAGAGGGAGAGAGAGAGAAACATCAGTGATGAGAGAGAATCATGGATCAACTGCCTCCTGCAGGCCCCACACTGGGGATTGAGCCCACAACCAGGCATGTGCCCTGAGTAGTAATTGGGCAGTGACCTTCTGGTTCACAGGTCAGTGCTTAACCACTGAGCAACACTGGCTGGGCAGTAAATAATTTTTTAAATAAAACAAGTTGTTTCATCAGTGGGCTCGGCTAACTGTAGGAATGATTTGCCAGCTTATGGCAGCAGTAAAAGGAACTTGGTGACTTGTTATTCGTCCACTTTGGTTTCCGCAGACACTGGGTGCACAGTCCTGTGAGCTCTGCCATGAGGCGTTCAAGTCCAAAAACGTGCTTGTGCTGAGCTGTGGGCACAAGTTTCACAAGGGGGTAAGTGTCACCCTCAGAGCGTGCATCTAGACTAGGAAGTATTTGGGAAACAAATGGGTTTTTTCCCTGGGTATCCGTACGTCCTGTGTTTCCAGAGAGTTCCCATACCTGTGCAGCATCACTGTCCGTTTCCAGTCTGGTGCTGTGGGAGGGGACGGGCTCCTGGGCCCCGGCTGTGTGCCCTGAGCTGCCCGTCCGCCCCTCACTCCGAGCGCGGGGACAGGCGGTCTCTTGCACATGAACCAGACTCAAGCTGGTCAGCTTAGTGCAGAGCGCGAGGCGGGGGCAACGTCTCAGGAGAAACACTCCCCTGGCTGGTCCCTGTGCCAGTCCGGCAGATTCTGACTGCACCCTCTGGGATTGGTGGGGGGCTGTTCTGGTGTTTGGGGGGCTGTGTCTGTCCTGCACCCCGGGTGCTGGCTTAGGAGAGATCAGGGCTCTGCCACGTGGGCTTACGAACCCGGGGAGGGTAAATGCAGGGTTCCCACTGGGGGCCTGGGAGGCTTGCAGCCTGGCGCCCGGCCTGGATCTCAGACCTGACACACACCCCGCTGGAATTGGATGAGTTAGTCCAAGGGCCGTGAAGTGCCAGCTCTGGAGGTCAGGGCTGCTGAAGCGCCCAGACTGGAGCTGGGGTCGGGGAGACCCAGAGGTCACGGGCAGGTTTGGAGCGGGCGTTTCCTCGGGCTTGGGCCCCGCTCCCAACCTGAGCAGCCGCAGCGGCCCTGTGTGCTGGGCGCAGGCCCTGCCCTGGCGGTGAAGTTCACGCTGCCTGCTGAGGGCAGCACAGAGCGCTCAGCCTGGCACTGCTGACTTCCTTTCTCCCTCCAGTGCTGGAAGCAGCATCTGAAATGCCAGAGCACCTGCCCGGCCTGCCTCGGCCGCGACCCCCCATCAGTAGAGTAACGCTCCTTCCGGAGAGGCCTGCTGCCCAGGTAGTCACGGCCCCCACGGGAATTTGGCGTTTAGTCGAACTGGAAGAACAACAACATACACTTCTGATGTAAAAGGCGAACATTTGAAGATTCTTTGCACTGTGTCACAGTGCTAGTAAGTGGAAATCTTCAATGTAGTTGATAGTAATTTCCCCACTCTAATTAAACACTTCAGTAACAGCCTGAATTGGCGTGACCACATTCTCACGCGGCCGGGCTGCCGCTGGGACCACGGCTCTGCGTGACACCCCAGAGCCGTCCGCTGTGCGTGACCTGTCCAGGCACCCAGGTGAGAATTCCGACAGGAGTCATGTTCCTGGAAACACGCCAACAAGCTTCCTCAAAGATTCTGCGTTTTAAAAAGGGGCTTAAGCAAACCAAATTTTAGTCATATTTCTTTAATGTTGAAATTTTGGCTGAATTAGACCAAAAGATTAGAATCTCATGTGAAACATCGTGTGTTTTTTATTGTTAATTATTTCTTTTTCCAAAAGTAGATTTGTAAAGTGCTTATTTGTCCTCTCCTAAAGATAACATCTGACTTTTGAAAATTGATTATCAACCACTTTCTTGGATCAGCCTCTTTACTGCTGAAATCGAGGCTGTGTTCACAGTCCCATCCCCCAGGTGGCGCTGCCCTTGTGGCTCCTCCTCTTCTCCTGGGCCTCTTCCTGCTTCCTGGTTAGACCAGGTGCCCGGGTCTCTGCTGCAGAGGCTTTGTGGGGAGCAGACGGCACCATCCCTTCCCAGTCCCACCACCTAAGACAGCCTCTTGGTAACTGGCCACCCACGGTGTCCCTGCTCCATCCTTCCGTGTTTGTGCGCGAGGTAGCGTCTGCCTCCTGGCTAACTCCAGTAGAAACAGGAAAAACTAGTTCTCCGTACTGACATACCGACAGTGGTAAACAGAAACACGAATTCTGGACACATTCCATTTCTCTCACACAGGAAGGAGCAATATATTTTTCTGTGTTTTTTGTACCCTGGAAGCTCAGTCTCTAGTTCTTGAGCCGGTCTGTGGCCTCCTCTGCCTTGTTCCATGCGTTCGATGTCTCAGTGGCGCCTGTAAATGCTTACTGCCTATTTTGAAGAAGATTCCTGCCACCTTGCCTACATGTTCCTAATGCCCGCGCACTGTCCGCAGGCAGGTACACAGGGACCAGTGTGTAGCAGCAGGTACCGAGGATAAAGCAGCTGGGAAATGAGACATGCGTTGTACATAGTTTCAGACTTGTGCACATGCCTTACACATCTGTGAGTGTCACAATAAAGAGTATTTTAAATGGCAGCCCACCGTGTGCGTGTCCGTTCCTTCTCACCAATGTTGGAGAAGCATTCTACTTGAAAACTCAAGACACCTGTGTTACACTGACATTTTAGAATGTTTTTGTTTTTTTGTTTTTTACTTTAGAGAGAGAGGAAGGGAGAGGAATAGAGAGAGAGAAACGTCTGTGTGTCGCCTTCTGCACTCCCCCATTGTGGATTGGGCCACAGCCGGGCATGCGCCTGGTCTGGGATCAGCACTCCCCTAGAGCCGCCGCCGGGCTGTTCCACTCACATTGTTTAAAGGGATTTCATCAGGAGAGGGGCCTGACCAAGGTCTTAGGGCCTTTTAGAGTCCAAATAAAGGCTCATGAGATTGGCTATTTAGTTTATGATGGGAAGCCTACACAGATGACAGGAATAAACATTCATGAGAGTACATCCACGGGTGGTGACGTGTCCTCCTCAGGACCCATTTCTTCTTGAGGCCTATGGATTCTTGGGCGGGAGGCTGATCGGTGGGCTTCCCTTTGCGAGGACCGTGGACGCTGACACTGAGGTGACTGAAGAAAATCAGTTATCATACATTTTCCATCTGATGGCCTTTTGTTGAAAATAGTGTGTAATTTAGCCGAAACCGGTTTGGCTCAGTGGATAGAGCGTCGGCTTGCGGACTGAAAGGTCCCGGGTTCGATTCCGGTCAAGGGCATGTACCTTGGTTGCGGGCACATCCCCAGTAGGGGGTGTGCAAGAGGCAGCTGATGGATGATTCTCTCTCATCGATGTTTCTAACTCTCTGTCCCTCTCCCTTCCTCTCTGTAAAAAATCAATAAAATATATTTGGAAAAAAAAGTGTATAATTTAAAGCAAAGACTAACTAAGAGTCTAGATTCTTGTCCCTGCCTAACACCTTACACTGCTATAAATAGTGGGTAACCCAAAGTAAGTGTAAAATCGTGCCTCACAATGCAAAACATTACTGTGTTCTTAAGGTATTTCACAGCCTAGATGGTGGAGGCAGGTGGCCGTGAGCACGCACCACAAAACTGAAGCAACAAACCTATTTTAGGTGGTTTTTCAGATCCTCCTGGAGAAGTGGGTTAAAGGAGGCAGGCGGGAAACGGGAACAGGATGGAGATTCTTTCACCCACAGAGGATGCTTGCTGGGAGGCTCCTGAGAAGCTGGGCTTGTCAGAACCAGGACCTAAAGCATCTCCAGTGTCGCCCGCACCAGAGTAACAGGAAGTGTGTTTAGGCGGTTTAATCTGTATTAAACTTCAATAAAACTTTATTGAAAGAACTAGAGGCCTAATGCACGAAATTCGTGCACAGGTAGGGTCCCTAGTGGCTGCCAGGTGGGACCTCCCACGGCTGCCTGGCCCATTGCCAAAGTTCCGATCCACCCGCTGGTGGTCAGCACATGTGTAACTCCTGGTCAGTCCAATTCCCACCCCTGGGGACAATTTGCATACTAGCCTTCTATTATATAAGATTAGAGGCTCAGTGCACAAATTCATACTCGGGTCAGATCGGGGCTGGGCCTGTTGGGAGGAGGAGACGGTGGGAGGTTGGCTGGCAGGCCTGCCCTGATTTGGGTCCGATCGGGGCTAGGCTGGCTGGGAGGAGAGGTCATGGGCAATTGGCCAACAGGCCCCCCCCCAAAACCAAGTCACCTTAGCCATCTGGAAAGTAAGTTGGTTCCTGAAATCTCCGCGGGTTGCCATGGGGACCGTGTGACCGCGGCAAAGGACGCCTGCCTGTGGCTCACGGGGCCTGGCGGGCCGTGGGGGTCAGACAGGAGCTGTGGGGCGCCTCGCGGAGAAGGCGGGGTGCCCGGCCCCCCAGGTTGGGGTGAGGATTGTTGTTACTTCATCATCGCCTCCCGGTTGTACCGGTCTTCCTATTCCCTCTAAAAAGTGGCAGGAAGGGACAGCAACAAAACCGAAACGTTACTCAGCAGAAACTAAACAGCGCTGGTGAACTACAAAGTCCTAAGGAGACGGCCCATCAGCCATCTGAAAAGACATTTTTAACTCCCATTAAGAACAATAGTTTGGGACAGTGGTCAACAGAGCCAAATATCAACAGCACGACGATTGAAATTTCTTTTGAGAGCCCAACCTTTCACACTTAAACTTCTTCCAATGCCACCTCTTCAAAACGGACTCGCTCAGGCCCTGGCATTTTGTGGAAGAGCCACACTAAAGGGGCTAAAGAGCCGCATGTTTGCTGACCACTGGGATGTACAAGTGGGAAAAATGAGCTTTGGCCTCACTTTGTACATAAACATGAACTCCACGTGGGTCGTGGTCCTGACCAGGAGAGAGAAGCAGCCTCCACACGCGGTCCTGGCCAGGGTCCTCCGGGCGCAGAGAGCACCGGCCACAGGACATACGTCAGGAAACGGGACGTCACCACCATGCAGGGCTCTTAAGTCAGTTTCTCTGGGTAAAGGTCAAGCCACAAAGGATTCCAGAAGCATCTCCATGGGAAAGGCAGTGCGTTTAGACCAGCAGATTATCTGAATAGGCGCTTCACGGGTGTTCACAGGCCGATGGCATTTGAGAGCCCACTCTCTGCGGTGCCATCAGGAGGAACACGAGTGAACCGCCATGAGGTGCCCTGCTGCCTGCCAGGAAGGCAGAGGTCATACAGGGCCAGTGCCGTGTTGGCATGCGGAGCAGCTGAGCTTTCAGACTCTGCTGGTGGAGTGGGCGCAATCGCGGTGAAAGTGGTGACTAAAGCTGGCACGGCAGCGATGATGTGGCCACGCACACACCTGCCAGGCGCGCGGTGCAGGTATTCACCCTCGCCTCTTCCAGAGCAGCCTCCAGCTAGAAACAGCCCAGGTGCATCGCCATCCGGGCAGGGGAATGCTGCTCAGCGCACACAGCAGACAGAGCACCGAGCACCAGCGAAAGCACAAGCCACGTCTGTGACCGTCAAGGCCAGGAGGCAGGTGGGGGAGGCCAGGATCCTCGCCTCAGGTGGCGCTGTGGAGGCGGGGGCTGGAGGTGGCCCCCGGCGCTGGCTGTACGTCTGCCACGAGGGATGCTCGTCGGAACGTGTCAGCTGGAAAGGTCACGGAGCTGTACATGGAAAGCTCGAGCGCGTTTTTGTACGGATTGTTTTCAATAAAAACAAAACAAAAGCAGTTCGGCCAGCGTGGCTCAGCGGTTCGTCAGCCTAGGAACCAGGAGGCCACCGTTCGACACCCAGTGCAGGCACATGTCCAGGGTGCGGGCTCGATCCTGGGTGGGCGTGCAGGAGGCAGCCGATCAATGGTTCTCATCAGTGTTTCTCATTCGCGCTCTCCAATCAATAAAAATATTTTTTAAGAAGTCCCAAACAAAAGCAGAAAAATAAGGATGTTCTGGGTCCAGGAGGCAAAGTGGTGCCCACGGTCCCTGGGCAGAGCCCTTGCCTGTGAGACCAGATTCCAGTGGGGGTTGGGGGCTGGGAGCTGGGGAGCTGGGGGCTGGGGGCTGGGGAGCTGGGGGCTGGGGGCTGGGAGCTGGGGAGCTGGGGGCTGGGGGCTGGGGGCTGGGAGCTGGGGGCTGGGGGCTGGGAGCTGGGAGCTGGGGAGCTGGGGGCTGGGGAGCTGGGGGCTGGGAGCTGGGGAGCTGGGGGCTGGGGGCTGGGAGCTGGGGAGCTGGGGGCTGGGAGCTGGGGGCTGGGGGCTGGGGGCTGGGGGCTGGGAGTGGACCTGACACCCCGCAGAACAGGCCTCCTGCCTGGGGTGCAGCCCCCGAAGGGACCGCCAGGCGGGTGGTTCAGGAAGCTGCTCGGTGGGGAGCGGAGGATCAGAGCCTGGTGCCAAACCAGCTCTTGCTGCCAAGCCCCGGGGAAACGCCAGAGCCAGGCCTGGTGCGGGGCGGCGCGCTGTCCTGGGTTGCTGGCGCCGGCAGTGGGACCGTCCGCTTCGCCAGGACCCTGTGGGCTGGGCCCGGGCGCGGGGGAGGTCTGGGTGCTCAGTGGGCTCCACCGGCCCCAGGAAGAGAGCCAGCCATTCACGGTGCGGGGACTGGTGAGCTGGCTGGGCCAGAGCGGCTGGAATGGAAGGGCGGGCACGACGGTGAAGTAAGTCCTGTAAAACCAAAGGCAGGGTGCCTGCTGCCGTGCGTGCCTGTGCTTTCGGGGTGATGGATGCACCACGCATGCCCCGTGTTGTGGAAACGCTGTGTGGTTCTGATCGAGGGGGGGGAGTCGACACCACGGAAATGGACCAGTGCTGCCCGTCCAGACCCCCCGCCCCCAGCTCCGGCTCCAGCCCCCCACCCAGAGCGTGTGGGGGCAGGAGCGTCTGTGGGAGAAATAGCCGGGCTGATGGTGCTGAGGTGCCTGGGGGAAAGGGGGTCACGTGGTGGGTGGCAGGGGGGGGGGGGACCCAACCCTGACCCTGCCGAGGTGACCGCTGCCCAGCGAGCGCCTTCCCACTGCTGTCGGGCCGGGGTCCTGCCCCGCTGCCAGCGAGTCTCTGCCCTCAGCCTGGCCTCATCCTGGGGTCTGGCCCTTCCCTGCCATCCGGGAAGCGGCACTGTGGTGCTGGGCAGCTGCCCAGGGATAGGCCCCTGGGGGTCCCGGCCAGCCCTCCCGCAGCCTCTGGTCTCTCAGGCCCAGCCCCGCCGGGGGCCACCTGCTGACCCATCTGGGGGAGGGCCCTGCTGCCCTGGGGCCCCTCCTGCCAGAGCCGGCCCAGGGGGTCACTGTCTGCCAATACCTGGGCCTCTGAATAAAGGCTGTCTGTGCTCTGACTTCCCCCGCCGGTGGACGGTCCGGGGAAGGCACTTGGCCAATCCTCCAGCCTCAGCTGTTCATGCTGGGTGCCCGAAGGGCTTAATTTAGACCCCGCTCCCGGTCCAGGAGCCTGCTGCCCGCTCCGCCGTGTCCTGACGTGCCACCGGCCAGGGCGAGCCAGGCCCCGGGCAGCCAGCCTGAGCAGAGCACACTGCTGCCCGCTGGCAGCCGCCCAGCCCCCAAGGCCAGCCCAGCCTGCTGGCCGCCAAACCGTCCCGGGCCCGGGCCTGTGGGAGAGCTGAGCTCACACCCTGCCCTCCCGTCCCCCCGGGCCGGGCACCCTGCCCCTTCTCGCCTCCAGGAGCCTCTGTGCCGGGGAAGAGCCGCAGGCCTGGCAGTTGGTGAGCGCGACTCCAGCATACCCCGGGTTCCCAGTTCACTCCATCCCCTTCCCACCCGCCCAGCAGGGGGCGCTGATCTGGGAGCTGGAAGTACATGCACACAGAGAGGGAGGCCCAGCCCAGCGTCTTCAGCTTCCCATGGGGGGGGTGTCCGTGGTAGGGGGGGGGGGGGACACCAGTGCACCCCAGTATCACTGCCACTCCCAGCCCAGGCCATCAGCCCTGTCCTCAGCATCACTTCCTCACAGCTGGTCTTCCTGTCGCCCAGACCCGGCCACAGGGAGCCGCCAGTCTCTCAGTTGCGGCCAGAGGAGTGACTGCAGGGTGTCTGGCATCTTTTCTTGTGCTGATTTGCAATCCATGCAGCTCCTTAAATCTTGGACTCGTTTTAAAATTGGGTTATTCTTAGGATTGAGTTGCAATAGTGCTTTATATACTACAGATACAAGTTATTTTTTAAAATATACGTATTGATTTCAGGAAGGGAAAGGGAGGGGGGGGGAGAGAGAGAGAGAGAGAAGCATCAATGATGAGAGAGAGTCATTGATCAGTTGCCTCCTGCACACCCCCCACAGGGGATTGAGCCTGCAACCCAATCAGGTGCCCAGACCAGGAATCAGATCCTGACCTCCTGGTTCATAGGTTGATGCTCACCCACGGAGCCATGCCAGCCAAGCCAAAACAGGCCAAGTGTTTAATTTTAATGGAATCCAAGTAATTCTTTCCCTTGTATTTTGTGCCTCTTTTCTTTAAAGAAATCTGCCAAACTAACAAAGGCCAGTAAGATTTTTCTCCTAAAAGTTTTATACTTTTAGTTCTTACAAGTAAGTCTGTGATCGGTCCTGAGTTAGTTTTTATGTGTGGTGTTTCCTGAAGATCAAGGTTCATTTTTCTTTTGCACGCAGCTAACTGGTTATTTCAACATGGAACTTCCTGGTGCATTTGTTGAAAGCCAATTGGCCATGTAAGTGTGGCTCTGTTTCTAGACTCTATTCTGTTCCATGGACACAGTTTTGTGTCTTTATGCTGCTGTCCTAATTACTGTCTCTTTATAACAAGCCTGGAGATCATGTAGTTTAGTAGGCTTTCAACTTCATTTCTTTTTTTAATTTGCTTTTTTGCTATTCTAGCCTTTATTTTCATATGTATTTGAGGATTAGCTTGTCAATTTCTTGAAAAATAGCCAGCTTATATTTTGATATGAATTGCATTAAATCTATAGATCAACATGGGGAGACTTGATGTCTTAACAATATTGAATCTTCTACTCCATGAACATGGTATATCACTTTATTCGAATCTTCTTTGATTTTTCTCAGAAATGTTTTGCAGTTTTCAGAATAAAGATCTTGTACATATTTTGTCAAGTTCATCTGTTTCATTTTTTATGCTATTGGTAATTATTTCATTTTAATTTCTGATTATTTATAACTGGAATATTGGAAAACAAGTAGTATTTGTATATTTATTTTATATCCTACACCTTGTTAAACCAGCTTATTCTAGTAGCCTTTTTTTAAAAAATGGATTCTAAAGAATTTTCTACATAGATAATCATATCATTGGGGAATAAAGACAGTTTCAATTCTTCCTTTCCAATCTGGAAACCTTTTGTGTCTCACGTTATTGAACTGCATGCAACAGAATGAAGCAAATGTGGAACACAAGGGTGAGAGCAGTCAGTCTTACCTTAGTCCTCACCTTGGGCTGAAAACACTTAGTAGTCTACCACTAAGGATAACATAAGCTCTAGGTTTTCCATCGCTGCCCTTCGTCAGATTCCGCTTTTATATCCCTAGTTTGCTGAGAGTGTTTTACATCAGAAATCAACATTGGATCTGTCAAGTGCTGTTTCTGCATTAGTTTGGGAGATCGTAGAGTTTTCCCTTTTTAGTCTGTTAATATGGTAAAATATTATGTCCATGGGTTTTCAAGTAAATACATTTACATTGGGATAAGCCCAGATGGCCATCCTTTTTGTATTATTGCTGAATTCAGTGTTTTAACTTGTCTTAGAATGTCTGCATGGATGCCCATGAGGAATATTAGTCTGTATTACCTTTTATTGTAATGTCTTCCTCTGGTTTTGAAAACAGGGTGGTTTTTTGCCGAAACCGGTTTGCTCAGTGGTAGAGTGTCGGTCTGCGGACTGAAAGGTCCCATGTTCAATTCCGGTCAAGGGCATGTACCTGAGTTGCGGGCACATCCCCAGTAGGGGGTGTGCAAGAGGCAGCTGGTCGATGTTACTCTTTCATCAATGTTTCTAGCTCTCTCCCTTCCTCTCTGTAAAAAAAAATCAATAAAATATATTTAAAAAAAAAAAAAAAGAAAGAAAGAAAGAAAGAAAGAAAAGAAAACAGGGTGGTTTTTGGCCTTAGGAAGTGAGTTCAGAAGCAGTCCCTGTTAGTGCTCACATGGGCAGCACATGCCCTAACACCGAAACAAGACGGAGAAGATTAGCAGGCCCCTGAGCAAAAAAAAAAAAAAAAAAAAAGTCCGCTCTTCTTTGCTTTTCTGAAAGTGTTTGCATAGAATTGGTAGCACTTCTTTCATGAAGGTTTGGTGCAATTCATTTTTAAACCCATCTGGGCCTATAATGTTGTGTGTTCATTTTTATTTAACTCAATATTTTTTTTAATTCTGATTTTCTCTTTGACCCATAGGTTACTTAAAAGGACATGATTTAGTTTCCAAATATTTAAGGGTTTTTAGCTATCTTTCTGTTATTGATTGCTACTTTAATTCCAGGCGTCAGCATACATACTTTGTATGATTTGATTCCTTTAAAAATTATGAAGAATTGTTTTATGACCCACAGTATGTTCTGCGTTGGCAAATGTTCCGAGTGCACTCAGAGTGTGTACCCCCCCAGCCGGCAGTTGAGCGTCAACCTATGAACCAGGAGGTTGTGGTTCCATTTCTGGCCAGAGCACATGCGGGGCTCTGGGCGTCATCCCAGTAGGGGGCGTGCAGGAGGCAGCCGGTCCATGATTCTCTCCTCATTGATGTTTCTGCCTCTCTCTCCCTCTCTCCCCCTCTCCCTTCCTCTCTCTAAAACCATTAAAAACATTTCTTTAAAAAGAAGAAAGGAAAGAGCAGGCGCTCGCTGGGCCTTGCTAGGTGTGGGGTGTGGGCTCAGGCAGGGCTCGGGATGGACACCTGGCCTCAGGTGTGTCCGGCACCTGGCGCCGCCCGCGGGGACAGGAGCGGGTCACCCAGCCCCGTGTGAGTGGAGGAGGCGTCATGTCCTCACTTCGAGGCCCGAGGACGTCCCTGCGCGTTTCCACATTCTTTCCCCTCGAGCAGCCCAGCCGAGGATTTTAGATTTCTTCCAACTCTGCGGTCCTGGAGTTCCACCCATACCCTTACCCCCCCCACCCCCCTCCCGCAGGACCTGCTGCCCAGGGCAGAGACAGCTGCACGTGCAGGACACCAGTGTCTGCCGCTCAGACCGGACCCTCCACGGGGGACCAAGCCCCTCCGGGAGCAGAGCGCCTGATACGCTTTCCCACCGGGCAGCGCCCGCACCCCCAGCTGGGGAGGGGACAGCGGGAGGCTGGGCTCTGGCCTGGGAGCTGGCCCCGTGCTCTGCGGCCTGCTCCTTCCCTCTGCTCCCCAGCCCCGGCCTCCCTGCCTCCCTGCCTCCCTCTCTGCCTCCCTTCCTCCCTGCTTCCTTCCCTCTCTGCCTCCCTCCTTCCCTCCCTGCCTCCCTCTCTCCCTGCCTCCCTGCCTCCCTGCCTCCCTGCCTCCCTCCCTCCCTTCCTCCCTGCTTCCTTCCCTCTCTGCCTCCCTCCTTCCCTCCCTCCCTGCCTCCCTGCCTCCTTCTTCCCTCCCTACCTCCCTGCATCCCTCCTTCCCTCCCTGCCTCTCTCCTTCCCTCCCTGTCTCCCTCCCTCCCTGCCTCCCTGTTTCCCTTCCTCCCTGCCTCCCTCTCTCCCCCCCCTGCCTCCCTCCTTCTTCCCTCCCTGCCTCCCTCCCTCCCTGCCTCCCTGTTTCCCTTCCTCCCTGCCTCCCTCTCTCCCCCCGTCTCTCTCCTTTCCTCCTTTCCTCCCTGCCTCCCCGCCTCTCTCCCTGCCAGGGCCTCCTCTGGTCTGGAGCTGCGCTGTGGACAGTTTGGGGGGGGGGGGGGGAGTCTGCTCATTTGCAGAGCCAGAGCCAGGCTTGGAGGGAGGGGCCGGGAGGGGCTGGCCCACAGAACAGAAGGGAGAGCACAGGCTCAGAGCGGTGCTGGACCCCATCCCCTCCTGCCAGCGGCACCTCACTGGCCCCAAACAGGCTCCTCCTGAGGAGCGGCAGAGGGAACTGGCTGCGGCCACACCTGACGTGCGCAGGACGCCCGTGGCTCCTGTGGCCTCGGGCTGTGGCTGTGGCAGTGGCTGTGTAGGAAGCAGGAGGTGGCGAGGTCATCACGCGATGGCCCTGGGTCGCACACGCCCGAATCAACGGCAAACACACAGGGGCTTTACATGACTGAACCCCAGACAGCCACGGCCCGGGTCTGTGCTGTGCCCCCACAGCCCGCAGAGGCGTGTGCGTGCGTGCGTGTATGTGTGTGCGTGTGTCTCTGTGTGTGTGTGTGTGTGTGTGTGTATGAGTGAGTGAGTGTGTGTGTGTGTGTGTATGTGGTACGTGTGTGTGTGTGTGTATATGTGTGTATATGTATGTGTGTGTGTGTCTCTGTAGGTGGGGGGGTGAGAGCTGAGTGCCTAGCGTTTCTGTTGAGTGAGCGTCACTCCGGCCCGAGGTGGTGCTGCCCCAGGACCAGGCAAGCCCTCGGAGTGTCCGAGGGGCCATCCAGGTGGGAGCTAGCGGCCGATGGCTCTGTGACTCAGTGGGACTCAGTGGGACTCGGCGCACACAGGCGGAGTCGGGCTCGGTGCTTCTCAGCAGGACCAGGATCCCGGGACCAGCTGGGTCGGACTTCGGGGTGAGATCCATGTCACAGACTGAATCCTGCTCCCCCCACATTCAGCCTTCACCCACGTGACTGCATTAGGAAACAGGGCCTTTGGGGGCAGTTGGGGTTAAACGAGGCCGTCACGCAGGACCCCCGTCCAATGGGACCACAGTCTCTTATGGGGCCGGAGCAAACCAGTGCAACCAGCACCAGCTCTTCACCTTTTTAAAGGAACTGTGCCCTAACCGGTGTTGCTCAGTGGATAAGAGCATCGGCCTGCGGACTGAAGGGTCCCAGGTTCGATTCCGGTCAAGGGCATGTACCTTGGTTGTGGGGATATCCCCAGTAGGGGGTGTACAGGAGGCAACTGATCAACGATTCTCTCTCATCGATGTTTCTAACTCTCTATCCCTCTCCCTTCCTCTCTGTAAAAAATCAATAAATACGTTAAAAATAATAATAATAAAGGAACTATGGCTCCTCATGAGCTTTGCATCTTCGAACACAATGCAGAGCCTGGGGTAGCGGGAAGCTCTGTGTCAGTTTTGGAAGCATAAACAACAGTGTTGATGATTGTAATCTCTGGACGAGATATAGCTCTCCATTTAGAGCATTTTACATGTCATCAATATTTTTTTTAATATATTTTTTTATTGATTTTTTACAGAGAGGAAGGGAGAGGGATAGAGAGCCAGAAACGTCGATGAGAGAGAAACATCGACCAGCTGCCTCTTGCATACCCCTCACTGGGGATGTGCCCGCAACCAATGTACATGCCCCTGACCGGAATCGAACCCGGGACCTTTCAGTCCGCAGGCCGATGCTCTACCACTGAGCCAAACCTGTTTTGGCAACATGTCATCAATATTTTTATAGTTTTCACTTGGGCTTTCAAATCTTTCATCCAGTGTAGCCCTAAATATTCGATGTATTTTGATTCTATTGAAAATGCTATTCTTTAAACTTTATTTCCTAGTGTTTTTGATGGCTCACAGAAATATAACTTTTGTATTTTGACCTTGTATCCTGTAATCTTGATAAATGATATTAATTCTAGTATTTTTTTATTCCTTAGATGCTTCTATGTAGACCATTGTTTCAGCAAATAGACAATTGTACTTCTTCCCTTCAATCTTATGCCTTTATTATTATTTAATACCTGGGACCTCTAGTACAAGACAGTCTGCCCTTGTCCCCTGTTTTAGGGTGAAAGTAAGCTTTTCACCAGTAAATGTGCTGTTAGCTACAGGTGTTCCACAGTTGCCCTTTATCCAGTTAAGGAAATTTCCTAGTTTGGTGATAGTTTTTAAAAATTATTAATATATGTTGCATCTCATTGATTTTTTTAGTGATCGTTTGATTTTTTTCCTTTTAGTGTGTATATACATTTTGGGAGGATACCCTGTATTTAATATATATGAGACCTTTCCAATTTTCCATTTCTTTTTGAGTCAGTTATGAGAATTTGTGTCTTTCAAGGACTTTTTCTGGTTCATCTTAAGATGTGGAATTTATTGGTATGAAATTATTTCAATATTTTCTCATTATCCTTTTAATATCTAAAGAGCCTGTGGATGTTTTATTCATGTCTAATATTGGTTATTTGTCTTTTCTTCTTCATTAGTAATGCCAGTTTAACAATTTTTCTCATCTTTTCAAAGAACCAGCTTGTGACTTTGTTATTTTTTCTGGTGTTTATTGCTGCTCTTTTCCTAGCTTCTTTGGTTTTGAACAACTGGTTTTGAACTTAACTGTCTTTTCTACTTGCATTTAAATTATAAATTTCGCCCTAAAGTGATCTGTTGCTCAGTTATTGAATTATTGCGATCTACAGGAATGTAATCCCATTGTGACTTGAGAGCGGACTTTGTGTGATGGAATCCTTCCCGATGTGCTGAGATGGAGGCCGAGGCCGATGAACGGGCTTGGGAGTCACCGTCCCGGGGGGATGGGCCTCTCGGGGTGAGGGTGCCCCGGAGCTCGGGCCGCTGGAGCGGAGTGTGAGTGTGAGGCCCAGAGCCAGCATGGAGGCTGGGAGGGGGCAAGGAGGCGGGAGTGCCAACCAGTGGGAAGGGGGTCCATGACCCCTCCCAGCAGGTGATCTGGAGAGGGATGAGGTGCTTTTGGTTGTTACCACGACTGGGAGTCAGTGGTGACAGCCAGGGGCCTGGGAGACGTGCCGGGAGCCAGGAAATTCCGGAGGGAGGACTGGCCCCTGGCCCCCGAGACTCTCAAGTCCCGCCAAGCTCAGCCTGAGCGTCGGTGCTGCGAGCCCGGTGCAGGCAGCATCGCCTGTGAAACTGTCTAGCAGCCATGTTACAAAGGTAAAAAGAAGCAAGTGAAGTTCTTTGAGCGATGTGTTTTATTTAATCCGGTATATCAACAGTATTATTTCAACATACAATCGATGTAAACATTCTTAATGAGACTTATTACTTATTAATAATCGTCAGTCCAGCCTTAGCCTATTTGGCTCCATGAATAGAGCGTCAGCCTGTGGACTGAGGAGCCCCAGGTTCGATTCCAGTCAAGGGCACATGCCTGGGTTGTGGGCCCGATCCCTGGCAGAGGATGTGCAAGAGGCAGCCGATCAATGATTCTCATCATTAATTCTCTCTCTCTCTCTCTCTTTCTCTCTCTCTCTCTCTCTTTCTCTCTCTCTCCTCTCTTGCTCTCTGAAATCAATAAAAATATATATTTAAAACAAATGTTCCTTATTGAGGAAAAATTCTCTCCTTAAATGCGTACTCCTGGCTACTGTATAACTTCCTAACATAAATTAAAAAATAATAATTGTCAGTCCAGTCGACAACACCCAGAGCAGCCACGTGGCACAGGACCGTGGCCGCTGAGCGGGACGGTGCAGGCGGGGGCCTCGCTTCGCGCTGTGAGCACCACGCCTCCTGGGCACGTGCTGCTGCGCCACGGCGGACTGAGGTCTGACTGCCCTTTGTTTTTCCTGGAACTTCACCAGGAGGAGCGCACCGTTTGGGGAAGTGAGGTCACCCCACAGCACCCCATTTCCGCGGTCTGAGTCCCAACGCAGCCCACGCCCCGGCCAGCGCCGCCTGCGGCTTCAGGTCCTGGTGACCCTACCTGTGGGGCAGGCTCCACTGTTCCCTCCCGGGTCCTCTGGTTTACCCGCCTCCAAACCTATGACCTTACCACACGTCCCTTTTACTTCCTCCGTGGGTTAGAGCTGAGCATTGTGTCGATTTTTTAAAAACCAGGAGTGTAGGTAGGTCGTATATGTATACATTTCTTTTTAAATATATTTCATTGATATTTTTTACACAGAAGAAGGGAGAGGGATCAAGAGTTAGGAACATCGATGAGAGAGAAACATCGATCAGCTGCCTCCTGCACACTCCCTACTGGGGATGTGGCCACAACCAAGGTACATGCCCTTGACCGGATCAAACCTGGGACCGCTCAGTTCAGAGGCCGGCGCTCTATCCACTGAGCCACACCAGCCAGGGCTGTATACATGTCTTACCAGGTTACTATAGGAAATATTGAACAGATCCAGCTGGTACTAAACTATTGCTAGTCATGAAAACAGTGGCTATAAGTAAGGCTATAAAACTGCTTGTGATCAGAAGGAACGTGGGGTCCACAGTAGAGAAGGGCCCGGACGCGGTGCAGCCAGAGCTGGTCTCCGCCATGGGGCGGGGAGGCACAGTGGCTGCTTTATCGGAAGGTCACACCGGACGCCCTCCGATGGGAGCAAGCTCAGTGATGCCACCAGATCCGCCTCAGGAGCTCTTCTCGGGAGAGGCTGTCCTGTAGAATGGCCTTGTGAAGGCCGCCAGCCACACACTCACCATGAAGTACCAGCCTCCTTCCGTCCGCTCGCCTGGGAGCCTCTTCCTGGTCCCAATCTACTGACCCACCTGGTATCCCTCCGGGCGGGCAGGCCGTGTGGTCGCCGGAAGGCGGAGGTTAGACAGTGAGGGCAGTTTGTGGGGAAAACATGCTCACGCTTTTACAACGTTCTCAGGGGAGAGACCGCCCAATGACAGCTGGCACAGACGTGGTGACGAGTCCGATCCAATGGAACTGTCGTTGGGGGGGGCGTGCCCCAAACACCGTGCGGAAATCCCCAGGCCTTTCACCCTGGCGTTTAGGCGTCTTTTCCCCAAGGGGGTCTCTCGGCCATGGAGGGGCTGTCGGCTGCAGCAGGCACATGCCCTGCGTTGTGGGGTGAGCAGGAGGCAGCCGATCGATGATTCTCTCTCATCGCTGATGTTTCTATCCCCCCCTTTCCCTTCCTCCCTGGAATCAAAAATGTATCTTTGAAAAACTAAATGTGGGTTGAGCTCATTTAGGTTTGAACCTCATCTCCTTTTCTTTCTTTTTTAAAACGTTTCTATTGATTTCAGAGAGGAACAGAGAGAGAGAGAGAAGCATCGATGATGAGAATCATTGCTCGGCTGCCTCCTGTAAGGCATGCCACACACCGGGGATCGAGCCCGGAACCTGGGCACGTGTCCGATCCAGGAATCGAACCGTGACCTCCTATTCATAGGTCAACACTCAACCACTGAGCCACCCGGGCCGGGCTGAACCTCACCTCTCCGGGCTGCCGCCGCAGGTCAGAGATGTCCTCGTTCTCCCCGGCCGCTGCTGCTCCTGCTCAGCAAGCACGGGAACGCCAGCCCGGCACGCGCAGGGCTGCCCATGCTCCGGACACCTGGGCCCGGGCGGGGGCCAGGCTTGCTCCTGCCCACAGATGTCGGCTCCGTGTCCGCATCCTCCGGGAGCGGCTCCACGCTCGGTGCAGGCAGGCCCTCCCGCAGGCCCGCTGCCGGCTCCCTCCCCCGTGATGGAGTGACGGTCCCACCAGGAGGAGCGGGGACCGTGCAGATCAGGCGAGGCCGCCCTGTGGACGCTGCCGTGTCCCACGTGGCTCTCCCGTCTTCCCGGGAGCCGGTGCCGCCGAGTGTCAGGAGCCGAGGTCGGGGCCCGCGTGGCTCAGCCGTCGAGGGGGCGGCTTCCCGTCCTCCCCGCCTGCCCGCTCGCACGGCGGAGCCGCTCTCTGCCGGGGCTGGTGGACCTGCTGGAACCACGTGGCCTGGCGCCTCGGTGGTGCCGTTTCTTTGGCCTTTTCTCCCCCCGTTCCTTCCAGAGCCACGTCTGTACTCAGGGAACAGACCTTTACTGGAGTTCCTCTACACTTCGTTAAAGCTTGCAAATCTATTGGCAGGAAACATACTTAATTTTATAATTTTTTTTCTTTCTTTTTTTTGTTTGCTGTAAATAGTTTTATTTTTTATTTTATTTATTTATATTTTTAACATATTTTATTGATTTTTTACAGAGAGGAAGGAAGGGAGAGAGATAGAGAGCTAGAAACGTCGATGAGAGAAACCTCGACCAGCTGCCTCTGGCACACCCCCCACTGGGGATGCGCCCGCAACCAAGGTACATGCCCTTGACCGGAATCAAACCCAGGACCTTTCAGTCCGCAGACCGACGCTCTACCACTGAGCCAAACCGGTTTCGGCAATAGTTTTATTTTTTAAATATATATATTATTGATTTTTTTTACAGAGAGGGACAGAGTTAGAAACACTGATGAGAGGGAAACAACCAGCTGCCTCCTGCACACCTCCACACCGGGGATGTGCCCACAACCAACGTACATGCCCTTGACCGGAATCGAACCTGAAACCCTCTGTCTGCAGGCCAGCGCTCTATCCACTGAGCCAAACCGGTTAGGGCGTAAATAGCTTTATTGCTTCCCTTGGGTCCAAGGCTTGGGGGAGGGCCCAGGGGGGTTAACGGGCTGCCTCCTGGCTGCAGGGAGAGGCCCGGGCAGGAGCCCGCAGCCCGTGGAGGGGACCAGGTGTGGCCCATCTTCTCCCTGAGCTTCCCCTGCCCAGCGGGGAGCGCTCTGCAGGGAGTCACGGAGTGGGGGTCTGGGCGGGCGGAGCCCAGGCTGCAGGTCCACAGGGGCCTGGCCAGGTCTCCAGGGCCACGCGGCTCCCCTGACCCCCCCCTCGGGGGCAAGGGGGATCATTCTGACGAATCTGGGAGCTCGTGGCTGGGTGCAATCAGGAGTGAAGGTAAGACACAGTGTTGGCTGGTCTCAGGCGGAGAAAATCCAAGATGGTTCCCAAAGTGGTGGCTAGGAGAGACTGTGGCTGGAAGAAGGGGCGTCCTGAATCTGTTCTGTCCGAACACTGCTAAACAGTGACAGACCGGGGACACCAAGGGCACTCTGTTATAATTCCCATCCGGCTCCTTCTCACCTGACATCGTCCCAGGGCTACGTATTTCTTTTTGTTTGTAGTTGTTTCTAATCTTTATTGTTGAGATTATTACAGATGTCCCTCTTCACCCCCCAAAGCCCCTATCCACCCAATCCCGCCCAGCCCCAGGCCTTCGCCAACCTATTATCTGTGTCCATAGGCAATGAAGACATGCATAGAAGATCTTTGTTTAATCTCTTCCCGTCCCCAACCCCCACTTCCACCCCCCTCCCTCTGAGAATCATCAGTCTGTTCCATTTCCAGGCCTCCGATTCTATTTTATTCACCAGCTTATTGTGTTCATTAGACTTATTCATTTATTTAGATTTTCAGATTCAATTGTTGATAGGCATGTATTTGTTGCCGTTTTGTTATTCATATTTTTTTGTCCTTTCCTTCTTCTTCCTCCTCTTCGTTTTAAAAATTGATTTCAGAGAGGAAGGGAGAGAGAGAGAAACATCAATGATGAGGTGGGGTGGTAAACTGGATGAAGCGGGTTCTTAGGGAATCAATGGGGCGGAGCAAACAGAAATGGCTGCCGGTCAGCCCTGCGAGCCGGGAGGTCCCAGAAGGGAACAATTAACCTCCGTCGGGGAGAAGGCCGCTCCGGAATTCTTGACCCGATGGCAGGCAAACCAGTTCCTCCTCGTGTGTGTCCGTGTTCCTCAGAGCCTTATGCTGGCGCTGGAGCGCAGAGGAAGTGGGACCTTGTAAGTTCAGTTTGTGGTGCCGGCCGGCCTTTTAAGAGGAACAGATGGGTCTCCAGCAGCCTCTGCGTCACTGAGCCCCAATCGCACTGGTTTCTACAGCCTGTAGTGCTTACTGCCCTTAGGGATTTCTCTTCCCAGCTCTGGGACAATGGGCTGGGGGGCTGGTGCTGGTGCTGGGACCCCTTTCTCCTCTGGGCTGGCCTCCACAGAGATGATCTCCCTCCCAGTTAAGAAAGCGGCGCACCTGGGTGCTGGACCAGCCAGTTCTGTGCCTCCGTGCCTCCTGCCAGTCTCAGTGTGCTTTCTTCTTTACTTCTCTGGCTGTAGGACTTCCGTTCAGCCGGCTTTCCAGGGGTTCTGGATGGTGGCTCTGTATTTTAGCTGTAATTCTGATGTGGTTGTGGGAGGCAGCGAGTATAGGTGTTTACCTACGGCACCATCTCCCTGGGTTTTATTTTCTTCTATTAAAGACCTTTCAATTGAATTAGTCTTTTCAAAGTACCAACTGATGGCCTTATACATTTTGCTATAGTGTTTCTGCTTTCACATGAATTCCTGCTTTATCATTCTTTTCTAATTATTTTATTGCTTCATAAGGCATTTGAATGTCAAACTCATTAGTTCTCATTCTCTCTGATGTAAAAACATTTAAGGCTATGAATTTGGCTCTGGCTGCAGCATTGGCCATATGCAAATCTATTACTGTACAGTGTGCTCATTTTCACTAAGTTTAAAGGGCCCATTAATGAAGTTTTGGTTTCCACTTTGATGAATGTTGTATAATTTACGAGTGCTTATATTGTATTTGATTTTTCTTTTGTTATTTCTAATTTTATTGCACTTTAAGGGTGTGTGTAGCATTTGAGGCAGTTTCTATTTGTTAAAATTTGAGATTTCTTCTTTGTGGCAAAAATATATAATTGATTGTTCCAAATTTTCTATGAATGAGAAATATGTATTTTTAGTAAAATATAAAGGAACATGGTAATAAAAATGAGGAAAAGCTCATTTCTTAAATTTGAGCTTTTTGATGTATTGAGCTTTGAATTTGGGTTTTCTTAATGCATACTGATGTGGAAACTTAAAGAATAATTTAAGAATTTACTTTTCTGCTCCGTCCCACTGGGAAGCCTGAGCACACCCTCTTCACGGAGTGTCCACATGCAGAGCCGTGTCTGGGCGGCCCCACCAGTGGCTGCCCATCTCAGACAGAAAGTCTGTCCCGTTCCTGTCACTTCAGACCCAGAGGCTGTGGCCTTGAGGCGCTGGTCCTCGCCCAGGTGGGAGGCGGGGACCCCTGAGAATGGGTGATGGAAAGGCCACGGTGGTTCTCGGAGCCTCCTCTCTGGGGCTGCTGTCTCCCAGGTTACCCCTCGGGGTCTTGTCCTTACCCCTCGGGAAAGGACAGCCAGTGCAGGTCCCTGTGCCCTTGGTCTTGGCTGAGAAGGAGCCCCCAAATATGGTGTCTTAAAGCAGGAGCAAGTTATGTCTTCGTAGTCTCCCAAGCGACTTAGAACCTGCGGAGTGTTTGCTGCATGCTACACGGAAAGCTTTAGGGGATGAAGCGCCCCAGGCTAGAATCTGCCAGCTGGGCAGGGCCACAGCACTCCCGTCTCTCCAGGGCATTCACAGGAGGGATCCAGGGACGGGCTCCTCCGAGTTGTCAGCGCGTGGCTGCCTTTTCCTCTTCTTATCAATGACGTGCCCCAGGGATCTGACTTCGTTTTGTGGGAGCGCCGTAGGATCAGCTTTGCGGCTATAAGCTCGGTGCCTTGAGCTTTGTGTGAAGCCGCATTCTCTGAACCCTCACCGCTCAGTCTGACAGACGGCTCCAGTGGTCGGGGTGCGAGCTCGGGCCTGGAGACAGACTCCCCTCCAGCTCAGACCACGGGTGCTTTTCCTGCCCAGGCGGCTGTGGAGCCTCGTGTCCGGAGTTATTTATAGTGTCAGGGGCTTCCCTGCGAGCATCCCCAGGGCGTTCGCGTGCCGGTTCCTCTCCGCCGGAGTCAGTGAGCACAGCCTTCCCCTGGAAACAGGTCCTTCGCAGGCTTCTTCCCCTCCGAGCCAGCGGGGCCTGGAACGCCATGGGCTCACGAGGGCTGTCGGTCCACTCCGTCCTCCCGGGGGGGGGCGGGCAGGAGGCCACGGCCGGCAGATGGGGACGGGCGGGCCCCGGCTGCCCTGTGCTCGGCTGAGTGACCCTCAGTCCTCCCCGCGCCCTGACACTGCTCCGGGCGGGAACCGGCACTGGACAGGGTTTGCCTGGAATGTCCGGGTCTTCAATCACGTCATCCCTCATGTCACCCCTCCCGGACACCTGTCCACAGACCCGGCTCAAACACTCCGTGTCCGGGTTCACCCGCCTGACCAGCGGGTCCAGAGGGGACCGGACTGGGGACGGAGGCGCAGGGCCCTGCGCCGCTCAGCAGGTGACAGGCCGTGGTGGGGAGACAGGACAGACAAGGTCAAAGTTGGGGCCCGGAGGAGGCAGGTTAGATGGCCACTCCCCGGGATGAGCAGGGAGGTGGGGGACCCTACCCGTCACATGACCACATCTAGAGGCAAAGAACAGGAAGTGAAGTCCCTCGCCAGGCAGGCGAGGTCTTGGCAACACAACGGTTTCTGGACCAGAAGGGGGAGCAGGCGGGAGGGGGAGGGCCTGTGACCTGCTTCAGCCAGCCGTGCTGGCCGGGGGCAGCTCAGCGTTTCCAAAGGGCCAGTGACACTTAGGACGTGAGACTCCACCGGGGTGACGGCAGGTTCCGGCCCCCAGCTAGCGGACAGCGGGCCTGGGACAGGCGCTCACAAATCCAGGCGCGGCGCTTCGGCTTTTACGGTTTATTCTGCTTCACCGCCCCGCAGGCTCTGGAGCGCAGTGGCTGGGCTCTGAGCCCGTCCTGCTGGAGCTCCGACGGCCACAATGTGCCCCGCCCGCGTGGACCTTTCCGAACAGGGCTCTCGTGGCTCTGCCTCCCCTTCCTCCGCCTCACCTCCTGCCGAACGGGAGAACGTGACAACCCTGGGCCTGAGGGACGCCAGCGCCAGCCTGGGCGGCAGCCGGCGGTCTGTGCAGGACACCCAACCCCCGAGTTCCCCCGGCAACCACAGGGCAGTGCGGGGCCAAGAAGGGACGTCCAGCCGGAGCCCGGGCCCGGGATGCTGGGCAGAGGTAATTACTCCAAGGACAGCGCTTGTATTTGCATCCGTAAGCTGGTTTAGTAAAGGAATTACAGAGCAATACACACCCCAAACCATTTTTCAAAATTCTCATTAGCTGTTTTTTTAATTAAAAATTGTTTCTGCCTTTGACATTACCAAAAAGCATAGCCTCTGTTTCTGCCACTGGGAACACGTCAGACAGGTCATGTGACCGTAAAAGGAGGCTGTGCGCTGAGTGTCCTCCGGTCTAAGTCGGCTGGTGGCCCTCATCCACACGTCACAGAGGCAGAGTGGGACCCACAGCTGCCAGCCTGAGCCAGTCCTGGTGGAGGACTGGCAGGGGAGGCTGGACGGCCTGCAGGGCCAGGGCTGACCCTGAGGACCGTGTGCGCTGTGAGCAGAGTGCAGGATGGGGGCGGGGGTAGGAGGGGGCAGCAGTGGGTGTAACGGCTCACCACGCCCTGAACCGGCGGGGTCTGGCTGACACAGGTCCCGGGCACTGTCCTGGCACCAGCCGGAACGTATGTGGACACGTGTGCCCCTCACGTAAACTGGCATGGAAATGCATTCTGGGAATACGGCGGCACAAGATTTCATACCAAGTCCTGAGAGTTACTGCTTCAGCCACTGTCACCAGCTCCCTCACTCCCAGACAGCAAGGCCACTGTCACGTTCTCGGGCAACACGTGGGCGACCACAGGGCCGGGTGGAACACGCCGGCACCGGCAGCGGAGGCCGCGGCACCCCTCCCCGGAGCGCATCTGCGGGCTCCACCGGCAAGGAGCCCCCGCCGGCCCTGCCGCAGGGCGCTGGGGTGGCAGCCGGGCAGCCGGACCTGGCCCAGCGAAGCTCACACCGCGGCAGACCCGTCCTCGGTCCCTCACGAGCAGCTGGAGTCGGGAGTCCTAGGAAATGACGTGCCAAGAACACCGAGCATCCCGATGACTTCCAAAGGGAAGGCCGGAGCGGGCGCCGCCGGAGCAGGCGCGGAGGACACGAGGAGGAGGTGACCGGGCCGGGGCGTCAGGCCCACGTCTGCCCGGTCACTGGGGGCGGCGGCGGTGGCGGCAGCGGCTCCTCCTCCTCCTCCTCTCCCTCCGGCTCTCCCTCCGCTACACGCGGCAGAGCTTCAGCGGGAAGTTCTCGGTGATGAGGTGGTCGCCCTGAAGCAGCACCACAACGTTCACCTCGAATTCTGAGAAGACAAAGGACGGAGGCCCGGGTTCAGTGCGGCCGACGCCCCAGCACTAGCCTGGGGGTGACACACACTGTTACGTTGTGTGGAAGGGGTGCAAGGGAACTCACGGTCTGATGTAAACCCGGTTCTCTCCGGACTGACCGGTGCACCTCACAGGATGTGGGGGGAGTGACGTCGATAGACATAACGGCCCTCGGGACGGGTCCCCGCGCGCAGAGATCGGGCAGAGAAGCTCCCAGGCCCTCCCACGCCGGTCCCACAAACCCGGCGCGGTGACCGACGGCCCGGGACCGTCATGTCCTGGTCCCCGCCCTGACCTCATGCACAGCGCTGGCCTGTCCCCTTTCCCAGCCCCTGCGTCCCCCCCCCACCCCCCCGGACTGGGGCGGGAGCGCACTCACCCACTTTGAAGTTGGTGGTCTCCAGCGTGGGGCAGGTGAACAGCCGGGGGAAGACCATGTAGATGGGCACCGAGAGGCCCCGGCAGACGTCCCCGTCGGCGATCTGGATGTTCTGAATCTCGGTGGCGTCCCGGGCGTAGCCTTCCGCACAGCCTGGGGGGCCCCATGCGGTCAGAGAGCCCCCCAGTGATCAGGACGCTGTGAGTACGAGGACCACGGGGACCACCCCCTTCCGTGCTCTCAGGGCCCCGGGGGCCTCCCTCTGTCGTGCTCCCAGGGCTCCGGCCGGGGGCCTCCCTCCGCCGTGCTCCCAGGGCCCCGGGGGCCTCCCTCCGCCGGGCTCCCAGGTCCCCGGGGGCCTCCCTCCACCCGTGCTCGGCTCCCAGGGCCCCGGGGGCCTCCCTCCGCCCGTGCTCCCAGGCCTCCGGGGGCCTCCCTCCGCCCGTGCTCCCAGGCCTCCGGGGGCCTCCCTCCGCCCGTGCTCCCAGGCCTCCGGGGGCCTCCCTCCGCCGTGCTCCCAGGGCCCCGGGGGCCTCCCTCCGCCCGTGCTCCCAGGCCTCCGGGGGCCTCCCTCCGCCGTGCTCCCAGGCCTCCGGGGGCCTCCCTCCGCCGTGCTCCCAGGGCCCCGGGGGCCTCCCTCCACCCGTGCTCCCAGGCCTCCGGGGGCCTCCCTCCGCCGTGCTCCCAGGCCTCCGGGGGCCTCCCTCCGCCGTGCTCCCAGGGCCCCGGGGGCCTCCCTCCACCCGTGCTCCCAGGGCCCCGGGGGCCTCCCTCCGCCCGTGCTCCCAGGCCTCCGGGGGCCTCCCTCCGCCGTGCTCCCAGGCCTCCGGGGGCCTCCCTCCGCCGTGCTCCCAGGCCTCCGGGGGCCTCCCTCCGCCCGTGCTCCCAGGGCCCCGGGGGCCTCCCTCCGCCGGGCTCCCAGGCCTCCGGGGGCCTCCCTCCGCCGTGCTCCCAGGCCTCCGGGGGCCTCCCTCTGCCGTGCTCCCAGGTCCCCGGGGGCCTCTCTCTGCCCGTGCTCCCAGGGCCCCGGGGGCCTCCCTCCGCCGTGCTCCCAGGCCTCCGGGGGCCTCCCTCCTCCGTGCTCCCAGGGCTCCGGGGGCCTCCCTCCTCCGTGCTCCCAGGCCTCCGGGGGCCTCCCTCCTCCGTGCTCCCAGGGCCCCGGGGGCCTCCCTCCGCCGTGCTCCCAGGGCCCTGGGGGCCTCTCTCTGCCCGTGCTCCCAGGGCCCCGGGGGCCTCTCTCCGCCGTGCTCCCAGGGCCCCGGGGGCCTCCCTCCGCCGTGCTCCCAGGTCCCCGGGGGCCTCCCTCCACCCGTGCTCGGCTCCCAGGGCCCCGGGGGCCTCCCTCCGCCCGTGCTCCCAGGCCTCCGGGGGCCTCCCTCCTCCGTGCTCCCAGGGCCCTGGGGGCCTCTCTCTGCCCGTGCTCCCAGGGCCCCGGGGGCCTCCCTCCGCCGTGCTCCCAGGGCCCCGGGGGCCTCCCTCCGCCGTGCTCCCAGGCCTCCGGGGGCCTCCCTCCGCCGTGCTCCCAGGGCCCCGGGGGCCTCCCTCCGCCGTGCTCCCAGGCCTCCGGGGGCCTCCCTCCGCCGTGCTCCCAGGGCCCCGGGGGCCTCCCTCCGCCGTGCTCCCAGGGCCCCGGGGGCCTCCCTCCGCCGTGCTCCCAGGGCCCCGGGGGCCTCCCTCCGCCGTGCTCCCAGGGCCCCGGGGGCCTCCCTCCGCCGTGCTCCCAGGCCTCCGGGGGCCTCCCTCCGCCGTGCTCCCAGGCCTCCGGGGGCCTCCCTCCGCCGTGCTCCCAGGCCTCCGGGGGCCTCCCTCCGCCGTGCTCCCAGGGCCCCGGGGGCCTCTCTCCGCCGTGCTCCCAGGGCCCCGGGGGCCTCCCTCCGCCGTGCTCCCAGGCCTCCGGGGGCCTCCCTCCGCCGTGCTCCCAGGGCCCCGGGGGCCTCTCTCCGCCGTGCTCCCAGGGCCCCGGGGGCCTCCCTCCGCCGTGCTCCCAGGGCCCCGGGGGCCGCCCTCCGCCGTGCTCCCAGGGCCCCGGGGGCCTCCCTCCGCCGTGCTCCCAGGGCCCCGGGGGCCGCCCTCCGCCGTGCCGCCCGCGGGCCTCACCGCAGGTCTCCACGCGCACCAGCTGCAGCTCGATGCTGCGCACGGCGGCCTCCGAGCTCTCCACCACCAGCTCGCCCGTGAGCGGCTGCGTGACGGCGCAGTTGGTGGAGGTGAGGTGCCCGCGGACCAGGAACTTGGGGAGCAGGGCTCTCTGGCAGGAGACGGAGAGAGGGTGTCAGGGCTGGGAGTGACTCCAGTCATTGAGGAGAAGCAACAACGGAAAACAGACGGTAATTCTGATCAAACCCACGGGTGTTCATCTTCTGTCAACCTAACTGCCGCCGAGTTCCCGCAGATGCCGCCCTGCACCCCCCCATCCCAGGCTCCCATCTCGGCCACCGCCCTGCACGGTCAGGCTGGAGAGCTGCTCGCGGAGGGAAAGGCACGTAAAAGTGGCTAAGAAGCATTTAACTCAACTAGTCACGCCAAAAAGTTAAAAAAATAATAATTTAAGCCCGGCTGGTACAGCGTCGACCCAGGAGGTCACAGGTTCGAGTCCTGGTCAGGGCTCGTGCCTGGGTTTTGGGCTTGCTCCCCGGTAAGGGGCGTGCAGCTGGGTCACTCACTCTCTCATCAAGGTTTCTGTTTCTCTTTCAAAAAAAAAAAAAAGATCAATAAAAAATATTTTTACAAAAGAACTCAGGATGTTCTGTGTAATAGTTTTGGGAAGCCCACACCTTTTGGAAACGCAGAGCAGTGTCCGTGCTGGCCGGGAGCCGGGCCTGTGGGAGGAGGCTGGGCCCGGGAGGGATGGCGGGAAGCAGGTGAGGGGCCCCAGGGGGTCGGGTGCAGGGGCTTGCTTTGGGTGGCCGCGCCTTCCCCTCGGACGGTCCCGGTCGCTGGAGATAATCCGGAGCCGGACCACCGTCCAGCAGAGACTTAACGCGAGCCACACATGCGACCACACACGTAACGTAAATGTTCCAGGAGCCACATTTTAAGAAGTGAAAGGAAACGGGTGAATCAGCCAGTATATCCAGCATCACGTCCACATACAACGTCTGAAAAGTCCGACGTCACGTTCCCTCCCGGGCTGAGGCTGACTCGCAGTCCTGCCCGCAGCGCGTCTCACTCAGGCAGCGGCCACCGTGGCCGGGCCGCCCACTGGACAGCACAGCCTGGGGCTGAAGAGCAGGGAGCTGGGAAGAAGTCTTCATTCAGCCCGCGTTCTAAAAATAACTGAAGTACAAGCAGCTCTTGTTTAGGAAAGTGAGCACCGGTGCACCACACGGACGCTCCTCAGCAGACGAACAGTGAAAGGCTCTCTCGGTCCGATGGAGGAGCCGCCAGCGGCCCGCCCGGCCCAGCACGGTGAGACCACGCACGCCGAGCAGCCCCGCCTGGCAGAGCCACGGCGCCACCGAGGCCCCACCAGGCCACCCAGGGCGTTTCTGAGCCTGTGGCTGGCGATGACGCCGCCAGGTCAGGGGCTGCAGCCTTCAGCGGGCAGAGCGCTGGGTGTAGTCAGACCAGAGGCGGGGGCACTGGGCAGGGGCAGCCAGCGGGCTCCCAGGTGATGCCAGAGGTGGGCAGCTGGCCTCAGGCAGCCTCTGCTGCTGGCCCTCGCCCAGGCAGCCTGCAGCCTCTGATGGGACTTCCCACCAAGGAGACGCCACGGCAGCTGGGCAGGGAAGGGCCAGTGTCCCGTCACTGCGGCCCAGGCAGGAGCCCCGCCTCCCAAAGCAAGCCCCCCGCGACCCGACCCTGAAAGAGGCTCCAGGCCAGCCTCCGCCACAGCCCCAAGCTCGGCTCCTCCGAGTGCGTTTGTAACGGGAACAGATTCTCCGGGCCCAGCCGAGGACAGAGCCTAAGGAGACCGTCCGTCTCAGACCCTCATCCACAAACGTAGTCTGGTAACCAAGAACCCAGACACAGGTGAGGGAAACGAGCAAGGAAAGGAGGGCGCACTCTGCAGAGAGAACCACCCCTGGGAACAGCGCCCACAGGAGGGGATGAAAGGAAGGGCCCGCGTCGGGGAGGAGCCCCAGGCAGGAAGGAACGGTGGTGAGAGCATTCCACCCGGAGCGCTAATACCGCGGACAAGCGATCAGATCAGGGCTTCTCTGGGATGCGTCCGGGAAAGGACATCTGAGACATTCTCAGGACTGAAGCAGGCTGGCCCCACCTTGCAGGAGACACTGAATGCCAGATCCAAGCCTGGGCGAGTGCCCTGACATCCCAGCACAGGGAGGGGCGAGGCTGGGAGTGTGTAGGGGAGGAGGGATAAGGGAGAGGAAACACAGCAGACGTGAGGACCAGACTGTCACCCGTATCACTGGGCACTAGAAACCCAGGGAACTATTTCAGGGCAAATGATACCACAGCTGGACTTTTCTACCTAGACTAGAATTCAAGTGTGGGAGCAAAGGAAGGGGTTTTCCACGCTCACGCCTCACCCCTCCTGAAAGAATGACTCCAGGAGGTATTCCAGCTACACGAGGACCCAGTTGGAAAAAGGAGGAAACACAAGTGAGCAGAATCATGGCGAGCAATGACCACGGTAAAGCTTACTGTTAAGGCTGCGGAATGTGCCGGAACTTCAGGCCACAGTGACGAGCTGTCTGTGGCCAATAGAGACTACCACTGGGGAAGCGAAGCCGCGGTAACGGGGACTTCGATTTCAGACACAACAAGAAGGCGGCGTGATGAGGAGAAAACGCAAGAACGTTAGGAGCCTCTGCAGAGGAGCGGCTTCCCAATGTTCCGTACTCAGAACGCCCACGTGTATCTGAACTCGTAAGGGTAGCTACGGGGAAAGGAGAAACTGGGTGCCAGAGGAAAAAGGAACAAGCACCACTCAGGACAGAAAGAAACAGCCAGCCTTAATGAACGAGGAGAAGTGGGGCGGCACAATCGGCCAGAGTCCAGGCAAGGTGGACGGAGTACGATGGGCCGGTTTTCAAAACCAAGAGGAATGGCTCCCCTCGGGCGGAGCCGGGCGGGCGCGGAGGGCCAGGTGCGGAGGGCCAGCACCGGCTGCTTTTATCTGCTCACCGCCAACTCCCTCTGGCTGTCACCCGTTTCCTGGCTTCTAGATTCTCCACAGTAAGAAACAGACGCATTCTACCGGAGTGAAGAAAAACGGGGCCCTCAGGGAGGGTGAGGTCGTAGAGGGGGCAGGGCCCATCCCCACCCACATGGTCCCCGCTCTCCCCTCACCAGGCTGACCCCTGCGAAGAGGTCTGAGGACCCCTGGGGGGTGCGCTCTCGAAGCGGTGAAGGCCCCCACACGCCTGCCAGCTGCGGCTCTGCGGGAGAAGGCTGGTCTCATTCGGAAGCCCGGCCCGAGCTTGTCCTCAACTCGACTGACCAACAGGCCCGAGACAGGCTGCGGTGAGCAGCAGCACAGCTGTGGCCGTGGAGGAGAAGGGAAGGCGGACACTCGCAGGCGGTGGGCACTGGGCTCAGGGAAGGGAAGTCTAACCACAGCGCAAAACTAGGAGAAGATGTGAGAAATAATAAACACCTATCCTGAGAAACTTCACAGTATGAGTCTTCTAAGTAGTTTGAGTTTAAAGACAGACTGCTTGGGGTACAGACGATGACCAGGCCTTTCCTCTCGGCACAGCCTGCAGCGCTCAGCAGGCACCGCTGGCACGGGGGGGGGGGGGAGAGATGACTCGACAACGATGACACCACATGTACCTCTTTGACGTTCTGTAGGGTTTCGGGCGTGATGGTGAAGTCCACGGGGCTCGGAATCAGCTTCCCCTTCTGAGGCTGAAACAGGAGGGAAACCACACTCAGGGCTGAGGGCCAAGAGCTCGGCGGGTCAGACTTCCTCCCTCTTTGGAGACCGGAGGGCAGCCTGGTGAACCCGGAGGAGCTTGGCACCAAGAGGCAGGGTGCGTGGCTCTGAACGCACGAGGGAGCGAGGCCATCAGAGATGTGGGCAGGGCCAGGCCGGCTCCGCACCAGCGTGCGGCCGGCCAGGGAAGGCCCACACCCACACGGCAGCCGCCGGGGGGACACGGACCCGGGGCCGTGAGCACGACCATGCCACCAGGTGTCACCCCGAGGTCAGCGCTGCCGGGACTCCTCCACGGGCACAACCCCCAGGTCAGCGCCACGCAAGCCCCTGGCACCGCCCAGGGACGTGGGCGCGGGGAGGGACCCCTCGCTGGTGGCTCAGGCTGACCCTCCCGGGAGCACACGCCCGCCGGCGCTCACCGCCGAGTGCACGATGAACTCGCAGGTCTTGGTCAGGTCCTTCGCCAGCAGCGAGCGCTTCATGTCGCAGCGCAGCGTGTACTGCAGGGACGAGAAGCGGCGTTAGTGTCATCGTTTCCATCTTAGGATATTCGAGGAGACAAGTCAGTGTCAGGAAAACTCAGTCTAAGAAAAGTGTATCTGAAATCAGTATACACAGAACATGACTTAATGCTCAGAATGAAGGCGTTTCTATATTTAAGAACACACGGTAAGGTTACTCCTCAGCCGATTCCCTCAGCCATCCCGTGGTTGGAGCCACGGACCGGGGTGCAGGGTCCCGCCCGCCGCACAGAGTGAGGCTGAGCGGAGGGCGAGGAGGAGCAGGCACTGAGCAGAGGCGGTGGTACCTGCAAGGGCAGACGGGGGCCGCAGCCGCCTGCTGGCAGCCGGCAGTGCCTGGATCTGACCCGGGAGTGCTAGTTCTGTGGTCCACATCCCGTTTTGACTAAGTCAGCTCGAACTGGATTTCTATAACTTGCAAATAAAAGGGTGCGAATAGCAGGCCTGACTTTTGGCCACAATGTTTTTTACGTGTGAAAGCAGGAATTACCATAAGGCAGCTGGTGGTAAGTCGGGGAGGCTGGGCAAAGGGGAGAGGGGGGAAATGCTGATGCTACGTACGGGAATGGCGTTACACGCAGACTACTATCTCAGTTCTAACAGCACAAGTGTAAGCACTGTCAGGGCCAGGGCAGGCACAGTAACTCAGTCATTCGGTGACCATCTGCACTGAGCGGCCAGATAGCTATGATCTCTGAACACATAATACTCTGGCCACTCAGTGCACGAATTCATGCACTGGGCCCAGAGCGCTCCACGCCAGTGAACCCCTAGGAGAGGCCATGAAGACTGCACGGGGTCCCCGAGGTGGGCTCTGCAGTCATACCTGCCGGTGGCGGGAGCCCACGCTCCGAGTCCTGACGCAGTTCTGTAACTGGAGCTCAGACTTGTCTGCAAAGCCCCGCCTCCCCCCCCATCGTGATCTCTCCCCATCGCTGTGGGGTGATCGGGGCAGGAGGGCAGGAGGTGGGCGTGGGCAGGCTGGAGCAGGGCACCAAAAGGAGGTGCAGATCCTGTCTTTTCTGACCATCAGTGAACACAACATCGACACAGACGGAGAGCAGACTCCTACAAGGGCACTTTTAACTGTAAACAGGGTGACTGGCCGGGGAATGGTCTCTACCAAGACCAAGCTATCAGCTAAAACTTTATTATGAAATAAAGAAGTTCCTAGCTTCAGCCCTTTTGCACATAAAACAACAAGTGTCTCCTCTCATTTAGTGGGGGAGGTGGGGGGGTGGGGGGGGACTGACATCAGAGAAGTACTTTTCTTAAAAAAAAGTACCCTTCTTGCCACTGACCGAAGGGAAGTCCCCTTTTGCCATTGTCCCAAACTCGGAGACAATGGCAACTGTGAGAGACACCCAGAACCCCAGGGCGGACAGGAAGTCATAAACTCACTTCCCCTCGGGGACAAGGTTTGTTCAGTGGAGAATCAGCCTCTGCTAACGCAGCGGCCTCCGGTGCTGAACAAAGGGATGCCTGTGCAGAGGAGCAGACAGGCTGGTCGGCCGGGGGAGGAGGCCTATCCATTACCCCGGTGGACGCGCCCTCAGAGCGCGGCTGCAGGGCGGGCACCAAGGGGCTCAGGGCAGCGCGGCCTGGGCCCTCCGGCTCCCAGACACAGTGGCCACAGGGAGCGGTGCCCGGGAGGGGAGGCGAGGCGAGGCGCGGAGCCGGCACACTCGGGGTCACGCGGGGAGTGCAGGCGGCATCCCGGCCACCCCCGTTCTCAGGGCAGCGGCCCAGCAGGGGCGGTAAGGCTGCCGCCGGGCGCACCTGGATGTTGACGAACACGCCGTGGTAGGTCTCGAACAGCACCTTGTTGCCCTTCACGAGCAGCGGGAACTCAAAGGGGACCTCGGTCCGGCCGCCGGGGAACTTGCCAGGCTTCACCATCTCGATGGTGCTGTTGATGATCTGGATGGGCTGCGGAGAGAGCTCAGTCTGCCGCTGGGCCTGCTCAGCCCCAGGCTCCGTGTCTCCTCACTGAGGCAGGCCCGGCCCGGCTGACACCTGAGAGCTGACGTAGAAAACACGGCGGCCCTGCAGGGGCTACGGTTAGAGCCCCTCTCCTCTCCCCTCCTCCCCCCAGATGTGAAGGCCAGCATGTCCTCAGGGAGAGGAAACTATAAATACAGAAAGAGGGTACATTCCGGAATCTGGATCCACCCTAAAGGATGGCCCCTGCCCTTCCCGCACGGCAGGCAGGTCCAGCCACCGCAGGAGGTGCGGGCAGGACCACGCACACCTCCAGGGGCGCTGGCCTTGTCCTGCCGCTCAGCCCTACGGCTCTCAGCTTCTATCCAGCAGGAACAAAGCCAGCGGCTCCCAATCTCAGGATCCGATCAGAACCAGCTGACCTAGTTCCAGTGTGGGCAGTGGTATTTAAAGTGTGACTGGCACTACACTGCCTGCAGAATACAGACAGACGCGTGAGCACGCCACACACAGGAGCACTGCACACGCCGCGCGGGGCCTACCTTCACGGAGTTGTAGAAAGCTTCGAACACGCCCACGCTCTTGGCACTGAGCTGCAGGTTCACGGCGCCCTCCACGGTCAGGAACAGGCCCTGGTGCTGCACGGGGTCCTTCCCGCTGACCACCACCACGCCCGAGAGCATCTCCTGGGAGAGAGGCAGCCGCCCGTCAAACGAGAGGTCCCTTCGCCACCTAGTTCGTTAGCAAAGCAGGCCTCTCTCCCCATCAGCTTGTTCCAAGACGCAGACATTCACCAAGCACTGACTCCAGATCGACGCCAGGAGGCCAACAGGCCAGGGAGAAGCCCGGGTCGGGTGAGGGGGTGGGTACTGCTAATTACAGGCCAGGCTGGGCACAGTCTCATCCCATCCCAGGTTTCCAGCCCAGCTTCCCTTCGGGCGGAGAGCCCCAACAAAGCCTGCATTCAGAGGGCAGGGAAGGGCCTGGGGCGCATGGCAGAGCCCCCCTCCCCCATGGGACGGCGGCTCTTCAGAAGGAATGCAATAAAATAAACCCTTGTCTCAGGGTCTCTCTCCGGGTGCTGACGACAGTGACGGCGCATTCCCCGAGCAGGAGCCACTGAACCCAGCGCCAGCCCCGGCCTGGCCTCCCTGGCGGGGGCGGGGGGGGTTATCTACACGGCACAGAGGCAGGCATCTCCCCCAGCTTCCTGTCCCCACATCCGTCCGCTGGCCAAGGGTCAAGGCCAAAGCCCTGGTTCACACACCACCCCACAGCACCTCCGCTTATCGGAAGATGACTTCCAAGCGAGATAACACGGACATTCACTTGCTCTCTCAATGGGCAGCTTCTTTCTGTCCAGGAACCTCACGGTGCTCCAGTGAGGTTGGGGGTGTGAAGAGGAAAAGGAACGAGGAGATTAGACAGCATCACCCAGAACAGAGATTCTACAATAAACACAAAGCAAGGCGCTGCTTAAATGACCTTCAGAAGTGTAGTGGGACTGCTGCCAAACCATAACATCATAGAAGGTTGACAACAAAACTAGAAAAAAAGAAAAGAAAAACAGGAAAAATGACCTGTAGTTCAAAGCACTGGTGTTTGAATCTGTCTGCCTTCCATTTCCTCTCGTCACTAGAGAAGAAGCTTCACCAGTCCTCTCCTCGGGCGGAACTCTGGCCGCGGCCTCAGTGTTAAAGGTGCTGGGCACTGTCTCTCCACTCCCACCTCACAGCCCTGAAGTCAGCGAAAACAGACACTAGCGTCTCCATGTTAAGCAGAATTGAAGGAGTAGAGCTCTTAATGTAAAAAGCTCATGAGCAAATTTAAGTGAAAATTCCTCTGAAATGGCTTTTAAATTTAATTAAAATTAATTCTGTTAAGTTTTGTATAACCCAAATCAAACAAAGCCAACTTTCAAAAATGTAAATCCACCAGTATGTTTTTTTAAAACACACTTCAGCCCTCGCCAGTTTGGCTCAGTGGATAGAGCATAGGCCTGCAGACTGAAGGGCCCCAGGTTCGATTCCAGCTGAGGGCACATGCCTGGGTTGTAGGCTGGATCCCGGGCGGGGGGCACACAGGAGGCACCCGATGGATGATTCTCTCTCATCATTGATGTTTCTTTCTAACCCTCTCCCTTTCTGAAATCAATAAAAATATATTTAAATAAAACAACACACACTTCACTGGTATGTCCCAGAAATAAAATGAGACAGAGTAATTTCACAAACATTATCAATTAAACAACACAGCGGCTGTGAGGAAGGTTCTGCTCCTGCTCAGTCAGGACGTGCTCAGGGAGCCTCCGGGAGGGGGCTGACGGGCCGCGGCTGGCATCGATAGCCAGGCGCCAGGAGAACTCCCGTCCCTGCTGCACACGGACACGGCAGGGAATACCTGGGAGCAGGCAGAGCAAGTACTTCGTGACCAAGGGACTCTCTTGTCATTCTCTGATTTTAATTACGAAAGAATGTAGTGGAGAGAAGACAACATTTTTAAAAATTTGTAGATAAATTAGATATTCTAACAATATACAGGTCTAGTCAACTCCTACCAGCAAAAGGAAGACACAGAATTTGTCCAAGAACAGCCCAACGAGCCAAGAATTTTAGAAACAGAAGAGATTTCAACAAGACTCACAGTAAAATGAGAAAACAATCTTTTTCTCTTTTTAATTGAGCTGTAATTGATAGGTGACACTGTGTTAGCATTAGGTATACCAGGCAGATCTTGATTACTCCTGGCAAAGGAGGACAGAATGAACGTGGATAGTAGATGAGAGTGAATATAAATCAAGAACTTCCCTGCAGACTTGTGTCCAGACTCTCGGCAAGGAGCAAGCAGTGCCCATTCCTCCCCCAACACAGCAAGTGGAGGTTCCTCACCTGAAGCCATGGCTTCAGAGAGGCCACTCAGACTTGAGGATGGCAATGAACCCCAGAAACGGGTGCAAAGCCATGGGCATGCGTGCTGTGCTTTGGGAAGAAGAGTCTTAGCGTTTGGCCTCTCAATCAAGGAGGCCTTTGACCTGGGAAAGATCAAGAGACACGGATCAAAGAGACGCAGGCCCAACACGTGTGCACACACAGACCAGGGAACGGATCCCAGCGCTCTGCCTGCACACCCGGGCCCTGAAGCCGCCGTGGCCGGAGCGATGGCCAGAGGGGCCAGCCAGTGGCCCGGGTCCCACTCGCTCTGTGGGACCTCCGAGGGGCGAGGCGTCCAGGCAGCCACACCACACGGCGCTTCTGCAAATCAATGCAAGTCTTTGTCCCGGAGGAGCGCGTCTAGAGAAAGGTCCGACAGCGCCTTCAACCGCAGGCCAAGGACGAGGTCCAGAGGCGACTGCCGCCGCCTTCCGGCTGGCTTCCAAGCAGAAACCACGGCCCTGGGGGTGGGAGGGAGCCCTTCTCTCCCTGTGTCTTCTCTCAACGTGAAGGCCACTGCCAGCGACACAACGTCCTCCTTTCTTGTTCTGGGGAGTGAAATACCAAACCCGTAATTACACTCCGGGTTTGAAGATGTTGACATCAACTCAGCATCCCCCCGCTTTCCTGGAAACTATCCAACAGAATAAGAAACAAAACCGCAAACTCCATTTTTGGCGAAGGGAAAAACCCCAGTTAGACACCATGAAAGAGGTGGAGGAGCTACAGAAGGAGCGAAGATGGGGTACACGTGCAGGAAGAAGCCAGAACAAGGCCGTGGCTGTCGGAACAGCTTCTGAAAGGTGAGGGCTCGCTGGGAAGGCTGGGCAGGTTTTAAGGCGCAGAGTTGGACCTCAATGAAGAATCCCACAAATGTGCCCCACACAGGAAGCAGACCTGGCTCAGCAGGGGGAGGCACTGAGGCTGCTAGCTCAGAGGCGGAAGAAAAGCAGAGGCAGCCGAAGCCCATTTGGCTCAGTGGTAGAGCGTCGGTCTGCGGACTAAAGGGTCCCAGGTTCGATTCCGGTCAGGGGCATGTACGTTGGTTGCGGGCACATCCCCGGTAGGGGGTGTGCAGAAGGCAGCTGGTCGATGTTTCTCTCTCATCCATGTTTCTGGCTCTCTAGCTCTCTCCCTTCCTCTCTGTAAGAAAATCAATAAAATATATTTAAAAAAGAAAAAAAAGAAAAGAAAAGCAGAGGCAGATTGGACAAGGTCACTTAGGAAACCTCAGTGTTTATACATTCATCTCCTACAAGAAGGCGACATTAAAAGTACCGGCAGAGCCCTGGACGGATAGCTCATCCGGTCACAGTGTCGAATGCAGATGCCAAGGTTTCGGATCGGATCCCTAGTCAGGGCATCAGGGCAGATACAAGAACCAACCAACGAATACACACGGAAGTGGAACAAACCAATGCCTCTCTCTCTCTTCCTCTTTCTCTAAAATCAGTAAGAAACATATATTTTAAAAATTGAAACTCATGATTTTGAACCTAGTGAACTGGTTAACTATTAACACAATAAATCAATCTTTACAGAATGAGTGCCCTCTAGTCTTAAACATACAAAATTCTAAGCCCCTTAAAATTTGGTAACTTGCCCGGCTGACGTGGCTCAGTGGATGAGCGTGGACCTATGAACCAGGTCACGGTTCCATCCCCAATCAGAGCACATGCCCGGGGTTGTAGGCAGTTGTGGGCTAAATCCTCAGTGTGGGATGTGCAGGAGGCAGTGGATCAATGATTCTCTCATCGCTGATGTTTCTAGCTCTCTCTCCCCTCTCCCTTCCTTTCTGAAATCAATAAAAATATATATATATTTTTTAAAAATTTGGTAACTATGGGCATAGTGGTCTTCCTCGGAAGAGATGTCAAGATTGCATGCTACAAACTCACGTTTCTCTGGATTATCTCTTTGGACTTGAACACAGCAGCCAGAGAAGGGAAAGCCTCTTAGTTTGTCCCAGACCTTCTCTCCCCCACGTCTTCCCTCCTGAGGGTCCGTCCCAGCAGCACCATGTGCCCCAACAGCCGCTCTGTGCCCGAGAGTCCTCTGCGCACCGAGCCAGTCCTTCCTCCCAGCGTCTCAGAAACGCTCAGCGTCCCGGGACACTGGGCCCAGAGGTCGGTACATCAGCAGTGAGCTGCTCTTTCATTTACCGACAGCATCAAATGCAGTCTGCCCTTCCACTTATGTATGCATTCATTGGATGATTCATGTATGTGCCCCAACTGGGGATCAAACCCGCAACCTTGTTTTATTGGATCAACACTCTCATCAACTGAGCTACCTGGTCAGGGCCTCAAAGATCTGTATTTTTACACCCTGAGTCCTCGCCACTGCCGTCCCTATAATGGACCACTTATGTATCAAGAATCCAGAAAGATGAAGTAAAACAGGCATTGGTGTTTTTCAGACCATTCTAGCTTTGCAGTTTTTCTTCCTAACAATGAGCTGACGTGTGTAGGAATTTTCTTTGTGGCAACAGCAATACGCCCTCAGCACATAAACCCCTCATCACCGTAACCTGGCTCTGCTGGGCAGTAAATCTCTCATTTATGTTTTTCACAACCATGATATCGACAGCGCCGTTTTCATGAGTACGTGTGCCAGGATAAAAGAATGTTAAACATTCTGGATTTATAAAAACAAATGGCGTGTGTGTACATTACGGGGAGATTTACGGCAGGGCTCTCCTCACGGATACGCTCCTCTGGCGGCCGCACTGGAACAACATAGCCCACAGCATCTGAGTCAAACTCTGGCCAAGGACACATCCACTGCGCCAAGCGAAGGCACCGCCGCCCCAAACCACTCGGCTTCAGGGCCAACAATGCGGCCAGCTATCTGATCGCCTCGGTCACTGGCCCTCCCCCCTCCAAATCCACCAGGAGGGGACAGGCAAACACCGGCACAGCGTCTGCTAAGCTCTGACTGGGCCACGTGCGGCGTGCGTACCGACTGAACGAACACTCGGCCATGCTGAGTGGAAAGACATCGTGGAAAAGCTTAACGGCGCCTCTGCCTCCTTCCACTGGAGTGAGAGCCTATAAAAAAACGTCTCTTTACCCGAAACCCATGTGGCTCAGAGGATAGAGCGTCGGCCAGCGGACTGAAAGGTCCCGGGTTTGATTCCGGTCAAGGGCATGGACCTTGGTTGTGGGCACATCCCCAGTGCAGGGTGTGCAGGAGGCAGCTGATCGATGTTTCTCTCTCATCGATGTTTCTAACTCTATTCTTCTCTCTTCCTCTCTGTGAAAAATCAATAAATATATATATTTATATATATATTAAAAATGTCTCTTTAAAAGACTTACCTTTCGCCCTGACTGGTTTGACTCAGTGGATAGAGCAGTGGCCTGTGGACTCAAGGGTCCAAGGTTCGATTCCGACTCAAGGGCATGTATGATATGTACCTTGGTTGCATCCACATCCCCAGTAGGGGGCGTGCAGGAGGCAGATGATCGCTGTTTCTCTCATAGATGTTTCTAACTCTCTATCCCTCTCCCTTCCTCTCTATAAAGTATCAATAAAATATATTTTATTTTATTTCTATTTTTAAAAAATACATATTTTATTGATTTTGTACAGAAAGGAAGGGAGAGAGATAGTTAGAAACATCAATGAGAGAGAGTCATCGATCAGCTGCCTCTTGCACGCCCCCCACCGAGGTTGTGCCCGCAACCAAGGTACATGCGCTTGACCGGAATCGAACCTGGGACCTTTCAGTCCCCAAACCGACGCTCTATCCACTGAGCCAAACCGATCTCGGCTCAATAAAATATATTTCAAAAGAAAGAGTTAACTTTCAATATTGACATACACTACTGTATTCATTTCGGGTGTACAACATTGTGACTAGACACTTATATACCTCAGAGTGATCGCCCTGGCACCATCCGTAGGTATTACAGTATTATTGACTATATTCCCTGTGCTGAACTTGGCATCCCTGTGACTATAACTGGCAATTTGTGCTCCACAATAAATGTTTTAAAACACTATCTCATTTAATCCTCACAACAAACCCCCCGTGTGGGCATCCTCTCCATCCCACAGATGAGAATTAGGACCAGAGAAGGCAGAGTCCTGCCCTTCAGAAGAAAAGGACACGATTTCAAGCATTTGTTCCTCTCGGTGCTCTTGCTTATCCCTGAATTCTGAGCCTCGGCCTTTCCAGCCATACCCTGGGGGAACACCACCTCCTCGGGCTGTGAGGAGCAAGCACCGTGAGCTGGACAGGGCTGTGCTAGTTCACGTCATTATCAACACTGTTAAGTCCTCTCCTTGGGAAATCACAAACTGAGCTGGAAATACGGAATCAGGGAGTTTTTATCACATTCCTGATTGCATCATACCACCTGTAAGGCCTTCTTTAAAATGTAGTTAGTGTTGCGGGCGGGAGAGAGCCCCCGGGAGACCTGCTCCCAAAATAAAATAAAAAATAAAATAAAATAAAATAAAATAAAATGTATTTAGTGTAAATGCATTAGTGTCAAATGCATTGAGTGCAAAAGTGACTAAGATTAGAAACACTGCCATAACCCGGTAACTGCAGACTCCGGTCCTGGTAATGGCGCCAAACAATGTGCACCCGATGGGCACGGCTGACACCACCTTCACCCACCTCCCCCAGGAGTGGCCCCGCTGAGTCAGACTTTCGGCTGGGTCAACTTCATGGTTCCATTTCTGGCATCTTTTCTAAATGTGCTTTTTATTACTTGTACCATATTTTATTATCATTATTTTAGAATATACTTTTGTTGATTTTAGAGGAGAATAGAGAGGAACCATTTATGGCTGATCCATTTAAACTTTAGTAATTGTGGCATCTGACCTTTATATACTTCAGTATTCTCCTATATAACCAAAATATGTATGTCACATTCAGGAAATTTAATACCAACATAAAACTATTAATAGTCCAAATTTAAATTTATCAAAAATTATGCCTTGTGCCGAAACCAGTTTGGCTTAAAGGATAGAGCATTGGCCTGTGGACTGAAAGGTCCCAGGTTTGATTCCAGACAAGGGCATGTACCTTGGTTGCGGGCACATCCCCAGTAGGGGGTGTGCAAAAGGCAGCTGGTCGATGATTCTCTCATGGATGTTTCTCTCATTCCCTCTCTCTTCCTCTCTGTAAGAAAATCAATAAAATATATATATTTTAAAAAAATTATGCCTTGTATTTGGTTGTCATATCCATTTAGTCTCTTAATCTAGGAAAATTTCTTTTTTCATGACATTGACATTTAAAAATATATATATTTTTATTCATTTCAGAGAGGAAGGGAGAGGGGGAGAGAGATAGAAACATCAATGATGAGAGAATCATGGATGGGCTGCTTCCTGTACGCCCCCCACTGGGGATTGAGCCGCAACCCGGCCTGTGCCCAGATCAGGGACCAAACGGTAACCACCTGGTTCATGTGTTGACACTCAATCGTGGAGCCACAACGGCCAGGCAGATGACGACATTTTTGAAGAATCCAGACCAGTTACTTCATAGAATATCCCTAATTCTGGATGTGCTGGTTGTTTCCTTATGAACTGATGTAGGTTCTCTTTGGCAGGAATACTGCATAGGTAAGTGAACCCTGTTCTATAGCCGAATGTATGCCAGTCTCACTAGTGGTGACAGTAAGGTGTGGTGGTCACTGTTGGGCTTGATTAGGGAGATGCCTACCAGATCCTTTCATTGTAAACGTGCTTTCCTTTGCAATTCAGGTGACTATTAGTTGTGTAAATATCAGGTGTCCCACTACCTCTGCACCCAAAGCTTTTAGCATCCACTCATGACCTTTGCCTGGTATTTTATCCTACCTTTTTAAAAATATATATATTTTATTGATTTTTTTACAGAGAGGAAGGGAGAGAGACAGAGCTAGAAACGTAGAGAGAGAAATGTGAATCAACTGCCTCTTGCACACCCCCCACCGGGGATGTGCCCGCAACCAATGTACATGCCCCTGACCGAAATTGAACCTGGGACCTTTCAGTCCGCAGACCAAGGCTCTACCAAACCGGTTTCGGCTCTCCTAGCCCTTTTAAGACCCCGCTGCATTCATGTGACTGATCGCTACTCTCAATTTTATCCCAGAGTGAGAGCAACTGGGATTTGGACCCTGGCTGCACAATGGAATCGCTGGTATCGCTGGGGAGGGACCTGGACAATCACATTAAAAAAATAACCACCAAAAAACCCAGGTGATGGATCCTGATGAAAAGTGAGGGTTGGTGATCCCCGAGGTAGAGGAACCTTGCAACAGTTTCATTCTGCAAATAGAAAACTGAGGCCCGAGGAGGTTAAGCGGCCAGTGGCACAGAACTCAATGGCATAGTTAAGATTTTTTTTTGCTTGCATTTTAATATGCCATTCTTTCTGTATGCTATTCCAAGAACAAAACCAGAGAAATGAGTAACTTTTGTAGAGTGTCAGAGCTGACCACAGCCGGAAGTGCATCCTTCTGTTTCCAGGGTGTATTCTGCCTTTCTTCATTAGATCTCTGCAGAGGAGCGAGGTCTCCGTGCTCCCCGCGACAGGGAGGAGCACCGCAGCCCGGCGCCGGCCCCTCGGCCCGCACGCCCCCCGCGCCCGTCGGCCACTCTTCCGGGGGCGGGGGCCCTGGGTGGGCAGCCAGCGGCGCGCCCCGCCCCGCCCAGGGGCCCCCGGAGGCGCGTGGAATCCTGGAAATGACAGAGCCTGCAGGCCCGCCCACCCCACTTACCCCGGCGTGATAGACCTTGTTCGCTCTCTTAATCTTAATGTCCAGGGAGGTCCCCATCCCGCACTCGCCGCGGCAGGCGCCACTTCCGGCCGCACGTGACCCGAGGAGAAGCCGGGAGGACCCGCCCCGCCCGCACGGGCCCCACCCCTTTCTTGTCTCCCTGGGCAGTTGCATCACGTGACCTCGCGCCGGATGCCGGACGATTCCCCGCCTTCCTCCTTCCGGCGCAGGGGCGTGCTGAGGCGGGGGACCATCACTCTTCGTCACGCCCCCGCCGGGCGTGAGGGGCGGGACTAAAGCAGCCCCGCCCCTTCCTGAAAACCCAGTCATAACGCCGGAGATGCCCTCCTTCTCGCCCGCTTACTTCAAGGTTGGAGGAGGGCTCTCCCGGCGTGCGCCGCGTTGGGGGCGGTGCCGGAGACGCGTCGCGGGAACGGCCGGCGCCTGGGAGCCGCGGCTCCCGTCATGCCGTGCGCGCAGAGCCGCCGCACCAGTGAGTTGGCTGGAAGGCACGTCGGCGGGGCGGTGCGTTCCCTCCCTGTCTTCCCCCTCGTCCTCTCCACACACCCCCCCCCCACGGTCTCCCGGGGGTTCGGAGGGCCCCGCACTCAGGACTGTGAAGCGCCGCTGGACGGGTGTCGGCGGCCCCAGCCCCGCCGCCGGGCCCGGGGCCAAGGTCTCGGGGAGCGCAGTGACCTCGCCCCCTCCGAGCCGCGGCGCGGGTCCCCGGGCCCGGGGGCTTGTGGGTACGCCCCCTGCGCGCCCGGGGCGGGTGTTGAATATTCATATCCGTGCGCGGCGCTGGGAACCAAAGCCGGGCGGACCTGCCCGTCTCCGCTCGGTTCCCGGCCGGAGCCGCCGGAACCGACGCAGGTCACACATGTCTGGGGGCAGCATTGCTTCCTGGCAGGGCGGCAATGCCGTGTTAGGCGACGTACCACGTTTATGGAAAGAGAATCCTAGTAAGGGTTTTAAACAAGGGCCTCTCCAGTGAGCAGAGAGGTACATTGAAGGCGTACTGACGATGTCTTGAGATGCCTGGGTGCCGACATGTGCTTTAAACTGCATTACTTAAAAAATGTCCTCTAAAACGACTTAATGAATTAGTGTCCCGAGTGCCTTCCTCTCGACAATGGAAGGCGTTTTGTAAGACGGGAGTGACGGCGCAGTTGCTTTTGAAGGTGGTTACAAGTGGTATTTCCCGGCTTCCAGTTCTCAGTTTTCAGCTCCTCTCTGCCCTGAGGGCTTCCGTCTCTGCCTTGGCGAGATCTTCCTGCCAACTCCAACTCAGCAAATCTGAAGCAATCCATTAGGGACTTAGTCATCTCAGCCTGCCTGTTTGCAATTCAGGAGGTGGATCCCTCCCCCTCCACCAGTCTCACCCATCCTTTCCCACCGGTAAAATATCAACCTTGGTACACAATGCAAGGAAACAGGAAATGAAGCCAGGATCCACATTGGCAAGCCTTTGGCTTCGGCAAACCTGCTTTCTGCTTCCTTTACCGCAGGACGTTTCCTGTTCCTCGGGGACAGGCGTGCCAATCTCACTCCTCTCTGCCGGTTGTACACAATCTTTACGGGATGCTGGTGCAGTGCAAAGAGTTACCAGTGGAATCAGTTTTGCCATCATGGTGTGTGATGGCTTCCAAACAAAACCACTTTTCTCCAATCACTGCTGTTTTCCATCCCTTCACACACCTTGGTGATGCTGGAACTTCCTGGTCATTTCAGTTCCTGAAAATCAGAACATGTCCAAGTGTCTGCCTGTCTCATGGCCTGAGATCCTCAGGGTGAGAAGGCGCAAGCATGGCTCCGGCTCTCAGACACTTCCTTCATGTCTTCACGGCTGCTATATTGAAGCGAGTATCTTAACCGGCCAGTGCTGCGGTTCTTCCCGCTGAGATGCCTGCTTCTCCAGAGGGCTGGCCCTTGTTGGAAACTGCTTTCATGGGGCACGTAGGAGGCCTGGTGGTCCTTCTCTCCACACTTTTAATGAGAGATCCATCCCCAGCCTGATTTTTCCCCCATCATCCCATTTTCTGCACACAGCAGTACTCCCCAGTCTCCTGGGTGAGGGTCCAGCAAGACCATTTACCTTCCTAAGAGTCCATCTGATTCATGGGAAATACACATTCTTGCCACACAAAAAGCCGGACTGGAGGGAGTCCCATGGTCTCTCCATTCTGTTATCTGTATTTTTTAAAAACATTTTTATTGATTTCAGAGATAAAAGAGAGGTAGAAACATCAGTGATGAGAGAGGATCATTGCTTAGCTGCCTCTGCACACCCCACACTGGGGATCGAGCCTGCAATCCAATGTGCCCCGACCAGGAATTGAACCGTGACCTACTGGTTCATGGGTCGATGCTCAACCACTGAGCCACGCCATGCCTTCACTCTTCCTCCTCCCTCAGGAAATACACACAGGAATGAATCTGCAAGAATGCTGACTAGACACATTTGCAAGCAGGGGATGGAACACCAGCCTCGCCCTCCAGCGGGTCGCACTGATAGGAGGCCAGGTTATTTTACAGCCTCCTCTTCTCCATCACTTCCACCAGGAACGCTGCCACATGGCCACCTGCCTCCTTTCACCCTTCCCCTGCATCCTTGTAGAGACTGGAGAGGGGAGGAGTGGGGAATATTTGGTGAAAACGGCTACATCTGCATCTTCCGAAGCTCTAGGGAAGTGGATTGTAGGCACCTTTCGGTAGAAGAGAGTGCTCTGCCTTTTTATTTTTTTATTTTATTTTATTAATTTTGTACAGAGAGGAAGGGAGAGAGATAGAGAGTTAGAAACATTGATGAGAGAGTCATCGATCAGCTGCCTCTTGCACACCCCCCACTGGGGATATGCCCGCAACCAAGGTACATGCCCTTGACTGGAATCGAACCCGGGACCCTCCAGTCCCCAAGCCAACGTTCTATCCATTCAGCCAAACCGGTTTCGGCGAGAATGCTATGCCTTGCATTCAGCTATAAGCCCAGTGCTCCCTCCGGACAACGGAGCGGTCCCATTACAGGCCTTTTGGTGGGTACTGTGATGCCCCCCAAGATCTTTATTTCAGGGCTGAAGGCCACGCTCCTGAGCTGCTCAGAGTTTGGTCTCAACCGCTTTCAGCTCAGTCATTCTTCAGGAATTTACCTCAGCTGCGAATAACTGCTCTGCCCAAGGTCATGGTCCCTTCTAGAGCGTCAAGCCACATCTCATGAACGTAGTCAACGTGAAGACCTCTCCTCCTCACCCCCGTTTGGGACAACTCTGAAGGACAGTGCCAGCTGCCAAGGTCCCTATCTTAGTAGCTGTTGTGCATAACAGATCACCCTCACAATTAGTGGTTGAAGACAAGAAACAGTTACTATCTCCTGGTATCGGGAAAGCAGTTGCAGCTTCGACCAGGGTTCTTGCTCCTGGTCTCGGTGGTTACCAGCAGTAGGTTAGGCCACAGGCACGTGAAGGCTCTGCTGGGATATAGGGTCCACCTCCAAGGGGACTGTTGGCTGGAGGCCTTGGTGCTTCGCCATGCGGGACTCTCCACTGGCCACTCCAGAACCCTCTCCGTGTGCCAGCTGACTTCTCCAGACCAGGCCATCCCGGGGCAAGAGCCAGCAGCGCCTTGTATGGCCGAGCTCTGACTTCTCGCATCCACTTTTCTTCTGGTCATTAAAAGGGAGTCACTAAACCCAGCCCACACTCAAGGGAAGGGGAATTTGGCTCCGCCTCTGAAAGGGAGCATCAAACTGTAAACCACTCCACACCCATTGGGCAGTGGTCGGCAAACTCATTAGTCCACAGAGTCAAATATCAACAGGACAACGATAGAAATTTCTTTTGAGAGCCAAATTTTTTAAACTTAAACTTCTAATGCCGCCACTTCAAAATAGAGCCACACTCAAGGGGCCAAAGAGCCACAGTTTGCCGACCACTGCCATTGGGGAACCTTGTGATTGCATCACAGTTCAACCTTTCCTTCTGCCCAACCTAGGCCAGCTTCTGTCCCCCCACCCCTCCACACCTATTGACCTGGAGAGCACCCCTAATGTTCTTCGTCCACTCAGACCTCTACCTCAGACCTGCCTCCTGCCAGCCCAACCTCAACACGAGCTTCCTGACTTGACTTCTCTGCGCCTCAGTTCTCTCAGTTCCCTGTAACAAGATCTTAAAATCCCTCCATCGCAGGGAGGTTGACAAGATTCATAGCAGCTCATGTGTTTATCAACTACTTTGGGCCAGGCACTGCTCTAAGCATTTTGAATGTTTTAATTTATTCCATCCTCACAACAATCTTACAATTACAGTTCCCTGCCTTACAAAAGGAACACTGAGACACACAAAGTGCCATCCTCATTCAAGGCCATGCCACAACTAAGTGCAGCACCCATGTTGATTCCAGAGCTCACGTGTGCAATCAGCAATCACCATGATACATGTGTGTGCACAGCAAACACCTGGGCTGACAGCAAGGGCCACGGGGTCTTCATTAAAAGACTGGTCAGCCTTAGCCGGTTTGGCTCAGTGGGTAGAGAGTTGGCCTTTGGACTGAAGGATCCTGGGTTCAAATCAGGTCAAGGGCACATGCCCAGGTTGTGGGCTTGATCCCCAGTGTGGGGTGTGCAGGAGGAAGCCGATCAATGATTCTAATCACTAATGTTTCTCTCTCTTTCTCCCTCTCCCTCTCTGAAATCAAAAATATATCTTAAAAAGACTGGGCAAAGGACTACCAACCAAATGTAAAAGTCAAGCAACGGTACATGTTACAGTCAAAGGTGACTAAAAAAAGGAACCAGGGTCATTTGTGCTTAATGATGCTTGAAGTAAAACAGCCCATCCTCTGCAAATCCATCTATGTTGATCCTTCGGCATTCTGTCTTTGCTCAAATTGTTGAAGGATGGTGGTTTGTCTCATGTTTTTGTATTTGTGTCTAATGCAGGTTCTAACATGGTAGAGGCAATGCATTATTGTGTAGCCACAGTTTTCTGGAGAAGTTGATATTTTAGGAACTGTATTTCAGATCTTAAATAAAATTTGTTTCTAAATTTCAAAGCAAAAAAATAAATAAAAATAAAATAAAAAAAGAAACCAGGGTCATTTTATCAATTGAGTAGAGGCCCGGTGCACAAAAATTCATGCTCACGAATGAGGGGGGGGGGGGATAGGGAGGAGGAGTGGCCAGGCAGGGCAGGAGAGCGATAGGCAAAGCAGATGTTAGTGTTGGTAGCTGGGTGAGCTCTCATGTCTCCGCTCTGTGTGGTGGGTGTTTACATTCCGTAACAGGAGACAAGATCAATGTTTGCAGTAGGATAATACTTTTTAAAAATTAGCTAAAGCATTTTTTTATGCCTTGTAATTCCCAGTAGGTGCCCCAAATCCCTCTTCATCAAATTTATATCCTGAGTCACAAAACGTGTGATACTCCCCCAGGATAGGAACGTGCGGTCAGAGGAAGGATGTGAGCAGAGAGCACTGAGCCTGGGGTAGGCTCCAGCCACCTGGCTTCCGGCTCCCACACCCACTCGGGAGGGGATGGACAGGGCTAGAGAAAGTGAAGGGAAACTCAGAGCCGGGGACACTCAGGGGCAGAGGGTTAGAAGGTCCAGCAAGAGTGAGTTGCCGGCTGCGCCAGGAATGTGAGCCGGATCCCTCGCCTGGTGTTGCCTGGGTCTGCAGGGACGGACTGCACGCGGCTCCAGCTGAGACCCTGGCCAAGGTCCGTGGCGGTTTGGAACCATATGCCTCTCCTGTCCCAGGTGAAGGTTAGAATACTTCAGGGAGAAGGAGAACGGGCAGGGGAACAGGGAAAATGAAACACTCTCCATTGGGTTTCACCTGAATAGGAAGATTGATTCCCACCCCAGCTCTCAGCAGAAGTCGTTGCTGGAGAGCTAACCTGGGTTAATTTATAGAGGGCTGACGACTGTTACTTGTTTGGCCATTTATGTGTTGCGCCTGTAAATTTTAAAACAGCTACATATGCAAAAATCAATAGGCATTTTTATTTAACAGCAATAACCAGTTAGAAAATAAAGTGAAAATAGGGACTGTATTCTCAATAGCAATAAAAATATAAAATACATGGAGCAATTTGAATTTAATATATGTTTTAGTTACATGGATATAGCTATAAGGCTAAATTAAGAAATATGAAAATTGAGATACGTACCATATTTTTAAATGGTTATCTACATACTTTTAAATGCCCGGTCTTATCAAATTAATTTTTAGGCTTAATTTCTCTCAATATAATATTTAATGAGGAAATTTAAAGAAATCATGTTAAAATTCTTCTGAAAAAATTATAGTGTTAAAAAGATTTTTTAAAATGTTAATTGAAGGGAAAAGAGCCCTACTAAGCATAAAACAGTAAAGCTATAAGAGTTAAAACATTATTTGGGCATAAAATTAATTAGACAAGATAACTCAGAACAGATGCCAATATATATAGTATATATATTTTAATATATTTTATTGATTTTGTACAGAGAAGAAGGGAGAGAAATAGCTAAAAACGTCGATGAGAGAGAGAGAGAGTCATCGATTAGCTGCCTCTTGCACACCCCCTTCTAGGGATATGCCCGCAACCAAGGTACATGCCCTTGACCGGAATCGAACCCGGGTTCCTTCAGTCCCCAAGCCGACGCTCTATCCATTGAGCCAAACCGGTTTCGGCAGATGCCAATATATTTTAATATATGATAAAAGATATAAATTTATAGAGGATAGAGGATTATTCAGTAAATAATAGATTAAATGGCTTTTATTTAGAAGAAAAATTCTAGGTTTTGCTATCATACCATGAGTTACTTACTTCTTTCCCCAAAAAAACCTTAGTTGGATTAAAGAGTTCGGAAATAATAAAACAAGTTAGGCATAGACTTAATGGGAAATGGAAAAACCCTGTGTGAGAAAAATTACTTTAAAACTTATCAGAAGATTTGAACAGAGAGAAAAGCATACCATATGCCTAAATAGGAAGGTTCAATATAATCAAAATATTCTCTCTTCCATTATTTGTACATTTAAAGCAATGCCAGTAAAAATAACCATCTTCTCTTTCTTCCTGAAGCCAGGCAGACTGATTTTGAAGTTTATTTGGAATAGTAAATCAGCAAGACTAGCCAGAAAAAGTCCCAACAAGAAATGGAACAAGTGAGGAAAGGGCCTGGGCCATGTCATGTACATACTAGCACATGTGACCAACAGCAAGAGGTTGGCATTCTGGTCCTGAGCTTTAAAAAGGCCTGGACACATCTGCTTTTGCACAGGAGCCCCAGGCTCTCTCCCAGGACCTGACTCATGAATGAAGCCAGCAGGGAGGCTCCTCCCCACTGCCATGTGACTGCAGCCATGTGAATGGCACCAGGAGAGACCAGCAGGTGACCCCTCAGCTGAGCCTCAGTCCACTCACAGAACAGAAATGATAAATGGCTATTGTAGAAGAGAGAACTTTATAATATGATCATAGCTATGAAAAATAGGCAAACAAAACACGCAACATACACACACACACACACACACACACACACACACACGGCCTAGCAGAAAAAGAAATGCTCCCAGCTATTAACAGTGTCTGTTCTGGGATAATTAGAACCACAGGTGCCTTTTGTTCTTTTTTTTCTCTTCTCACAAATATGTATTATTTCAAAAATACTGTAAATTTTAAGGTATATATTATTAAAATTTAAAAATATATTTACCACCATAGGCCTGATGCACAAAATTCGTGCACTAGGGGGTGGGGTCTTTCAGCCCAGTCTGCCCCCTCTCATAGTCCGTGAGCCCTCAGGGAATGTCCTACTGACGGCTTAGGCCCACTTCCCATAGGGAGCGGGCCTGCCTAAGCCGCAGTCTGACCTCCCTCTGTGGGAGGCAACCGGGCTGACCAGGGGAAGGTGTCACCTCCATCACCCCACTGCTGCTGCCACTGCTGGCTGCTGCAGCCACCAAAGTATTTTCATCAACACGGGCTCCAGTCCCTTTACCATGAAAAAATGACAACTTTCTTTAGGCATTTTCAAGATGTCTCTTTCATAGGATATGACATTTCTTTCTTCCTTTCTTTCTTTCTTTCTTTCTTTCATCCTCACATGAGGATATTTTCCCATTGATTTTCAGAGAGCATGGAAGAGAGAAGGAAAGACAGAGAAACATCAGTGTGAGAGGCACACTTCAATTGGTTGCCTCCTGCATGAACCCTGACGGGCCCTGGCCAGGGAGGAGCCTGCAACCTAGGTACATGCCCTTGATCAGAGTCAAACCCGGTCCCCAGCCGTGGCCGAGGGGCTGGGGCTGGGGCTGGGGGCCGCCCCCCTGCGTGTTATTCTCTCTGGCCCCCAGGCCAGGCGTGGGCCGTGCTGTCTGTTCTCTCAGGCTCTGGGCTCACGCCAGGCCCCTCCTCCTGAGCTGGTCATGACCATTAGGTCATCCCAGCCTAATTTGCATATTACCTCTTTTTAGATATAGATACAGATTAGCTTTTTTTTTTTTTTTTTTTTTTAAAGCAAAAAGGAATCTATGAGGCAGAGTTGGGATTCTTTCAACTGCAAGAATCAGAAACCACTTTAAGTGATCTTAAGCAAACATAGTGGATTTTGTCAAGTTCAAGATGGAGTTGTTATAAGCTATATATACAAACTTAATTTATTCGTTTCTGGACCTTATTCCATACAGAAGATCCTTGCCCTTCACAGGAGAAACATTTATACTGCATCAGAAACTTGGTATTAAAAAGGCAAGGAAGGAAAGGAATATCGGGAAAGGAAAGGAAAACTTGTTAAAACCGTATGTTTTATTTCTTACATTAATATCCTTCTCAGAGCCATCTGATAATTCAGCCTGTGTAAAGCCAACACCGAGCCACGCACCTCTTTCCCTGGCTGTGGTGTCGCTGCCCATTGACCCGCCGCGATGTAGCGTGTGCTTACCACGAAGAGGCTGCTGACGGGCCGACTGGCAGTTCCTACAGCCTAGCAACGGGACCATGTGCCCTGACTGTGTACCAGAGTTACTCAAAATTCTTCATGTAAGTCCACTGAGAGAAACATCTATAATAATAAAGGCATAATATGCTAATTAGACGGATGTCCTTCCAAACCAAGCCGTGGTGAGAGGGAAGCCTGGGTCCCAGGTGCCAGAGGGAAGCTGGGCCAGCAGCTGGGGGAAGGAAGGCCCACTCCCGCATGAATTTCATGCATCACGCCTCTAGTTTTTATAATAAGTGTGGCCAGAACTCATGCAAAACAAGCCCCCAAAATGTGTGCCATGGGTTTAAGTTAATAATTCTTTAAAGAATAGGCGAGCCAAAGCTGGTTTGGCTCAGTGGATAGTGCGTCAGTCTGTGGACTGAAAGGTCCTGGGTTCGATTCCGGTCAAGGGCATGTACATTGGTTGCGGGCACATCCCCACTGGGGGGTGTGCAGGAGGCAGCTGGTCGATGATTCTCTCTCATCAATGTTTCTAACTCTCTGTCCTTCCTTCCTCTCTGTAAAAAAATCAATAAAGCATATTTAAAAAAAAAAGAAAGAAAGAATAAGCGAAGCCTTTGTGAAAGATGTTATGGTGGCAGAAATCGCCAAAGATACCTTGATGTCCTGCCATCGCTCATGAATGCCTAAGAACATGGCAGGGCTGGCGAAGCTGATGGAGGCCAGGTTCCCTCCAGCCCTGGGGCAGCTGCCAGAGTGCCCGCTGGCCCCCCAGCCCGGAGGGGTGCGGAGGACGCAGGGCCGAGAACAGCCCGGGCTCCTTACCCTCCAGCTCCTGGCCAGCTGCTTGAGCTATGTCTGTTTTGACCGCATCCAGTCTCATTAGCCTGGGCTTCTGTCTCCTTCAGGGACCCCTGGGTTTTCCCGATATTCCAGGAGGGCCCGGTGGCGAGGAGATGCCAGGTGGTACCACAATTCTATTGGGAAGTTCCACGTTGATGTTCCCCCTCTCGGACCCTGGCTGAGCAGGACAGCGGCTGCCAGCCACGGGCTCCTCCTCCAGACGAGGCGTCCTTCGTTCCATCTGAGTTGTGGCCCCGTTGGCTGCTTTTCTCCATCATCACCGAGGTCTCCTTGGCTTATCTGGACAGTTTCCTTATTCATCCTAATCTGAAGGCAAAGGGTTGTATCAGGCTAGTGATTTTCAACCCGTGGCCCCAAGAATTTGTCAGACATGCAATACCCGACGTGTAGTCGGGGGCACTGGCTTCTTTCCCCCGCCGGTCTGGCCGTGGGACGTTTGGTGGCAGGTTCCCATGTCACTTCAGGAGGCACACTCCCAGCTGACCGAGGCCGAGCGTTAGGAAAAAGGGGTCGGAAAACTTCAGAATTTGGGGCACGTTCAGCTACTTCCTGCCACTTCCTGCAGAGCCCGGGACAGACGTGAAGTTGGGGAGCAGCCAGCCAGGCTGTAGCAGAGTGGGCAGCATTGCTCCGCCAGGGAAGCTGTGTGCCCGGCGCCCAGTGTGATGTGATGGAGAAGCTGGTAATGAGTGGACTCAATGCCCCCTGCTTCCCCCCCGCAAAGGCGGCCTGGGCATCCCTGACATCTCAGAGATGTACGAAGGGCTTCATATTTTCAATTTCTCTGCCAGGCAATCCAGAGGCAGGTGCCGTGTCAGGTGCTGCCTTCCAGGAGAGCCCTTCATTTCCTAAGATTGGAAGGTGGCCAGCGACCAGGAACTGGAAGAGAAGGGGCTGACGGACAGACCACTTCAGGCGGAAAGAGAACAGCACAAAGTCCAGGTGGGGATCTGGGCTCTGGTTCTTGAAAATGGAGCGGGGCTGCCAGAGCAAACACGGCTGCCCCGCTGAATGAGGATCTCAGCAAAACAACAATCCTTTCTTAGGCTAAGGGTGTCCCAAATATTTAATTCTCAGGTGTTCTTCGTCGTCTCTCCGAAATTCAGGTTTGCCTGGGAATTCGGTGTTTCCTGTTTTTCAATTCGCTGAATCTGGCGAGGGCCGTCATCGTGTTGTTAAAGGGACCGCGAACTGGCCTGGCACCCCTCATTCCCATGCTGCTCGGTTCCCAAATGGGTAAACCCTCCAGTACTCACTTCTTTTTATTGTATTTAAAAAATTTATTTCAGAGGGGAAGGGAGAGGGGGAGAGAGATAGAACATCAGTGACAAGAGAGAAGCATTGATCAGCTGCCTCCCGTACTCCCCACACTTGAGGATCAATCCGGCAACCGAGGCACGTGCCCTGACCGGGAATCGAACCGTAACCTCCTGATTCCCAAGTCGACGCTCAGCCCCTGAGCCACGCTGGCTGGGCCAGTGCTCCCTCCTGATGTGGCTTTTAAAGATGGAAGACAAGGCGGTCCTCCCTCAGGGCAGCTGGGAGGGTAATGAGCGGGAGACTGTCCCACAGCCGGAGGCATTCAGACCTGACCACGAAAAGCGCCTTTGCCAGGGAAGGGGATGCTCACCGTCCATAGGATCGGCTCAGCGCTGCAGGCCAAGGTGCTGGGTCTCTCCCGTGAACCTTCTTTCCAAATGGGAGTGTCTATTTCCACGGCTCTTTTCCAGCTGCACCGTGGGGTGCTGCTCATTGGGGCAGATGCCTGTTCTTTTCTTGATGGGCTTCCAGACCAGAGGAGCCTCTCTGAACCAGAAGTGCTCTGCACTCTGCCCGAGAGGCTGTGCTTCCATGGGACCTTGAGGGTGCTGCTCCCGAGAGAGGTATGACTGCATACAGGCGGGCAGACACACATGGGGATAGCTGGGTGGCTGAATGGGCAGGTTGTGCTGGGGTAGTTTGCTATTCTCTACCAGCATCCCCCGCTCCCACTTCTACAGCGGAATGTCTTGGATTGCAGCGTGCTGGGATGTCATCTAACCTAATAATAGAGTAATATGAAAATTAGCCATCACTCCACCACACAAGCCACACTCACCAGCCAATCGGGGCACATATGCAAGTCAGCCCAACCAAGATGTCAGATAATTTGCATATCAAGACAGGCTAAAAAGAAGATAAGCCTGCAGAAGGGAGGGAAGCTGCAGAGAAACAAGCAGGGCGCGGAGAAGGGAGGGAAGCAGGCAAGGCAGCGACCGCAGCAGGAAGCCCTATTGCAGGGATTTTCCTACAACGGCCACTAGTATAAATGATGTTTGTTCAGATATCAGAATCTTTTTTTTGCCGAGACTGGTTTGGCTCAGTGGATAGAGCATCGGCCTGCGGACTGAAAGGTCCCAGATTCGATTCTGGTCAAGGTCATGTACCTTGGTTGTGGGCACATCCCTAGTGGGGGGTGTGCAAGAGGCAGCTGGTTGATGTTTCTCTCTCATCGACGTTTCTAACTCTCTATCCCTCTCAATTTCTCTCTGTGTAAAATCAATAAAAAATATATTAAAAAAAAAAAAAAGAATCTTTGTTTTCAGGGCAGGCAGATAAGACCTGGAGCACATAGAGCCTCGGGCCACATGCAGCCTTGTCCTCTTGCTCCTGTGTTATTGGGAGGGAATGGTTGGGGTGGATGGGGTGTGTTAGTGAGCTCAGTCTACATAAAGCCACTCACAGGTTCAGGGAAATCCCCAAACCATCCCAGTTTCAGCCCTCTGCTGGAAAGGCTCAGGCAATCCCTGAAGGCTGTGGTACCCAGGTTATCACTTACTACAGCCAAAAAATTCCTCCTTGAAGTCGTCCAAGGGGAGACCACGCAGGGCAGAGTCCAGGAAAATGCCGCATGCGGAGCTTCCACTGTCCTCCTGTGCAGTCATGGTCAGCTGTGCTCTCCTGCCAGCCAGGGAGGCTCACCCAAGCTTGGAGCCCAGAGTTTCTTGGGGCTCCATCAGGTCGTGATGCTCACTTCCCACATGGCTGACCTCGATTGGAGCCCCTCATGAAGCTGGACTAAGGCCACATGACCCAGAGCCCAAATAGACTTTCTGCCGTGGCCGGCCTCCAACCTAAACAGCGACGCCTGTTGAGCATGGCAACCTGTCTGAAGCCAAAGGCTAAGTCCAGGCTTCTCCTTGGGCCGGATTAAATTCCTTACTGCACATGCATCCATCTACAGTAACAGAACCCCAGTTTTTACCTGCGCACAGGGCACCCAGAATTCAGAACCCCAACCTCCCACACGTGTTGTGACGATGTGACTAGATTCTAGGCCACGAGATGTAGTGAAGGTGGTATTTGCTGCTTCTCAGAAGTGTCCTTACGTGGAGGGGGCTTGTTCCCCCTACTTTTTTCTTGCTGCCTAAGTAGGGCTTGAGGAGCTGTGTTGGCCCCTATGGCGAAGCTGCATGTTCAGGATGGCGAGCAACACGTTAGCAGGAACCTGGGTTTCTCTTGATTGGGGCACCTATCATATGAATGTTTGGAGAAAACATTGAAATCATGTTTAAGTCTCTATTCCTTTGGATTTTCTGTCCTTTGCAGCAGTACCTAATTTCAGCATTTGCTTCAAATTTACTTTTCTATAGCTTACATCCAGACTTGCAAAACTCTTTTCTCACTGATGACAAGATTCCATCATTAATCCAGCTCACCTTCACATTATCAGACCTTTCCTCGTCATTGCCTCTCTGTAGTAACTCTTGCCTCACTAGAACACTGGCCTTTGTCCCATCCAGGCTTTTTATTTTCCATTTTCAGCTGAAGCATGATGGCAGGAAGGGCTATTTTCTGATTATATAATTATCATCTTTCCATGGCTAATGGATTGGAGATTTGATTGAACTTTATACCTAAGTTTTATATCTGTACCTTCAGGTCAATTTTTTTGATTCCCCTTTTTAAAATTGACAAACATTTGTTTGATCAAAATAATTATTTATACTTCTTTCTAAGATGTGATATTTGAATTTTACCCACGTTTTATCAAAATATACCAGGGTTTCTTATGCCTACCTAATTGCTTCACAACAGATCAACAGAAAGCAGAATAAACATTAATCTTTTATTTTTATGTTTTTGATGTTTTGTTATCTTTTGTTGTTGTTTTTAAATATATTTTATTGATTTTTTACAGAGAGGAAGAGAGAGGGATAGAGAGTTAGAAACATCAATGAGAGAGAAACATCAATCAGCCGCCTCCTGCACACCTCCTACTTGGGATGTGCCTGCAACCAAGGTACATGCCCTTGACCAGAATCCAACCTGGGACTCTTCAGTCCGCAGGCCGACGCTCTATCCACTGGGCCAAACCGGTTAGGGCATCTTTTGTTTTTTATAAAAACTTTACTGCAGCTTTTATAAATATCTAAGAAATTAATCCTTAAGACACAAAGGCTGAGCAAAGCCTGCTTTTTACATCATGAAGACGGTGTCTTCTCCTTCCTTCACTTGGCAGACGCAGGGCACCGTGGGACCTGTCACCAGCCTCCCCGGTTAGTGTTGGGACTGGAGGTTGGAGGAGAAGGAAAGAAATGACCCTAAAACCCAAAAGTCTCATTTCTAATTTGCCTTAAAGACTTGCTTTCCCATTTCCATGGTAGACTAGATGTATTACATATAAGTATATTTATATGTACCAGTATATGTGTTTAAAGTATGAAAGTTATTTTTCTCATTATTATACAGTCAAAATCAATGTTTAAAACATCAACCTGTATCAATGACGTGATTCTTACTTCACTTTATTACAAAGCCATGGAAAGAAAAGTGGTGGGATGCCTGAAGAATGGAAGTCATAAAGTCTTAGGCGGGTGACCTGCTATGGTTATCAGACAGGGTGGCCGGGGATTTGTGTCCTCAGTGAACAGGGCCTCATGGAGTTTTCTTGCTGAGCGGACCGTAAGAACTTAGACACCAGGGTCTTCCTTTTCCAAATGGAATCACCGAGTCCGGGGGAAATCAAAGTCATGCTCAAGGTCACCCTGCTACTCAGCAGCAAAGCCAGAATCAGCACGCAGGCTCCTCTGGCTCCTGGTCAGGCTCTTTGGGAACATCCTGTGTCCCCTCTCAGACAGGCCAAGGTTAAAATGTAGGGCCCCTTAAGCCGCAGACGGGTTTCCATCAGCGCAGAAAGCAGCTGGATCCAGCTAACGCGTGCTCTTCTGGTTGGAAAGAAACTTGGGTTCTGGTGAAGCAGGGGATTTCTGTCTCCAGAGGGATGCCAACACGATTTTTTTCTGCCAAACCAAACCAAAGAAGGAACACGGAGGTCTCCAAAGTTCATCACAGACACGAGCCACCTAAGAACAACCCTGAGTCCTGCCTCCCTTTAGGCCGCACATGCACATTCTTTGAGGATGACAGTTACTCCCCTTCATACCTCGCCCAGCAGGCAGTTGGTGCAGACGTTGCTTCTGAATGAATGAGGCGTATAAATCACAGCTTTCTACCCTGGCATCGGGCCCTTTGCAAAGAAGCAATAAACACGTGTCGAATTTCCTGTGCTGTCAGAAACATTGTGTGGTCATCCCGTTAAAAATAAAGCTTTCCCAGGCTGGCTGAGCACATTCTCCAGCCGCTAGGTGCTCTTTCCTCTTTGGGCCGCTCAGCTGTGCGGCCGGAAGCGGGCGATGGGAGAGGGGCTGGGCTGGGACGTGGAGACCGGGAATGCTGGCTATTTGGGAAAGCGCTCGGAGAATGCCTCGCAAGCTGAGGAAGTATTCGTAGGGCATGTAGAGCAAGCCACGCACAACGATACTCGAACCAGAGAAGATGCGCTCAAAATAGATGCGTGGGGCACGCTCACCGAATGTCACGTTTCCACCACTTTTCTGTGCTGCAGCCTGCCGTGAGCCTGAGCACAGCGTGTGCGCCACAGACGGCAGGTCAGCTTGTCAGACGACAGGGCACATACTTTTACATGGATCTTCTTATGGTAAAATACACATAAAATTGTGATTACCTAATGGCACTAGCAGCTTTCAGGAAAAAAACTTTGCATGCATAATTATATCTCTTAAAAAAGACATGCAATGTTTTGTTCACTGAGAAATAGGTGTCATCAGTTGAAATGGAAGGACGAGAGCTGTGTGTGGAACCAGCACTGAGAAAGTTGCCCTCTCATCTGGCCCCAGCCCACACACTGGTTTCTTCTGGACTGCCAGCAGGGACAGCGACACGTTGTCTAGCGTTGAAGTTTCTAGTTGTAGGGGAGTTCCCATCATCCAATGGGAAAACATGTTGTTTCAGAGTGTTAAGAGAGCAGATCAAGCCCTGGCTGGGTGGCTCAATTGTTTGGAACATCATTCCATACACCAAAAGGTTGTGGGTTCGATTCTCAGTCAAGGCGCATACCTAGGTTGCAGGCTTGATCTCTGGTCAGCGTGGGAAGCAACTGATGGAAGTTTCTCATATTGATGTTTCTCTCTCTCCCTTCTCTCTCTCTAAAATCAACTTAAAAAAACACACAAAAAAACCACACATATCCGTGGGTGAAGATTTAAAAAAAGAGCAAACCAAGACAGTGAAAGGATCCACCCAGTGGACTACCATGCAGCAAGAGAAAGGAACAGCCCTAGCTGGTTTTGCTCAGTGGACAGAGCGTCCACTTGTGGACTGAAAGATCGTGGGTTCGATTCCAGTCAAGGGCACATGCCCTAGTTATGGGTCCAGTCCCCAGCAGGAGGCATGCAGGAGCAGTCAATCAATGATTCTCTCTCATCATTGATGTTTCGATCTCTCCCTCTCTCTCTCTGAAATCAATTATATATATATATAATTATATATATATTTTTTTTTAAAGGAACAAACTACTGGTTATACAACAGCCTGGATGGACCTCAGAAACATTTCACTAAATGGATGTAACCAGACAAAGACTATACAGGGAATGATTCATTTATAGGGAGTTTCTAGAAAAGGCAGAACTGCCTGGGGCTGCAGGTGGGAGCGGGGAGTGACCGCACGTGGACAGAGGGAGCTTTTGGGGTGGATGGAAGTGCTGGGGAATGGAATTCATTCCTAATGTATAAGTTCACTAAAATATATATAAGTTCATTAAAACTCATGGACCATTGCAATGGGTGAGTTTATAGTATGTAACTATACTGCAATAAAGCAATTTTTAATTTTTAGGCTCAAGTATCCTTGTCTTTTAAAATATTTAAAATTTTATTTTTCAGTTACAGTTTACGTTCAGTATTACTTTGTATTAGTTTCAGGTGCACAACATAGTGGTGAGATAATCATATGCTTTACAAAATGCACCCCCCCCCCCATATTGTCAGTACCCACCTGGCAGCCTACACGGTTATCACAGTGTTCCTGACTGTATCCCTCAGGTTGTATGTCACACCCCTGTGACTGTTCTGGAACCACCAATTTGTATTTCCTACTCCTGTTCACCCAGACCCAACCCTCCTCCCCTCTGGCAATGATCAGTCTGTTCTCTATGAGTCTGTTTCTATTTTGTTTATTTTTTCTTTAGTTTCCACATATGAGGGAAGTCACATGGTATTTGTCTTTCTCTGACTGTGTCCCTTAGCATATACCCTCCATGCTGCCACAAATGCCGAGATTTCCCTCTTTTCATGGCCGAGTAGTATTCCACCGTGGTCCTGCCCGTTCATCCATCTGCTTCCGAGTCCTGGCCGTTGTAACGCGCTGCACGCACACGGGGTGCACACATCCTTTCCGGTGAGTGCTTTGGGTTTCTCTGGGTAGAAGGAAGCTTTTTTTGTTGAAAGAAATGAAAAGAAGCAGTTCCTCCAGGACCAGCCCCCCGCCCCCCCCATCGCCTTGCTCAGCAGGAGCCTCCCGTCTGACTCCGGAGCCGCACCTTCCAGCGCAGCCTCCCAGCACGGGGCTGTGTGTGCAGATCTAAGCTCTGCCACAGCAAAGCAGCCTGCCGAGGTTTCAGACGCCGGGTTTGCCATTTGCAGACACGGCTGTGGTCAGTCGGCTCCCGTGCCAATGCCATGTCCAAGGATAGCAGGCCGCTTCCCTAATTTGGAAAGAGAGAGAGCGGGGTGACCGGAGCCCAGGAGAGTGTCCTGAGCTTTTCTTGCACCAGGCAGCTGTTTGGGGCAGTTCCCGGCAGGAGGAGGGTATTTAGGGTGCGGACTAAATGCCTTCACTGGCAGCTGTGGCTGCTGGCTCCCACATTGCAGCCACCCCGCACTGTGGGCGGCTTGCGTTAAGAAAACGCACCGTGTTCTAGGGAGGGACCGGAACACTCAGGTGTCAGCTGGACTGGCCTTTCGGTCCGCAGCAAGGGGTTCTCGAACTTGGGTGCCCGGCGGAATCTCCTTCCGGGTTTGTTAAAGAGGCTGCAGAGTCGCATGCCTGGGGGCAAGGGTCAGAGCCTGGTCTTTAAGGAGCCACCGAGGTGACTGTTACACTAACGGCCCTCAAAACTCGGTTTAGGGAAGAGGGAACTCTGGGTAAAGAGGGAAGAAGAAACCGGGTGAGGGAGTTGCTGAGAGAAAGAGAGAGAGAAATAGGGAGGGAGGGGGGCAGAGGAAAAGGAGCGCCCGTGAAGATGGCCGGTCAGCAGGCCTTGTCTAGCTGTCACAGCTGGATTGAGTTTGGGTCCTTCTGAACCTGGCCTCATCCCCATCTCTCGCTCGGCCTTGGCCTTGATCCTTACCTGCTCTCGGCCTGGCTTCTATGTGGAGGAGGCCCCTGTGGTAGAGGGGACTCAGGTCATTTTCAAGGGTCCTCTCTCGCCCACACCCCGCCCCCAGGGGGCAGGGGACTGAACAGGAGGAAGAGGAGGCCTTTGCTCAGGGAGGCAGGGAGCCTGCAGGGCAGTGTTCTTTCTAAGCCCTGCTTGGGGAGCACAGAGCCACAGAGCGGGGTGGGTTGGCAGCCCAGCTCTGCTGGGTGGGAAGACAGGCTGGCGGGGTGGTCCCCTGCTGATCCCTTAGCTTGGAGACCTCTCTTTCCCATGGTTCCTGGCAGCAGCCCACCCAGAAGCAGTGCCCTTGGCTCTATCCGGGAGGTTCTGCCCACTCACCACACCCCATGGGCAAGCCACTGGCAGCCTCGTCTGTAGCGTGGGACCCACCCCAGCCCCTGATCACTGATTGCCCAGAGTGGACGCTTTACCCAGTCTGCAAGCGGGCATTACCACTAAGACGTCCCATCCTGGTGCCAGTTTCTCATACTAGCCTAGGCCCCCTGGGACCCTGGGGGAGGGGGAGAGCTGTGCGGGAGGGGGCGGAGGGGTTCTGGGGGAACTGCGCTCCCTCCCCAGATCAGTCCCCTCTGGGCCCCGCCTTCCTGAGCGCCTGTCCCATGAGACACCACAGTCACCCCCTTTGCCCATCACTGTCCTTGTTTTAGCTCCCACCCCTTCCTCTGTGGACCGGAAGCCAGCCGCATTGCTTCCTTATGGTGCGAAATGAGCTTTCCTCAAAAACGGACCTGGTTTGAATTACTATAAAATAATTTATGTGACTATATCAAAAATTATGAAATTAATGTTAGTTTGTAGGTGCAAAAGTGGAGCCCTGTGTTTTAGAATTATATATTGAAATATTTACAAATGAAATGATATGATATGAAATTATACATGGAAATATTTACACTTGAAATGATATAATACTGGAGGCTCAACCTCTGAACCAGAAGGTCATGGTTCAATTCCAGGTCAGAGCACATGCCCGGGTTGTGGCTTGATCCCCAATAGGGGGTGTGCTTTTAATAATTAATTAATAATTTTTTGTCAATTAATTGTCAATTAATAATTTTTCATCATCATTAATGTTTCCCTCTCTCCCTCTCCCTTTCTTTATGAAATCAATTTTAAAAATAAACAATACCGGAGGGCAGGAAGTGGGTGAGGGCAGGGGTGAAGCAAGGCTGGCCTTGAGTTGGTAAGTGTGAGTCTGGATGACTGGGTTTCATTGTACAAGACGTCTACTTGGTGCCTGTATAAAATTTCCATCGTAAGAAACTGTAAAAATACCGGTGGGAATTTTTGCAGGGGAATCCCTCCGAAATAGCATGGGACTACACAATGTGAAAGGCTTTGAAAAGAGATTGTAAAGGCAGCCACGCCCACGGGAGTGGGTCTCGTGTGGGCTGCACGAGACCCACTCCCGTGGGCGTGGCTGCCTTTACAATGATGTGTGGACAAGAACGTGCCAGTGTACGTGTTCCCCCTCCCCTGGATGAAAATAGCAGCTTGGGGTTGTTCAGTTCACCTCTGGTGACACAATCCCAGACAAAATATTCTAAGATCTATAGCTTTTTAAAAATAATAATAATAATAATAATAATAAAAACTTGTGCCCTAGCTGGTTTGGCTCAGTGGATAGAGCATCAGACTGAGGCTCTCAGATTCTATTCCAGTCAAGGCCACATGCCTGGTTGTGGGCTCCATCACCAGTAGGGGGCGTGCAGGAGGCAGCCGATCCATTATTCTCTTTCATCATGGATAGTTCCATCTCTCTCTCCCTCTTCCTTCCTCCCTGAAATCAGTAAAAATATATATTTAAAAAAACCCCAAAACTCGCAGAAACATTTAACTCGGTCCTTAGTATTTATTTTATTACATACTAGAGGCCTGGTGCAGATTTGTGCATTGGTGGGTACCTTGGCATTGCCTGCGGGGCGTAGGCAGAAACTGTCAGTCCTACGCCACCTGCCAGCCGCTCGGTTCGCTCGCTGCTGCTCCACTGCTGTCTTGGGCTGCAGCAGCAGCATGAGCCCTGTGTTTGACACCCGTTGGTCAGCTGAGTGGTGCTCCCACTGTGGGAGTGCACTGACACCAGGGGGCAGCTCTTGCATTGAACGTCTGTCCCCTGGTGGTCAGTATGTGTCATAGTGACCAGTTGATCGGTCGTTCGGTTGCTTAGGCTTTTATATATATAGATTAATTGGTAGAGTTAAGACTAAGAAACATTTGCCCTGGCCAGATGGCTCAGTTAGAGTGTTGTCCTGTACACCAAGTCAGGGCACATATCTAGGTTGTGGGTTTGATCCAGGGAGGCAATCAACCCGTGTTTCTCTTTCACATCAATGTCTGTCTGTCTCTCTCTCCCTCTCATCCTTCCTCTCTCTCTCTCTCTCTCTCTCTCTCTCTCTCTCTCTCTCATCAATAAAAGCATATCCCCATTTGAGGATTTAAAAAAAGAGAGAGAACCATTGCTCAAAGTAGAACATTTTCCTAATAGGTTGAAAGCGTGCGTGTCAGAAAAGGAAGCATCTTGGGAGCCCTCCAGCAGCTCTAAAAAGCTCCGTGTCTCTGTGCAGAGCGTCTTATTTGGAGGAGTGAGTAGGAGGTGGGGATGTGTGTTGAGGATTCAGGAGCATCTGATTTCACTCTTTATATATCCATTATGGGTAAGGGTGGTCTCCTCTGGAAGTGTGGATTCAGGGAGAAATATTAAATGTTTTTATTTTAAGTTGTGATTGTCCGTTTCACCGCTGTGCCTACTCATTTCCAGGGTGGCCAAAGTCTGTTCTCTGCAGGAGGACCCAAGGGGACCATGTGCTGCTGTTGTGACCTATCGCTTTCCTGATTTGATGGTTATTCTCACACTGTGGACACATTTGGGGGCTCACCTCTGAGACCAGGAGTTTCTGACTGCCCTTCAGTGACGAAACGTCCATTTCTTTTGTGTGTATGTGTGTGTGTGTACGTGCATGCGTGCGTGCGTGCGTGCGTGTGTGTGTGTGTGTGTGTGTGTGTGTTATTGATTTCAGAGAGGAAGGCAGAGGGAGAGAAACATCAATGATGAGAGAATATCATTGATTGGCTTCCTCTTGCATGCCACACACAGGACTGAGCCTGCAACCTGGGCATGTGCCCTTGACTGGAATCAAACCCAGGACTCTGCAGTCCATAGCCAATGCTCTATCCACTGAGCCAAACCAGCTAGAGCAAATGTCCACTTATTTTCATTGGTGCCTTTGCTCCATTGGCCCCTTCCTTCCATTTATACAACTTCCCAGATCGAGGGTGCTATCTACTTTGGTTGGACTTCGAAACATTCTGCTCCCGACTGGTCCCTCAGCTGTAGTGATTTGCTCTTAGGACACATGTCTACTCCAAGCTGTGCATCCTACTGACCAAGCTCCTTTGTTTCCAGGGACGAAAGACCCACTCTCTACCGATGGAAACAGAAGTTCATTACAGGAATATTTGTCACCAAAACACATTAGGAACAAAACAACAACAACAACAAAGCCCATTTCTCCACTCAAGGGCCCAGGGACCCCCTTCATTGCATGTCTAGGTGTTCATGAGTTCAGTAAGATTAAAGGTTTAGAACTATAAGGACAGCATTTAAAATTTTTTGTATGAAAAATTTGATATGAAATATTGATATCACAAAATCAATAAATCAAATAATAGAGTTGAGTTATTGGACCAATTAATAGTTGGTATACTTTTCCATGGAGCCATATTCTTTTACAAAAGAAGTGAAATTAATAAGTAAAGCCTAGATCAGACCTCTTATTACTATATCCCCAATCCAACCTAAATTCTATTTTATTTTTATTTATTTTTAATTTATCCTTTCTGATTTTCTGAGTAGATAACACTACCACATACAAGTAAACATTTCTTTTCTCATATGTTTTTCTTGTTGCTTTGATTGGAATGTTCAAAGGAATTTCAATTGATGCTAGTAGTGGCGAACATCATACATGATTTTATTGGGAAATGTTTTCATTAACTTTTAAAAACAACACACTTTACATTTAGAAGGGACACAAATAGGAAATCAATAAACATTACAAAGGGTTTTTTGCAAAAAATGCTCTGAAGTTACATTCCACATCAGAATAGATTCAGTCCAGTCACATACCTATGCACAGCTGACTCTTGAACAACATGAGTTTGAACAGTGCAGGTCCACTGTATGTGGAATTTTTTCAAGAAATACTGCAATTATTATTATTATTATTATTATTATTATTTGTATTTGTAATTTTTAGTTAATTCTCACCCAAGGAATTTTTTTTTTGTTATTGTTGGGGGAGGAGGGAGAGGAAGGGAGGGAGAGAGGGGGGGTGAGAGAAGAGACGTGGTGTGAGAGAGACACCTTGATTGCCCCTGCATGCACCTGACCAGGTTTGGGAATCGAACTTGTGGCCCTCTGCTGTGCAGACTGAAAATCCTCTGTTTAAAAAAAGGTTTTAATTGTGGTAAAATTTACATAGCATAGGTTTTACCATTTTTAAGTTTACCATTTTTAAATGCATTCACATTGTGGTATAACCAACCTCCAGAATGCTATGACTTGACTTTGCTTTTATTTATTTAAAAAATTAAGATTTTATTTTAGAGTAATTTTGGATGTCTAGAAAAATGGCAAGATAGCATGGAGAGTTTCTGTATTAACATCCTCCGTTAATACGGCAATATGTCAGCATGAATGGCCCAATACTAATACCTTTTTTTTTTTAAACTGAAGTTTCTGCTTCATTCATATTTAGATGTTGTCAAATGTCCTTTACCTGTTCCAGGATACCACATTCCACTTAGGCTCCTCTTGGCTGTGACAGTTTCTTAGTCTTTCCTTATTCTTGATAACTTTGACAGTTTTGAAAAGTTGCCTGTTAATTTTAATTAAACCTCTTAAACTTCCTTTTCTGCAAGCATTTAGAACAAATCAGTATAACTTTTTCCTCTGGAAGAAGATACAAGCATCTCAGGTTTCGTAGCAATAATCTGAAAATTTGTTCCAGTGTATCATTAAAATTCTTTTTGTTGGCTCTCAGTTCTTGAGTCGAATGAAGAAAGAATTCAGCCGAGATCGGTTTGGCTCAATGGACAGAGCGTCGGCTTGGGGACTGAAGGGTCCCGGGTTCGATTCAGGTCAAGGGCATGTACCTTGGTTGCAGGCATATCCCCAGTAGGGGGTGTGCAAGAGGCAGCTGATCGATGAGTCTCTCTCATCGATGTTTCTAGCTCTCTATCTCTCTCCCTGCTTCTCTGTACAAAATCAATAATATATATATATATATATATATATATATATATATATATATATATATAAAGAATTCAGAGGTAAGAACCCTGGCACAGGAGGAAGTTTACTTAGCGTGCAAAGTGACAGGGCACTTGAGAAGCTTTGAATGGGCTGCTCTTCAGGAAAGCAAGTCAGGGGCAGAGGTGAGCCCGCTGGGCTGTGTGGACCCGGGGAAACAAGGTAAGAGACAGAAGAAGGGCTGCTGGAAACAGGCTCAGGGGTTTGCTGCCACTGCCTGCTGCTCCCCTGGTTACAAGTCTCTCAGAGAAGGACCCTAAGAGAAGGAAAGCAAAGAAGGTGTGGGTGTGCTCTGGAGAGAGCACTCCAGCTGGGTTCTTTGTCTTAAGTTTTTTTTTTTTTGTCTGTTTCCTAAAGGCTGGGATTCTAGGGGCGGTCTCTGGGGGACCTCAACAGAATATTCATCAGCTTTCCATGTGTGTCCTTCAATAGGATGCTGAATCATAATGAGCATATAGGTCATTCCCTGGTCAGTCTAACTTCAAAGAGTGTCACCTAAGAGGGACCTGGACCACGGGGATCTGCCCTAGCGTGGTCTGGAATGCGTAAGGTAAGGTCTTGGGATTTATTACCTGGTTGTAAATTGCTCTGCCAGTTTGTTCCGTTATCTCAGTTTCCCCATTCCATTTGTCAAGGAATATTCCTCTTTTCTTACTGTCCTGCCTCATTTTTACAATTTTCTGTTTTAATTTTTTCAAGAACCCTTTCTTAAATGTTTTAACTGTGACATTTACATGTAAATCTGACTACTAGTTTATTTTTTCTGCCACTTTTGCAGAAAATAATTTGAAAAATTTTCAGGAAGAGTGAATAGATGGTAAATTTGATTCTTTTATTCCCAGGCCCTTCCTTTTTTTTTTAACCTGCAAAATGAGATGATACGCATCTCATAGAGTTGTTTGTGTTAGATGAGGCAAGAGTTGTAAGCTTTTAAGCAGAGCTCCTGGCACCTTAGAAGCAATTAATAAATGTTAACTCTTGTTACTGTTGTAATAAGCAAGGGTTATTTTGCATGTATAAAGAAATCTACACAAAGACATATGTAGCCCTGACCGGTTTGGCTCAGTGGATAGAGCGTCTGCCTGCAGACCCAGGTTCGATTCTGGTCAAGGGCATGTACCTTGGCTGTGAGCACATCCCCAGTGGGGGGTGTGCGGGAGGCAGCTGATTGGTGTTTCTTTCTCATCAATGTTTCTGACTCTCTCTCCCTCTCCCTTACTCTCTGTAAAAAATCAATAAAATATATTTTAAAAAAGACATATACAGTGATGAAGAATAGTGGCAAGGATGGTCATAATTAAGAGGCTTTACAGAGCCACAGAACAGGTGGCATAACCCTATGATCAACTTGGTAAATATGGAAAAGGCCCGAGAATTTCTGGCAACCGTTTTAACCTGGGTGACGCTGTCACCCACCATCAGAAAGCCACGTGGCTGTCCAAAGCCACAAAGCACATCTGTCCCCTCAGAGGTCACTGGAGTTTGTCAGCTGTTCTGTTCCCTTAGTATGAGTCAGGATGATTCTGGGGAAATGCCCTCCCTGGTGGCAAGGACTGACAATTTAGTTCAAAGATAAACAAACACACGATAACAGTTGAGAAACATATGTCATGTCAAAGGCAGAATGTACCTTCCGGAGAGAGGGATACAGCATGAGAGTGTTCTTTATATAGACCAGAATTCCTTGGATTGGTTCTCTGTCATTCGTGAGCAAGAAGAGAGGACAAAGCGTGATGCCTGCCGCCAGGTTCCAGGACTGGGATTTTGCGGGGTGACTCACGCAGCTATATTTACTATTTGCAGCGTCACAGAGCGAGTCCTGTGGAGTCCAGGGAAACCTTCCCTCAGTGGGGGCAGGGAGTGGTCCCTTCTTTCCCATATATCTGCTCACAGACCCTTTCTTGGGGATGGTCTTGGAATGTCGGCCCTGTGATCCCAGAAAGACCAGTGATGGAAACACATCTGTGTGTTTGGGGTTAAGAATGTGTTGCCGCTATAAAGACAGGCGTTTACTGCCCTTGACCTTGTGAGAGGTCTGTGACCAGTTCGGAGTTGGTCAGACCGGGGCCCCTGATCATTTTCCGTGCTCAGCGGCTGGAATCCTGGAACCTGACAAGAGGGGGAGGGGAGTCAGACTGCCAGATGCGTGCGGGCTGGTGATCATTAGGGTGGATATTGCGTTTAAATCTTCTTATAATGTACTTGTACATGTTGATGGCATCATATTTAAATAACAAATGACGTTGGCTTCATCAATTTTGCCTTTAAAAGCTTTCGCAGGAAAGAGATAAAGGATAATGTGGCTAATAAAGGAAATGCTGATAAAGTATTAAAGAGAACAGAACACTTCTGACGGCTCCTCACTCCAACCGGGAGCCTGGGAAATAAGTGAGCACGAAATAAAACAGCTGGGTGGGCTCAGAGGAAATCGAGAGGCCTTTTCCTCTCCCGTGCCGTCCCCACGTAGGAACCGAGCGGAAAAATAAAGCTGCTCGAGTCCGGATGGGGGAACATTTAAGAATTCTAATATTGTGAATAGACATTCAGGCTGAGTTTTCCTTGCGAAGCGAGAACAGGAAATAAATCCTTAGGAAACAACTAAGAGACTAATAAAGCAATAAGAATATTTCCAGAGGTTTAAAGTAAATTGTTTAAGAAAAAAAAAAAAAAAGCAAAAACGGCGTAATGAACACATTTTGTCAGATGGCACACATGACAACGAGTACACGAACCAGGCTTCCCCAAGAGCCGGCGAGATATGAAGTGCTTTGAAAATGTAAACATGAGTCAGATGCCTGGCGATATTGCCTTCCTTGGGAAAATAAAACACCAGGACTCTTCTCCCTTTTCCCATTTTTATATTTACCTTCGAATGCAAGAGTTTATTTCTATCCGGTAAACCTGAGGGCTGCCTGATATAAAACGGAACGCGCAGAATTAGACTTCTCCGCCTCTTACTGTCAGTTGTGAAAAGATTTGTTTCCCTGGTTGTCATTTTTAGATTGTTTTTAAAAATTTCAAACGGATAGAAGGTTAAAGAAACATATTACAGCACAGCTGGTGTGGCTCAGGGGTTGAGCATCGACTATGAACCGGGAGGTCACGGTTCAGTTACCAGCCAGGGAACATGCCTGGGTTCAATGATTTTCTCTCATCATTGATGTTTCTCTCTCTCACTTTCCCTCTTCCTTCCACTCTGAAATCAATTAAAGTGGTTTTGTTTTTTTTTTTAAATACATAGCCCAAAACTGGTTTAGCTCAGTGGATAGAGCATTGGTCTGCTCAGTGGATAGAGGGTCTTGGGTTCAATTCTGGTCAAGGGCGCATGCCTGGGTTATGGGATCGATCCCCAGTAGGGGCTGTGCAGGAAGCAGCCGGTCAACGATTCTCTATCTCATCATTGATGTTTCTATCTCTCTCTTCTTCTCTGAAATCAATTTAAAAAAATTTTTAAAATAATAAAATCAATTAAAAAAATATATATATATATATATATAATAAAAAGAGAGAAACATACGGACCCCATGTGCTCTCTCCTCCCGCTGATTCACCGCTGGCTACTGTAGGCCAGCCTCATGCCCTCGATTCTCCCACCCACTCCCTCCACCCATATTACTTTGAAGCAAATGCCAGACATCAATACCATTTCAGTTAGAATTCCTAAAAGATTAAAAAAAAAACGTTTCAAAAAGAACATGAACCTTAATAGCATTAGAGCCTCTTTACAATGAGAATAATTCTTTAATTTCACCAGAATCCAGCCAATGTTCCATTTCCTTGATTCAATCTGTAATTTTTAAAACAGGTTTGAATCAGGATCCAAAAGGGCCTATTCCTTGTGATTGATGGATGTGTCTCCGAAGACTCCTGAGATCCACGGGCATTGCCATGAGGGCCGCTGGCTGGCTTTCTCTCTCTCCTTCCTCCTCTTACCTATCCTTCCAGGGTCTGACCCAGGAACTGGTTGGCTCCTCATTTCACCCTGGTCTATTCTCTCCAGGCTCCCGTGGCTCTGAGGAGTGAGAGATTTCAGGGTGTAGGAGTGAGTGAGAAGACTGTTTTGAGTCCTTGCTCCTCCTGAAGCTGCATTGGTCCCGGCGTGAGAGGCGTGAGAGACACTCGGGTGGGAAATCCCGTGTGATCTGAAAGGAGCGCTGTTGTAATGTTATCGCCCAGGATTCGGGGAGGGGAGGCTTTTATACAGGAAGTTCAAGCAAAACTGAATCATGAGCAATGGAAGTGACCACCTTCAGGGTATCCGTCAGTTAAGCCAGGTAAGTATTCGCAGACTCAGATCGCTCTGGGCCAAACCATGGCTGCCAAACAGAGAGAGAGAAAGAGGGGTGTTTCCGTAAAACCCGATTAGAAGAATAGGTCACCTAAGCAAAGGAAGCTGGGAAACACTGTTAAGTAGATATCCAACCAGTTATTCAATGACAACAGCACAAAGACACACTAAAATGTCTCTTGGTCCTCCAAGTTCAGGAATCGGCTCAATGAGAGTTTTGAGAGATGCTCCATCCACCACCTCCTCCCCATTCCTGTCACAGAAGAGAGAACGGCAGCGTGCGGCTGGGAGCGGGGCCCAGAGTTGAAGAAACACTCTCCTGCGGAGTGCTGGGTGAGACGCCATCGCCTGGCCAGGGCCTGGCTGTCCTCTTCGGCCCTCCTCCTAGCACCACGGTCGGCCAACTGCGGCTCGCAAGCCACATGCGGCTCTTTGGCCCCTTGAGTGTGGCTCTTCCACAAAATACCACGGCCTGGGCGAGTCTGTTTTGAAGAAGTGGCATTAGAAGAAGTTTAAGTTTAAAAAATTTGTCTCTCGAAAGAAATTTCAATCGTCATGCTGTTGACATGTGGCTCTGTGGACTGATGAGTTTGCCGACCACTGGCCCAGCAGGTTTGAGAGAGACTTTACGAAGCGTTCTGGGCAATTGGAGGGGATCACACTAGCAATAAAGGTAACGGGGTACCACACGCAGGTCGAAGCTGGAGAGTGCCCTGCGCCTGGTACCTCTTCCCTCCTAGGCTCCAGCTGGGCCTGCCGAGTAAGCTGACCACAGGCAGAGGGACGGAGAAGGTAGACATGTATTCATGTTTAATACTTGTACGGGAGCAATGCCAGAAAAAAGTGAATAATAAGTCGGTGAGATTCCAGAGCTCATATACCCGCTACCAGGAAGGGGAGGGCAGGCAGCCAACGTGGGGGAGAGTACGTTTTAGGGGAGCTGGAGGGGGCTGAGAAGACTGGCTGGGAGCAGGCCCAGTCTGACAGTTGGCCTGGGTGTGGTGCTGAGTCTCGGGGCTGCTGGCATTCCTGGGGCGGGGGCTTGTGATAACAAGTCCCTCCAGGAGGGTCAGGCTGCAGGCAGAGGAGGGAGGCAGTACGCTCCCCGCCTTTGCCGTTTTTCTAGTGCCTTCGGCTCAGAACAATCCATCACCAGGGTTGCACGTCCCGAACCCCTCACCCTGACACTCGTTCAACGTTTGTGGAGCGCCTCCCTGTCGGGAGAATGCTTCGGGCTTTCTTTTGTGTTTAAATTAGGCCGGTGTCTCAGATGATTTTCACTGTCCATTTGTTCTGCCCTCCTCTCTGATAGATAAGAACCCTGGGCCAGAGAGGCTGAGGGCTTGCTCAGGGTCCCAGGAGGGCAGGGGTCAGCGGCAGATGGGCCCACAGCCCGGCCCCCAGCGCCCCCCGTCCTGTCGGCTCCCCAGGGCTCTGCGCAGGAGCCACTCCCATTTGGGGTCCAGATCTCTGACACAGGACCTGCCCGGGCAGAATGTCTCCGGCAGATGAGGGAACCGGTTCCCGAGGGGAGCGAGTGTGCAGGGAGACGCTGGGGAATGGTGCCTCCCGGGAGAGGCGTGAACCTGCTTCCCGGAGTGACGTGTGTAGGGAACACGCAGCCAGCACACGCTGACCCCATTAATGGGGAGGCATCAAGCTTCTGCCCGAGGCGCCCGAGAGAGAAAGTGGCCTCTTTTTAAAAACTGTAAACAAATGCCAGCTCCGTTTGCTTTTTGTTTGTTTGTTTGTTTGTTTGTTTGTTTATAAAGTGACGCGTGTGCATAGGGACCTCTCAATCGGGCCCTTGATGTAACCGGAGGTGACAGGGAGCACAGAAGCCACTCTCAAAGACAACTAGAGTCCCTTCTTCAAAAGACTCAGCGCCCCGTGAAACCCAAAAGGCGGTGGGGCAGGGGCCCCGCTGTAATTTCCAAGCTCAAACTGAGCCCTGGCCGGTTTGGCTCAGTGGACAGAGTGTTGCCTTTTGGACCAAACAGTCCTGGACTCGATTCCCGCCAAGGGCACGTACAGGAGGCAACCAATCCATGTGTTTCTCTCACACTATGTTTCTCTCTCTTTCCCTCTCTCTTCCACTCTCTCTAGAAGATCAATGGAGCCCTAGCTGGTTTGGCTCAGTGGATAGAGTGTCGGCCTGTGGACTAAAGGGTCCCAGGTTTGATTCTGGGTTGCAGGCCTGATCCCCAGTAGGGGATGTGCAGGAAGCAGCCGGTCAATGATTCTCTCTCATCATTGATGCTTCTATCTCTCTCTCCCTCTCCCTTCTCTAAAGTCAATAAAAATAAATAAAAAATAAAGATCAATGGAAAAATATCCTTGGGTAAGGATTAACAAAAAAGTAAAAAGTAAAAAATAAAGTTCAAACTGAAGTCTGATTAAGTCCCGGATGGAAAAATATATATATATACTAGTACATATATGCAATGTTTGGGGGAGTGATGAGAAAATCGGACTGTGGATTGTCTATCAGCCCACATTGGGGGCCATGGGGATTATTGTTAATTTCCTCGGATGTGATGTTGACACTCAGAGCATGGAGGAGAATGTCCTTGCTCTCAAGCTGCCAGCGGGAGTATTTATGAATGAAGCTTTGTGATGTTTTGAACTCCCTTTAAGCGATTCACAAAATAAAATGGGGGAGAAATAATGCTAATGTGGAATCCAGGTTAATAGCCAGTATATGGATAGTCATAGTACTGTTCTTCAACTTTTATATAGATTTAAATTTTTTTTTCAAAATAAAAGTCAGGGGGGAAAGTCTGGTGGGAAAAATCTCATTACCAAAACATGCGGCCTTCTGTTTCCCCCACTTCCTGTTTCCCAGGATATCTGCTTTCAGCGCAGCTAACTGCTTGTCCTGGTGTTTACCTCCAACTTAAAAGCAAAGGCAGATACTGCTATTTGTTGACTCTACAGTGTGAGACCTAACTAATAACTTTGTGGTAGGGTGGGTGACAGCTTTAGCTGTTTTGTATGGAAATCCATGTTCAGCCTGTTTACAGTTATAACGAAACATAGAACCATGTAAGATTAACAAGAGTGCACAGTGATTACAGTGCCTGAATTGTAAAACTACCTTTTTTATTGGACTTAATTGCTTTACTTCTTCAGTTGCTTTGGTTTTTATGAGCTACTGTTAAATGTTTTCTCACCTAAAAATAACGGCTCTAGCCCTAGCTGGTTTGCTCAGTGGTTAGAGAGCCGGCCCATGGATGGAAGGTTGTTGGGTTCCATTCCAGTCAGGGGTACATACAGTATCTTGGTTGCAGGCTCAGTCCTCAGCCACTTGGGGTGTATCGGGAAGGAAACCAATGATGTGTCTCTCTCACATCGATGTTTCTCTCTCTGTCTCTCCCTGCCCCCCCAGAAAAAAAATACTCAATGGAAAATATCCTGGGTGAAGATTAACAAAAGACATAAATGACAGTTCTGTAAAATCCCACTCAGGACCATTTCCTGGAACGTAGTTTCCAGCAGGCCATGCCCACTCACTGGTCGCCTGCTGTGAGGCGCTGGGTCCGGACCGCGTGCTCCCCAGGTTTCCACGCAAACACTGTGTTACCTGGGCCTTCCCCTGCCACCACCTGGAATGCCCATGTGTCTCTCCCGTGTGGGGCCCCGGATTCCTGGATCCCAGTTTTCGCTTTGCTTCCTTATCTTCATAGTCAGCTCTCTGTGTTTTGTTGAGGAGTTGAATTCCATTCAAATTCCCGACTCTTTGTCTGAGACCTTTTCCTCTCTAAAACTTCTTGGGCTATTTTCTCCTATCATGGGTAATCAGGGCTGCTAATTGACTGTAAGTCCCTATAGTTTTTACCTAATGGTCCAGGTCCTACATTTTTTAAATATAACAAAATTAGCTCCCTCCCCACCTTCTCAGCTCACAAATCAGAAAAGAACTGGAGGACCGAGACGCGGTGGGCACCCAAGAAGAATTGGTTTCCTTCTCTCCTGCCCTGAGCACCGGGGACCACTCCCCTGGCATCCCTTCCCAGTCACATCTCACCCCTCTGACTCCTACGACTGGATCTCTGTCCCATGGTTCCGATGACTCTGGGCGTACCTCCCGCTCTGTCCAGGGTTCTGAGGAGAAGTCCTTGGGAGCCACCGACCAGAAGAAGCAGGCACCTCTCTCTAAAGGAAGAGAAGTGAAAAAGGAACGCCAGCCCCACCATTCCATGGAATCCTAAACCAGGAAACCCCCCGGATGCTTTGAAGTAGAAGAGCCAGGAAGGAATTCATCTTTTCATCACACCACGCATCATGCCACAATGTCGCAGGCTTTCTGACCTCTGGTTCTCCAGCAGGGCTGGGACCATTGCACTGTAGAGGAAAAAGCAAGTAGGACACACATTTTTTTTTAGAGAGGAAGGAGAGGGAGAGAGAGAGAAACATTAATGATGAGAGAGAATCGCGCATGATTGAGCCCGCAACCCCGGCATGTGCCCCTACTGAGAATTGAGCCTGCGACCACTGAGCGACAATAGCGGGGCTTGATTTGTATATCGAAAAGGCTTTCTTCCTCCCTAGCCAGTTTGGCTCAGTGGATAGAGCATCGACCTATGGACTGAAGGGTTTGGGGCTAGATCCCGGTCAAGGGCACGTACCTCAGTTGCAAGGTCCTCTCTGGCCTGGGCTCTGGTCAGGGCAGGAGGCAATCAATTGATGTGTTTCTCTCACATCGATGTTTCTCTCTGTCTTCCCCTCTCTCTAAAACCAAGGGGAAAATATCCTCAGTTGAGGATTTAAAAAAAAAAATTTTTTTTTGTTTGTTTGTTGTTTTTCAAGAAAAATCCTGGACAGTGAGTTGCCAAACGTAAGTAAATGGAACAAAAAATCAGAAGTCTCAACTTGTGTCTGTATTGTGGTCATATTGAATATCTGGTTGGAGGCCTACTTAATACTCTAACCAAATGAACACCCCGTCGGGGTTCCATTGTAGAAAATTTGAGAAAAGGTACAAAGAAGGTAAATATCACCTGTATTATCTCCCAGGAATAAACATTATGCAAGTTAATATCTATATTGCTTACTTACAAAATTGAAGTTATACAAAATCTACTACTTTAAAACTTCCTTTATCATTAAACAGGCTGTGTTCGTTTTTCTCATGGTGTGAAATATATATGTACAAATATATTTATTAATTATATAATATTATATATTAAAATAAATATATATATTTATTTGGGGGAGAGAGAGAGGAAGGGAGGGATAGAGAGAGAGACAGAGAGAGAGAAACATTGATTTTTGTGCCACTTATTTATGTATTCATTGACTGATTCTTTGTGTGTCCTGGCCAGGGATTGAACCCACAACCTTGGCATATTGGGACCATGCTCTAACCAACTGAGCTACCTGGCCAGGACCCCGTGGAATATATAAATTTTTATGTGTTCTATTTCAACAAGATATGCTGCATTTTTAAAGTGGTTCTCCCTGCTGGACATCTGTTTCCAACGTGTCACCTTCAGGACAGCCTTGGAGGGAGTCACACGCAAGGTGGGGCTCGCCCTGGGGACACAGCGGAGGCACCCGAGGCTTTACCTCGTGACAGTCTGGGCTCCGGTGGGAGAACCCCAGCTTCCTTCCAACACTTAGAGGTGAGCATTCGGAAGAGTAAGACTTGGTAAGGGAAGATGTAGAAGAGTGTTGGGAACTCTGGGGAGACCAGTATGTGGTGTGCAGAGACGATTTTCTACAGTTCAGGGCAGCCAGCGTGGGTGTGGGCAGTTTCAGGAGGCAGTGAGTGTCCATGCTTCACAGCGGCCTCCCCGTGTGGCTGTGTCTGAGAACATGGAAGAAGTCACTATTTGTTTTCTTGGAGGGGAAGGGTTCTCGGGAAAGGCTCCAGAAGTGGACAGCTGAACGCAGTCCTCTTGTTTTTTCTCTCAGGGCCCGGTGTGTATACAGCGGTCCCCCGTTCCTAAAGGTCATGGCGAACCCCCCTGTGAAATGAGGAGACGTTCAGAGAGGCTAAGGAAGCCGGGTTCCTAACGGGAGGCAGTTGAGACCAGACTAGAGGGCCTCACAACTGCTTTGTTCCAGTTGCTGTTATGACTCTTCAGGTCACCAGCCCCTTCTGTTACGTCCAGACCCAGAGGACATGGCCTGTGCCTTCCTTCACTGCAGGGAAAGGAAGACGTTCCCCATGACGAATAGCAATATGGAACACAACACTGCACAGCTACCAGGCAGGGTGTCCTGTGTGTCGCCTCTCCCCGGCAGTGATTTTGACAGGTAAGGGTGGGGCTCACTCTGACATCATGAGTCTGCGGTGCCTCGGGGGCCTTCTGCTCAGGACAGGCCCCTGCTTCAGGGCTCTGAAATAATACTTTTCAAACTCAGGCTCCCTGTCTCCCGTGTGCCTCTGGCTCTGTCAACACTGAACTTGAAACACTGGCCTTTGACCCTGCACTAGCTGTCAAGCTGCAAAGCACATCGCTTAGGAATGTGTCCCTGTTTCCAGCACCCGGTCTAGAGGGAAAGGCCAAGGTCTCCTGTGGGCTACAGGAGCGGCCGAGCACCATCTTCAGGTGACCAGCTAGCTGCCTGGGGACTCTTTCCGCCAGGCGGTTCTCGCCAGAGCAAGTCCGAGGGTCCGAGATGATGTGCCCCCGAAAGGCATCCACATTCAATGCTCCCCCAAAGCCATTGGGGCCCTTCCTCAGGGTTTGCAACCCGCCCCCAGGCCCCGCCCCATCTTCAGGAAGCCTGCATCCTCCGCGGGAGGAGAGGAAGGCCGGAAGCAGATGGTCATCCCCAGTCAGCCCAGTGAAGTGTGCTCCTCTTGCTTTTAGCCATTTCCTGGTTTTAGTTACTTGCCTGCTGGTGGTTCCTTTCTTGCAAGAACATTTATTTGGTACCCAGTATATGCCAAGCATTAAGAGTGAAAAAAAAGCCAAGTGGGTGAAGTCTCTGCCCTTGAAGAGCTTCCTCTTCTGGCAGATGGAGGAGGGAGGTGGATGCAAGCAGCCAGGTGGATGCTCTGAGGAGGGAATGAGAGAACAGAGCCTGCAGGGAACGGTCTTGTGTTCTCGGGGCCTCACTCAAGAAGCCCAGCGCAGGAGCCTGAGGGGGGTCCAGTCCTGCAGGGGCTGCGGCTCACTCCCAAGCAGGAGTGTTACCCCAAAGCCATGAGGAGGCCACGGGGGGTCAGCAGGCAGTGCGGGGACCCTGACCTTGAGGAGGGCGAAGGGGAAAGGAGACAGGGAGGCTGGGAGTGGCTGCCAGTCTGTTACTTTCTTCTGTGCTGTTTGGGTTTTTCAAGCCATGGACCTGAATGGTTCTTGTTTGAAAAATAATCAGTGGTTATCTGGGCAATGAGAGTAAGCGGCTCCTTTCGTCTTATTCTTTATACTCTTCACGTTGCAGATTTCAAAAGGTAACAAGTAATTTTTGCTTTTATGTTTTTTTTTTCTCCAGTTCTATTGAGATAGAGTTGACATACAGCACTGTATAAGTTTAAAGTGTACAGCATAATTATTTGATTTATAGATAGTGTGAAATGATTACCAAAATAAGTTTAGCCAATATCCACTACCTCATAGACAAAAATCAACATTTTTTTTTGTGTGTGTGTGTGTGTGTGTGTGTGTGTGATGAGAACCCCGAGGGTTTATTTCCTTAACAGCTTTCATACAGAGTGGGGCAAACGTAGGTTTACAGTTGTGACTATGTGAAAGAGTTTATTCTTGTATTATTGTTTATCAATTATATTATTTTCCATACAACTGTAAACCTACACTTGTCCCAGCTGTATACCTCATGCAGCAGTGTTTACTGCAGTCATCATGCTATATGGCACATCCCTAGTATGTCTTTATTGATAACTGGAAGTTCATACCTTTGACCACCTTCATTCATTTCCCCCCGCCCCCAGCCAGTGTTTGCTTTTAAAGGTCTGTAGGTAAATGTGGACACGGGAAAGAACAGACACGCTTGCTGTCCTTCATAAATACACTTTGGCTCTTTGACTTGGCTCTGGATTTCACCGTGCATCCAGGTGGATGGCTGTTGTTTTTAAATTTGGGCCTGAGAACTGTTGGAAGATGCCTACTAAGAAGGGCTGTGGCTAATTGAGCTCAACTTGAAAACAAAATCAATCAAACAAACAAACAAACAAAACACAGAACCTAGCAGCCATTTCTGCTCAGGGGCCTCTCACGCAAACTGCACTTCTAGGAGCAGCCCGTACTGAATTGCCTGCCTGCCCTCTGCTCCTACCATCCCAGCCAGTCCTTACTGAGGAGTTCCTGGAATTCTGTTTCAACCAATAGGAGTAAGGCTTCCCCCAACCATCCCAACTGTGCAGCTATAGTGCCATCAACAGACCAATCAGAGCAGCTCATTTCTGACCAATCAGGACAGTGCTTTTTGGACCAATCAAACTGTGAGGATTTGAAGTCCTCATTTGCATGAAGACAGGGCAATCATGGGCTAGAAGCAGGGACTTCTGTCTGTACAAGCCAGCTCTCCTCTGGCTCTGAGAATGCACTTTCCCTCTCCACTGAAGACTGGAGACTGAAGGCTGCTTCCTGGCTGAGCTGAACACTGAAGATGGACCACCTGAGCAAAGCAGAGCGCACCATTGCAGGAGCAGGCTGCACAGGGCAGAACTACAGGTTAACGAATAGACAAAGTGTGACATTCACACAGGGCCCAGAGCACCTGGTCTAGGTGAGAGGGCTTGGGGAGGGTGAGGCAGGGAGGCTGAGCAGGGAAGAAGTCTGGGCTAGATCCACTTGGGAGATGGCCAGGGATGGAGATGGTCACAGATAAATTGGGATGATGGATGTCTTTGTTGAGATCATACACTAGTCTAACAACAATAGCTTTCCAGTTTTCCTTCTTTCTTCTTCTTCTTTTTTTACAGTTAAATTAAAAAAAAAAAAAGAAGTCAATAAAGAGATGACAGTTCTTCCCCTCTGCCCCAAAGGAGAATGCAGGTAGGGTACAAAGAATATATATATGACATTAAATGGGCAAAGAAATGCAAATTACAACAAGAGTGGAAAAAGTCATTCTCACATACTACTTTTAGGAGGGCAAATTGGTGAAGTCATCTCTGAGGGACATTTTGGCAACGTGAATCAAAGCTCCGTAAGAATTTATGGCTATCCTAAGGAAATAACTGGACAGCTGTGTAAAAGCACATATGCAGTGTGTGTGCAGCTTTATTTGTGGTAACAAAAGAGGAACACTTCTTTTAAAAAGAGAGGAGCAGTTAAAGGAATTGTGTCCCATTCAACTGATGACTGTTAAAATAATTACCCACATTTCAGTTGATTAACACAAAACCGTGTTCATAACATAATTGTAAGAAAAATCAAAAAAGGCATAAAACACGTGCTGCATGTGTCTGTGTGGGTTTCCGTCTCCCTAAGAAAGTCTGGGAAGATATATGCCAATATAAAGATATTGATGAGTATTATCTCTGGTGGTATCTCTGAATAACCTTCACCTCTTCGTTTTCCCATATTATAAACCTATTTCTAATGACCATAAATTACTTTCTTTTAAAAAAAATATTTTATTGATTTTTTACAGAGAGGAAAAGAGAGAGATAGTTAGAAACATCCATGAGAAAGAGACATCGATCAGCTGCCTCTGGCACACCCCCTACTGGGGATGTGCCCGCAACCAATGTACATGCCCTTGACCAGAATCGAACCTGGGACCTTTCAGTCTGCAGGCCGATGCTCTATCCATTGAGCCAAACCGGTTTCGGCCATAAATTACTTTCTTGTTTTGTTGTTTTTGGACCTCAGCTGGAGAGAATTGAGTATTAACGTCCTGATTCCTAGCATGCTATAATTGTCCGTTTAAATAAGGCCCCTCTCTCATTTAAAAAAAAATATATTTTATTGATTTTGTACAGAGAGGAAGGGAGAGAGATAGAAACATCGATGAGAGAGTCATCGATCAGCTGCCTCTTGCACACCCTCTACTGGGGATATGCCCGCAACCAAGGTACATGCCCCTGACTAGATTCGAACCCGGGTCCTTCAGTCCCCAAGCCAACGCTCTATCCATTGAGCCAAACCGGTTTCGGCTCCCCTCTCTCATTTTTAATTTATTTCTGTTAACCTGTTTGATATACACGAATTCGTTTTAAAATCAGAACCCCAAATAAAGCTTTGCAGGGGGAGCAATGCAGACCTTCCCTCGGAGTGCCAGGAGAGCAGGGTGTCCTGGCCACGCCGCTGTCCAGGGTGACGTGCACTGCCCTCCTTTTCACCTGGTGTGAAGAGCCGTGGTAGGAATGCTGGTGAGTCTGTCCTTGGAACGTTCCGGTTATACCTCCCGGGAGGGGGAGGGGGTTTCCAACTCCTGAGCTTTGAACCCAACACGTGGAACCAAGCAAAAGCCCACCATCTCGGCTTAGATCTGGGCTCACTTTGCCGGGGCTCACTTAGCCAAGCACCACGCGGCAGGTGAACTGACTCAGGGCTCTGGAGTCCAGAGGCCAAAGGTCCCGGTGGCGGGGCTGTTGCTCCCTCTGATGACTGACGGTGCGGGGGAATTTCTGTCTTCTCTCTCAGCTTCTGCCCGTCGCACTCTCCCTGTCTTCCCTGGGCGTGTCTGTCTCAGTCCAAATCTCCCTTTTTATAAGGACACCAGTCATGTTAGATTAGGGCTCACTCCAAGGGCATCTTTTTTGTTTTGTTTTGTTTTACTCCAAGGACATCTGAATGGCCTCTGTCACGACCTGACCTCCAAATAATGTTGAGTCACGTTGGGGTGGTGGAAATAGGCTTTGCAATGATGCCTGTGTTTGAATCTCAGCTTTGTCACCTACTGGGAGTGTGATCTGGGGTAAGTTTACTGACTCAAAACTTCCATGTTCCCTAGAAGATTAATTATGCAGGTTTCCTCCACTATCAGCAATAACAATTGGAGTCAAGTTTCACTTAGCGTGAAAAGGTGCCAATGCCCGTGTTCCCAGAGAAGTAAAGTTGGTGAAGGGGGTGGGAGTGGGGAGCAGAGAGAGAAGCAGGAGAAGGAGCTATATAGTGAGTTTGGGACGAATTAAGTATGAATCTCTCAATAGGGACACGCTTGACTGCTCCCTTCCAAACAATCTTGTTCAATGTGGATTTAGTCACATTAGTAGGGCAATCCGAAAGAAGGTGTGTGGTTTTTTTATTTTATTTTATTAATATTTTTATTGATTTCAGAGAGGAAGGGAGAGGGACACAGAGATAGAAACATCCAGGATGAGAGTCACTGATTGGCTGCCTCCCGCATGCCCCACACTGGGGCATGTAACCCGGACATGTGCCCTGACCTCCTGGTTCCTAGGTCCACACTCAGCCACCCAGCCCCGCCAGCCGGGCTCCGAAAGAACTGACAGTTACAGCAACTTTTGATACAACCAAAAATCAGTCTTTAGAGTACGCTATTTGCTTGACTACTTTTGCGTTATTTATTTTAGGTGTAGTCTGATTTCTTGCAGGGCCCGTTAATTCGAATGGTTACTTTGGTGTATCAATGTTTTAATTACTGAAGGAGGTAAACATTTGCTGGAAACCGTTTAGAGCAAGTGTCTTCCCTTGTGTCCCATGGGACAGAGACCAGTGTTTATTGCAGGGTTTTCTTTACGGCTATACGGCTGTATCTGTTGCTACTGTATTTGTGAACAGGTTTAGCTTAAAAATGGGCACCAACGCTATCACACGATGGGGAAAAAAAAAAATCAAACTTAGGAATCAATAAATGAGTGAGCTGCTGTAACATCCTGTCTGTAGTATCCTTTTAAGCGTAACATTGAGCTGCCGTTGCATTAGATTTGGTACAAAACACAGTTTTGGCTAGAGGCTGTCCGCTGATTACAAAGTAGCCAGCACAGCATGGCTCCCGCTTCAGCTAGGTTTTCATACCTGGGATGTAGCAACATGCATGTGGGAAGAAGGGGCCGATAGGACACACATAAATGAGGGGTTTGTGGTTGGATCCAGAACCTGGACACCGAGATGGTGCATGAGCAAGAAGACGCCAGCACCAGAATAGCTGCAGGACCCAGTGAAGGGGCATCCCCGCCGAGCAGGCTGCGCCCGGAGGCGGGTAGGTCTGCCATGGCTGGGCAGCCGGGAGAGCGTGCCCGGCCCGGAGGAAGTTTGGGATGGCTCCGGCCGGGGTGCGGGGGCGCGGGCGGCGTGATGGCACCGCGGTGTCCGCCGCAGGGGCATCCCGGGCTCCGGGGAAGCGTCCGGAATTCCTGAGATGTCTGCGGCGCGGAGGCGGCCTCCCCCGCCCCCGCCCCCGCCCCCGCCCCGCCGCGGCCTCCGCGGGCAGCCTCCGCGGGCGAGGGGGGCGGCGAGCCCTGCGCCCCCGGCCGCGGCGAGGCGGCCCGCGAGCCCCCGGGGACGCAGGTGAGAGCCCGGGCCGGGCGCGGGGGTGGGCTCCCGGGCCCCGCGGCGGCAGCGCCGGCCCCGGCCCCCTCCCCCCTGCGCTGCCCTCTCCCGCGCGGGCGGGGCTGCGGCGCACGAAGCGGAAGCGCGGGGCTCCGGAGGCGGAGGGAGGCGCGGGGGCCGCGCGCGCTCCCCGGGCCGCAGTCGGCGCGGGCGCGGGCGCGGGGCGCGGCCGGCGGCCGGGGAGGCGGCGGGCTCTGGCGCGCAGGCCGGGCCGCCGCCTCCGCCCCCTCCGCTCCCCTCCCCTCCCTCCGCCCGGCCGTCGCCCTCCTCTCCCCTCCCCCGAGCGAATCACGCGCCCTCCTCTGACACTCGTAGCGGGCCCGAGCTCCGGATTTATCCTTCACGTGACCCGAGGGGGTTGGGTGGTTGGTCGGGGACGGCGGAGGAGAGGGGAAGGAGGGAACGGAATCTGCCGTTGCCCGGGCAACAGGCCCCGCCCTCCGGCTCGGGCCGGGGGGACGGGAGGAGGACGTCAGCACGTCAGCCGGGGTTTTGCGCTTTGATTGACAGTTGCCATAGCGACCGGGTCGGTCCGTCGCCATTTTGTTGGTTGGTTTTTTTTTAAACCCTTTCGCTTCCCGCCCGAATAATAATAAAAAACCCTATTGGAGTGAGGCGGGGGTGGCGGCGGCGAGAGCGGCGGGGGGATCCGGGGAGACTGCTGCCGTCGCTGCTGCCGATCGCGGCTCAGGTCGGGCTGAGGGAGCGGACACCCCGAGCGGGGGGTGCGGGCGCCGCCGCCGCCGCCGCCGCCGCCGCCGCTTCTGCTGCTGCTGTTCCTGCTGCTGCTGTTGGTGCCGCTGCCGCCGCCGGCGAGCGGGCGGGACCGGTGTGAGTGTGCGGGTGTGTGTGCGAGGGCGCGTGTGCGAGGGCGAGTGTGCGTGCGCGCGGGGGTGAGTGTGTCTGTCTGCGGGGACTCGGGGGCGGGCGGTTCGGGCTCTCCGGGCGGAGGAGCCGCCGCCGCCGCCGCCGCCGCCGCCGCCGCTCGGCCCGGCGCCGCTCGCTGCGCAGGTTCGGGGCGCGCGCCATTTTGTGAGGCTTCCCAAATCCTCCTCGGGAGCCGCGGCGGGAGCGGCCGCCCCTCGGCGCCCGGCCTCGCCGCCGCCGCCCTCCGCCGGGCCGGCCGCGCGGCGCCGGAGCGGGGCCCGGGGACTGCGGTATTTGCCGGGAGGGGCCTGCGCTCCCGGCCCGGGGCCCCGCACCGCGGGCCGGACGCCGAGAGCGCGGCGCGGGCGGCGGGCGGCGGACTCGCGGCGGCGGCGGCGGCGGCCCCGGCGGCGGACTCGCGGCGGCGGCGGCAGCGGCGGCGGAGCCCGAGGCTGAGACTCACCGGAGGGAGCGGCGCGAGCGCCCCGCCATCGTCCCGGTGAGTGTCCGGCCCGGCCGCGGCCCCGCCCGGCCGGCGCCCGCTCCCCCCGCGGCCTGCACCGGGGCGCCGAGGCCGGCCGGCGCGCGGAGGGAGGGACCTGCCATTTTAGGAGGAGGCGCCGCGGCCCGGGCGGGCGGCCGGGAGGGAGCGGGGCCGGTCCCGGAGGAGCGGCGGCGGGCGGGCGGGCGGCGGCGGAGGGAAAGTTGCCGGAGGGCGGGCGCGGGGCCGCGGCCTCCGGGGAGCGGGGCGCCGGGGCGCGGGCCGGAGGACGCGCCAGGCCTGCCCGGCCGGCCGGGCGCGGGGCAGGAGGCTGTCCTCCTCCTCCTCCTCCTCTTCCTCCTCATCCTCTGCCCCCAGCTCCTCCCTCGTCCCTCCTCTCGGCCCCTCCGGTGCGGAGCCGCCGGGCGCCCGCAAGGACAATGCGCGCTGAGGGGCCGGGGCCGGGGCCGCGAGGCGCCGGGAAGGTCGGCCGCCCGCCCGGTCCCCCCGCGGCCTCGGGCGGCTCCGGGCCGGGCCCGGCCTGCTCCCGGGCCGGGCCGCGGGTGCGAGCGATCGGGGCGGAGGGGTGACCCGCGGAGCAGCCTGGGGAGCCGGGGCGGGGGTTCGGGAAGGATCGCCCAAGCCCGGCCGCGGAGCGGGACTGGCCGGTCCGTGTGCGGACCCAGGCCCTGCCCGACGCCGCGGCGGCCGGCGGAAGGCCCCTCCCTAGCCCGAAATGGTTAAAAAAGGCCGACCAGCCAGGGATCGGCCCCGATGGCTTGGCCGGGCCGCGCATCCAGCCCTGGATTCTGCGAATCCTGCGGCCGAGGTGCGGCCCTTGAATGGCAGCAGCATCTGGGGCTTGCATTCCGCCCGAGTTGTCAGGAAAATACACCGTGAAGCGAGGTGTCCACACCGCCGTGAGGAGGAGGAGGAGGAGGATGAGGAGGATGAGGACGAGGACGAGGACGAGGACGGAGAGGGCCGTGCTCTCCTCCGGGGGCCTCACCCCTCCCGGTGGACACTGACCCATTTCACAGATGAGGAAACTGAGCGGTGACTCATCCAAGGTCACGGGGCTGGAGCGCTGGGAGCCAGTAGCCTAGCCAGCCTGCCCGGGCCCCTGTCACTGGTTCCCACTCCTGGTGGGAAATCCTGGCCAGTCTGAAGCCATCCGTGTGCCATGACTCAGGGTTCTGACCTAGATGGTGCCCATGGCCAGGGAGTGTGGAATTAAATCTGTAGTTTGCAGAGGTGAAGGGGAAAGAATGAGGTGAGGCCCTCTTCGTGACACGCATCAGCCCCCAGCCCACCCCGGGAACCATGCCGAGCATTTTTTTTTTTATTTGAATGGAAGGAATTAAATGTGATACATTTTGTTCTCCACGCTTCGTTTTAATTATAGGCGTCATTTAAGTATTGGTGAGTCATAAGAAAGTTTTGTGTAAAGTTCTGTTTAGTCATTTTTATCTTTGAATACATATGTTTCTTCTGTGACCCCTTACACCTTCCATATACAGTGTTTGTTTAGGAAAGGATATATTTAATACTTTGATTTTGGGGTGTTTAATTTTAATAATTCAGTGGAATTTTCTCTAGTTTTTCCTTAGATTCCTCATATTTTAGTTGTTTAGTTACATTAGGAGTATTTTCCAAAAACTATAAATATGAGACCAGAATTAAAATTTCATATGCTGATTTTAATCTGAAGAAATTAGTTTCAAAGAAATTGTAGATTCTTTGGAAAAAGTTTGCCTGGCGGTGGCTAAGACTTTTAATATACATAAAACTTTCACTTAAAATACCCCACTGCTTGTGGAGGATTTGCCTTGCCATAGCAGCAGTCTTTTTGGTGGCAGTCCAAATTTCATTTAGACTTTAAACCCTGCTAGCAAGGTAAGGACTCCTGTCAATGTCTCTACCAAGTTCTAGGGTTAGACTGAGGATAGAAAATTCAGAAGAGACATAAGCTTAGAAAGGAAGGGTCATCCGTGCTTAGGTAAGGTGAAGGCACAGTTATTTGAAACATAAAAATGATTCTAGATTTGATTGAGAGAATGGTCATTATTAGTAAGAGTGGGAGATAGACTGAGTGATCTAGTAAGATCTTTCTTGTTAGGAATTTGGAATTTAGGGCTAAGACTGTTTCTTAAACATATTTTAAAGACATTTTGGTGGGACCTTGTTAGAAACAACAAATATAAAATTGGTTGGGGATTAAAAAATGAATGATTTAGTCCAGTCTTTAAGGGCACTAACATTTAAAATAAACAAAAATATTCCATTTTAATGCACTGACCTGTTTGGGGAAGGTAGATAGTAAAAAATACCCTTGTTAGAATTTCCCCCCCTTTTAGAATATTGTTCAGTGTCTGGCCCTCAGTTTTATTTACAGAGAGTTACTGTATTTATGACTCAAAGTTGGGTGGGGAGTGGTAATGTAGCAACTAGTATTTAAAGAATTTATATAAGTTTTTATAGTGCTATGAATGTTTATCTGCAAAAGCAAAACACAAGATAACTTGTTACAACACATGGTATTTAATGACCTTGGGCATGTATTTTGTTTTGAAACTATACAGAGGATGAAAAGACTAATTTGTATTGAGTTTTGGGAACTAGAAAACAATTTAGAAAAATAAATAGTTTAGAAATCTAGTCTGCACAGGATGTTTCACATGCATACTTATTGTTGACAAGTGTCCAGTTATGGGAAGAAAATTTGGATAGAAGTAACTTCATTATGAATGAGAAGGGAATTGCCTTACATCTATGACATTAAATATAAGATGAATAGAACAGGGGTTTCATTGGTGGCGGTGTTTGTGAGAAGATGTGTATCCATTTTTCTTTGCTTTAGCAGTAACTTATTTCAAAGAACTTGCACGCCCCCCTCCCCCACCTCCACCTCTCCAAGCGATTCCTCTTCTCCCTCAGGAAAAACTGGAACCATCTGAACCCACCAAAACCTAAAAACTTGCAAAAAGAGTCTTTATAAAGAAATCACCTCTTTTCCCCCCAAATTTAATTAGTCTTTAATTTTGTTATATTCCTTATCAGTAATTTAAACTGCGATCTAAGCATTTGTATTGAGTATTTGGATGGCTTTACCTCCGGAAACTTGTGTATATTTTCTTTTTAGAAGTAAAGCTATTGTATGAAATTATCAAACATGGTCACCTGAGATTTTACATTAGCACAGTTGCCCTGTCAAAGTGTGGCGAAATTTGGATGAGCACCTTATATAAATTATGATTATGCCATTTAAGAGTCTTCTCAACATAGGTAGATTATTTTGGCCATTGGACAATGTTTTGATGGCTAGAGAAAATTTGGTAATTCATAATCCAAGGCTAGCACAATTTTGGATTAAAAATTTTGGGTGGTTAAAATTTGTGTTTAATTACTTGGAAAAATAATCAAATGGTTTTAAATTACTTAAAATTTCTCTTCTCTTTGCCCCTGAATGAAGAAATCTTGAAATCTTGCCTTATGTCAACACTATAATGTTAAGCAAGAGCTATAAAGCTTACCATTGGTTATGTGAAAGTGAAATGTTTACTCCACATGACTAAAATAATTTAAGGTTCATAGTAGGTAATTAAAGACTAAGTATTGTTTCCTAACCTAGTGGTTGGCAAACTGCGGCTCGCGAGCCACATGCGGCTCTGTTGACTAATGAGTTTGCCAACCACTGTCCTAACCTAATAGCTATAGGCAGCCTTCGTTTTTTGGTATATGAAAAATTGTGGGATTGTATAAACCATCTAAATGTTTTTTAATAGTTAAGCTTTTGCTTTCAAGTCCTACTTCTAGAGTTGTATAATGAGTTATTATTGATGATAATTGTACATTGAACATCTAAAATGATGTGGTTCCTTGTAGGCATACTTTTTGCTAATATAGAATCATTTTGGCTTCTTGGCACTTAGTTCTTCTACCAGAGCTATGTACCCTCTCTACTTGAAGATTATTTTAAAAAGTTTGTATTACTGTTAGGGTTTTGACAAAGCATATACATATTTTTGTTTGTTTGATGGACGTGCTTATATATATATGCATTTAATATATAGTGCATAATAGCTTAAAATGTATCTTTTGAACTGAGTTGTTTTGAATTTTATCTCCCCAGGATTGAAATGCTAGTTTAAATTGGCTGTGTGTGTTTGTGGGGGATTAGTGAGCTGGTTTAACATGCAATGAAACTGATTTTCAGGGTCATTTCTATTTTAGATCACATCCCTGTTCATTAACTCCCTAATTTTTCTAAGTTAATATGTCAATTATACAATGACAAGAGTGGGTTTTTTTGTGTGTTTTATGGATATTTGTGGTTAAGGTTGGCTTCTTAGCACATACATTTGGGTACAAACACGCTGCAGCTGTGACATGTACTTGGAATCTGTGCTAATAGTTAACAGACAGCAGTGGAGGCAGCATGTGCTGTGGAGAGAGGAGAGATCGGGCCTGGCGCTGGTGCCTGGCAGAGAGGGGCCAGGCAGGCGAGTGGAATCTCAACAGGACCTGCCATTGACTGGCCGTGTGACCCGGTGTGACCCTCAGCTCAGGGAGTGCACTAAGCTTCTTCAGCTGTAATGGGGTCAATGGTACTTACCTTAGTGTTCTTAGGAGGTTGATAATGTATGTAAAATTCTAAATAGCCTTCTTCTCCTCTTGTCCTTCCCTTCCTCTTCTTCATTCATACTCATCGTTAGGGTCTCAGCATAAATGCTACTTCTTTCAAAAGGCCTTCCCCAGACCGCCAGTCTAAGGAGGGTTCCTTGGCCAAGGTGTTCTTACAGGACTGTTTTTGTTTTTCTTCCCATCGCTCTTACTGCAAATAGCTGTGCAATTCTTCAGTTACATTCGTGTGCGCGCGCATTCATTTAATATCTATCCCTACGTTAGGGTGTAAGGGGCATCTGTGTAGGAATGATTCTTTCTTGATCACACCTGTAACTCCATTGCCTGGCAGGTGCAGGGATATATGAGTGTATATGCACACAGAATGATGGTTTAGTCAACCCTAAGCACGGACCACTGCTTAGAGGTGCAGTCCTGGACAAAAGAGCTTCTCTGAGCTTCCGCCACCCTATACGCCAAAGGTGCATAGCACCAGCTCCTGCCCAGGATTTCCAGAATGTGAAATGAGATACTGTAATGAGGTGCTTTGCAAAAGTGTAGAATGCCATATAAATATAAGCTGTTTACAGTAGCGATAATTTCAGTAGTGGGGTTACCAAGAATTTATAACTAGTTTCAGCTTTACTGAGTTGGTAAGTAGCTATTATTTAATATTTATTACAAATTTAAACTTTATATATTAATTAGAACATGAGCTTGGGCCTATGTTCTGACTAAATACAGTGGCTTAAACAAGAAGTTCATGTATCAAGTGTAAGTCTAAGGCTGATGTGTCTGCATGGTATAGGGGTTTGGTTTCTTCTGTCCTGTTGCTTTCCCAGGCTTAAGGAGACATCCTTTTCTGTACAGTACGAGGCGCCTCCCCACATCCACAGTCCGGGAACAGGATGTGGGGGCACGTCTACCCCCTCCTCTCCCTTTAAAGATAAGCTGGGGCCTGGCCAGGTAGGTCAGTTGGCTACACACACCCCCCCACACACACCCCTACCTACCCCGTGGTTGCTTAGTTCGTTACATGCGCGCGCGCACACACACACACACACACACACACACACACACCCCACATGCCTCTCAGGGACATGTAAGAATCAATCAGTGAGTGCATAAATAAGTGAAACAACAAACCAATATTCCTCTTTCTCTCCCTTCCCTTTTCCCTGTCCCCCTCCTCTCTCTCTCTCTCTCACACACACACACACACTTTTTTTTATTATTAATAAAAAAACCTGTAAGTTACAATGGTTTGTACTTTTGTTTATACCTGTTGATCAGAACTTAGCCAGGTGGCTACATTTAGCTGCAAAGGAGGCTGGGATATGTAGTCTTTGGGGGTAGTTTGGCTGAAAACCTGTTTCTCCTGACAGGAGAATGGGGAATTAGCAAACATTGCTGTCACACTTTCAGATGTTTTGGGAGAAACTTGCAGAAATAAATTTTTGAAAAGACAACACATTGCACTAATAAGTTTTATTTTTCTTATTTAGTCACTAATCTTTTAAACTATGGTATACAAGTTCAAATAGCTCACCAGTATTCAGCGTATGCAGTTGTTACATAAGTGTCAGATTAGGAAAAATGGAGTGAAGGTATTTTGAGTCTAATGGCACATTATTTTACTGACAGAAACATGGTTCTTGATGGCTGTGACTCTACTGTATGTAAACAGTATTTGGAATCTTAGCTTTTGGATTTTGTCTTAGTCTCCTCGACTATACAGTGTGTGTTCCTGCTGATATCCTCGGCAAACAATACTACTAGAATAACACTTGCATCTTGTCAAGGTTTCAGTAAATGTTTGAGTCATTGGAGTTGCGAGGAGGATGCTAGCGGTGATGTTTAAAAATACATTCATTATCTTTCTAGCTGCTCGGCTCGGTGGATAGAGCGCCGGCCTGCGGGCTGAAAGGTCAAAGGCACATGCCAGGATTGCAGGCTCGTTCCTAATGCGGGAGGTGGCCGATCCATGATTCTCTCTCATCATTGATGTTTCTGTCTCTCGCTCTCTCTTCCTCTCTGAAATCAACCAGTTAGCTGCTACGGTATTTTGAAATTAATTAAAAAAGGTCCACCACTTGCATCTATAGACGCTATGCGTACAAATAGTTTAAAAAAATATAAATACATGTACTAATATCTTCCACTTTAATTTCTGTGGGTTTGGAAAAAAAAGGTGTAGGATTCCTTTGGGCTCTATTGAGAATTGCTAGATCTAGTAGAGACCTGAGAAAACTTAGGGTTCTCAGTCTTCTGGGGGATTCCCAAAACACATCCGCCTCTCTGCAGATCGGGTGATGCTTTGACATCTGCTTTCGTAATCAGGGCTCCGGGTACTCCTGGTGCTATAGAAACATTGATAGAATTCATGTTTCTTAAAGAAGAAATGGGCGCAAAGAAACTTAACTGCTTGTGAACCAATGCCTCAGCATAATCTGGTCTGAAGTAGCATATGTTTTCCTGCCTCTGGGTTCTTCGTTCTTTTTTTTTTTAATTTTTAAAAATTTTTATATTTTTAATTTTTATATTAAATTATTATCTGTACATATTTTACCATTGGCCGCCCCCTCCCCTACATACCCTCCCTCCCCAGAGTTTTGTGTCCATTGGTTGTACTTATATGCATGTATACAAGTCCTGTTGATCTCCCTCCCCTCCCCGCTGTAATTTGACAGTCTGCTTGTTGCTTTGCTGTTTCTATATCTATCTTTTGGTTCACCAGTTTATAATGTTCTTTATTATCCATAAATGAGTGAGGTCATGTGGTGTTTCTCTTTCATTGACTGGCTTATTTCACTCAGCATGATGTTCTCCAATTCCATACAGGTTGATGCAAATGATGAGAATTCCTTCTTTTTTATGGCTGCATAGTATTCCATTGTGTAGATGTACCATAGTTTTTGGATCCAATCATCTGTTGACGGGCACCTAGGCTGTTTCCAAATTCTAGCTATTGTAGATTGTGCTGCTATGAACATAAGGGTGCATATACCCTTTCTGATTGGTGTTTCTAGTTTCTTGGGATATATTCCTAGGAGTGGGATTACTGGGTCAAATGGGGGTTCCATTTTCAGTTTTTTGAGGAAACTCCACACTGTTCTCCACAGTGGTTGCACCAGTCTGCATTCCCACCAGCAGTGCACGAGGGGTCCTTTATCTTAGCATCCGCGCCAGCACTTGTCGTTTGTTGATTTGTTGATGTTGGCCATTCTTCTTTTTACCAAAGAAGGAAGAGGACAGAGTACCAACTGCACTGGGACTTAATAGGAATACCTGTTATTTTAAAAAATGATGCTGCTTATGTGTGAGCTCATTGGTAGTGAATGGTTGGCTCACTTGTGAGCAACTTAAATAAATAGTCCAAGTTAGTCAAATGAATATTTAAATGTGGGAACTTGCCTCCCTTACGAGCCCAGACCAGGGATTGAACTCTCAACCTGGGTATATGCCCTGACTGGGAATTGAACCCGTGACCCATCGGTGCACGGAATGATGGTCCAATTAACTGAGCCCCCTGGCCAGGGCTGGATTTTCATTTCTTTAATTTGAGTGAGTTTGAACATCTTAAGTTGTACTATAAATCTTGTGCTTTAAATGATAAAAATATTCATTTTTGTCAGATAGTTAAACATATTTCCTGATTTTTCAGTATTGTGTTAGATGAGAAGCTGGTATTTTGATAAATTGTAAGCGCTTGCAATTGTATATCCTTGTTACATTGTAAAAGGGGGTTCTTAGGCCTCTTCAGTTGAATAAACTGTCCTGTGTGTGTGAATTATGGTGGTATAAGCTTTGACTAAAAAAGTGAACTTGGTTTGGTTTCCTCTGCTGTTAGTGTTGAGATAGTTGTGAGTATACAGGCACAATGAACAAGAGCTTGTTAGGAAGTAGAGGTATTGCCATACGGAGGACTAGAAGAACACAGGAAGTAAGACAGTTCTGAGAGTTTGAGCATGCCTGTGGAGGAGGTGGGCTGATCTCCGTATGGAAGAATGGCTAGGCTTGTACAGTAGAACCTGGGGATTGGCAGTCCTCTGGAGGAGGTCATGTGGCAGCCTGTGGTGATGGAAGGGAAGGGGACAGCCAGTGTGTGTGTGCTCCAGAGACTTTGTGGGGGGGGGGGGGGCGGCTCTGTGTGTATATGTAAGTATGTATGTCTATGTGCTGGGGGAGGATAGGAACAGCTGCAGGGAGAAATGGGAGTGATGGGTCTTATTAGGCATTAAAAGGAATTTGAGTGTGGGTGATGGGAGGTTTTTGGGCAGTGCACGGTGACATATCTGTGGGTTAGGAAGATGAACCACAAGGAGGGCTTGGAAGGCAGGCCATTTGAGGTGGATAGGCATGAAGGGATGAGAAAAGGTAAAAAGGGGAAGACAGATGGGACACCCAAGTTTGAAACACATTAAAATTTCTTATTTAGTTTTCAACAGAACAAAGTGAGTATTTCAGGATTTAAATAGCAATGTCGCCAAGTTTTTGGAAACAGGAGAGAATTAAACTTGGTGGCAGTATAGTGAAACGTGTATGTGCGGAATGATGGGACCGTAGAGAGTACTTCCTACAGCAGGACCGGAAGTAACTGGAAGAACAGAGAGTTACTGTAGCTCACACTCCCGCTAGGGCAGGTGGGATCATGTTGCACATTAAAGATGAGCTCAGCAGTGGGCAGTGCAGAAGCCTGTGTTAGAAGCTGTGACTCTGGAGAGGAAAAGATTATAATATAATTCAAAGTTTGAAAAGCACCTAGTTAAGTGAACATGTGAGTTTAATTTATTCTGAGGGTCATAGTATTTTCATGAAAAATACCATGTTCCGTTTGTTTTTACTTGTATTCTTATTGGGAGATGGTCATCTAAAATAATTTATTATTTGAGGTGGGTAGAATTATTTATTGAGTATCTGCTAGTGCCAAACATGGAACTGGGGCCTGAAACTAAAAGGTATGCTGTGATAAAAACTGCTAAAACCATCATGGAAGTTATGCTCTTGATGGGGGGAGGGATCTTGAATACTATCTAGAGGAGCCGTAAGAACCCAGTGTAGAGTACATGTACATTTTCATTAAAGGGAACACAGAGTCTATGAAATGGAGTAATTTTTGATGTCGCCTTTTGAAGGTCAAAATTTTGGTCTCATTTTAGGGTCTTTTTTTTTTTTTAATATATATATTTTATTGATTTTTCACAGAAAGGAAGGGAGAGAGAAGAGAGCTAGAAACATCGATGAGAGCGATACATAGACCAGTTGCCTCCTGCACACCCCCTACGAGGGATGAGCCCGCAACCAATGTACATGCCCTTGACTGGAATCGAACCCGGGACCTTTAGGTCCGCAGGCTGGTGCTCTATCCACTGAGCCAAACCAGTTTCGGCCACATTGGTGTTTTTTTAACTTCATCATTACATCAGACATTATTGGGAGACATTATTTCTGTAGTACAAAACATTGTTTCATAAAAGTTTTTAAAACAGCAACGGTAAGAAGATTATTAGGATCTCATTGAATATTTTGCAATCTAGTTTTACTTTTTAAATTTTCCTATCTTGGTTCTATGGTATAGTTCAGAACTTCAGTCAGCTGGGTAAATTCACTTAAGAATTGCCCTGAAGGCCAGTTACTCAGCAGTATTAGCTATGCAGGAGGAAGACTTGAAGAGTCCTAGGATTCATGGGAAACCACTGGGAGGAAAGCTACTGCTGAATAAGACAAAGATACAGGTATCTGAAGTAAAGGATGAGGGCCTGTAGCAAGGTCAAGGAATAGGGAAAATGTAATAGAATGGGCAGAAATCAAAGAGGGATTTGAGCAAAATAAACAAGAATCCTGTCCTTAAAAAAAACCACCACAAAAACCCAAAAACCAAACCAAAACAAAAAAACCTCTGTAATGATTTGTTGTGCCTTCTAGGGTAAAGACCAAATTAGTTACAGGACCCCTCCCTGGGTGATGGCCCCTGTGCAGTCTTATTCCCAGGTCTCTGGATCCGTGTCTTTGCATGTGCTGCTTCCTTAGCTATCGTCCGTTTAAACTTCTCTCCTGCTTCAGTTTCAGTCCAGATGTCACTTTTGTAAGGGGAAGCACCCTCCCATCCCAGTCACCTCTTGTTTAACATCCCGTGTACCGTGTGCTGATTTGAATAATGGCCTTCAGTGCGCAGGGCCAGCGGTGTCTGGCTCCCGCTTGTCCGGGGGTGTTGCATGTTTGCACAGGGGGCGCACTAACTAAACACTGTGGGACTGATCAGTGAGCGGCTACCGGTTTTGATCTTTGCTGGTTGGTCTCAAGGACAAAAGGACTACATCAGAGGAATGTCTGCATTTGGATAGAGAGCTGGACAGGGAATATGGGAGCCCCGAGGAGAAAGAGAGGTGAATCCTGCCTTTAATACGATTGGAAAGCTCTTTATAGCCAGGAAAGAGACAACATTATTCACTCCTGGATTAATAACTTAAATGCATGTGAAATATCTACTGTATGTTAGAAGCAAGATTATGGGGTAGAAAGATTGTGCCTTTTTTTAAAAGAAGTGCATAATTTTAGTAGTTACTGAAATAGATACAGCCCTTAGTGGTCATTTGGAGTGGTTTTAAATTGTGGTTTTAACTTGTTGGATGTTCCTCATGATTCCGAGCCAACAGAGTGATGTTCTTTCAGCAGGTCTATCTGGAATGTCAGCCCAGCATTTGTAGTAGCTGTCAGGCTCACATTTAAAAAGCTCTAGCTTTACTTTATTTAAAAAGTGACAGAAAAACGAAGAACATGGTTTGTTTGGATGCTTTTTTGTCTTTAACTTCTTCAGGTTTGGATGACAGAACAAGAGTCATTGAGGGGGAAAGTTCATTGAATGGATGGATTTTCAAAAGAATGAATCTTGTAGTTAGAAAATTATTGAAGGTGTTGATTTTGTCAGGAGAATGAAATTTTTTAAAGCTTCTAGGTGACTTGTTTTAAAATACTTCGGAAACTTCTCAGTGACTAGTTTCTGTTGTAAATGTTTAGAAAAGCAAATATTTAAATTTTATGGACCGTCTCTCTGCTTGGCCCCAGGCGAGGCTCTTCGGACACAGCAGTGAGGCCCATGGACACGTTCCTGCCCTCAGCACGTTCCCAGCACAGGAGCTCCCTGGAGGGGTGCGCAGTCCTTCCATCCTTCCTCCCACCCACCACCCACATATTTACTTACTTATTGATTGATTGATTGAACTTCAGTTTTGATGGCAACATGTTAGACTTCTTTAAGCTACTTGTTGCTTTATCTCTGGTGACATGGGAGCTAAGGGAGGTAACAATTATAGTACAGTACTAAGGTAAAATAAAAAAATGTTTGTGTAAATTAGTGAGTTTCTCCTCTAACTTGTCATTTAATAATAGTAATAATAGCTACTCTTAATTGATTGCCTGCTAGGGGCCAGACATTGTACATATTCATTATTAGTTATTTTAATATTCTCAGCAACCCTACAAGGTGGTAGGTAGTATCTCTGTTTTGAAATTTAGAAAACTGAGATGTATGGAATTAAATTGGCTTAAGGTTAATCACAGTAGATTATATATGCTGCTTCCAGATAATAGTAGTAGTAGTAATAGTAATAATAATAATAATAATACCCCTAGCAAAGAGTTAACTGCCCTAAAGTTAAATATTTAGAGAGAAAAGAAAGAGAAAAATGGATTCTATAACCCACTAATAAAAGAAATAGATAAAAGTTCTGGCATTCTGGGATTGATGCCTCGTTGCTACTGGTTTGTTACTCTTTTGGGTAATAACCAAGAACATTTAACCGCTTTCGATGTTGGGGGAATTTTTTGCCTTAAGAATCTTCGTGGGCCCTGGCTAGTGTGGCTCAGGTGGTTCAGCATTGTCCCATTGAGAGGCCACTTGTTTGATTCCAGTTTGTGGACATGCTGTGGTTGTGGCCTTGATTCCCCACTAGGGGGTGGGGTGGGCAGGGGTTCCTGCAGGAGGCAGCCAATCAATGTTTCTCTTGCCCTAGAATCAATAAAACATTGGGAGGGGGCGTCCTGGTGGGAGGAAGAACATTCCATCTGAAAGTCAATTGCTCACTTTCCTGCATCTTTTGGGGTCATCTGACCTTCACTGCGCTCCCCCAGAAGCCTGGGCTTGGCAGGGCAGGGGGACCACAGCTGCTTCCGGTTTCCAGAGGCTGACAGAGGAGAGGCAGGTCCAGTGGAGCACTTGTTCCCAGGTCATTGGTGTCTGGACAAGCTGCAGGGACTGAGTCCTACATGGTCTCCGCTAGAGCAGCCTGTGGTTTGAATTTTGGCTGATCTGGACTATGGAGCCTTCAGGCCAGGCCCTCTTGGGTTTTCTGTGAGGTGTCTTGTATACTTTAATAACTTCCTTTTCGGTTTGCAACTAAGAACCTTTACCTAGATGACGCTAATTAAGATAATAGACAATTCTAAGGAACTCTCCAGAGTCCGTGTTATCTGTGTCTAGATCAGAATTTACTAATGAGAAGAGTTCACAGTATATAGAAGTGAAATACTTCTAAATCAGCTTGCTTGTTGATTGAATTAATTTGGATTGTGTACTTGTGGATTCAGGAGTGGTGATAAACCAGATCCCTGCACTCACAAAGCTTACACTCTATGGCAAAATGTAGAATAAGCAATAAAACAAATTGGACACAATGACAGAATGGTATAGAGTGGTATATGGCACAGTAAAAATAAAGATGGGATAATGTGATAGATGATGTATGTACGTACGTATGTGTTTAGGAGTTGTATCTTAAATAAAACAATTCCTTTAAAACCAGTGTCAGGAGTCATGGCCTCTGCTTTTCATTAGAAGGCAGTAACATTGTGAGTTTACCCTCTATTGTAAACAACTAGGAAACCGGATAAAATACTCGGGACATCCGTTTGCAGATATTGAACTATAGGTAGTGCAGAACTGTGATCTCTGACAGGAGAAAGGGAACGAGGTGAGTCCAGGTACGCCCTGCTTTGTGCCTGGAGGCAGTTCTCAGATCTTAGCCCTCAGTGCTGTGAGCAGGAGTCCAGATAGAGCCCTGTGGCCTGACTGCGCTGAGAGAAAGAGACTGGAGCTGGGGGAGGCCATGGCGGTTCTGGTTGAGGAGCAGTGTCTGGAGAGGGAGCCATGCAGAGACCCCCTAAACCTTAGCGGTCCCTTTACATTTATGTTTGACAGTACCAGTCTGCTGTGCACATCAGGGTGCAGTTTCATAAAGGAACATTCTGGGGGGATGGAATTCCCTGGGAGCTAGAAGCAGAACAAGACTCCGAGCTCTCACCAGGCTAGGACACATTGTCTCTCATGGGCACAGCGGGAAGATCTTGTTATATGCTGTGTCCCCTGTCCCCTGACCCTCCAGCGGGCCATGTCTTAGTAGTGGGGCTAATAAATTAGCTCTGACTAAAGTAAAGGCTACACCAGTTCTGTCTGAAAAAAGCTTAAAAACATGCCTTGAGGGGGCAACCTGGTCTGAAGTAACACGTTGCCTGCCATTGCAAAGTGTAACAATCTTTAAAGAAATTAACGAAACCCATTGCTCAAAAGTGTAAAGTGTTCAGCATTCAATCAAACATTACTAAATATGCCAATAAGTACGTTAATATAACATAATGAAGATACCCATCCATTAAAACCAACCTAGAGCTGATGGATACAGGCAAGGGCATTAAAAACAGTTACTGTCACTGTATTCCATGCATTCAAAGGATTTAGTAGAAACTTGAAAGGTCTAAAAAAGCCCAAATGAAATTTTTAGTAGTGAAAACTAATGTATGAGATAAAAAATGCAATGTATGGAATTAATGACAGATTAGGCATCACTGAAGAAAAGTTTAGTGAATTCAAAGACATAGAACAAGAAACTCAGCCAATAGAAACAGGCATAAATGATAGAAATAATGCAGGCATATGACAAAGTTGTTAAAGTGGCTGCTGTAAAATGTAGGGGAGTTGTGGGCAATGTTGCTGACATTCCGGGGTGTGAGTTTTGCATGGAGAGAACAGCCGTGATTGCTACCCGAAGGCGACTCGATGTGCAGTTCGGAGCAGCAGAGTGAGCTCAGTTGAGAGTCAACCCATTAACATATTTAAAGTAAATGTTTTCATTGATTTCAGAGTGATCAAGCCCAAAACCCAGGCATGAGCCTTGACTGGGAATCGAATCTTGACCTCCTGGCTCATGGGTGGACGCTCAACTACTGAGCAACACTGGCCGGGCGGTAAAAACATATTTGGGGGGAAAAAGAGAGTTGAAAATCTGTATTTTAAGCGAAGTACCAGTGATCGCTGGAAGAACTTTGATTAATTTAACAATATTATGTAACAATATTGCCACAAAATTAGAGTCTTGAAACACTTATATTTATATTTCACAGTTTTCTGTGGGCCAGATTTCTGGGCACAACTCAGCTGGGTCCTCTGCTTTAGGGTCTATCAGTGGGCTGTAGGCAGGATGTCCCTGACTCAAACTTCTTCAAATAGGAGAATGTAACTCAGATCCATAATTTTACTTGTGACTATTTCAGTGTGCATCTCTAAGGAAACTGCATTCATTGGAAGTCCAGGGGCAGGGTAGACGCTAGGGCTCATTGGTTAGGGGGCATTCTCATGTCTTAAGGGCTCCAGGTTTTTCCTCTCCCCCTTTAAGTCATTGGTGTCACACCCTCGGACTATTAAGATGGCTCCAGCAGTTTCAGGAGTTATTTATATCTAATGCAGCAATGTCTAGAGAGAGAAGAGAACATTTTTCTTATCATATTCTCTATAATAAAGAGCTAATATGCTAATTAGACCCAACGGCAGAATGACTGTCCAGAGGACCTTCCAGACAAAGCCGGGGCTGCCAGGGCCTAGCCCCGTGCACGAATTTTGTGCACTGGGCCTCTAGTAGCCATACCAGAATGTGGAGACTTCGCCTAGAAACTCTCTGGCAGTTTATCTCCTGGGTTCTGTGCCTGTTTCTGAAACATTCACTAGAAAGGGAAATGGCATTACTTTTAGACCAATTAGACACACTCCTGGAACTGGGCATGCTTTCTCCTGGGCATGTATCTAAGTGGGTAGATGTGCAAATGGGTTCTGAACAAAATTAGCTTTTGTGACAAGGGAAGAAGGGGAGTTGGTAGATATTCCTGACCTTATGCTTGTATTTGACTTAAAATTTAAGACACTATTGACTTTTAAGGGAGATGAGTACCTTGAATCCCTGCCTTATACTTTTCTTTTTCCACCTACTCATTACAGTTATATATATTTTTTGTTAAATATATTAAGTGTTTAATTATGACCATGGTAGTCTTGTTTATCAGTTGTATACTATGATAAATTTCCTTCCTTGTATGATTTTGTTTTTCCTGGAATTAACAGTTATATTGTGTATTTTTGTTTGCTTTCGTTTCTAGTTTCTTGTGACTGCCATCCAGTAGCTTCTCAATATAGTTTTCTGCACAAATATATCAGAGAATTAGTTGTCCTATTCTCCCCCCACACCTCCCCATCCTTCCCCTCTTTACCTCCTTAGGGGAGCCTCCATCATACTTTCTGTTGTTGTTAACTATAGTCAGTGTTTAATTATGACTATGGTAGTCTTATTCCTGCTTTCTAGGCTCAATACAATGCCTCCTACATATCTCCAATAGGTTTGGATCTCCTGTTTCCTTGTTCTCTGGCCTTTATATTACCTGTTTTTATCTTTCATTAGACGCCCAGTGCATGGATTCATGCACTGGTGGGCGCCCTCTCTCCAACATCCCCCAAGGGATGTAGTAGTGCGTGAAGCCGCAGGCAGCCAGGGAGGAGCCTGAGCCTGGGACGGGTGCTGCACCACTCCTGCTCATCCTGGCCCAGATGTGCCTGCTGCCGCTGAGGCGGGAAAGGCTCACACTGGCACAGCGGCGCTCGCCGGCCGTGAGCCTGGCCTCTGCTGTCCAGTGGTCAGCTGAGCTGTGCTCTTGACTGTGGGAGCTCACTGACCACCAGGGATAGCTCCTGCATTGAGCGCCTGCCCCCTGGTGGTCAGTGCATGTCATAGTGACGGGTCAAACGGTCAATTGGTCGACCAGTTGCTTAGGGTTTTTATATATATATATATATATATATATATATATATATATATATATATATATTTTTTTTTTTTTTTTTTTTTTTTTTTTTTTTTCCCCTGGGGCCCAACTTCCAGTACTTTCTGAGGAAGAATGCATGATAGTTTAATTTTTTAAAATAAACTTTTCCTATTGACCAGGAATCAAACCCTCCACCTTTTGGTGTATGGACAACGCTCCAACCAACTGAGCCTTACCAGCCAGGGCGGGAGACGGTTTAATTTTTGAGACATTGTTTGAAAATGCCTTTAATTTCCTTTTCCTCATGATTAAAACTGTTGACTGGAAACAGAATTGCAGTTTGAATGAAATTTTTACTGAGAACTCTGAATGTATTGCTTTATGGTGTTCTAGCTTCAGATAGCAGATATAATTTGTATTTTGGATTTCATTAAAAATACCCCAAAGTATGGAATAGAGAACATAATGAACTCCCATGTACTCATTATCCAACTTCAACATTTATTAACTCATGACCACTTTAAAGAACATCTGTATATCTGTCTACACCTCTTCCCTTTGAGTTTTTGCAAGCAAACCCAGATACATAATTTCACTTTTGACTACAAACGGGCGTAACAGTATCTCTAAGGACTAGTTCCTAAACTATAATCCTAATGCCATTTTCATACCTTCAAAAGATTAAGTAATTCTTTAAATATCCAGTAAGAGTTCAAATTGCCTTGATTGCCTCATAATTGTGCTTTTCAACTGTTTATTCAAATCAGGATCCATAAATAAGGTCCATAAAGTGTCCTTGATTGGCAGATCTCTTAAGTATCTTTTAATCTATTACTTTCCCCTCTGTATCGTTTCCCCCCTTGACTTTATTTGTTGAAGAAACTGTCATCTGTCTTGCCTACAGCCTGGGTGTTTTTGTTGGGAGATGGCAGTGTTAGTGGTTAGAATACTGCATGAGTACAGGAGGCACACACTATGTGACTCTGTGATGTTGCATAGATGCATTCATTTATTAGGAGATTTTGGTCCTTTGTTTGTACATCTCCCCCTCTCTCACCATGACAGTTTAAGGTTCCGTTCTTTACGTCTGGTGTTCGGACATTCCGTCGTGTTGCTTCGGCATGGTGTTTTCCTTGCCGAAGGAAAGGGCCCATCCTTTTTCTTAGGAGGTGCGTGTCATTTAATCTGGGGAATTTTCTTGATTATTTCTTCTCTTTGGTTTTGTGACATGTGATTTTGTTATCTTCTAATTTTTGTTTATTTTTTTTACCCTGCTTGAGAGAGGTTTTTCAGCTTTTATCTTCCATCTGGTTATTTCGGTTTTTACTTCATGAATACATATATTTGTTTAATTCAGCCAACACATTCATACTGTAGTTAAACACCTTTTTACAAACTTTTCCTTCATGGCATTGTCTCAGTTTCCTCTGGGTTCCTGTTTTTCTGCTTGTTTTGATTTGTCGTTGATGTTGGCAGCTTTCCTGAGATTTGGCCATTCCTGGGTGAGTGGCTGTATGTAAGAGGAAGCATGAGAAAGCTGATGAGAGACTTGGAGGCGAGGCTTGTTCATCGGAGGCTGAGAACAGTGATGGTGCCCAGGCACATGACTATCCCCAGGGCTTTTACTCCAGGGCTCTCGGTGTCTCTGCTGGGACTGGAAATCCACACGGGGGCAGGGAGGGCATGTCCTGTGCTGCAGTTTTGCAGACAGATCGGGGAGGGGCCTGGAGTCCCCAGCTCTGCACTGGCTGCTTTGCTTGGGCCTCAAACCCACTCTCTGCTGTGCTTGGTCTCTGCTAGTGTAGAGCTTCTGTTCATTTGCCCCAGAGACTATACCTCTGGCTCTTTGAAGACATGGTGGTTGCCAGCCTGGGAGCTTGGTCTGCAATTTGGGGTCTACTACCTTTATTTTATTTATTTATTGAAGGGAACTCATACAAGTTACATACAAATAACATACTCTTTAAACCATTTGAGAGAAAGTTGTTGACATGATGTCTGTTTTGAATATTGTAGTTCATAATCCCCACAAACGGGCGTAACAGCAATATAACCATCTTTACAGCAGCCTCTGGTCCCTAAGACTCCATTCAAGTTTTGGCAGTTGACCCAGCAGTGTTCCCTATAGGAAAAGGATTCAGTCTAAGATCATTGACACATTCCGTCCTCTTGTGTTTTCAGCTCCTTGTTAGAAATTGTGAGGGCCCCCCCAAGTCAAGGATCCTGGTAGAACACAAAATATACTTGGAGCCAGGCAGCAAGGCAACCGTCTTTACTTCTATGTAGGGGGTACGCACACACCGAGCAGGTGGGCTGCTCGGGTTTATAATCCCTGACGTACGTGACCTGTCCTTTGCTCTTTATTGGAGCTCAGGTGCACAGTCTTTCGAGATTGGCTAATTAAAGGGAGGAGTTGGCTTTTGCTGTTTCAAGATGGCGACCCTCAGGGGAGCTGCAAGCCATGCGGTCAACGTGGCGGCTGCCAAGTCACGCAGTCCACAATGGCGGCTGTCTAAACAGTTCTTTGAAAGAAAAGATGACTTATTCTCACATCCTGATCTAGATGTGGCTATTTTTGTAGAATACAAGCCAGTTACTTTATAGAATCACCCGCAATGTGAATTTGTTTGATTTTCTTCATATTAGATGTAGGATGGGTATCTTTTCAGGAATATCACAAAAGTCATGTTATATTTTTCTCCTTGCATTTGTTAGGTGGCATATTATTGATTTTCTATTTCTGCTGTAGTCAGTTACCACGTTTATTAATTTACAGTTCAGAAGTCCAAAATGGCTCTCAGCTGGGCTCAAATCAAGGAGTCGGCTGGTTGCATTCCTTTTGGAGGTCTCCAGGAGAAGGCATTTCCTTGCCTTTTGCAGTTTGGGTAGACTGTGCCTGCGTTCTTCACTTCTGGTTTGCTTCTTCATTTTCAAAGCCTGCAACTTTGGTCCTAGTCCATCTCATGCTGCCATTTCTCTCTCTCTTCTTTCCCTGTCTTTCATTTGTTAAGGACTCGAGATTACATAGACGTTACCAAAATTATCTGGGATAATCTTTCAACTTTAAAGTTATCTGATTAGCAAATTTAATTTTTTCTACAACCTTAATTCTCCTTTGCCATGTAAAGTAGCGCATTCACAGGCTCTAAGGATTAGAATGTGGACATCTTTGGGGGCTAGGGCTATTGGGTCTACTACAGGTGGTATATGATTTCAGTTTGTCTCATTATTGAAAATATTTACTTTGATCATTTGATTATAGTGGTGCCTTCAGGCTTTTCCATTTTATTATCCCCTTCTTATCCCACACAATTAATAAATATTTTGTGTACGGGTACTTTGAGACTATGAAATATCCCAGTCCTCGGAGCCAAACTGGCTAAGGCCACAGGCAAATTTTTACTAAGGTTTAATACATAAACTATTTTATTCGGAGCGTGTCTAGATCTGTAGTTGGAGATGAAGTCTTGACTCCTCTCTCTTTTGATAGGAGTTGAGTTGTTTTAAAGAAGTATGCTGATACAATAATATAAGATGTCAGAATTTACAAGCCTTTTTCCAAGGTCAAGAAGATAATTATTTCAAAAGATGTAGAATATTTACTTTTTAAAAAAATATATATTTTATTGATTTTTTACAGAGAGGAAGGGAGAGAGAGAGAGAGAGAGCTAGAAACGTCGATGAGAGAGAAACATTGACCAGCTGCCTCCTGCACACCCCCCACCGGGGATGTGCCCACAACCAATGTACATGCCTCTGACCAGAATCGAACCCAGGACCCTTCAGTCCGCAGACCGACGCTCTACCACTGAGCCAAACCGGTTTCGGCAGAATATTTACTTCTAAACATTTTGCAAACAGGTACATTACAGTCTTTCCTCCATATTTGTTTGCATAGGCAATGCTGAGGTATCTGTTTAACAAACCCCGGCAAAACTTAGTAATTTAAAACAATGACATCACTTTGCTCACAGTTCTCCAGTTTGGGCAGGGCTTGCCTTCATTCCACATGGCATCTGCTGGGACTAGAAAGTCTGAGGTGACCTATTCCCTCACATGTATGGTTAGGGCAGTGGTTTGCCGCTCTGTTGCCTAATGAGTTTGCCAACCACTGGGCTAGGGAATCTGGGGCATCGACCTCCACCTGCCTAGCGGGTTTTTCGCAGGCTGGTCACGGGGAGCTGGACTTGGTGTGTGATGACGGGCTCTGTAGGCGCCAACAGCAGATGCCGCCCGGCCGCCTTAGGTTTTATGCCGGGAACCACACAGTGCCAGCTCGGCAGATTCTTTGGGCTAAAAACAGGTCGCAGGGCAGCGCAGACTCAGGCCGAGGGACTGTACAAGGTGTGGCCACCGGCAAGAAGGGGGTGCTGGGCCGCAAGGAGCTCTTCGCCACATGAACCGCATTTTCTTCTCCAGGGAAACGGTGACGTTTCTGTTACGTTTGTTTTTTCTTATCTCATCTTACTGGCTTATTACTTTTATAATGCAGTGATGTAACTGTAGGTATGCTTCCCTTTCTGTTATAACTACACTCATTATATTACTACACTCATGTAGTGATATAATCTGTCAAATTCAGTTAAACTGTGGATTGGTAATATTGGAAGGATTCGTAAGTACAGAGTTGGGGGTGGGGAAGAGATATAATGCACCACACCTAAACACTTTGAGTATGTACTTTGTGAAGTGACATAAACTTTCTCAGCCTTACGTTAAATCCATAAAATATCTCAGCATATGAACAAACCTGGAAAAAAAAAAAAACCCAAGTATTTCTCTAGTAATGCCCCGATTTCCTTTGTGCAGGAGAATCAGGACATAGGCGGTTTGAGATACTCCGTAATTGCAGCTCAAGATGTTCTTCTGTTTTGCCTCCTAACACGTCTCTCTGTGTTAATGCCCTGGAAGTGACAATGTTTCATTTCATTTAAATAGTTCTCATCTGGATTCTATCTTGTGGGCATCCCATTACTAGGCTTGAGTGTGAAGCGAAATTTGTCAAAGCATTATGGGCCATGGACAGTGTCCATTGGAGCCCTCTGGAAAGTTTAAGAAGTGCAGAGTTTGGGTCTAATCCTAGACTTAGCATATCCAAAAGTCTTGGAAAGGTCTGAGAGATGTGAAGTTTTATGCCGTTTATAGGTTCTATACATGCATTTTCCTTGCGGATGCTGTCACTCTGCATGGGGCGAAAACTGTTCTTTGGCACGGGAAAATGAACACACACACACACACACACACATTACAGTGGTTTGTGGCCCTCCATATGTCAGTCCTACTTTACAAATATTCCTTAATATTTAATTTCTCCTGTTAAGGAAACAATTAATTTAAATTGCTTTTTCCCTGGGGATAGGAATAATGCAATAAAGGCTGAGAAACATTGTCCTGTGAGATCATTGTGACATAGCACATGCCCCACAGGACCCATGCCGCTTCCTCTGTCTTGGGGAACCTTAGCATATGGTTTGGATAAAGTTTTTTAATACTAAGATTTTACCTACAATCAATGGATTTTTCTTTAAAAGAAATCTAGAAGGTTAAAGAGTTTTACTCTGCGGTGTTTGGCATCCAAGCAGGTTGATCTTGCACTTAGGAACAAGCACTGTCAGAATGGACTCCGTCCTGGGATTTGGGAACATTGACTTTGTGCAATAGTCCCTCCCACCCTCTCTGCGGAGGGTATGCTCCCAGACCCCCAGCAAATGCCTGCAATTAAAGTGGTACCATGCCCGCACACACCTCCGGGAAAGTTTAATTTGAAACTAGGCACAGTCAGATGAACAGCAATAACTAATAATAAAATAGGTTAGTTATGACAATATACTGTAGTAAGTTATGTGAATGTGGTCTCTCCCCCAAATCCCTGATGGTACTGTACGATGATATAATGTGAAATATTATCACACTACTCAGATCAGTGTGCACTTTGAAGTATTTATTTCTGGAATTGTTCATTTAATATTTTGGACTGCGCTGACAATGGTAAACTGAAACCTGAGAAGCGAAGCCGCCGATGAGGCTGGACCATTGTATTAGCAAAACCTCGGCACTCTCTAGCTTGTGTGCACACCATCGCCAGGACCCCTGCATGGCATCGGAAAGGACCGCCCTGTCTCTGGAGCACGGCTCCTCCCCTCCTCCTGCTCCTGCCCGTCTGGGGCGGGGCGAGGCGGGGGACCAGGCATCCCTGTTCTCGGGGAAGAAGTGTAGGAGGGTTTGTTGACTTCCTCCTTTGCTTTGGGGTAGATACCAGTGAAACGCTTTTTGGGGGATGAGCAGTGGTGGGAGAAATAGAAGTTTTCAATCTATTGATATCTATAAAGAAAACTCCCACATTTTGATTTCATTATTTGTAGGTCCTTCAAGGTTGCATTGTATTCTTTGTACTTACTTTCTGTGTCATTTGTCCAGGCTCAGGGGAGTTAAAGGCATAGTACAGCTGGGAATGAAAGGTTTCTGTAAATCTGCATTCACCTGGAAACAACATTGCTTGCCAATGACAGATGCTGGGGTAGATTATTTGTTGAATCAATGAATGAAATTAATCCAAGGGTTATTATTTTTTTTAAAGTAATTCTCTTCTCTCCAATTTTAGAATCTAGTCTGTAGCATAATGTTGACAGAAAAGAGTTCTGGGAGGTTCTTGTTTATAAACTTGAGGGTCCAAAATGTTATCAACACATTAGAAATGTCCTCAGCTGATGCAGTTGTGAGAGGGAGTTAGTCCTGTTTGTCACGGGTAGGGTTTTAGGGTCACAGCTTACTAAGCTGTTGTAACTGAGAGCCGCAGTTCCATGGTTCCACGAACATTATCTCAAAGGTAGACGGCCAGATTGTGGGGTGTGTGTGTGACTACCTCAGTTGGTCACTCAGACACGTTCCTGTCCCAGAGGGCACCCCATAGCTCTCTGGGTAAACTGGCCCCTAAGAAGCTCCTCCTTCAGTACCTTGGGCCTCTTGGGCCCTGAATTCTTACCCTAAGCCCCTCAAAATCGCCCTGGGCCCTGAATTCTTACCCTAAGCCCCTCAAAATCGCCCTGGGCCCTGAATTCTTATCCTAAGCCCCTCAAAATCGCCCTGGGCCCTCGTTCACATGCAGGATCAGACTCTGCCCTCTGGAGGTTCTGGTGGCTTTGATTCTGCATCTGAATTTTTAACAGGCCTTGAGGGCGATTCCCAGAAGCTGTCAGTGGTACGGCAGCCGCTGCTGTAGGTAGTCTACACAGCAGTTGTCTCACATGCAAAGGTGCAAAATTATACCTTTTTGGCTTCCTAGGATTCAGAGAGCGTAAAAGGAATTGTATTTCAAATTGTTTCATGGATTAAGAAGTACTCTGGAAATGTAGGTGACAAGCCAAGTTTGTGCCAGGTTTTGCACAACAGTCCTAAACGTAAGCACTGTCATCCCCATCTAATAACTGTAAAGTAGAAAGCTAGCCTTAATCTTTCATAATTAAACAGATTCAGAAGAAGTCAGCTGTCCAGCATAGCTACCAATAATGGAACTTGCCAAATGACTTACTAGTGTGTTTTTACACAGTGTGTGTAAGATACCACGTATGAACTTGATGACTTCAGTTAAACACACGGTCAGTGTCATCCTAGTGGGAACTGCCGTTGGCCAGGGCAAGCTGAATACTACATAGTCTCCTTCCATTAGTAACTACAACCCAGTAGAGAAGACCTAGAACAAACTATGACAGCATTCATGACATCTTCCTTTTAAAGAATGAATCCTTCAGTCATCACAAGGCGGGCTCTGGATATGATTACGAGTTGAGAAGAAGGGGGAGGTAGGGGAGGCGGAGAGTGCAGGAGAAGTAACTTCCTTTTTCTGTTAACCCAGTGGGACCAGCCTGTCAGGTGCTAGTGCAGCTGCGGACCTTGTAGGCAAGTGATGAGAGAGAAGCTTTTGAAGGTTAAGGTATGCCCCATTTCCTTAACCTTAACTTTAGAGGGAAGAACGAAACTGAGAATGCAAATTATGTGCCAGGCACTGAATTCCATAGCTCAGCCAATGAGAGAGGCAGTGTCCTTCAGTGGAAGACGCATGTGTGTGTGTGTGTGTGTGTGTGTAAATCCTCACCGAGGATACGTCTTTACTGATTTTAGAAATAGAAGAAGGGAGGGAGAGAGAAACATTGATTGGTTGCCTCCCCTACCTGCCCTACCAGGTTAGAACTTGCATCCTAGGAATGTGCCGTATTTCTTTTAAAAAAATATATATTTTATTGATTTTTTTTTTTTTTTACAGAGAGGAAGAAAGAGGGATAGAGAGTTAGAAACATCGATGAGAGAGAATCACCGATCAGCTGCCTCTTGTACCCCCCCTACTGGGGATGTGCCCGCAATCAAGGTACATGCCCTTGACCGGAATCGAACCCGGGACCTTTCAGTCTGCAGGCTGACGCTCTATCCACTGAGCCAAACCGGTTTTGGCTTGTGCCCTATTTCTACTTTACAGTTATTAAATGGGGATAATAGCTTTCAACATTTTAGAACTGTTGTGCAAATAGCACAGAACCTGGCACAGACTTGACTTACAACACCACCTAACATTTTCAGAGTACTTTCTAATTCATGAAACAATTTTAAATACAATTCCTTTTGCACTCCCTGAATCCTGGTAATTGAACCGCAGCCTTTCGGTGTATGGGACGATGCTCCAGCCCAGTGGTCACCAATCTTTTGGACCTCACGGACCACCGGTTGGCGACCACTGCTCTAACCAACTGAGCCACCCAGCCAGGGCAGGAGGGAGGGGGATTTGGTAACGTTGGCACCAATCTGGCTCTGCATAGATGTTCAAACAGTGGGCTCTCCAGGTGGAAACTTCACAGCACGTATCAGACTCTTCCCTCCCTTTCAGCACGTTTGCCTTAGTTTTGACGAGGGCTATGGGCCCAGCATGTTCCATATTATGGATAGAGACCTGCAGGCTCACCATCAAGCTTCAGGATGCAGGAAGGGGAAAAGCGGTAATGCTAATGTACATCCTTTGGGCTCCACGGCCAGCATGTCAACCTCAGAGGCTAACCCAGGCCAGGTAAACAAGGTTTAAGTTTATGTGGGTCACACACAGAAAACTTCAGTTTTCTTAGAAATGTAGGTTTATTTCCATAGAGACGTGCTGAATACAGAGGGCTGAAATAAGTGAGTCACCGTTAACATAAAATAACATTTAAATAAAAATTAAAAATTTTTTGAACATTAACTTACCAGATTCTGAATAACTGCACAAATTAATAAGTGTAATTAAATAAATATTTTTCTTATTCTCCGAAAGTGAAATATTGCCTGTTGCACACGCCAAACAAATCAGTCCAAAACTAATGACGTGGCTGTCGGCTGCTAACATATTCGCTGCTGGTATTCGTGGAGAGAAATGGTGTGCCTGCACGCAGGGTGCATAAGGGAAATGAATGCAGCTCAATATCAGTCATTAGCGAACATTGTAGTTCGTTATTAATAATTCTATGTAACAGGATATTGTAAAAATAAAGTCACAAAACTTCTATTAAAACTTTTCTCATATACCGTTATATTGGCTGGGTGCAAAAATATTAGTTGTGGGCCACATGCGGCCCTTGTGCCGTGAGTTTGACATGCTTTGCAGGGAGTAGAAGGGTTGATAAAATTGACAAATAACATACCAATGTTAGTGAAAAATAAGACAGTGTGTGCCCTCATGTCATTGACATCTAGGTTTGGATTTTAATATTGGTGGTTTGTGGTAGAATAATCTTGAGCTTTCATACTTTCCTTGAACTTTCATATGTTGGATAGCTCAGTATTAGATTTCACCGAGCATGAGAGTGGAGGGGATTTTAAACTATATGCTTTAGAATGGTTGTCTTTTTAAAGTTTGAAGGAACTCACCAAAAAGCAGTAAGACTCCCTATTCTCGGTGGGAAGCTGACATAAATGAATAAGCACGCCTTTCCACACAAGTGTCCGAGGGCTGGGGCTGGCCTCCTCAGGAGGCTCTAGGGGACGGTCTCTTCTTGCCTGTTCTAGTGTCTTGTGCTGCCGACATCCCTTGACTTATGGCCTCATCACTCTGACCTCTCCCCCATGGTCATATTGCCTTTCTTCTGTCTGTGTCAGGTCCCCCCTGCCTTTCTCCTAAGGACACTTGGGAAGGTATGTGGGGCCCACCTGGACCGTCTCCTCAGCTTGACTTCACCATAGTCACATCTGCAAAGTGGGACGTGACAATGCAAACCTTTTCCCAGATACAATAACACCTACGGGCTCCAGAGATTAGTATGTGGATTTGGGGTGTGTGTGTGTGTGTGTGTGTGTGTGTGTGAAAGAGATATATTTTATAATTTACACCCTTGTAAATTATTTGAGAGAGAATGATTTGCTTTTGAAATATCAACTTTCAGCTATAAGTATATTTCCAATTACGGTAAGACTCCATAATATATTTTGTAAGTTTTCAGTGTTAGCTTTGGTGATCCAAATTTGGGATCCAATATGGGAGGCATCTCCCCTAGTTTTGCCACCTTACATGCCATTTATAATGATGATTTGTGATCTACTCGTCTCTAAATAATGGAGGTTATTGTTCTTTTAGGGCTAGCTCAAGCTGACAGTGGAACTTTTTATCAAGTATTTATTAAAAACTAGAGTATTTTATCAAGTATTTATTAAAAACTGGTGCATGTGCCCTGGTGGGACCCCTCGGCCTGGCCTGCGGGGATCAGGACAGAACCGGCAGTCCCACACCCCTGAGGGGTCCCGGAGTGGGACAGAGCACTCTGCCAAGTTGCTGTCTCGGCAGTTCCTGAGCTGAGTGCCTGCCTCCTGGTAGTTAGTGTGCATCATAGCTACTGGCCAGTTGGCTGGTTGGCCACTCAATGGTCGCTTAGGTTTTTATCTATATAGATGAGTAAATCTAGGAAAGTAGTATAAATTATTAAAATTTATTTTAGCAATCTAGGAATATTTTTATGTTTTTATTGATTTCAGAGAGAGGAAGGGAGTGGGAGAGAGAGATAGAAACATAGATGAGAGAATAAACCTATCAACTGCCTCCAGCACACCCCTACTAGAGATCGAGCCCATAACCGGAATCGAACCCAAGATCCTTCAGCCCACAGGCGGACACTGTATCCACTGAGCCAAACTGGCTCATATAATAAAAGGCTAATATGCAAATTGTCCCCTCGCCCAATGGATAGTTTCTGAAGTCATGAGCAAGTCATTAACAGAAATGTATGTGTGTATATTAATTTTAATACCTGGTTCTTTCTTGAACCTGACTTTTCTTGGTCACCTTTTAAAAAACAGACTCATTTATTTTTCTAAACATCATAAAAACATTTTTTTTTCCAAATTATTTTAAGTTCCTGGGTATGAAATTGGTTTTTCTGCTAAATTTCTTTTGTGCTGTTTTTTTTTTTTTGGTGTGGGTGTGTTTATATTTACTGTGTATGAGCTCTTAACAGGAATTTGAAGGTATTCTATGTATTTTTTAATTTAATTTTTAAAAAATACAAGCTAAAGTTTATTTAGAAAGTTTATTTAGAGGTAGAAAAAATAAGCCAGCTGGACCGCGTGGGCTCAGAAAACAAGTTACAGAGGCAAAAGAAGGGCCTTTGGATCTTGTGGGGGCAGTGGAGAGGGGAAAAAGGGTGAGGAGAGAGAAATAGAAGGCACCACGATTCTGTATTTTGAAGGATACATATTAGTTTTCAAATAGTGACACTTGCCACTTTCTGTTCTCCATTTTCCAAATCTAATAACTATAAACACAGTAGGCATACCTGCCTCCCACTTTGTGCAAGTGTTTCCATGGTTTTTACTCCTACATATGTTATATTATACATTATAAACTATAGCTTGCGATTTTATTATTTTTGCTTTAAGCACATTTTAAACTCCAGCTTACAATTAACTTTTGTTTTAAACAATCAACAATATTTAAATTATGAGAAAAATACTAATTTGTGACAATTTACCTACTCATTTACCATTTCTGGCACTCTTCCTTCCTTTGTATAGAAATGCATTTCCATCAGTATCATTTCCTCTCAGTCTGAAGAACATTCTTTAGCATTTTTTTAGTGTAGGTTTGCTAGCGAAGAATTATCTCAGATAAAAAAAAATCTTGCAAATGCCTTCATTTTACCTTTGTGTTTGAAGATTATTTTCACTGGCCATGGAATTCCAGATCGATTGTTTTCTGGCTTTCATTGTTTCTGATGAGATGTCAGTGATAATTGCTGTTTTGTTTTCTATATACCGGTACACTGAGTGATCAGGTTATGATCTCTGAACTCATAATAACCTGGCCACATAGCAGTGTGTGTGCGCGCGCGCGCGTGTATGTATACATATGAATTATTGCATGAATTTGTATGGGGGAGGGGACATGGGCAGTTAGCCGGCCTGTCTGCTGGTGAAGGGAACAATTTACATATTAGCCTTTTATTATATAGGGTTATATAGGATATACACTGAATGGCCAGATCATTGTGTTCAGAGATCATCATAATCTGGCCATTTAGTGTATATAGTCAACTTTCCCTATCTGTGGGATTCAAATTTTTTGATTCAATCAACTTGGATTGAAAACGGTACTTTTGATCTGAGGTTGGGAATTCATGAATGCAGGGGCTGACTATATGTATTGTTCTATGCCATTTTATATAACGGAAGCAAGCATCTGAGTTTGGTATCCACAGGATTCTTGAAGCAATCCCCTGATGATACTGAGGGAGAATTATAGTACCTTTTCTCTCTCTCTAGCTACTTTCAAGATTTTCCTTTCCTCTTTGGTTTTAAGCTGTTTTCCTATGATATTCCTGGGTGTGGTTATAATTTGAGAGGTTTTTAGCCATGTCTTCTTTAAATATTTAGGTCCCTCTTTCTCACTGTCTTCTGATTTCTTTTACGTGTTAGAACATTTGATGTTGTTCTGCTGTTCTTTAAGAGTTTCTTCATTTTCCTTCAGCCTTACTGTCTCTTTTAGATTGATAAATTTCTATTGACCCGTTTTTACGTTTTCTTATTTTTTTCTACCATCTTCAGTATATGCTCTTAAATCCATCCGATAAATTTTCATTTAGATATTGTTTTTTACTTTCAGAATTTCTTTTGAGCTTTTTAAAATAATTTGTTGAGACACTTTGCTCATACATTAAAGAGCTTATGCTCTTTATAGATTTTGAACATATTTTCTTCTTACTCTTTGTATCAAATAGCTGCTTTAAAGTCGTTGCTAAATCAAACATCTGATCTGTCCTGGGGTTGGTGTTCTGTTGACTCGTTGACTGTGGATCACATTTTTCTGTTTCTTTTGCTTGGTTACAGTTTTAGGATTTGAATGCCTTGTTTTCTTTTTTAGAGTGTTAATGTTTGTTCTAGAAGACTGATTGATTACCTTGAATTTATATAGGTTTGGGTTTTTTGCTTTATTTTGTAAGATTTATGCAAAAGTCAGGGTGACTCCTAGCCATTTTAATGTGGTGGGACATGCTGCCACACTGGGCCTCTGGATTCTGTCCGAGTTTGGCTTTAAACATTGTTAGTATTGGTCTGGAGTAGGCTGTACTCCAGGGGATGGTCCTTAGCCTTGAAGGAGGGAAAGGAATGTGAAGGTATGTGTTTGTCAGGATTCTCCAGAGAAACAGGTGCCATAGGCCAGTGGTCGGCAAGCTCATTAGTCCACAGAGCCAAATAGCAACAGTACAACGATGGTAATTTTTTTTGAGAGCCACATTTTTTAAACTTCTTCAGGCCGTGGTATTTTGTGGAAGAGCCACACTCAAGGGGCCAAAGAGCCGCATGTGGCTCCAGAGCCGTGGTTTGCCGACCACTGCAATAGGAGATACATGGTGTATTTTAAAGAGTTGGCTCACATGATTATGGAGGCTGAGAAGTCCCCAAATCTTCACTTGGCAAGTTGAAAACTCAGGAAAGCCGATGGTGTGAATTCTAGTGTGAAAGCTGTCCACCTTAAGATTCAGCAAGAGCTGATATTTTAGTTTGAGTTCAAAAGCAGGAAAAAAGATCTACATTTCAACTTAACACAGAGTGGCGGAGTTGTGGAAGTTTTGTTCTAGTCAGATCCTCAGCTGACTTGGTGAGGCCCACCACATTGGGGAGGGCAATCAGTCTACTATTCAGATGCAATTCTCACAGAAACACCTTCACAGACAACCCAGAACAATACTTGTTGGCCAGTTGTCTTGGCACCGAAGGCCCAGTCAAGTTGACACATTAAATTAACCTTTAGCCCCAGCTGGTTTGGCTCAGTGGGTAGAATGTCAGCCTGTGGACTAAATTACTAGGGTCTTGGGTTTGATTCTGGGCAAGGGCACTTGCCCTGGTTGGGGGCTCAATCCCCAATAGAAACATCTTATCATTGATGTTTCTATCTCTCTTTCCCTCTACCTTGCTTTTTGAAGTCAATAAACTGCTTTTAAAAAATAAATTAACCCTCATATGCTGTTATGTGACTTTTCCACTGTGACTGGACAGAAACACCACATCCCCCCGGGCCTGTTCATTCTCTGTCACTTCCGTTCTGCTCTGAACCTCATAGAAGTCACTTTGATAAGCTTTGCGTGGTCTCACCCTGTCCATGTGCGTTTTGGTCCTTTTGGGTCCCTCATGTAGAGTTATGGTGACCCCTTCTGCCCAGCTCCTATCTCTCTGTTGTCCTGTCTCCCACGATTCCAGCTCTTTAATCTTTACCTTCACATTTTAGCGGGACTGCCAAGCTTTGTTTGGACTTCAGTTCCCTCCACCATGTTGGGGAATTATCCCCAGAACAAAAATATAGTTTCAGTGGAGGAGATGATTTTCTTCTAAAATTCTAGCTGTCTCCCTGATTATATTAAACTAGAGGCTTCATGCATGGAGGGGCGTGTCCCTCAGTTCAGCCTGCCCCTTCTCACAGTCCAGGAGCCCTTAGGGGCAGGAGGTGACCCAGTGACCAGGGGAAGGCAATGCCCCGTCACATCTCTGCTGCTGCCACTGCTGGCACCGCAAGCCTCGGGCAGCCCTGGGCCGCTGGGCAGCCGAATCCGAGGCTTCCCTGCACTTTGGGCAGGCCCTGGGCAGCTGGGGGGCTGAGAGGATTGGGGGACTCTGGAGGCAGGTGGCGCCCCAGCGGGGCTAAGGAGACTGGGTGCGCCATTTTGTGGCTGTGGGCATTGCCATCTTTGAGGGTGGAGCGTTCAGTAAGCATATTCCATCCTTATTGGCTGTGGGCACCATCACATTTGTGATGGTATGAGGGTCAATTATTCATTCTCTACCTGTTTTCCTGTAATATTGTACTTATTCTTGGTTTTAGTCTAATTTTTAAGTACAGGGAGCAAGTCAATTCATTTTATTTTTGTGAGATTTGACTTAATTATTTGGAGACATTTATTCACTGTTCCTTTAGTTTTTCATTGTTTTGGTCGATGATCCTTGGTACTTCCAGCTCCTCGCCCATCTATCCATCTATTACTTTCTCAGAAGTTTTGAATTCTCTCACCACCTCTCTATGTAGATCTAGAAATTAAAAGAATTGGGAACTTAAGAAACCTTACGAATAGAAAGACTATAACTGCAGGCCTCACTTGTCACGTTGTTGGGAAGGCCATTCCTGATGTTCCCCGCTCCTTAGATCTAAATTTGTTCCCCTGGCTATATCTCTGTTAGCAGTCGTCTTCTCATGCCGTTAGCAAAGTCTGCAGTCATAACACTGGGATTTTTGTCTGTTTCTCTAGTTGGACTATGAGTTAGTTCCCTGGTGGCAGGCATGGTGACAGTAAATCTTACACTTATGACTTCAGTACTTAGCAAATATTTGTTGAAATGACTGATGAATTAAAAACTCTACATCATGTCATGACAACATCTGACTTTTAGGATTTTGTGTATGTGCTGTTACTTAATACTATTTTCAGTGTCAGTAGGCGTAAATGATGGCACTTCTTGAAGTGTATACAGAGATACTTGTGGTTGTCTCTCTTTCCACTTTGTCCCCACTTCTGAACCACCACCTTCTTAGCTCATTGCCCCAACTAGAGACACTGCTACTGAAGGTTTGCAGTTATTTTCTGGACATTTTTCTCATTTATAAGGAAGTATACGTATGTTCTTGTTATACATATATCTTTGCACATATTTCTGTGAAATGGAGTTTGAGTGCTCAATTGCAGTAGCAATTGGTTTGATAATCAGGTTTTTTCAATGCTTACTTTACTTTCAGATTAGTCATAAGTAAGGCACATACATGATTTCTCAGTTTCCACATTTGCTAAAGGATTGATTTGAATGAAATGAAATTGAAGATTTCTTAGTTCTAAATTCAATGTTATATAATTCAACTCTATTAGGCATGAACAGTGGGGTGGGTGTTGTGCTTAATACGAAAAAGGAGGATTGAAATCAAAATTGACTTTGGATAGCAAAAGGAAATTTGGGGGTAAGTTGTTAAAATGCTCAATTCCCCCCCTCATCCAAAAGTCACTAGAGAATATAAGCTTTTGAAATTAGTAGTGGGATCTGTCTTTTGTGGACATTGGCACTGGGAAATTTGCTCTTGATTGAGTCAGTAAAGCTAGCTGATGATATCTTAAAGCGAATTGCAACCCAGCTCCCTGAATTTTCTCATCACACTGTTTGTTTGTTTGTCTATTTATTTATCTTCATTTTTAAAAAGTATACAAAGTGACCCTGGCCGGTTTAGCTCAGTGTCGGCCTGCGGACTGAAGGGTCCCAGGTTCGATTCTGGTCAAGGCCCCATGTATGCGTTGCAGGCTCGATCCCCATTAGGCACAGGACACAGCCGATCAATCTGTAATAGTTGATGTTTCTATTTCTCTCCCCTTCTCCCTTCCTCTCTGAAATCAATAAAAATATATAAAAAATAAATAAAAATAAATTTTAAAAAAAGTATACAAAGTGGATTTGGAAACATGGCTCTATCTATTTATCTAATTGTTTAATCTGTCTATTCTAATCTATCTATCTTGTTGTTAATCCTCACCTTTGGATATTTTCCCATTGGTTTTTAGAAAGAGTGGAAGGCAGTGGGAGATACACATTGTTTGGTTGCCTCCCAGATGGCCCGACCTGGACCAGGAATGGAGCCTACAACTGAGGCATGTGCCCTTGACGTAAATCGAACCCGGGCCCTTCAGTCCGCAGGCTGACACTGTATCCACTGAGCCAAACCCCACTGAGCCAAGCTAAGGCCACAGTGTATACATATTAACGCAGTGAATGCCTTAGAACTTTTTTTTATGGCAACCAAACTTATGTAGGTAAATCTTTGTTAGTGATTTATTTAAAAACAACCTTTTGTGGAAAATAGTTTCCCAAACAATTTTAACCCCTTTTCTCCTTTTCCCAAAGAGGAACAAGCTAAAGAATAAAAATGCAACTCTTACTCAGTCATGGAATGTTTGTAGGCTCTTGTCATAAAATGGTATTGAATCCTTTGGTTTCTTGTTGATAATTATTTATAATGTTTTTAGCTCATATAATGATTATTCTCTGTAGCAAATGTACTAGATTTTGTGCCTTTTGCATTGAAATGAGTTATACTAGTAGAGCTAAACCATGGCAAATTTATTCTTTTTCCATTAGATTGCAGGTATGACGTAACTGCTTAATATTAATATGTCATCTTAAGTATTTAGAATTTTTAATTAACTTGTTTCAACAAAGCAAAAGCCACGCTTTGGGAGGTGAGTTGGTTTGATGAGAATGGGCTGTAGCTGAGAAGCTGGCTGTCCTGCAGGGTGAGAGGAACAGGCTCTCCCACTGTCTGGGACACACGCTGCCGTGTCTATAGTCAGACCTGCAGCTGCAGGCAGTGGGTTAGGGCTGCAGGAAAGGCATTGGAATGCTGTGGCAGGGCTGAGGAGCAAGTGTCTGTAGTGTAGATGGGGGAAATGTGTAGCAGGAGGTGAGGAGGTGGCGATGACTGTAACATTACAGTGTACAGAGGTGAATGTGTGAGCACTCACTGTGCAGTGATTTACATGCTGTATGAGTGCTATGCCATTGATGACACAGAGTTTTCTGGAATTGCCCTCTCTGTAGCTGAGACTCTCAGTCACCCAGGAGTTTTAGAACTTAGCTTGAAGCCACCCAGTAAGTTGTGGAGCCAGGAGGTTAAATGAGGGCATGCTGACGAGCCTGATGGGTTAGGGCCTTGAATAGCAAGTGGGTTAGGCAACATTAAATGCTTTTTTGGGGATAGTGACCTAGCAATATATTAAGTGACTTTTAAACAAGGTCTTTAGTAGTTTATCATGAGATTTACCCTATAATGGAGTTTTAAAATTGGCTGTACTGAGAGGTTGTCCTCATGTTTGTGGCCTTTAGCTAGAGTCCATGATGACTTTTATGTTAACATTAGAAGCCCAGTGAATGAAAAGTCATGCACCCTGGAGGTCAGGGAGGGGTGTCCCCTCAGCCCGGCATGTGCCCTCTCAAAGTCCGGGACTCCTCATGGGTGTCCACCTACCAGCTTAGGCCTGCCCCCCCCTGGGGTATTGGGCCTAAACTGGCAGTCAGACACCCCTCTGGCAGCCTGGGAGCCCTCGGGAATGTCTGACTGACAGCTTAGCCCCACTCCCCAAAGGATTGAGCCTAAGCTGGCAGTCATACATTCCTCTCACAATCCAGGACTGCTGACTCCTAACCACTTTCCTGCCTGCCTGATCACCCCTAACCCCTCTGCCTGCCTGCCTCATTGTCCCTAACCACTCACCTGCCTTCCTGATCTCCCCTAACCCCACTCTGCCTGCCAGCCTGCCTCATTGCCTCTAACTGCTCGCCTGCCTGCCTGCCTGCCTGCCTCATTGCCCCTAACCCCTCTGCCTGCCTGCTTGATCGCCCCTCACCACTCTGCCTGCCTGCCTGCCTGCCTCATTGCCCCTAATCACCTCTGCTTCATCCCCCGCTGCTGTGGCTTTGTCCAGAAGGACGTCCAGAATGATGTCCGGAAGGCCGTTTGGCTGTCTGGTCTAATTAGAATATTATGCTTTTATTATTATAGATAGAAGCTCGTTGCGTGAAAAATCATGCAAGGGACTCGGCCCTTACAGCTCTGGCCACCCCAGCCAGCCCTTGAAGCCCTGGCTTCGTCATGAAGGTGTCTGGAAGGTTGTTGGGCTGTTCGGCCTAATTAGCATATTAGCTATTACATAGGGTGGAGGCTTGGATCATTTTTCTCCTGCTCATTTATGAAAGTTGTGCTGCACTGAAGGATGAAAGGAAGAAAATTAAAAATCACCCAGGTTTTTATTAGCCTAAGACAGTGGTCGGCAAACTGCGGCTCGCAAGCCACATGCGGCTCTTTGGCCCCTTGAGTGTGGCTCTTCCACAAAATACCACGGCCTGGGCGAGTCTGTTTTGAAGAAGTAGTGTTAGATGAAGTTTAAGTTTAAAAAACTTAGCTCTCCAAAGAAATTTCGATCGTTGTACTGTTGATATTTGGCTCTGTTGACTAATAAGTTTGCCGATCACTGGCCTAAGACATTTATCATTAATAACTATATATTTTCTTCCAGGGTTTTTCTGTGCTAGTATTTTACTCTCCAGGAACTGTGCTTTGGGGAAGACTTTGAGCTCTTTCTGGTATTTTACTTTTCCCCTCATGTAATACAATTACCGTAAGAAGTAAAGGATTACATAATATTTTACCACATGAATGTGCCATAACCTATGCCACGTTTTCTTTTTGTCTTGCACATTTTTCCCTCTGTTTTTGAGATCATTTTAATGATACATTTTTGTATGTGAATTCTATATTTTCTATCATGAAATGGCTTTTTAATTTTTAAAATGTTTTTAATTGAGAGAGAGAGAAAGAGGGAGAGGGAGGAAGGGAGGGAGGGAGGGGGAGGGGAGAAACATTAATTGGCTGCCTCCTGCACACCTGCTAGAGTCCGGTACCCAGGCATGTACCCTGACCAGGTGATGGCACGGCCTGGAGAAGAGCGGAAGGCCAGAGGCGGTTCACATGGAAGAGACTTAGTGAGACCCTGTGAGTAGGTGCAGACAGCAGTTGTTATGACGGCTCTAGAAGGATGGCTGGGCAGAGCTGGGAAGCTGAGCTGAGTAAGGAAGGGGGGAGGGTGTTTAGGATAGTGAGTTGGGTGGTAATGTGACACTGGAAGTGACCCAGGCAGCTTGCTGCTGGTCTAGATACTGAATGAGAAGTTAGGGTGGAGCAAAAGAGACCGGAATACTAGTAATTAGTCTCAAGTACACGCTTGAAGCTCTCCTTTTGGTGAGAAAGATGTCTAGAGGGATGAGGGGGGCCAGGAACTGGAGGCAGCCTGAGGGGGTGAAAGTGAGAGAGCATGGGGTACATTGGAGGGGACTGGTACTCTGAAATGTAAGAGCGCACATGCTAAGGGCTTTGTGAGGAGGTGGCCTTGTACGTTCCACAAAAGTGCAGCAAGGAAAACGAGTAAAACCAAACTCACTTTACTACTCTTAGTAATAGGCTTGTTGGAAGAAAATGTAAGCTGTTAATAATAGTGTGTGCTTTTTTAATTAATTCTGGGCCTTGTCATTTTTATGTATTTTTGAAAATGTGAGGATAATTAAAAGCAGTGGTTTATAAAATTACATATAATTATGTATGTCTAAAAGTACATATTACCAACTAAGTATATGTGTGCATGCATTTATGTAAATAAATTATATATAACGTATATTTTATAAATAAAATTATATGTGTGTATGTGTATTACTATGCTTTAGACCATCCTATTCAGAAAAGTTAGTGTTACCAGAGGGGAAAGCAGAGTGGTTTTCCAGGGCATCTCTTAGACACTTGTCCTGAGGAGGTTTGGAGGTGTCAGTTGAACATGTTCTTCCTGTATCATTTGATGATTGATATAAACTTTTGTAAATCTTTTATGTTTTCACACTCAACTCATGGAAGATAAAGGATGGCAAGCAAAATAGAATATCAGTGGCAGTTTATTACCATATTTTCCGGCGTATAAGACGACCCCCTAATTTTACAGTTAAAACATAGGTTTAAGCCTATATTCGCTGTATAAGACTACCCCCCACTTCCGAGGCAACACCAGTTCTTATTTTAATAGACCGCCTCTCTGACTCTGGCCAATCTGAGCAGGCTTTTTACTAGAACACAGTGTAGCCTCGGGTACAGAACCTGTATAATTTGCATACATAAAAAGCCTGCTTGGATTGGCTGAGTCAGAGAGGCGGTCTATTAAGAAAAGAAAAGAACTGGTGTTGCCTCGGAAGTGGGGGGTAATCTTATACAGCTAATATAGGCCTAACCCTATGTTTTAACTGTAAAATTAGGGGGTCGTCGTATACGCCTGGTCGTCTTATACACCGGAAAATACGGTATTTTGAATTAGTGACAGGGCACAGTACTTTATATCAATTGATAACTTACGCTGAGAGTTTCAGTCTCTCTCATCCAGTAAAAAAAAAATATTTGTCAGTGCATTATGTATTATGGATAACATGCATATGAGGATGAAGTATTTCCCTCCTGTTTTCCTGTAATTAGTGCTGTACCCAAATATTCATTGTTTAATTTGGTCTCATTGAGGCTAGATACAGTCCTGGAGAGGCCACGTAACTTGATGCTTGAGGTAGCAAAAATTTTGGGCAATATTTATTTAGTCCTCTCTGTTCTTAGTTCTTGTACCTTCTCTCTCCAGTGCTTATTCATGGTTTTGTTAAGTCTTTTTATATAATTTCAAGAGAAGTCACATCCCTCTATCCCCTTTATTACATATCTCAGATACTCCCACTCCCCACATGCCTTTGGAGTTGTATACTTCAAGACCCAGGTTTCTGACTCTTCATGCTCTTGTAGCTTACTCAAGGCTTCAGTGCAGAAGTGACTTAACTGCTATTGGTCTTACCCTTTCTGCAGTTTGTCTTCCTAAAAAAAATTTTTCTTTTGTTAAGGGAACATATAACAGCCTGTTATATGCTGTAATCAAAATTTCTCTGCTTCCATTCTCCTAAATGAAATGCTTTTTACAAGTTAATTTACTACTTAGAAGCTTTATTTCATGTTTAGAATGGTTGATGCAGAAGAATGGGTTCTTCTTGTTTGGGATTCTCTGTGCCTCCTGAATTTGTGTGACTTTTTCTTTACCATTTTAGGGAAGTTTTCTACCATCATTTCTTCAAACACCTTCTCTATTCCTTTCTCCCTTTCTGCCTTTTCTGGCACACCTATTCCAATACTGTTATGTTTTTGTCCCTCAGCTCCCTTAAGCTGTCCTCCTGTTTTTTAATTTTTTTTTCTTTTTGGTTCTCTAATTGAGTGATATTTTCAACTCTGTCTTCTAATTCACTGATTCAATCCTCAGCTTCCTCTAATCTGCTGTATATTCCTTCCAATGTATTCTTTATTTGTGTTATGTCATTCTTTATTTCAGACTCTTTTTTCATAGTTACTGTATCTTTTTTTCACACTGTTGAGCATTTTTAACATCATTTCTCTGAACTCTCAGATAAATTTCTTACCTTTGCTTTATTTATCTCTTCTTCTGAAGAACTAGCTAATTCTTTCATTTGGAGGTTGTTTCCTCATTTTGGTTGTCTGGGCTTGTGAGTATGTTTTAGGTAGACCCCCTGTACCTCTCAATCTCTAGTGTAGGACAGTGTTAAAAGCTGTTTCTGACTAATTCGATCAGGCAGAGACTCAAAGCCTCTAGAGAATGCCTCCGACTTGAATTGCCTCTTCCTGCCAGGCAAAGCCGAAGTCTATGTGGGAAAAAGATGTCCTTCACTGTGTGAGGGAATGACTCAGCCTAGGAAACTTGGGGTGTCTGCCTTCTGAGCTCTATCCCCCAACTCCCCGTCTAGCTTCTACTCTCACAGCTCCAGTCCACTTCACCCTCCCTTTGCCAGAGCTTCCCTCTGGGTGGCTTCACAGGGAATTTTTGTGCATCAGCCCTTTAAGGGGGTGCCTGAATGAACTTTCAGCTGCCACTCCCTGGCAGACAGCACTTCACTGCTTTTCACAGCCTGATGTTATGTGGGTAGCCTCCTCAGTTTGGTACTCTCTGCTGGGAGCCCAGCTTGGGGATTAGATCCCAGAGTTCTCAGTGGCACCCCCCTTACCCCCCCTCCCCCCAGCTGAGATATCTCTCTAGGACTTTAGTTGTTGTCTGTGGGTGCCAGGCCAGCCCCTTTGTGCCTCCGCCCCTCCCACCAGTCTCTGTGCGGTCCTTGTGTATCAGGGCTCTCTCCTGTGAGTTTTCCATTGATTATTCAGGAAGCCTTTCTGTATTTCAGTTTAATTCCAGCTTGTTCCTGGGAGCATGTCCGGGTAGCTCTGTTGCCATTTTTAATCCGGGGGTAGCTTATTCTTAATTGACAGCTTTATTATTTTTTTAATAGCTGCTGCATGTGTTCTCATTGTTTTCTTTCTTTATTGATTAAGGTATTATATATGTGTCCTTATCCCTCCATTGCCCCCCCATTCTGTGTCCATTGGTTATGCTTATGTGCATGCATACAAGGCCTTTGGTTGATCTCTCCCTTACCCGCATCCTTCCCTACCTTCCTTACCTTCCCTCTGAAGATTTGAGATCTGATCACTTTTGAAATATTTAAATCCCATTGTGCATTATATTTCATTTTTCCTGTGGGAATCAAAATTATACAAGAATATATATACAGTGTATGTGTATCCTGTAAAATTAATGATAGTAAAAAAACAGCTGCCTGTGTATTTCCACATAGCTTGAGAAGTAAAACAGTACCTACCAGAACTTGTGTCATACTAATTTTTTCCACCTGCTGCATGTAATGTTTCTCTGCTACTTTATTTTGAAACTAGATAGGATTTCTAGTTTTGTGTCATTACAAAACTTTGTGACATTGGAGAAAACATTATATCTGCCACTTAATTCACCAACTTCTCAGTTAAACTGGATTTGCCATATCATGCTAATTTTTTAATTTCAGTCACAGTTTGCCACTCTTGGTCTTTGTGGATTAGTGTTAATTTTTTAAAAATACGTTATTATTGATTTCAGAGAAGAAGAGAGAGTGAGAGAAACATCAGTGATGAGAGAATCATTAATCAGCTGCCTCCTGGATGCATGTCCCCTACCGAGGTTGAGCCCACAACCCAGGAATGTCCCCTGACCGGGAATTGAACCGTGGCCTCCCCGTTCTTAGGTCAACACTCAACCATTGAGCCAACTGGCCAGGTGGATTAGTATTATTTTTATAAATCTCAGTATGTCAGTGCTTTTAACTGTGATATTCTCACCCTCATTCTCTTCCTCTCTTTACCCTCTCTCCTTTCCCCTGATCTCTGAAGTTATGTTGTACATTCATTAATTTTTAGACAACTAAAAATGGTTTGTAAATTTAACTTCAAACTACTTAAGCTCAGTTCCCAGATTGTTCATTGATCATTTGTTGTATTGCCTTTGGCAAAATGTGAGCTAATACATAGTGTAAGAGACTCAGGATTGTGGGAGGTCCTGTAGTTAGCATAGAGGTGCTTTTCATTAGCATCTAATCTTTGCTACATAATTGGTGAATGGTTGGGGGAAAGATGAAAAATTCACTATCGGTTTTCCTAAAGAAAATGTAAACATGAGCATTCTTTTCATATACCTGTTATCAGGTGTGAAAGTGACCACTCTGGCCCTCACGGTACTGCGCACGCGGCTGGGCGCATCCCATGCCCGGGAGGTTGCCAGCTCCATTCCCAGCCGGGGCACCTGCCCAGGTGCTGGCCCAGCGCCCCGGAGGGGGCTTGCAGGAGGCAGCTAATCGAAGTTTCAGTCAATGTTTCTCTCTCTCCCTGCTTCTCTGAAAATCAATAAACATTCAAAAAAAGAAAGAAAGAAGAAAAGTAACCACCCTGGAGGATATGTAGAAATAAGCCAGGCAATGAAAGAAAAATACCACATGATCTCACTCTTTTATGAATAATAAAGAACATTATAACTTGATGAATAAAAAGATAGATAGAGAGGCAGAGAAGCTTCGAGCAGACTATCAAATTACAGCGGGAAGGCTGGGGAAGTGTTTGGGGGAGGTAAGAGATCAACCGAAGGATTTGTATACATGCATGTAAGCATAAGCAGTGGACACAGACACGGGCGGGGGTGGTGGTGGTAAAGGCGTGTGCCGGGGGTAGGAAAGGCCAGGGGAAGGTCAATGCGGGGGGGGGGGGGGGGGGGAGACATAGGTACTACTATTTGTAATACTTTAAACAATAAAAATAGAATCCTTATTTAAAACAACCCATGGTCAAGACTGAGTCTCTCATACTCAGTATATAATGATTTAATTGTTATGTGTGTCAGCAGCACATTTTGTAACTTGTAGAGGTATTTTACCCCTTGCTAAAGGCTGCTTTTGAAATGAGGAGTGATTAATGGATGACTTCTAAAAGATGTCAGATTGTCCAGCCAGCGTGGCTCAGTGGTTGAGCATTGACGTATGAACCAGGAAGTCACGGTTTGATTTCCGGTCAGGGCACATGGCTGGGTTGCTGTCTTCATCCCAGGTATGGGGCGTGCAAGTGACAGCTGATCAATGATTCTTTCTCATCATTGATGTTTCCATCTCTGTCTCCTTTTCCTTTCCTCTGTGAAATCAATAAAATATATTTAAAAGATGTCAGATTTAAGATCAGACTATTTTGATGATCTATAGTCAGATGCATTATGCATGTACCTCTGGCTCATCCATACTTACTACCTTTAGATATTTAAAATACTGATGAAATGATCTGCTAATTTCTAACAACTTGTAATAAAACAAAAAGAATACTAATAATGTCTAATTTGATTCTTCTTATAAAGTGCTTTTGTAACAGTGATACCCTTTTCTATTGAACCATTGACGTTCTTGGGGTTTAGGTAGCACTGTAAAATTTTATATGTGAAGAATACGATGTTTAGAGCTTAAAGGATTTGGTGATATATTGTATATAGCTAGAGAGTTCATTTATATTTTCTTTTTTCCATGGCTTATGCTAGAATTCAAAAGACTGGTCATTTATGTGGAGGAAAAGTTGTTAGAGAAATGTCTTTGAAGTAAAAAGAAACACACATTTAATCTTGATTATTCCAATATTAACTTTGTAAATCTATTTTGATGCAGTATTTTAATGTTTATCCGTCCATCTAGCCATACAACCCTCAAATTGGTTATCATTTAGGGTTTTACTTGCTAACATATTGGCATTTGAACTAGAAGATGGTTCTATAGAAATGGAATCTGAAAATAGATAATGATTTTAGGAAATTCCTAATTTACAAATAATTTATACATTTAAACCCCTGTCCCTAGCTCCTCTTCCAGTTGTTGCTATTTGGACTTAGAGCTTTCAAAGAACTTGTAAGATCATCAGTAAGAGAAATAAATGGACAGCAGAAATATTTGGGGTCAATAAATACAGACTCAAATCTAAATTATGATCCATTTCCCTAAAAATGTTTTTCTTTAAACTGCCTCAGTAGTTTTTTTACTTTTTATTGCAACACTATGAGAATTCTATCAGTTAGGGGTTCATTTGTGTTAACTAGCATCCTTGTTGAAATTGCAAATTTAGTGAAAGTGAATTATTTCAGCCCAGTAGATTTCTTTCTCTCAGTTACCTGACATGAAACTACACTGAGGCAGTAGTAGTGTTAGATGGAAATTTGGGGATGTGTTTAGGTGAAAGGCTTCTTATTAAGCAGGATGACTGGGAGGCCATAATGTAACATTTAGGGTCTCACAGGTAATAGGAGTTGAGAGAGTGCTAACAGAGAAACAAACCAACTTTGGAATTGGTCCAGATGGAGAGGATCTAGAATTGGTTAACTTCCTATGTTTGTTCTGCAGAGTCCCTAGTGCCCGTGACCAGTAATGTCTTTGAGAATCAATAAGTGTCTTTTGGCTAGCCTGGGAAGGACCAAGATAAGCAACATTGTTTTATTAGGAATACTTATTGAATTCCATAGTATCAATTTAAAAAACACATTTTTAGACTGAACTCATTTATAAATTAGGTTGTAGCCTGTAAGCTTGTCTTTGGCTCTTCTGCTGTTAGCATGTGCTCTCAGTTGATAATAACAACGTTGTTTTTGCTTTTCTGTCAGTCGTTATGGAATTTGCTGGTCAGTCATGAAATTATCAATGGAAATACAGTAAAATAATTAGAATAAAGTAAGAGAAGCCATTCAGAGAGCAAAAGAGGCCTTGTGGGCGTAGAGGAGCAGTGGTGACTTCATTGATAAGTAACATTGGTAGATTGACATGTTATCTTCCCCAGAAAGCAATTTTCATCACCTGTGATTACCTCTGATAATAAGTCACGTTGAAAGTGAACTTGCATTCATACTGATCTATGAATTGATGGAGATTACAATATATAGATTCCCCCCAGTTAAATTACGTAGAATAATAGAATGTTGACTTTTATTTCGTATCTACAAATGTGTGAAGTTTTCATTGGTAGTAGGCAGATTTCAAAATGTTTTTCTTCCTGACAATTGAATACTTTAATAAAAGTTATTTTCAAGCTTAAATAAATGTTAGTAATGAATTTGAATTAATTTTATGTCTGTTTTGGGGATTGTAGTTACTTTAGATATTCCTCAATTAGGGATAATTGTCTCGCATCCTTATCTCTCATCATCATCTGTTTTTCTTCACACAGTGTTATAGTTTTGCTGCTGGACTCTTCCCTCCCTTCCCCCACCCCATCAGGATGATATGAGACTTGAAAGAAGACGATGCATACAGGTGACTCAAGTTTTAAAATACAGTAAGACTATGGCTGTCTGAGAGAATGTGAAATATTTTGAATGGGGGAGCTTTCTGGTAAAAACTAATAGTGGGGAGAATTATTTAGATCAGTAATGCAAAAATAGCTGGGCTATTTATTTAACTTGACTTTGGAAATCAGATTGATAATTAGTGACTTATAGTGCTAATAATACAAATGCAGCTTAATAATTGCTGGTACCAAACCTTTTTATAAGTGGATGGTTGACTAATACTTTGAGAATTGAAGTGTTTGTTAAAAATAAACTATTTCCTTTATAGTTGAATGCATGTTTCCTTTAGATCCCTGTTAGAATAGAACAAGTCTTTTAAGGATATAACAGTGTATCGGAAATTAAATTAAGTATAATACATCTATATGCATGATCCCTTTCTAAAACATGGCTAGGATTTTGATCCTCCCTTCTTTCCCTCCTTCTTTCCCTCCTGCCTTTCCTCCTTCCCTCTCATCCCTTTGTCATTTATGTAGAAAAAGCAGCATGGAGTCATTTTTGAAAATATTTTTGACTGTTTTATAATTAATTGAGGTGCTCTTAATCATATATGGAAAAATTGAGGCTAATTCATGTATGGCTCTGTTCAAACTCTTCAAAATGTAATGTAGCTAATGGATAAAGTGTTACTAACTTTAAACTTGTATTTTAAATTAGGCCAATTATGAGACATTTTGTTGAACCAAGTGGCTTATTTTTGTAGACTTTCTCAAAGATGGTCTTACTTGATTATATTTATAAATTGTTTGAAAATATGGTTTTAACTGGAAAAGAAATAAGTGCATAAATCCTGGATAGATATTAAATTACAATATTGGTGTAGCTGTTAACGATTTTGTCATTGGTTTTGTTTTTAGTGATCTTTGTTTTTAAAAAAAGGAAAAGTTAACTTTTTTTTTTTACTTTGGAGTGGATTTATAAAAATAACTTAGGTGTACCATTTTGTATGAGAAAGTGTGCTTGAACATATTTGCAAATTAAATTACAGATCAAATAATATTTTACATTCATGAGGGACTTACGGAATATGATGCTAATCCTTTTTAACTAAAAGATGGGTGAGGAATCATCCGTAATCTGTGTCTCAAACGTGCACATATATAACAGATGTGTGCCTTGAGTGGCTGATATACTGAGGCTGAATATCACCGTCATAGAGAAACAAGTAGAAACATTTACGGAGAAAATTTTAGAGTTTTATGAAAATTTTGTTGTCAGATCTTACAAGTGTGCCCTCTTGGTGCAGGAAGAGTTTCTCAGCACTGCCCGCTCCCCATTGCTCCTGGGCACTGCCCTGCTCGCTGGCCATGCCCAGTACATGCTCACTTTCCACCGAGGTCCGTAGGGAGCAAGGTGCTTTTGGGGTGTCTCAGAGACTTCCTTATGAATGTTAGTAATTTTGGAGATTTTTCTTATGAAAACTTGAAGTGGCAAAGTTGCTATTTTATTTTTACTTCATAAGATAAGAGTTTTCAGAAAGCTTTCTTTTGAAAGGCTTATTGATAAACTGAAATACCTAAAGAGTAAATACAGTTTATAAAGATTATCTAGTTGTTTTTATGAATGCTAGAACAAAAACAAAATCTACAAATATTGGATTTATGACATAATACAGTCTCTCTTAGTTGGCCTTGTATTCCTTAAAAATTTTTAGCATTTATTGGCTGTAAAGGACAAAAATCAAGAAAGAAGTTCTGTTTCTTTCTAATAAATGTATTAGCTGTTGATGTATTTCCCTCCAAACAGTTTGAAAGTTAATACTTGATTTGAATATGAAATAACAGCTTTCATAATAATCATTAATATGTGCAGCAGTTTGCTCTTGTTTTATCATGCACACATTTATTATATTTCAACTGGTAGAACTTCACCACAGAAAGGCCTATAGGCGTTTTCAAGGACAGCTATTTCTAGAATGCTTATGCACACTTGAAAGAGAATATGCCTTTTTCCTCAGGCATTCGTGGTGCTGGCTTTCTGTTGGTTAAATGCATGGATCCCTCGTTCTCCTACCATTCATCCATCGGGTGCAGGCCCGGGTGCTAGGCAGGACAGAGAAGCAGGCACTGACTGGTCTTTCAAAAGCCAAAGCTTAATAGATTTTTACTGAACACCACGCCAGAGTTAAACTGTGATGTGTCTCGTGTGTGTGTGTGTGTGTGTGTGTGTGTATTCTTGTACTTGTTAATTTGTGGGTCTTTTCACTTATTTGAATATATAATTAGAACATAAATGAGGTAAAATTGAATTATTTTGTTAATTTTTGGAAGAAAAATCATTTGTGGCAGAACAGTTACTTGGCTCACATTTGCTTTGTACCAGGTATTGTAATAGACACTTTCCCCTCAAGGATCCTTATGCTTAGGAATCAAAGAGCACATTTCATTTGGAGGAGGGGATGCATATAAACAAATGGTGCAATGGGTGCTTATGGGAAAATTTTAAGGCTTATTTATTGAATTCAAGGCATCTAGACTAAAAACAGAAAACACTCTCTGGTTAATGGCAATCATGGTAATGGTTTCATCTGACACCCAAATACTGATGTCACAAATCTATGTTTTTGTCCAACTGTTCTCTCTCCTGAGCTCTTGACTCATGTGACTGCCCCAGGATGTGTCTCACTCCCACTCACCGCCCACTCACTCCTGTCAGTGACCCGTCATCTGGGAGCTGGGGAGACACGCTTTATCCCTTTGAATTAGAGGGAAGCACATTCAGTTTGTTTAGGATGAGAATCACTCACTTCTGAGCTTAAGCTTGGAAGACATACTGCCTCAGATTACTGTGCACATTAACACAGAGGCTCTTGCATTTTTCAAAAGTATTCGATAGAGGTCCTTCCCTCTGATTTACTTGTTTATACCCATTAACATTTAATGCAGATAAATTTGAGAAAAGCTGTTGAACATAGTAGTTGATACCATTCTTTTCTGTTGTTGTTGCCTTGGACTTGTTTAACAATTAAATTGTTCCACAGTAGTGATAGGTTAGTCACTTTAAAACTTGAAATAGTTCTAGATCATACAGAACTGTAACTCTTTGAGATTGAATAGCCTTAGAAATTTATTTTAAATTCTGCTCATTTATGTTGCTGTCATATTTCTTTTATATATGAACTAGTGGCCCGATGCAGGAATAAAGATTTGTGCAAAAATGGGCCTTCGTTCCCCTGGCTGTCAGCACCGCCTTCGCTCCGGCCAGAGCAGCTTTTCCACTCTGGCCTGGAGCTGCCTTTCTGCCCTCCCACGCTGCCCAGAGGCCCAGAGCAGCTGGGGTGGTGCAGAATGCCTGCATTGTCACCATGGTGATGACCCAAGTGCCCGCCCTGTCCCCTCCATGCCCTCCAGCCAATCAGGAGTTAATTTACATACTCCTGATTGGATGCAGGGCATAGGGAAGGTATGGTCAATTAGCATGTTACCCTTTTATTAGGTAGATTTAACTGCTTAAAACAGTGGTTCCCAATCTTCATTTTTATTTATTTATTTTTTGCCCATGCCCCACCTAAGCATCTTTAAAATCCTGATGCCCCCCTTGTGACATATAATTCTTATTACTCAAAAAGTAAGTTCCTATTTATGGAGGAAGCCTAAAAGGTCATTAAATTGGTCTAAACAAGCTCCCAAAGAACATGGCATCCATAAAAGAGAAAAATAAGAGAACGAAAGGACAGTTGAAGTACTGAGGAAAAAAATCACTAAGAAATTGTTAAGAAAAATAGCAATATGAAATGAAAAAATAGCAAATAAAGTTTCAAAACATAGTAAAGAATTGACATGCATAAAATATGTCACAATATATATTTATATACTGTATATGAGGCCCCAAGAACCATAAGCAATGCAAAAATTTCACTGTTAATAACTCATTCTTGAATTGCCCCCTTAAAAATCAAATTGCCCCCCTGTGGGGCGTATGCCCCACGTTGGGAACCACTGGCTTAAAACCATTTGACACTTTACTGACTTAGTCTTTTAAAAAAATATTTTATAATTTATTATAGTCTTTTAAAATTTAAACATTTCTTTAACATTAATATTCTTTTATAGCATTACTAGAGGCCAGGTGCACAAAATTTGTGCACAGAGGTGTGTGTCCCTCAGCCCGACCTGCACCTTCTCCATTTTGGAACCCCTGTGGAATTGGGCCTAAACCGGCAGTCGGACATCCCTCTCACAATCTGGGACTGCTGGCTCCTAACCACTTGCCTGCCTGCCTGCCTGATTGCTCTTAATGCTTCTGCCTGCCAGCCTGATCGCCCACTAACTGCTCCCCTACTGGCCTGATTGACGTCTAACGTCTGCCCTGCTGACCCAATATTCCCCAACTGCCCTCCCCTGCTGGCCCAATCGCCCCCAGCTGGCCCAATCGCTCCCAACTGCTCTCCGCTGCCAGCCCAATGGCCCCCAACTGCCCTCCTTTGCAGGCCTGATTGCCCCAGCTGCCCTTGCCTGCAGGCCTGATCGCCCCTAACTGCCCTTCCCTGCAGGCCTGGTCGCACCAGCTGCCCTTCCTGCAGGCCTGGTTACCCCTAACTGCCCTCTCCTGCTGGCCTAGTCATCCTCAATTGCTCTCCCCCAATGGCCTGATCTTGCCCCGGCTGCCCTCCCCTGCTGGCCTAATCTCACCCCAGCTGCCCTCGTTGTCCCCTACTGCCCTCCCCTGTCAGCCTGTTCACCGCCAGTTGCCCTCCCCTGTTGGCCTAATTGCTCACAACTGCCCTCCCCTGCCTGCCATCTTGTGGTGGCCATCTTGTGGCGACATGAGGGCAGCCATCTTGTGACACGAGGGCACCATGTAAGGGCACAGGACCACCTAGGCTTTTATTAGTATAGCTGTTAATGCCTGATTAGTGTTTTACAGATCAGTTGCTATTTGTTTAATTGATTCCTCAGTGTTGCTAATTAGTTCATAGGTAATGTTTAAGTGAATATTACTGTGACGGTCTTTGTGTTCTTTGATTTATTGCTTTAGGTCCAACTGTTAAAAGTTGAAATTGTTGAGTTAGAAGATATGTATATTTTTTAGACTTTTGATATGTATTTTCAAATGTCATTTAAAAGTACAATTTACAGTTCTACTAGCAATAATTTCCCTATATTCTAGAATTCTGGGTACTTGAAACTGTTTCCCAATTTGATAGGCTAAACATAATTTAATATTTTAATTTGCATTTGTTTGAATATTAGTGAGATTAAGTTTCCCATGTTTGTTATTCATATGTTCTGTGAATTTTCCTTTTCTTTTTTCTTTAATGTTCACCAGAGTATATCTTTTCACTTTGATTTCTAGAGAGATTGGAGGGGAGGGAGGGAGAGAAATATGAGAGAGAAGGGGGGGCGGGAAGAGATTGAGAGTCACGTGAGACTGATACATTGATTGGTTGCCTCCCACACTTGCCCTGGGGCGGGGAGTGAACCTTTACCAGTACGTGCCCTAGACTGTGCCCTTAACTGGAATGGAACACAGGACCCTTTAGTCCGAGACCAGAGCTCTAACTACTGTGACAGACTGGCCAGGGCTGAATTTCCTTTCAATATTTTCTGCTGATTATTTCTCTTGGATTTTTTATTTCTTGTTAATTTATAAGAGTTCCTCATTGAAACCTTACTATATGCCAAGAACTATTCTAAATGATTTATATTTATTAACTTATATTTTCTTGATTATAACTGAGAGAGATATGATGCTAGTAGAGCTAGGTTACAAACCCAGGAACATGACTCCTGACTTTTAACCAATATGTTCCTACTTTGTTACTTCTGCTAATACATTGTCCAGTTTGCATTTGTGTTTTAATTTTGCTGATAGTATCTTTTTATATAGGAGCTTTAAGTTTTTGTATGGAGGGACTAGTGTAATGCCTAGTGTAATTAGTTAATGCTTAGTGTAATGCCTAGACCATGATTGAGTCTCAACTATTTGTTGGACAAATGAGAAATAAACCCATTAATAATTTGTTAACAGCGCTGATCATTTATTTTATGTGCTAGAGGCCTGGTGCATGACATTCGTGCTCTGTGGGGGGTGGTCTCTCAGCCCTGCCTGTGTCCTCTTGCAGTCTGGGACTCCTCAGGGCTGTTCACCTGCCAGCTTAGGTTCGATCCCTCGGGCAGTCACCCTGGCTCCTTAGCGCCCACCTGTAGCGGAGGGGCGAGGCTAAGCCCAGAGGCTTCTGGCTGAGCGGCACGCCCCCTTTGGGAGCACACTGGCCACCAGGGGGCAGCTCCTGCATTGAGCGTCTGCCCTCTGGTGGCCAGTGCACATCACAGTGACCACTCGTTATGCTATCCAGTCGATTTGCATATTAGGGTTTTATTATATAGGATTATATTTCCTCTTTTTAGGGATTCCCAAGGGCTTCATAAATAATTTACTCTTAGCTTTTGATAAGATACAATAAGCTTATCTGTATTAGCTTTCCTGGAAAGTCTATGGAAGTAATTACTGCTTTAAAAAGGAACATGTGTTCTTAAGCAAATATGAGTTGTGAAGAATGTATATTATTGACAGTGATTTGAATTGTAGATTCAAGTGAAATAAAATATTTGTTTTGGTTCTTGGAATAATTTGGTGGAGTTGGTTTTTGGAGTTCTAGAAAATGGAAGATTTGGCCATTGTTTTAAAAGCTTTTTGAATAAATTTTGGTTTACTTTAAGAAGATACTTTAAAAGGGAAAACCCAAACTAAGAAAGCTGATGTACAGCGTTTTATTGCTTAAGGTTTGAGTAGTGTAGATCACCTTCTTCAAAAGTGCAATTTAAGATTTTACTGTTTAGTGTTTTTTTCTCCCACTTCCTTTGGTGGTTGACATCGGCTACCTAGTGGTCCTTCGTTAGTTTGGTTGAGGCTTGTATATTCGTTACTCTAGTCTTTACAAGTATAGAGATGGGTCTGTGTTTGAGATTATATTAGAGAAAAGCACAAGTAGGTTATTTTCATTTTTGCACACCCTGCACAAAATATATTACATGGGATTAAGTACTCAAAAAGTAGACGCTTGAAAATGTTACCTTGTTAAAACTAAAAAAGCAAAAAAATAAAAAATAAAAAAAAATTTGTTGCTGAATGCTTGTGTTTCTGTAGCCTACTGGTTGAAACCAGTCTTTTTTCCCCCTACTAGTTGTATTCTTTTAAAAATATATATATTTTATTGATTCTTTTACAGAGAAGAAGGGAGAGGGATAGAGAGTTAGAAACATGGATGAGAGAGAAACATCGATCACCTACCTCCTGCACACCCCCTACTGGGGATGTGCCCACAGCCAAGGTACATGCTCTTGACCAGAATCGAACCTGGGACCCTTCAGTCCACAGGCCGACGCTCTCTCCACTGAGCCAAACCGATTAGGGCATAGTCATATTCTTTTAGGTTATATTAAACTGACAGGTTAAATTTATATTGTACTTTTCTCCTATGTTAAACATTAATTACTCAGTATTTATGCATATATTAATTTAATCTATTTTGGAAGTAAAAAATGAAATGTTTTCTTCTTTCTCACATGTTAGTAGTAAGACCCCTTTTAATTTTTAGTTTTTATATACTTCCTTTGGTTACTTCCATCACTTTAATACAATAATGTGTTTATAGCTGACGTTTTACTTAAAAAAATAATGACCGTCCTCCCAGAAAGATGAATTCAAGTAACTCTCTATGCTGTCTTTCTTTCTGCCAATTTCTACCCCTTTTAAAAAGTTTTTCTCCTGATATTATTAACATTTTATAAAACTTATTTAAATCTCTCTTGGCGCAACAGTTTTAGACAGTTTTTCTTGATTTCCCAAGGAATGAAATGAGGGCTTTAGTCCTTTACATTACTTTTTGCCTCTCGCCTTTTACCCACCAGACAATTACTTTTACAATGTATGTAAGTATATACACTTACACACCTGTCCTTAACTGTAATTGAATGACATGTTTTGTGTGTTGAGTTGTGTGAAAATTGAAGCAGAGTATACTGGAAGAACACACAGTGTATAAGGAACTGTAGCTAGAGAGATGAAATACTATGTCATTAAATGTGTTCCACTCATAGGAGAAATGTTACATTGGATTGAGGTATAATCACCATTGTGATGGTGATTTTAAGTAATGAGTTAATTGTATGATATGCATTCAGTTGATCATGCAGCACACAGTTAATTGTCTAGTAATAACCAAGCCAATTTCTGCTCCTCCTCCTACTCCACTTTTCCTTTTGTACCCAGAGTGGCACCTGCCACTTCTGCTGTGGTTCCTGGTGCCAGCTTTCGGCTCTAGGTCTCGCTGGCATTTTTTAATTATTGGCTCGATCCCATGGACCTTTGGTCTTCAAATCTGTCGGAATCTGGTTCACTGGTGTGTCTCCATCCCATGCTTTAAATAACTGATATTATATTTGTGATTCGTTACTGCTGATTTGGTGGATGTTAGTGAGGGAGAGGATGAGGATGAGGATGCTTGATCTATGTAGTGTTCTAGATTTTCTTTTCAGAAGCACCCTACTTCCCCTCCTTAGGACACTGAGCTTCTAGGTGTGGTGGTGATTCCTTGCTGGTAGGATTTTTTCAAGCTCTCCCCCAGGTGTGGCTGCCCTGGGTTCTCTATTTACTGTGAATCATATAGTAAGAATTAGGTAGCTTTTATGGCTTGAAAACCGTACCTGTTTTCAGATGACATGAAAATTGACAAGAAAATACTCAGTGCAGTTTGTATAGATGAATATGCTCAAGAAGGTGAAACTTTGATTGCCTTGATAGGCACAATACAAAAAGATATTTTAATGCCAAAAATAATTTGCAAGAATCTTAACACTTATCTCTTATTCAGTCAACTTTTATATTTCCATGATACCTGAGTGAAGGAACAAAAGTATATTTAATATACAACAGTGAGTATTCATAAAGCTCTAAGTGCATTTTTGGTTAGGGAGGGAAAAGGTGATGAGAATGGGACCGTTTTCCAAACATGAATTAGTTGATCCACAAGAGGACAGCCCCAAATTTTAAAATCTATGTTTATAATTTAGGTTTAAATAACAGTTAACCTATTTTTATAAGCAGACTTATTGAGAGGGAGTGAAAAATGCCTTAGGGTGGCTTTTAAGTTGGAGACTATAGATCTTTGCTGGGCTTATTTAATCTTTTGTAAAAGATGTTCAGATAGACAATATGGTGGCAGCCTCGCTTATAGAATGAGGAATTACCAACTTGATCAAAGTAATTGCTCAGAACTAAAAAAAATACTTTCCCAGATTAGATGGTTTTTAAGTAAAAAAGGAAAATACATTTTATCCACTTGACATTTTTTAAAACTTTAAAACCATATCAAATTTCTCCCTAAAATTCAAAATCATTTGTATGGTATGATTTGTAATTTGACATGATCTTGGATGATTTATTATTGGCATAATAATGGCCTGTTACCCATTGAGAGGATAGAGGCTATTTATATATCTTGAGCAACATTAGCAGATAAGAATTTAACAGTTATTTATCCTAAATGTATATTTTCTTACAATATAGGAGAGAAAGTTGTAATTGGAATACTGTTTCTTTAAAAAAAAGTAAATGATTAGTTGTATACCTAGAAAACTTATTTTCTTTATTAGAATTTCTAAAATACATATTTTATGTAACGAAGATCCTAATTTGGTGAGCTATTTTTAAATGTTTTAGATGTTTAATTTCTGATTCTAAAAATACTATTTGCTAGTGCTTTTCTAAACTCCACAATGTGCCGAGACCGGTTTGGCTCAATGGATAGAGCGTCAGCTTGGGGACTGAAAGGTCCCGGGTTCGATTCCGGTCAAGGGCATGTACCTTGGTTGTGGACATATCCCTAGTAGGGGGTGTGCAAGAGGCAGCTGATCGATGACTCTCATCGATGTTTTTAACTCTCTCTCTCCCTTCCTCTCTGTACAAAATCAATAAAATATATATAAAAATAAAAAATAAAATAAACTCCACATGTAAGTTGCTTTTGAAAGCATCCTATCTAATAAAAGATTAATATGTAAATTAACCATCACTCACTACTCACAAGCCACACCCACAGCCAATCAGAGCCAATATGCAAATAAACCCAACCAAGATGGCTACGGCCACAGAGAGCAGGAGGGAGGCATGTGTTTTCCTGGTGATAGAGGAAGCCAAGCTTTCTACACACCCTGGCTGGCCCCAGACTTCCGCTTAAGGCTACAAAGTTTCAAATATAGAAGATAAATCCCAAGAAAAATGGCTGCTGCCATGGAGCGAGCAGAAGGGTTGGCTCCACTCCAGGCTACAAAGTTTCAATTGTAGAAGGTAAATAAACCCCAGATACCAGGGCCTCCGCTTGGGTCACCAGGGGGCATGGCTGGCCTGCAAACCACTACAGGCCCCTCACCCAGGCCGCCCACGCCCCAAGGGAACCCCCATCCTGATCTGAGACACCCTTCAGGGTAAACCAGCTGACCCCCACCTGTGCACCAGGCCTCTATCCTATCTAATGAAAGAGTAATATGCAGATTGATCATCACTCCAACACACAAGATGGCTGCCCCCATGTGGTCAAAGATCCTGCCTCCATGTGGACACAAGATGGCTGCCACAAGATGGCCAGCAGGGGACGAGGGGCCAGGCCTGCAAGGGAGAGCAGTTATGGGCGATTAGGCCAGCAGGGAAGGGCACAAGATGGCCAGCAGGGGAGGAGGGACCAGGCCTGCAAGGGAGAGCAGTTATGAGTGATTAGGCCAGCAGGGAAGGGCAGTTGGGAGGGACCAGGCCTGCAGGGGAGGGCAGTTATGGGTGATTAGACCAGCAGGGAAGGGCAGTTGGGAGGGACCAGGCCTGCAGGGGAGGGTAGTTAGGGGTGATCAGGTCTGAAGGGGAGGGCAGTTAGGGTCAATCAAGGCTGGCAGGGGAGCAGTTAGGCATCAATCATGCTGATAGGGGAGTGGTTAGGGGCTAATCAGGCTGGCATGCAGAAGCGTTAGGGGCAATCAAGAAGGCAGACAGGTGACCAGTTGGTAGCCAGAAGTCCTGGATTGTGAGAGGGATTTTCCACTGCCCATTTAGGCCCAATTCTAATGGGCAGTTGGACATCCCTCAAGGGATCCCAAATTGGAGAGGGAGCAGGCTGGGCTGAGGGACACCCATGCTCCCCTGTGCATGAAATTCACGCCTCTAGTTGAATATAAACTGGACAACATTTAAATTTAGGTGGTTTTATCCCCAAGCATCTGTCATCAGGCAGAAGATGTTTCCTGGTCTCAGAGGAAAATAGAAGTGCCAAGTTTTTAATTTTTTTCTCCTTCAAGGATGGCAAAATTATGAAGAATGCTTAAGGTGTGGACCAGGGTACAGTCCTTGATTACATGGGAAATTCCGTTTACTACTATTGATTGGAAGATAGAGTGGGTTAGAATTGCTTTATGAGTGTGTTTGTGTGTGTGTGTGTGTGTGTGTTTGGAGGGGCATTAACCACAATATTAAAAGTTTATGAGCAAAAGGGTGAATAAAATTGGTTTTAAAAATCTTTCCCTTTTATTTCTCTTCTTGCCTTTATTCTTAGGTATTAAAAGGGGCTTGTGTAGGGTTCCGAGGAGTTCAGTAACATACCCAATGATATAAATTGAGTCTTTCAGTTAAATGCTTTGGGTTAGTGAGTAATTTTTCAAGCTTTCCTAAAGCCTTGGCTCATACCCTGTTTCCCCGAAAATAAGACAGTGTCTTATATTAATTTTTGCTCCCAAAGATGTGCTAGGTCTTATTTTTAGGGGATGTCTTATTTTTCCATGAAGAAGAATACGGTACACATTTATTGTTAAATGAAAATAAAGGAAATTTATTACCTGTATACGGTATGGTAGTACAGTAGTTGTCAACACAAACCAGACAAACTGAATCCTACAGTATCAAGAATTTACTCATTTATTCAATGACAATCATGTCATCATCTTCTGGAACATCATCATAACAACCCAATTCCTGAATTTCCTGGTGAATTTCTTGTGACTCCATTTCTTTCAGAATCAGTGGACCAAATCTCTCATGTTTAGCAATAGCATTCTGAGACAGAGCCTAGGGGGGGCCTTATTTTCGGGGGATACCTTATATTTCACTCAGAAGGAAACCTGTAAGTAGGTCTTATTTTCGGAAGTTGTCTTATTTTCGGGGAAACACAGTAGATGTGGATGATGCCAAGGAGAATAATCCTGAGCTAACCTTTTAAAAAATGCTTATATTTCAGTATATGTTCATATTAAAACAGACCAAGAGGCTTGCTGATACCTGACTGATATATTGATTATTCATAGGTACTCTTAGAAAATAGTTTGGGAGGACTTTGATTTCATCTATAGGATCTTTATCTTATATGCTGCTTTTCTAACTGTGGGTTTTTGTTTTGGTTTATACTAGTAGAATGAGGGGCTGCTATTAGATGATACTTTATTATTATTATTTTTTAATCTTTCAAGTTCTGTTATTGATTCCTTTGCTCCTTCTAAGAAGCTGTCTCTAGTTTGGTTTCATTGACGTGGAGTGGTTTTCATCTAGAATCTGTTAAGTAGAGAGACGATGAGAAGAAATTAAGAGCCAAGTGGTGGGCAGTGGTGGTAGAGACGGTGGGAAGAGGCTTCGGTTTTCTTAGGGGGGAGGTAATCGGCAGGGATGGGAATAGGACCAGCATGCTGTCATCTTTGACTCTGATGCTCGAATCTGCTGTTTTACAAGTGCTAGAGGTTTTTCTGGAGGCATTTACAGACGTTCGATGGAAAATATATTTAAAAATCACTAACTTTTTGGTGTGGGATGAATCTGTACTTCATTTAGGAGATAATTGCTAGGATAGGTGGGACACGATCTATTTTAAAATAAAATTGTATCTTTTATAAAGATAAATTATAAGGCACAAATGGGAACTGTATCTCCTTGACATGTTTCAAAGCATTTCTCTGAAAATGTGAGGTTAAAGAAATTCTCTCAACCACTAAGAATTGTCAGAACACTGTTCTTTAAAACTATTTTTGTAGCTATTAGTGTGTACTGACAGTAGTTTTTTGTTTTATTAGAAATTTTACATGTGAATATAAATATGCTTATATTATGCCTATATCTTAGTTTAATTTGGTTCCAAGAGATGAGTATTACGTGGGTTCAATTTGTATATTCTATGCTTATGGGTTAATACTTAATTTGGGTCTTATTATATTTAAATTATTTGTGAAGTTGTATAACATGTGCCATAATAAAAACAAAATATTAATGTCTCTTCAATCTAATAAAGCTTGTTTGAGACTACCAATGGGTGTTCTGTTACACTCACCTTTTAGTCTTTTCATAGTAGAATAAAAATACTTTGTAGGATTTTTCTATAATGTCATATTTGAGAACCTATAGAAAGACATTTACAGAATGATTGCTTTTGAGTCGGTGGGGGAGAAAGTAGAAATGTTGATTGCAGCTGTTAGAAAAACATCTATATAGTAAAAAGTTAAAATGAAATGCATGACTTCAACCGTATGTATACTCTGTGTGTTATCATTGGATTGCTTTCGGATTGGAAAGCAGAATATGATTCTAATCCTTTACAGTTGCTGTTAATTTTGCTCTAAACCTGAAAGTGTTAACAGCAACTTGAAAATGTGACAAAGCTCAATTTCATTTCTTGTTTATTGCTTGTTTTCCTATTGGTCAATTGGAAGTAGCCCTGCCCTGGCAACTAAAATAGGCTATTTGCATAACCTCGTTTGATTGGCTAGCATTCCAGCTAACTGTTCCAATCATATGGCGTGGGTTTGGTGGTAGGCTATGCTAATTAGCCGCTGTTGCTGGGGTTCACGATGGCTCCCTGAGCTGTTCTGCTGCATTGTGCTGCCTGGTGAGAGACAGTGATAAATGAGTGTTTAATGATCTGCAGCAGTTCCCACTCACTGCGGGCAGGCGGCTTTTAGAACAGAAGTGGAAATCAGGATTTAATTGCTCTGTTAAATACCTGTATCCAAAATATGTGTATCATATTATAGAAGTGAAGTTGTATAAAATCTTTACCTAATTAAGTGCTTTTATAACATAAAAGGAAAATGTTTTAGCTTTATCTCTTAAAATATACAGGTAGCAGCACAATATACAGGTTTTTAAAAATTGTTCAGGAAAATTGATCTTTTTTTTTTTTATTCCACATTAGAGATAGTACCATTGCAATGAGTAGCATATCTGATTTTTCCTCTTGATTTTGACCTTTTATAAATGTACATGTTTGTTTTTAATAAATTGGTGCAAGCTTTTGGGCAGGATTTATCTCATGCAACTCCTGTGATCTAGCAAAATAGGAGCATAAACTTAAACCCCTGTCTATGATGTTCGGTTCATTTGGTGGTTATTCACCACCTTCCACTGTCATTACTTTTTATATTTAACCGGACATTTAGCTACTGCCTGTACTTGGTTTTCAGGAAGTTTTCAGGAAGTCTGTATTGGGTACTGTTAGGTGGGTGATTTTTTAGGAAATACAAACTCAATTTTGTTCAAGGAACATAAGAGGTGAATAACTTATACATGCAAAGTTAGTTAAAAATCTAAGCAGCCATCCGGAAAGTTCCGTGAGGATTATCTGGAGGAGAAGGGAGGAAGCCTTCCCCAGGTGTTTGGGGGATAGGGTATGGGAGGCGGGTTCTGTGTTCTGGGAAAGGCTTAAAGAGGAAGCTCACAGAATTGGGTAGGTTTTACATGTGGTTTAGGATTCAAATAGCTACAGGGTAATAGGAAGGAAGAACACTGTAGTGTGAAGGAGAGGCGATAATTGAACAAAGGTAGCATTTCCTGTATCCTTTAGTTACCTAGCACAGAAGGCTCCAGACTTAGAGGTTTCAGTGCCCAGGTAGGCTGGTCAGTCATTTAAAACCTGTGGTTTTACTGTTCTAACTCTCGTTCTCTTTGGCTTTTCTTCATTTGGTTTTGTGGCATTCAGTTCTCACTTTTGTCTGTTGGTTAAGACTTTAACTTACCTTCTTTCCGCTCTCCTGGCCTTAGAGCATTGAAGTGCAGGATGTCACCAAAAATAGTCCCTGTGAATTTAAATGTCTATATCGAGTTTCCTAAAAAGTTTACCCATTTAATTATTCTCTCCTTTATGTAAGGGCTTAATAGACAGACAAGCTAATTGGACAATCTTACAGCCTAGTAGAGAGTAACGAAAATTAAACCATAACATTTGATTATTTTTTTATTTTATTTTTTTAATATATATTTTATTGATTTTGTACAGAGAGGAAGGGAGAGAGATAGAGAGTTAGAAACATCGATGAGAGAGAGTCATCGATCAGCTGCTTCTTGCACACCCCCTACTGGGGATATGCCCGCAACCAAGGTACATGCCCTTGACCGGAATCGAACCCGGGACCTTTCAGTCCCCAAGCCGACGCTCTATCCATTGAGCCAAACCGGTTTCGGCTAAACCATAACATTTGATTATTAATTATGCTTTCCTAGGTGTATATACTGAACAAGTATTCTAAAACCAATGTATGGAAACTCTTTATTGTACCACACTCAGGCCATTTATAATTTTCTGGAGGTGGACACGCTGTGTCTTAGCTACATCACAGTATGCTGCAGGAGAGGTGGCCATTCAGGAGAGGGGGGCCATTTTTTTTGGATTGGGGCCAGGAAAAGGTTCTTGGTTGGAGGGCAGGTATTTCACATGGTCTTGGGGATGGGATCTTAGCAGGTGATTCAGTAAGGCTGCCGGGACCATGCACGTGGCACCAGTGGGAGGGAGCCTGTGGAGGAAGCTTAGTGACTAAGGTTGATGGGAAAGGAGCCTGGGCTGTTGAGGCCATGAAGAGTGGGAAACAGACTTTGAAGTTTTTCTTGTGAAAAGTGGGGGATTTAAAAATTCTTCATAGCAGTGTTTCATGGTGTTGTGTTTTTTTTTTTTTTTTAAACATCTTTTATGAATATTTGCAAATATTAAAAGGCATTTATTTTTAATATATGAAAATACGATATTGAATAATTTTAAGGTGTTTGGTCTAAGCAACTGTAAAGTTTGAGTTACCATCATGAGGTGAGATATGGAGTAGGAGAAGCATATCTTTGGGTGGGGAGTATGCCTCTAAAAGGTCAAATTTTGGGTAGATTAAAACTTTTCACACAGCCTTATTGTATTACTAGGGGCCTGGTGCAGGAAATTCTTGCATGGGGGCGCGGTCCCTCAGCCTGACCTGCAGTTTTACTAATCTGAGAGCCCTCAGGGGATGTCCTACTAACAGCTTAGGCCTGCTTCCCCTGGTTCTCTGCTCTGTGGACAGGCCTGCTTGACACCACCGCGGGCCCTGGTGTCTGCTGTCTGTGGGGGCCTGCCTGCCCTTAGCTGCCGGGGCCGGGACAAGCAGGCCCTGGTGTCTGTCTCCGTGTGGGTCCTGTGGGGACTTCCAGCCCCTCGCAGGCACGGCCAGGGCCAAGCAGGGGCTGCTGTCTGCTCGTGTGCTGCTGGGGACGTTCCCACCCTGCCCCCGGCCGTTTGTGCACATGCTGGTTTGGAGTGCTTGGGTCCTGGGGTGTTCCTGCCCGCCTTGCTGCTGCTCCTTTTAGGCCTGGAATGGCCGTGCGGTTGTTCCGGGCCCTCTGCTACTCCAGGCCTATGCCCGGTCCTACAGGCTCAGAGCGGCCTCGTCCCGAGGAAGCCTATCCCTAGGATGCAGGTCATGGGCGCGTAAGCGGTGGCTGGGTGGGGACATTCACATCGTTGCCATGGGGACACGGTGGATGTTTTCACCCTGCCCCCACTGTCTGTGCCTGTGTGCGTAGGCCCGAGTGGCTGGCGGTCATTCTGGGACCCCAAGTGCTTTGGGCCTATGCATGGGCCTACAAGCTCAGAGTGGCTTGGGTCCTGAGGACACCTGTCCCTGGGCACCGGCGCATGCACAAGCGGCTGCCCCATCCCCAACTGCTTTACCTGATTATGCAAATTAACCCGCCATCTTTGTTGGGTTAATTTGCATACTCCTGATTGGCTTGTGGGTGTCTCGTAGGTATGGTCAATTTGCATATTTCTCTTTTATTAGGGTAGATACTTGGTATACAATAACATCACATATTTCAAATGTATGATTTGACAAATTTTGACATGCATCACCCACAATCAGGATAATGAACATACTGGTATCTATCCCACCCCCACAATTTTCCTTGGCTTCTTTATAATTCCACTCTCTGGCCCCTCTCCTCCACTCCCCCCTCCAATTTCTAGGAGACTACTGCTCTCCTTTCCATCAATATAGATTACTTCACCGTTTCTAGAATTTTATGTAAGTGGAATCATATAACATGTTGTCTTTTTTGGTCTGGTTGTTTTCACTCAGCGTGATTATTTTGAGACTCACCCATGCTGTTGCACATATCATAGTTCATTCCTTTTATTACTGAAGCACTATTTCATTGTGTGGATATACCATTGTTTATCCACTCACTTGTTGAAAGGCCATTGGGGTTTTTACAGTTTCTGCTCGTTACAAAGTTGCTGTGAATATTAATTTACAAGTCTAGTGGAATGACTGGACCATATGGCAGGTGTATACTTCACTTTTTAAGAAGCTATTAAATCATTTTCCAAAGTGGTTGGGCTATTTTACATCCCTACCAGCTGTACAGAGAGTTAGCGTTCTGCCACACATTCCTGATCTGGTGTGGTCACTCCTTTTATTTTAGCTATTTTAGTGCGTGTGCAGGCCGTCTCATTCATTTCCCATGATTAATGATGCTGAACATCTGTGCATGTGCTTATTTGCCCTCTATAAGTCATCTTTGGGGATAAGTTTGTTCAAATATTTGCCCAACTTTTTTCCCCCCTTTTCATTATTGGGCTTTGAGAATTCCTTATCAGTTTTTAATACAAGTTCTTTGTCATAAGACACTTTTAAGAAATAAAAAGATAAGCTCTGGACTAGGAGAAAATCTATGTGAATTATGTATCTGACAAAGAGTCTTGAAAAACAAATGTTTTTAATTTTGTGAAATCCAATTTATTGATTTGTTCTTTTATGGATGCTTTTGGGAAAACTTTTGCCCACTTGTCTCAAAGGTCTAAAAGGTTTCCCGTGGTTATTTTTTCCTCCAGACTTGATGGTTCTGGATATTACATTTAAATCTGGTATGCACTTGGAATTAATATTTGTAAATAGTATTGCCATGTATAACTAAAATATCACTGTTTTATGCAAATGGATATCCAGTTATTCCGCAACTATTTGTTGAAAGAACTTACTTTTTCCCCACTTCATTACATTTATATCTTTGTCAAAAATCAGTCTCCCATATGTGTGCGGGTCTGTAAGTTTTTACAAAAAAGTCTACTAGGATGTTGATTGGGATTGTGTTGAACCTATAGATGATTTTGGGGAGGAATTGACATCTTAATATTCATTCTTCAGAGTCATACACATGGTATGTAGTTGGTAATATCTCTCCTATTTAGATTTTTTAAAATTTTTCTAATTAAAACTAAAAAAAAAATAAATTATTTTTAAATTGATTTTTGGAACAAGAAATATTGATTGACTTCCTTCTGCAACCTCCTACTGGGGAATAAAGCTCTGCAACCCGGGCATGTGCCCTGACCGGGAATTGAACTGGCAACCTTTCGGTGCACAGGATGACACTCAGCCAGCTGAACCACATGGTCATGGCTCTAATTAAAAACTTTTCCACATACTAGTCCTTCACATCTTTGTTGTCAGATTCATACCCAGTTTATGTTCTTATGCAACTAGAAATGGTTTTTAAATTTCAGTTTCTGATTGTAATTGTCAGTACATAAAAAGAAATACAACTGATTTTTATATATAGTCTGCAACCTTGCTAAGATCACATATGAGCTCTGATAGCTTTTTGTAATGTTTGTGAAGAACAGGAGAGGGCTTGTTTATTGAATTGTGCCCCCTCTGCACTGTACCACCTGTGGTACTTCCTAACTAGTAGTTACTTGGATGTGTGAATGAGTGTGTCTGAGCAGACAAGTTACAGGGACAAGGGATTGTAAGAAAGATTAATAGTTTTAGGACAGACTGGAGGCTTAAGAGGTGCTTATAGTACACCAGGCATATATTAATTCATTAGACTCAATCAAGGCTTATTGAGCCTAAGTAAGAACCCTTCACTAGATGTTGAGAATAGATGCACCTGTGGAAATAATCATAATCTGCCTCTGTTCTTACACTGTCTGAAAAAGAATGTAACAGAACAGTGAAGAAGGATATGAAAATATTCCCTCAGGAGGCCTAGGCAGAACTTGGAGGATTATCAGTCATTAGAGTGGACCATGATGTGCAGTCTGGATGAGTGGGAGAGTGTTGTTAGTACAAAAGGGAAGGCAGGTAAAGGCACTCTCTTGGTGGGACGGAGGGCAAAGTTATATTTGTTTGCTTCTAAATAGGCTAAGTAGAACCCCTAAATAGAAATTCCATATTGCAGAAAATTCAGAAATGAATAGGGAATTGGTATGTGTTGGTCTTGCTTTACCATGAAAGGAAGAGGGAGCATGAGCAGTTAGTTGGGTGGAGGGCTGACGGTAGCGTGGAGAGCAGGGCTTTCCGGAAGGGTTGGGGAACTGGGCGGAGATGCTGTGCCGATCATTTCTGTTAGTAGTATTAATGAGGAATCGGAGGCACAGAGAGTGAAGGAAGGAGCTGGAGGACACACTAGTAAGTGTTGGAGCCGGACTTCAAACCTGGGCGGTGTGGCCCAGTCTGTTCGTTGAGGCCTATTCTATTCTTCCCCTAATATATTTCTTTAAGTCTACTCACTTATTTAATACATTGTTTCTTTTGTAAGGAAACTAATCTATATTATACTAATAAAAGTGTAATATGCTAATTAGACTGGACATCTTCCAGACATCCTTCCAGCCGTCCTTCCGGACAAAGTCACAGTGGTGGTGGCCAAGGCAGAGGCTGTTGGGGTTGACCAGGCCAGCAGGGGAGGGCAGTTAGTGACGACCAGGCCGGCAGGCAGAGTGGTTAGGGGTGAGCAGGTAGACAGGCAGGTGAGTGGTTAGGAGCCAGTGGTCCCGGATTGCGAGAGGGATGTCTGGTGGGATTTTTAAACCCTATCTTTGCCCCATGTTGAGTTTTTTTTTGTTTTTTTAATTTTATTGATTTTTCACAGAGAGGAAAGGAGAGGGATAGAAAGTTAGAAACATTGATGAGAGAGAATCATTGATCAGCTGCCTCTTGCACACTCCCTACTGGGTATGTGCCCGCAACCAAGGTACATGACCTTGACTGGAATTGAACCCGGGACCTTTCAGTCCACAAGCTGACACTCTATCCATTGAGCCAAACCTGTTTCGGCGGGTAAGGGCTTTCTTGCTTTTAAAACATTGAGTAGAATTTGCTACAAAAATGTCTGAGGCATTAGGCAAAATAAAGGGGCAATGTGCAGAAAAGTTTAGTTGGTGAAAATCCCTGTTAGGAACCACATATACCATCCTTTTTGTGAGTACCCAGTTAATGTGGAAAAATATTTCATAACTGAGAATTTAAAAAAGTTTGAAAAAATTGAGCAGTAGGTCTCTCTGTTTACTCATACACTGCACTCTTATTTTAACCATCTTCTAAGTATTGTAATATTTCTGAAAACAGGCATCTTTACTTTCCCCTAAACACAGTGAACTGAATCCACTATTAAATACTCCCTGCAGCAGGTGCCACACAAAAAACAAAGCTGACAAGTTGCATTTTTCAAAAACTGATAATGAAAAGTCAGGTTCATTGGGGGGCGGGGATTTAAAAGCATTTTAATTGACTTTTCTATTAATAAAGTGGTTAATGGGAAAATTGACACTGCTTTCAAGTTATTGAAATATTACTGTCCTTAGCTTGAGAATCCATAGCATGAAAATACCTTTCAGATCCTTTACTTTGAATTTATGGAGTGTTTTTGAGTTTATGAAGTGTGTTCAAGTGTTAGCTCATGTGACGCTCCCCTGGGCGTTGGAATGGTTTCCCATCCCCACTTTACAGAGGGCTCCTGGGCCTGGGAGAGAAGTGGCACCCAGAAGTGAGAGAAGAGTCAGCGCCCGGGCCAGACTGGGCTCTTCTCGCTGCAGTGTGTGCTCAGGGCCTAGTCCCGCTCTGAGGGTGCAGACACCGCACCCTCCTCCCGCTGTTGGAGCGCAGCAGCCAGGCCGGGGCGGCAGTTCTGCTCCAGAGGCTCCCTCCGTGATGCTGGTGACCTTGGTAGAGTCACCGCTCTGCTGTGTGCCATTAGTGTCACCCCTCCCCGCCCTCGCTGTTAGCACTGTCCTCCTCTCAGGGACAGCCATTGCTCGGGAGGGGAGGGGGCACTTAGCATCTGACCAGGAAGCATAGCTTCACACGTAATCATCTTTCTGTTCTCCTGACAGGAGAAATGTTTCTTTCACATCCCTCCTCTCTAGCAATTGGTGTCCAGCTCTCCTGAGGCCAGTGAGTTGAGGCATGCGATGGCATGTTTTGAGTGTCACTTTGTGCCCATTCACTAAAGATTTGTCAGTGAATGAAGCAGCAGTTCTGTCCTAAGGGCCTTGTATTATAGTGGTCATTAAGAGATAATGATTTAAAGCATTTACATTTTAAATGATATATAGGATAATCTCAGAGTGCCTCATACTACCCGGGCTACTTTTAAAGCCTCAAGACCCCAAATGCAGCTTGCTGCCTCTTTTTGTAAAAACAATGCCCAGCCACTCTCATTCGTCTATGTGTTTTCTGGCTGCTTTTGTGCTCCAAGAGCAGGGGTGATGAATGACAGCAGAGACTGTGCTCCTAAAACATGCGCGCTCTGGCTTTAAGAGGGAATTGGCTGATTCTCCTCAGCACCTCGCCAGCCATTGTGCACGAAGGTATGGTTCCGCTTCAGAGCCGGAAAATACAGCTGGTTTAAGTAGCCAGCAGAGAGGACAGGCCATTGGAGTGGGCAGTGTCTGTGCTGTGGGGTGGGAATGCCATGTGAGTCAAGGTAGACGCGATGAAGTTTCTTAGCTTTGAGATGGGAAGCCCACTTGCTTTCGGTGGAGCGCTTATTCTTAGTGTTTCTAGTGAATGTGAATGGTGCATAGCAATTCTAAAAATGGTGCACTGATGATAAAGTAATAATGCTATGTACAGTGTACCCCTGAGATACTGCGGTTTCAGACACCGCAATGAAGCAGGTATCGCCCAACAGTGACATCTGTGACGCCCAGTGAAGGGAGCGCAGTAAGACGTGTGCCCTGAAGCAGGGTCGCCAGCCTTGCGGACCTCGCGGACCACAGTGGCCCGGGGACCACCGATCAGTGGCGACACTGCCCTACAGCCTGGTGTCCCTTTAAACCAGATAACGGTAGCTGCCTGTTTCCGAGTCTCACTCTTCAGAAGTATTCATTACTAAGAGCTGTTAAAAGATGGATTTTCCTCTGTCTAATATTCTCTTCTACCAGTACTTTAAAAAAATCTGTATTTCTGATCATATTCCTTTCCGTTGTAACCCTTGTTTGACTTGGTCCCTCACAATGCTAAGGTTAGGGATTGAACAACAGTTGCTTATTTGTCATGATTTATTCTGGAAAAAATTTGTATACTACATTTCTTTGAATTCAAATATTGAACAAAGGAGGGAAATACATATAAAATAGGGATAATTTAATTTGACGATTCATGCCAGTTTTATCACTCCTACCTCTACTTTTTTGTAACCATTCTCTAAGAATAAGTATACCCTTTCAAAATCCACAGCACACTTCTTAACCTATGGGAGGTCATTTTGTATTAGTCCAGATCTTTACTAACGGTAAGTGGCATACATCTGATCGTGTATTCACACTGGGAATAACAGTTCTTGTAAAGTATTTTCTAACCTTTTAGGGTTGATATTACTTTTTGTATTCATTAAGGTAGGCTAACTGGTATAACGAAACATATCCAACATTTTAGTGGTTTAAATTAGAAGTTCATTTCGTGGTCATGTGACAGCCCACTGACTGTTTACCCGGGGTAACTGCTCTACACGTACAGTTACTTATTCCAGGACCAAACGGGGCACTTTCCCTATTTTCCATACACATGTGTCCAAAGGTCTCCGGCATTCAGACATCGCATTGGCAAGGAGCAGGGAAGGTTACTCAGGGAGAGTGATATGGGGTAGGCTGGCAGCACCACACATCACTTGTTGGCACTACACTGGCCAGATCTTAATCGCAGGCCTGCTGGTGGTAAGAGCCTGGGAATGACTAGTTGTCTCAGCCCGGAAGAGAAGTGCCTTTGGTTATTAATTAGCAGTCCTGGCCGTGTGGCCAATACAGCGCCATAAACACCAGGAAGACATTGATTTATTCTATGCAGTTCTTTCTTTTGTTGCTCCTTTTCTCATTCCCCCATGTTTCTGTAAATTACCCCCTCTCCTGTGATCTTGTTGTTGTTTTTGCGGGGGTAGGGGGTGGGGGCGTTGGGAGTGATGGCCCTCATTGTTCATTTATGTGTGATAGTTGAGGTTTTTGTGTGCAGACAACAGGAACTCATTCTTGGCTAAGTTGGGCAGAAAACTGAGTTTAATTGAAGGCTGCAAGTTAGCTCACAGAATTGGTTGGAGGCTGGAGATGATGCTAGAGAGTGAAGTAGGAACCAGAGTGGCAGGCAGCAGGGGCTCCAGCCAGGGTGGAGCCCCAGCCCACGCCTGGTTAGGGGCCACTCCTGGGTGTGCTGCGGAACGTCACCCTGCCTTACCACAGCACGTGGGCTCGGCTGTTCCCGCCCCTTCGAGATTGTACACTCTGAGCAGGAACACCTGCCTGTTCTAACTTTGGTTTTTAGCAAAACCCTAGTTACCGAGGAGTGAGGAAGAGTGATTTTTTGTTGTTGTTGTCACTCTGGCCTTTATAGTAGAGGGCATGGTTTGCTTGCTTATTTATTTATTTATTTATTTATTTTCTGTCTTTCATGATTTCCCCAAACCTAAATGGGTGTCCAGAGATACCAAGTGACCAAAAATGACAAACAGCTACTGTAGACCTTTTTAGCAGATGAAAGGTCCCGTGAGATAGAAAGCTTGTTTCTGTCTTGATTTTTTTGCCACCGACCTTTTTGGACAAGTGATTCCACCTCTCTGGGTTGCTGCTGTCCCTCTGAAATGGAGGTGGGGAACTTGATGTCTGTTAATAGCTGCTCATCCGTTCACTCATTGGGTAAATATTTATTGAGTGCTTTTGCGCTGCAGTAAAGGGCTTAGGAAAGAGCTGTGCAGTGGGTGAGAGGAATGCAAGCGGCTCTTGAGGAGCTCATTCAGACAGGTCTGGGTGAGAGTGCTGTGGGCAGGATTCAGGAATCCCTCTCTGTTCATTCACTCATTCTTCATTCATTCATTCACCCATTCATTCACTTGTTGTCTGCTGGAAGCCTTTGCATTTGTAGTTAGGAGAATAAAAAAACAAGTAAGATCAGTCCTTCCCTCAATTCCAACTCACTATCCTAAGCTCTCAGTAGGCACTTGTGACTATTGGGTCTCAGGCATAGCAGTGATTTCCTAGTGACTTGAAAAAAGAATGGCTCAGCTGAAACCGGTTTGACTCAGTGGATAGAGTGTTGGTCTGTGGACTGAAAGGTCCCAGGTTCGATTCCGGTCAAGGGCATGTACGTTGGTTGCGGGCACATCCCCAGTAGGAGGTGTGCAAGAGGCAGCTGGTCGGTGTTTTCCTCTCATTGACGTTTCTAGCTCTCTATCTCTCTCCCTTCCTCTCTGTAAAAAATAAAAAAATAAAAAATAAATGAACGGCTCAAAGCATTATGTTGTTCACATGAAATTAATATAACGCTATATGTCACTTATACCTCAACTAGAAACATTTCTTGTAAGAGAAAGTTTACTTAGAAAACCAGAGAGGTAGAAGTGAAGGGAGAAGAAATGGGCTGAGGGAGCAAGTTCCAGAGACAGCAGGAGGGCCCCGGGCGCTCAGGGCAGAGAGAGGTAAAGAAACATGCCTGGTGGGAAGAAGGGGGGAGAGGAGAGGAAAGGTAGGTGTGCTCCCTCCTAGGGGAGCACGTTTTTCTCTTTAAACTAAGATGTCTTTTAGGTGGCAGGTGGAGAGAAGTGTTGTTGGCATGTGTCACTCACCGAGAAAAATAAGTATTTCTGTGTTGAATATGATTTTTAGCTTTGTGATTATATTTGGAATTTTACAAAATTACATATCGTACACATCAAAAGACAGTAGATTATTTTCCCAAATTACCCCTCAGTCCTTAATATACATATTGGAGTCCTTACACAGTCTTTTATGTATGTCTCAAGTTTCTGTCAGTCACTTTACTCTGAATAACTAAGTCTTTGAGGTTAGCCAGGGGCAGGAGGACTCTTAGAATTGTAGTTTGGGATGCTGTGGCAGTCCTTGGTGTAATGGATTTGTACAGAGAAATTGAACATACTTTGAAATTATGACCTCACATTTTTAGGTATTAATGTTGTAAATAAAACTTTTACAGACTTTTTTTTTTTTTTTAAGTATTGTAGTCATGAGTATACCCATAGGATTCATGGAAAACATCAGCTCCAATATTAACTTATTTTTATATCATTGTTACTTGAGATAAAATACCCATACAGGTATTTTATCTCAAGTAACAGTGTCATACAGGCATTTGAAAGTGTTGTATCTGAAAAGATTTAGAAGTTACTATTATGTGCTCTGATGCTGGCAGAGGCGCGTGTTGAAGAAGGAAGTAGGCTTTGGCTGTGTTGAGCTGAGTGCCTCATATAGTATGTAGCGAGAAATGTAATATCTGTAATATCGAGCTAGTTAGGAAATATGAGGTCTCTGCTTGTGAGCCAGCCTTATGATCCTGATTGTGGTATTGTCGGGCAAATATGATGTCAGGGAACACACTTCTAGCTGCTAGATGGGATGTGCCCTTTTCATGAATCACTCCAGAAAGCCAATTAGATCTTCAGACAGAGTGATACTGTCCAGTTTAAAGTGACGGAGGATATGGTTATTCAGGGTTCAACTTCTCTTCCGCCTGGGAATGCGGAGCAGTTAGTTACACCTGTCAAACACAGAGGCTCCCCCACAATGCTTTGCGATGGGGGAGCAGGGGAGTGGGTACATGCCATTACACATGGTGCTCCCTGTGTGTACTGAGGGGACCTTGGGGAAGGCAGCATGCTCTCCCCGCTGCCACGTGCTACCTCCGAGCCTAGCCCAGAGCCCGGGCTGTGCTTCCTGGCTGTTCTTTTCCTCCCCACACCCTTTCCTCCTCCTGGATCGTCTGCCTTTCCTTTCTGCTTTCAGCCACGGTTCAGTTCATACGCTGGGAATGAAAACTGCTGAGCTGTACTCACAGGCAGCCGTTGAAGTTCAAGTCATCATGCATTTCAGGAGAGAGCATCACTCAGCGCTGCCCCTCTGACTCATGCCACCCTGTGCTCCCAGTCACCGGGCTCCAGACTTCTGAGTCAGTTTGAGTCCTGGTCGCTCTCATCTTCCATATTTAACAAGTTTTAAGGCCGGTTAGCTCTTCTCACAGTGTGTTTCCACAGGCCTCTTTCCTTCTCTTAACGGTGGCCTCTGGAAGGCTCGCTCCTTTGCTCGGACTGTTGACATAGCCCCTAATTGATCATGCTTGTGCTTCTCCTGTTCCAACCGCATTACATGTCAGGTACATCTTTGGCCTGATTCTTTCTCCAGATCGGGGCAGACCTGAGTGTTTGTAATTGAATTGCTAGAGATTAAGGATATTGTATAACATTTTGGACAGTAACGTTTTCCAGACTATTTTCATTTGGTAGAGAACTGAGATGCAAATTTTAACCACTTTTGCACAGTAGGTATGGAAGAAGGGAAACTAATTCTAAGTTCTGAAATGATGTGTCTGTTTGCCATATAAATATACTTTTAAAGAAGGGTTGCTGTTTTTATATTATTAAATTTTATAACTTCTCTTGAAGAGTTAAAATTTGCTTAATGCTTAACTTCAAAGTGTCTGGCCAGGTGAATACCTTGCCTTTTGGGCATTCTGTAATGGAAAATCCCTGTAAATATACTGCTTTTAATTGGAATCCCAAAGCCAAGTGATTGCCTCATTGGATAATTTTAAGTATTATGCTGCAATTCAATATAGGTACCCAAGTACTTAACTGGATTTAAATATATCTTGTATGTTTAACAGCTGTCTCACCAGAACTAGGAATGACTGAGGAGTTTGTGTATGGTTCTGCTTTTTGCCTGGGCTAGAGGGAAAAGTTTTTTTTTTTTTGTTTTTTTTTAATGTTGGGCTAAACTGAGAGCAAGCAGCACCTCACCTACAATTGAATGGTCACCTTAATAACAGAAAGCCCCGCCCCCGCATAGAAAGTAAGGTCTCAACGCTTCTTGGCACCTTGTTTGCTACTAAATGGGGAAATTTTTTATTTAAATGGCTTCAGTAATGATTAAACATTTTTTTTTTATTAGGGACACTATAAAAAAGATTTTCCACTTGAAGTTTTCATGACTACTCATAACCCATGACATATCAGGTAGTATCTGCTGTACTTATTTTTACTAATTAAAAATTGCTTAAAATTTTTAGAATGTTGAGGAAAATAATAAATTTATCCATATTACATGCTATACTGTGTAAAGTATAATAATTTGTAGAATCTAGCAGCTATATCTTGGGTGACGTTTTAGTCTTTTTTGTGTGTTCCAGATACTATGACTAAAAATAAGTTCTTGACCTCTGATGTCAGCTGTAAGACTTTGGTTTGTCTTTTATGATGGAAAGGGTTAGGGACTCATTTCTTGGAGTTGCTGAGAGTAGTATAGCACCTCACACAGAACGGGTGCTTGTTAAACAGTGTGACTAAGTGCGTGCACATGTATGCTGGTCCCAAAGTATCAATATGTTCTTTTTAGTTCCCGAGGACAGTTAGTGCTCTTCTTGGTCTTCTCTAGTGGCTTGTTAATTGGTCTGTCCCTATCATCCATCTATCTACCTGCCTGCCTACCTGCCTACCTATCATCTATCATCTATCTGTCATCTGTATCTATCATTATCAATCATATCTATCAATCTGTCATCTGTATCTATCATTATCTATCAATCTACCATTTGTGTCTGTCGTTATCTATCTAATCTTACTGGTTGCTTGAGGGCTTATTCCAGGCATCCTTAAGTTGTACTGTGAAGTATTTTCATTTTACCTCTCTGGTTGTCACATGTTTTGCTTTTGTATGTTATAAACTTTACAATACAATGTTTCATTTGCTTTAAGTAGTTAATAAAATAAGCTGAAACCGGTTTGGCTCAGCGGTAGAGCGTCAGTCTGCGGACTGAAAGGTCCCAGGTGCGATTCCGGTCAAGGGCATATACATTGGTTGCAGGCACATCCCCGGTAGGGGGTGTACAAGAGGCAGCTGGTCGATGTTTCTCTCATCGACGTTTCTAGCTCTCTATCTCTGTCCCTTCTTCTCTGTAAGAAAAATCAATAAAAATATATTTTAAAAAATAAAAAAATCAACAAGATAACTTTTTCTTTTTTTATTATTTATCTACATATTTACCAATTCTGGTGGTCATTATTCCTTTGTGTAGATCTCAGTTTCTATCTTAAATCATCTTCTCTAAACGGTAAACATTTTCTGAATATGCTGTTGACAAATTTTTGCACTTTCATTTGTCTTAAAAAGTGTTTTGCCTTCATTTTTGAAGGATGTTTTAACTGGATAGAGAATTGTCGGTGACAGGTCTTATCATCTGAAAGCCGGCACTGTAGTGTGTGTGTGTGTGTGTGTGTGTGTGTGTGGTTTCTTACCAGAAGTCAGTGTTCCCTGTATGTCATCGGGTACTTTCCCCCCTCTGGTTGCTTGTCCAGTGTTTCTCTTTAGTGCTGGTTTTCAGTGATCTGGCTGACTGCCTCATTGTGAGTGTGATTGAGTATGCGTGCGTGCGTGTACACTCACGTATTCTGTAGTGACATGTATTGGCCCCTAACTAGAAGCTAATAAGAAATCAGTTCCTATGTCCTTATCATTAGATAATTTACAGCGTAATTTGCATTTATTTAAAACCTGTGGAGCCAGGCTGTGTGGTTGGGATATAAAAGTGAGAAAGGGAGACTGTTCAGCAGTAGCTCTAGCCAGTGCTATGATTAGACTTCTTTATTTCTGGCTCATGAGCCTCATTTTAAAATATTTCTTTCATCCTTACCGCCTTCAGCTCACTCCCCTTCTTTCTCAACAGCTTCTTCATGTTCTAAATATTACTGATGGGCTCAGTGTATTGTTTCATTGAATAAATATTTATTGAATGCAGGGCATTTGCAGGCACTGTTTTTGATACTGATTAATGCTATCATGAGGAACAAAATTTACTCATTGACTTAAATTCAGTTCCCCTCTACTGTGTACTTTTATTTCCAGCCACCATTCAAGGTACAATTGCATGTTCCTTTAAGACCTTTTCTGTTTCATTAAGAGTATGTCTTGTTGCAGGTTGCTTCCCACATCAGCTTGTCCCCCACCACCCTCCTCCATTTCTTAGGGGATTCGGTCCCAGAAGCTTGACCTCATAAAAGTTTCCATATTTTGGATGCCATAGTTTTAATTAACTTGAATGATTTTTCTTTTTCTTGTTCTTTCTCTCTAAATCCAATGTGGGTTAATACTGTCACAAGGATGGTCCCCTGTCAACATATTAATAACTAAAAGAAATTCAAGTTGCCTATAAGTGGAGTTACATGTGGGGTTAACCAGACCAAGACAGTTATTTCACTCGGGTCTTCTCTAGGCTTTTCTAGTTGACAGTTCTCCATGTCCACTACTATGTTTGAGTCTTATTTACCATCTTCCACTCTGAAATCTGTTCATGAAATGAAATGGTTCTCTGTGGAATCATTGCTCATCTCTATTAATGGTATGGTCTTTACTTATTATACTTTCTTGGTAAAATATAGTAACTTGAATAGAGTGAGGAAGCTAGTTCGTTTTTTAGTAAACTATTTACCAACACAATTAAAACACACACACACACACACACACACACACACACGTTTATTGATTTGGGCGGGGGGTGGGGGGAAGAAACATTAATGATGAGAGAGAATCAGTGATTGCTGACTCCTTCATGACCCCTACTGGAGATTGAGCCTGTAGCCTAGGCATGTGCCCTTGATCAGAGTTGAATCTGGGACCTTCAGTCCTTAGGCCGATGCTCTGTCTACTTGGCCAGACCAGCCAGGCCCACAACAATTTTTAGGGACTTTTAAAAAGTTACAGAAACATTCTCGTGGTAAAACAGGCCCATACGGATATGAAAAAGGGGGACCCACATGCATATCCTTTTTTTCAGCTTGCCTTTTGCACTGTTTGGCACCACTTTAAAGTATTATTTTGGAATTGAACTCCAAGTAATGATTTTGAAGAACATTTTGAATTAAACATTATAAGTTTATTATTAAATTACGGTATAATGATATTTTTACATGTATTGTGATATATTCTCGGGTTAAGTAAAATATTATTAGTACTGATGAGCTAGTTTTAAGTTTAGTTGAATAAGACTTGCATATAATATGGTAAATAGCAGGTTAAACCATATAAAATTGTAATTTCATAGGCCAAAGTAGTTCTAATATCAGCACTTTCAACCCAATACCTTACTGTCATCATCCCTATTATAGGATGAACTGAGTTATTTTTTCTTTAAAGGGAAGATGGAAACTTTAGGAAGAATACAAATCATAGTGATTTGCTTAATTAATAAAATTAGGTTGACAAATTTCCATATTAGTTTGTCTTAGACTCTTATCTAAAGAGGGAGTCATACCACAAGTGAAAAACATAGTTATTTCTTGTTAACGCATATTCAGATTATCTATAGCAAATTTGAAAAAGAAAAATTTCCTTTTCATTTGGCATATCAGCTTTATGCGTGGGAATGTGCATTAGTTTTGAAAAACATAGCACAAGCCTTGAGTCTAGGTGGGTAATCTATTAGGAGGATAAGCACTGTAGTGTATGATATGGTCAGAATACAGCATATCTTTGGGTTGTCTGTTACTTGTATTTGCTGGAAAGTGGCGTTCTTTTATGAAGGGGAGCCGTTGGATTGTAGTTTAGGTGCTACTCAAAGCATCGTTGGTATCCTCTGGTGGCTGTTAGAAATGTAGATTCAAGCCCTGCCTTCGATCTCCTGAAGCAGAATCTCCACTTTTAACAGGATCGAAAGGAGATTTGTGAGTACATTAAAGTTTGAGGAGTGCTGTTAGAGATCATGAATGTCATTGGCACCCCAATAAACAGTGTCATAGTACCACCACAGTAAAAGCTTGTTGAATTTAATGCACATAGTTGACTGGATCTAGGTTCAGAACATGAAGTATTTTAGGAGGATAGTGATCCTATATAATAAATGGCTAATAAGCAAATAGACCGAATGGTGAAACTGAACAACTGGTCACTATGACGTGCGCTGACCACCAGGGGCTGTTTGGAACATGGAAGGCATTGGCCATGGCCAGATGGTGGAGCAGGTGAGCGGGGGTGTCAGACCAGGGTGGGGTGCTGTCATTGGGGTGTGAGCCTCTGGTGGTTACTGAAAATTCTTTGCTCCTGGGTGCTGCGGTCCTGCTCGGCTCTTGCACCAACTGCCAGCACTGGCCCTGCTCACACCTGCAGCCAACTCCAGAGCTGACGCTCACACCTGCTGTCGGTGCCCACTGCCGGTCCTGATCACTCAGCACTATCAGCCGGTGCAAGCAGCTGCTGCTGGCCCTGGTTTCCCCTGAGGGCTTCTCCACCTCCCCCTGCTTCCGAGGGGTGATTGGAGCAGCAGCCGCCACTCACACCTGCTGCTGGTGCCTGCCCCAATCGCTCCGCACTGTCAGCGGGTGTGATCGGGGCGGGTCAGTGCGTGGGAGCAGTGGCAGCAGGAACAGGGCTGCTGGTAGACGGGGACAGGGGCCAAGGCAAGAGAGGCAGGGCAGGGGCGTGGAGGATGGGCCGAGACCCGCCCTTTTGACTACCTCAGCCTCACAGCCTATAGTACCTTTCAAGGTGCACAAATTTGTGCACTGGGTCCCTAGTAACAATAATAATCAAGCAGCAGCTAAACATTTCTTTGGAATTCTTTGTCAGCTATGTGGATGTCAAAAAGTTATCCATCTGTCCCTTTAAATGTATCTTGAGTCTGATTCTAATCATGCTGAATGGTTTGGTTGAGTAGAGGTCTTGTGATTGTGTGTGTATGTAATATACAAGTCAATGGTTTTACAAATTAAAGAAGTAGAGTTTGATGAGTTGATGATAATAAAGAGGGAATGTGCTAATCATACCCTCACAAAAGATGGCCGCACCCACAGCCACGAGATGGCGGTGCCCAGTTCCCTAAGTTCTACTGGGGTGGCAGGTGCCCCCAGGTGGGTCCAGCTGCTCTGTGCGCCTGTCTCTGGAGTCCCCCAGTCCCTTCAGCCCCAAGCCGCCCAGGGCCATCCGAGGCTCAGGCAACAGGGCCAGCTGAAGTTTGCACTGCTGGCAGTGGCAGCAGCAGCAGAGGTGTGATGGGGGCGCCGCCTTCCCCTGATCGTCAGTTCACCTCCCACCCCTGAGGGTTCCTGGACTGTGAGGGGGGGCAGGCTGGGCTGAGGGGGAACTCCTCCCCTTTATTGCATGAATTTTCATGCACTGGGCCTCTGATGTATAAAATACTAAAAATAATGTAATTTGTATTCTGGAGGGGGTTAAAACTTCAGTCTAGTAGAAAATAAGACAGGAACATACAAAAGTTATTAGTGTTCATATATAAATTAAATAGAACTATGTGTTGAATACAAGAGACAAACAAACCTAAACTATAAGGAGATAGAAAGGTTGAAAGTAAGATATACCATGCAAAGATTAATAGAAAATTTGGTGTAGCTATACTAATTTCAGACAGAGTAAAAAGCATTATTGGAAATAGAGAAGAGCAGTTTTTAATGATAAAAGGTTTTAGTCATCAGAAAGGTATAACCCTAAATGTATGTAATCTAATAACTGAAATGGGAGATTTATAATACACCTCTCTTGCTAACTGATAGAACAAGATGAGAGCAGAAATAGAAGCAACATATAAGAGAGGGTAATTAATAAACCTTTCATTAGACATATCACAAAGAAAGAGAAGGTCTCATTAACTAATCTTGAGTTGAAAGGGATATCACTACTATTATACCTTCTTAGATCAAAATGCTTGTGAAAAGATACTATGGAGAACTTGATGCTAGTGTATTTTAAATTTAGATGAAGTAGACATACTATTAAAAAATTCAATTTACTAAAATAGGCACCAGGAAATACAAAATCTAAATAGTTCTATTATATAAATATAACTTTTAATTGAAAAGTCTAAAGAAAACTCTAGGTCCAGATGGTTTCACTAGTAAGTCTACCACAAAAGGTTAACCAGGAATCCAGTGGTGGTTCAACATTCACAACTCAGCCAATGTTTTTCATCACATTAGCAGTAAATCTGAAAACTTACATCATTTCATTGGATGCCGAAAAACATTTAATGAACTTCAGTATCCATTTGTGGGGAACAGGTTTTAGCAAACTAGGACTACCAGTAGAAGGGAACATCATTACTCTGCAAACGGTTATCAATTAAAAACCTACAGCAACCACTGTACTGGACAACTGTTGAAAGCCTTCTTTCTGAGATTGGGAAAGAGACAGTGGTGCTTATCTCTTCTTCTAATCACTGTTCTATGGTCCCAGCAAATGGAATGAGGGGAAGGAAAGAATAAGGATTGAGAAGGAAAAAATAAAATTGTTTAAAGTGCCCAGTAGTGCTAAGTAGCTACTGATGGTGCAGATCAACCCATCATTGCAGAAAATCTGATGAACAGTACTGTTCAATAGAGACAATGCAAGTGCAACCAAAATCCCAACGTGGGTTCATTTGTTTTTGGTGAATTTGATGAGATAATTCTAAAACATATATAAACATGCAAAGGGATAAGAATAGCTAAAACATTCTTAAAGGATAAAGTTCTCTACTAAATATTAAAAGTTGTAAAGCGATCATTACACAATGTCTGGCTTTTGTATAAATAAAGATCTAAGAAATCTAGTTAAGTCTGTATCCAGCAAAAAAGAATAGAGAATTCAGAAACAGATACAAGTTTGTATGGGCATGTGATTTATGACAAAGATGGCATTGCAGAGCAGTGAGAAAGTTTGTCTTTTTAATCATTGCTTTGGGGTCAATTGGATATTTATTTTTGGGGGAAATAAAATTTAAGAGCGTTGCCCATCCAGATGTGAATGGTAAAATCTGACTTGTAAAAGAAAACAATTTTTTCATAACTTTGGCATAAGGAAAGATTTAATCAGACACCAAAAGTACTAATTCTAAAGCAAAAGTGATAAGAGATTGTGTTAATTGAAAAGCACCATTAAGAGAATGATGATGCAGATCATCTCTAAGCAATAAGATGCTCACATCTAAAATGTTTAAAAATAGATACTTTTTAACTTTGAAATTTTGTGGAAAAGCTTTTTGATAGAAAAATGGTAAAGAAAGTCTTAATAGGCATTTCACATAAATTGATATCCACATAAATGAAAGGATGCTCATATTCACTAGGAAAATACAAGTTAAAATCACAGTGGGCACTACACATCTCCTGTAATGACTGAAATTAGAAAATCTGATGATTCAAGTATTGGTGTAGGAATGGAGCAGAGGGAATTTTCATAAACTGCTAGTGGAAAACAGATTGAGTTTAAAAAACTGGGGGGTGGGGGGGGAGAAATACTAACTCTGAAGTGGAAATAATCCAAATGTCAATCAAAAGTAGAATGGATAAACAAATTGTCATAAATTCATATAATTGGATACTATAAAGTAATGATAATGAACAAACCAGCCTATAAACATGTCATTAAGTATAGAGACCAATTTATATAAAGTTAAAACAAATCTGGTTTTGGAGATCACATACTAACTTTTGGGGAAGAGGGAATTTGGATTGATTCGGAAGGGCCATTGAATAGTGTGGGTAGGAATTTCAAGGATGATGGTCATTCTTTTTTTCTTGACACACAAGCTCAATTGATGATAATTGTTTGTTACATACTAATGACTTTTGCACTTTTTCTGCATCTATATCTATCTATCTATCTATCTATCTATCTATAGTAATCTATATTAATAAGAGGGTAATATGCTCATTAGACTGGGTCAACTGGACATCTTCCGGACCTCCAACTTCCTTCTGGACAAAGCCATGGTGGCAGGGACTAAGGCAGAGGTGGTTAGGGCGATCAGGCTGTCAAGGGTGCAAGCAGTAAGGGGGTGATCAGGCTGGCAGGGGAGAGCAGTAAGGGGGTGATCAGGCTGGCAGGCAGAGGCAGTTAGGGGTAGGTAGGCAGGCAGGCGAGTGGTTGGGAGCCATTGGGTCCTGGACTGTTGAGAAGGATGTCCGACTGCTAGCTTAGGTCCTATCTTCAGGATCGGACCTAAACCGGCATTCGGATTTCCTCCAAGAGGTCTTGGATTAGGAAAGGTGTAGGCCAGATTGAGGGACACCACCCCCGTGCATGAATTTTGTGCACTGGGCCTCTAGTATATATATAAAAGCCTAAGCGACCTCTACAACTGAATGACTAGAATGACTGGTTGATGCTCAATGCAGGAGCTGCCCCCTGGTGGTCATTGCCCTCCCATAGCCAACCTCTCATGGCCAGCCAATCTTTCCCGGTCCCTCCCCCGACCAGCAAACCTCCCACAGTTCCTTCCCTGCCCTTCTACCCCCCACCCCCTCAGCTGGTGGCTAGCAGGCCCCAGCCAGCCTGATAGGCCCTGATCACCAGCCAGGCAGGTACCTTACCCATGCACAAATTTCATGCACCGGGCCTCTAGTCCTATATAATAAAAGCCTAATGAGCAAATTGTTTGATTGGGAATTCACCTGCTTGCCATGACATCGCTGACCACCAGAGGATGCTGACAGCACTGGTAGCAGGCGACAGTGTAGGCGCTACTGGCCCCAATGGGCCCCACTGAGAGCGCCTTCACCACATCTCTCTGTGGGGACTTGGGCGCCATGACTCAGGTGGAGGGGGTTGCATGAGGGTCTGGGTGCTGCCCAGTGCCCAGAGGTCAGCTGGGCACTCCTTCCAAGCCAGATGCTTGCGCTTTGATCGCCAGCCAGGTCTAGGGACCGCACCAGGGCACGAATTTCATGCACTGGGTTTCTAATATTATAATAAACTAGAGGCCTGGTGCATGAATTTCTGCATGGTTCGGGTCCCGTGGTCTGCCCCAGTGGGGGCCCATTGGGTGCATTGGCCTGTGGACGGTCCCTGATCAGGGTGGGAGGCAGATGGCAGCGGGGCTGGCCCAGGGGAGGGACTTTGGGCAGTTGAACAGCCAGCCCCGCCCACAATTGGGGTGTTGGGGTCTGATTGGGGGCCTGGCCAGCCGGGGGCGGGGGGGGGGGATGGTATCAGATCAGGCTGGTTGGCTGCTCCAGTGCGCATCATAGCCACTGGTCGTCCAGTCGTTTCGGTCGCTGGGCTTTCTATATGTAGATGAGTTATGGCATTTAGTAATGGCATGGATAATGGAAACAGTGATATTTTAAACAGCACTTTTTATATATCAGTTTCTATTCTGCATGTCTACTTGTGTCCATTTAAACTTCATAACCTCAGGGATTAGGGTTAGTGTCATAATACATCTGCTTCATAGATAGGGAAACTAAGACGCTGAGTGGTTAAGTTAGTCACCATTCAGGGCCTCAGTTTCTTTACTGTTTACTTATAAGAGCTATTGGTGTCTCTTTCCATTTTTTTTTTACAATGCAGACTTAAAGCTTCCTTTCCTCCCATTATTTAATATGGAAGTTTCCAGGTTTTGCTGTTATAAACAGTGCTAAGAAAACATTTTTCCTAACTATCTTTGTGCACATCATCAATTACTTCTTTAGGATAAATTGCTAGGTGTTTTTTTGTTTTGGTGTGTGTGTGTGTGTGTGTGTGTGTGTGTGTGTGTTTAACTGAGCAAAGTTGCTCCCATAATTATATTGAGTATTTTTTATAATGAGTAATGAAATGTTTAGAAAAGTTATCTCGTCGGTCATCACAGTTCCATTGCCATCTTAGGTATTCAGAAGATATCTGTTGTGTACTGTGGGTCAGCCTTGCCCCTGATGCTGAGTGAGGGAGACAAGCTAAGGTCTCAAAGCAGTGCCCAGGCAGGTGGTAGGCAAGTTAACAGGGTGGAAGGTCGAGATTTGCATTTTAGGAAGTCACCAGTCATGCTATTGAAGAAATGACAATTTGCAGATGGGCATAGTAAAGACAAATAAGTGCTAGGAATCCATTTAGTCTTCCCAGCGAGGCCTGGGGAACGGAGATGAGGGAGAGGTGTGGACGTCCTCTGTGGGAAGGTGCTGTTGGTCTGTGGCAGGTGGAGGCAGCAAGCATGGCGGCTGTTCGCCAGAGGTGGCCCCTGGGAAGACTCCAGACTGCAGAGCTTTGAGCCTAGTGGACTGGGTGGGAGACAGGTCCCCCCCTGGGAGAGGAAGCAGGAGTGAAACCTGCGCTTGGGGAAGACCAAGCTGGTTTTCCTCGGTCAGTAGCGCCTGTGTGGCATTCGTGCAGAGGTTGAAGGCTGCGCTGGAAGGGGCACTGTCTCTCTCATCCTTTACTGTCCGCACTGGAACTGCAGCGGATACTGAGCCATTCCCTAATTGCCAGAGCTGGTCTAAGTACTTTATGTGTAAAACACTTAGCCTTCACCACAGCCTTTTGAGGCAGATACTGTCATTATCAGGAAGTTAGGGGTATAGGTGTCTCATTTAACCTTCACAACACACCTAAGGCAATAGGTGAACGTGGAGCTGACGTTTCAGACTGCGTGGCTGAGAGCCCGTGCTCATTGCTCTTGGGCCAGTGGGGGTGTGAGTGTGAGGAAGAGCAGGCTTCAGGCGTAGTGCTGCTGGGCAGTGCTGCTGGGCAGTGCTGTCGTGGTGGGCGATGGCTATTTATTCACGGAGACAAGCTCAAGTGTGCCGGTGCAGTTTGCTGACCAGGGTTCACCTTTGCTTTAGGCTTTAGTCTGTGATAGCCAATTTGGATGAATATAAGAAGGGTTTTTCCTTCTTGAAGGAAGAATTAACTTTTATTTGTTAGCTGCCAATACTTTTAGAGACCCAAAGTTTTTATCGCTCATTTCTGCAGTAAGAGTCCCGCTCGTGGGTGCCCCAGCCTCCCTTGGAGAATTATTGGTCACTCAGGCTTGTGATGAATGAGGTTGCCAGGCCCAGGTGCTCTTAGGAAGAGTCCAGAGAAAGCAGCGTCTTGTGGATTCGTTTGTGTCTTACGTTCAGCCTTTAATTCCCTGTGTCGGTGGTGAGCACCATGAGAACAGACCTTTCAGCGGGTTTGGGTTAGTGGGGACATGGCCCGCCATACCCCTGGCAGGTGCAAAGCCGCGTCTTAGCCGTGTTCTGAATTGGCTTCTCAGGGTCCCAGTCCATTGGAGAGCCTTCAGAACTTGACATGATTTACATAACCCATGGTTCTCAGTTGATGAAAATCTCATATATGAAAATAAATATTAAAGATTATTCTTATTGCTTTATAAAAAAGAGCTATTTAAGATTTTTCTCTTAATACAGATTTATAAATATTCATTTGATCACTATATTTTATATCTTTTAACATAAAGCTGTTGTGTCGGTGACATATTGTTTGCAGTTCTAGAGGTGTCTAATGTCATTGAACACCCTAAGGTACTCATTTAAAGAAATGCCAGATAGGCCCGAGGATGCCAGCACCAGCTCCGAGTACATCCTGTGACCAGCCCTCCCTTGTCTTCCCGCAGGAGGAGAGACTTCAGCATGCAAACCTTCATCTGTTCGGCTTGCACCGTCATTTTCATTCCATGCTGCTGGCCTTCAGATGGCTGGACAGATGCCCCATTCACATCAGTACAGTGACCGTCGCCAGCCAAACATAAGTGACCAGCAGGTTTCTGCCTTATCTTATTCTGACCAGATTCAGCAACCTCTCACTAACCAGGTAAGTTCATGACATATCAAAACAATTTGTTGGAATGGTAGTTTATTCCTTAAAATGGTAAATAGGCACAATGCTTTAATGATTTTCAGTTTTACATGTCAAGTGGGATTCTGGATTGACATAGTATGATGTTAAGAAGTTTGCATTTAAAGAGGGGTTTTTTTCTTGTATTTCACTTAAAACACACTGAATGTAATCACATAATCTTATTCTATGACAGGGAAGGAAAAATATTTTCCTAAAGAATATTAAACTGAAAGCTTATTTTTTTGGTTTTGTTAATTCTCTCATGAGGATATTTTTCCCATTGTTTTTCAAAGGGAGAGTGAGGGGTGGGGAGAGAGAAACATCGATGTGTGAGAGACACAGTGACTAGTTGCCTCCTGCATGTGCCCCACTGAGGGTGGGGAGTGAACCCGTAACCCAGGTACTTGCCCTTGACCGGGAATCAAGCCCTCAACCCTCAGTGCTCGGGCCGATGCTTTAACTATGGAGTAAGTTTGGCCAGGGCCCAAAAGCTTATTTGTATAGAAAAGGGTGGTTAAGTAGAAAAATGTAAATTATAGGAGGACAAGTCAGAGTTCATTATAGCAAACTTACATAGCTGATTTTATGCTTTTACTAAAGGCCTGGTGCACAAAATTCGTGCACATGTGGGGGCCCTCTGCCTCGCTGGCGATCAGGGCTGATCAGGGCCATCTTGCCTAGTCCCAATCGGTCAGATCCCGGCAACAAGTTAACCTACCAGATGGAGCACCTGCTCCCTCGTGGTCAGTACACGTCATGGTGACTGATCAGTCAATCGCTTGGTCAGATGCTTAGCATATTAGCCTTTTATATATATAGAGATAAAAGCTATTTTTGTATGCATATATTTATAAAAATAAGGACAAAACTCCTTAAAATTAAAACAAAAATATATAATGCAAATTAATTATACTGTTCATTTTGATATTTAGACAGAGATTCAGTGTTTTTTCATAAAATACTTAGTGTAAAGAGAGTAAGTGCTAAAATCTCTGGATATACATACATTACATATACGCACGTGTATGTGTATTTTTCATGATTTCCTGAGTTATCTGCACCCATTACATTGATTTTGCTTTTGCTTTGGGGAGAAGTTTCGACTAGCTATAGTTTGGCAGTTTCTTTCCTCACTGGGATTGAGTCTATGATGAGTCTGAAAATGGCTTTTTTTCCATGTACTTGGGTATTTGGTTTGCCATTGTTTTGTTTAGGTCTTTTAATATATCAAGTGAGGATAAAAAACTTAGAAAACTTCTAAGTATTTTTCACACTGGATTATTTCAAGTAATGTGTTTGGCTACAGTTAAATAATGTCATTATTAGGGGACAACATTGTATGTATTATAATAAGATTTTGTCACTAGTTGAGCTTGCTTTTTATTCATGAAGTGTGCATGTGTACTATGCATTATGGCAGGACTTAAGAATTTTTTTATGCAGTATATTGAGAAGTTGGATGTTTGGAATTTGACCAGTCGGTCAGAATGTTCAAGTTTGGAAAGTGTTTAATTGTAAGCCAGAAGAAAATTCTCTGACACTCAAAAAGTAGTAATAGCACAATGATTCCATTGCATTGTACTTTTAATAAGCAAAGTAAGTACAGTTTATTTTCCTCGTGTTCCAAAGTGCCTGTTTCTGTCTGTTTCATAGCTGATGGGACTGCCTCCCTCAGTGTGTGAGCACAGGACCCGGGGCCAGCCCAGGCGTCTCTCGTCTCCGATACAGCACTCTTTGCGTTCGTAGGAGGGCTGGGACAGATTCCAGTCCTTCCAGTTATTTTATGGTTCTTGTAAGGAGGTAATTTAGCAAAGTACCTACTTTTAGTTATAACAGATATCTTGGGGATTATTTTAAAATGAGATAATTCACTTAGTATTTTCATTTTAATCTGTAAAATACTTTGAAAGATTTATATAAGATTGTCTTAAGTATAATTCATATTCCGTATTTATAATATAAAATAAAATTTAGTCCAATATATCTGCTAAACACCAGATTTCTGACCCTAATAAGGCAGTCAGGTAGAAGGCTTTTTTCCTAGAACCGAAGTGTAAACCACTAAAACTGGGTGCTGCTGTGGTATGTTCTACAAGCCATAGAACATGGGCTCAAGTTTTTACTCATGAGCTGGCTGGATTCCTTCAGTCAGGCCACCTGGAGCCTGCTGTCTGTCACTTGAATGTAAGATTGGGACCTCGACTAGGACAACCCCTTTAAGTCAGCTTGCTGAGCTTGTGGGTCTTCTGAGCACCATGGGCTTTCAGCGTGGAAGGGAAGGAAAGAGCTTGCCCCGATTCTCTATATTCTCCCAACTTTGTGGCTGTATGAAGCAGGAAATGCCGACAGCATCACCGAGGGCTGGCCTTGAGTCTTACTAACTTTGTACTGAGTATTTGGAGGAGTCATTTCCTAGTTCTGGACTTGTGCTGAAGTGGTGACATACAGGCTGGTCCGAAGGCTAATGCTTTTTGTAAACAGAATGCACCTGGTGTATATATATGAGTGCCCCTGAGATAATACCTTCTGCTGCCGGGGTATCTGAGAAAGCAAGGCATTCAGAATCAGCCAGTTGATTTGGCCTTTCAGGCAGTCTGGCCAGGTGTGGGAGAGGTAACAGTATTTTGTGAAGGGCTAAGCACACAGCACACATGCATGTTGAATGCAGAAAAACACCACTACTCAGTCAGCATTACATTCGTACCCAAGTTGTGCTATGATTGTGTGATCTTGGTGTTTTGAGTGAACATAATTTGTTCTTGAAATATGTAGTCAGTGGTATATGCTTTTCCAAATGTTTGAAATACCAGTGGAATTATAAATGGGCAAGTAAAAATCTTATATTCAGGATTTGTACATAACTAATTTTAATAAATGCATATGCTTATTTTATTGTCATTTATTGTGCATGACAATTATTTTGCCCAACAAATAGCCTAAAAATGATTCAGCTAAGAGGGTAGAACAAAGAGGCTAAAAGTGCTAAGGGGTTCCCAGTACAGTGCTGTGGTTCAGAGCCCAAGTGAGGTGTGAGACGGCCATAATGCCTCTCCTCACCAACGTGCTGCCCTGGTTCCCGGATGTGGCCCAGTGTTTACTCCAGACGCTCAGGCTTCTCATTGGTAAATGGTTTTGTGAAGTCTCACAGTGAGCTCTCCTCTAATAGTCCGAGCAGCTCCTTGCTAAGTAAATTACCAGCACGAAAATAATGCCAGGGTCTTAAAAAATAAAAAGGAAATATGCTAAGGGAAATCTCTTATTACCTTAAATGCTTATAGCATTTATTCACATAAAAATAATTGACGTGCTTATTACTGATACTGTCTATTCATTAAATTAAGTCTTCAAGGAATAGTGTACGAACCCCAGGATGGCTAGCGATGGTGACTATAGCTGTACCTATTATTTATATTTAGAAAAAGAAAATTGTATATTAAAAAAATTAATCAGATTTTCTTATTCTTACTCTTTTCAGATAGTTGTAATCTCTGGAGTTTTATTTTTTTTCTCCATAAACCTTATTTGGAACTTTAAGACGGAGAGGATCATGAGAAGAGATAATTATTAACAGTAATTCCATGAATTTATCAACTGGATAACAACTTTTTGGAGTTTAAGTATAGGTGCAGAGGAAACTAAGGTTAATGCTGGTTAAAGAGAAAGTACAGCTAGGTGACTGTGGGATAACGCTCTCTTCATAGCACAGGGATGGCGGTTTCTTCTGTCCTGTCCACTGTCGCCTTATAACCTTCCTCCCCTGGTTTTCAAACTTGATTAATTATCCCAAGACTCCAGATATTTCTGGAGGTGGTGTTTGGTATCAGGCAGTTACTGCCTCTGCCCTCAAATTGGCCTGAGGATCCTTTGAGAGGGGCTGCATCAGCAGCTTCTGACTGTCGCCTTGACTGGCATAAAGGCCTGTAAGAGCTAAAGGACCCCCGGGAGCTAGTGGTGGTGACTGTAGGTAACTTCATGTAACTGACTGGTTTTGAGGATCTAGCGATTGCAGAAGGCCTGTTGGGAACCTGGTGGGGCACGAACAGCAGCGTTAGGATGTGCTAGTTGCAGCGTTCCTGTCTAGCAGGAACTCAGTTGAACTCTGACTGCCTATGGGATGATGAAAGAGAGGTGGCTTACGATTGAGGACGGGAGGAGTGAACAGAGTATGGTTGAAATGAGGTTTTTAAAAGACAGTTTTATTAGCTGTAAGGTGTCCTGTGGAACTTGTTTGTGGTCACTGCCTATCTAATAAAGAGGGAATATGCAAATTGACCATCACACTGTCACAAAGATGGTGGCACCGATAGCCATAAGATGGTGGCGCCCAGTCCCCTCAGCCCTGCTGGAGTCCCCCAGTCCCGGGGAGCGGCAGGCGCGCCTACTGCCCAAGTTCCCAGTCCTTTCACAGAAAATTAGTTGCCTCAAAAGTTGGTTAAGCTTCTTAGGACAGAAAGCATTCAAAATCTTTGAAAAGGGAATTCCCATATTTATAAAAGTTTAGATTAGACAATTCAAGGTTTTTTCCACTACAACCTTCTATGATTTTGTGATATTAACATTCTGAATTCACATAGTACCAGTTGTATTGTATATAAGCAGATATTACTTAAAGGAATTGCATTATTATTAAAACAACTCAAAACCACACTGTTTGTTTGTCAAGGACATTCTGCATTCTGTGTGATTTTCTAAGTGGCTGGAGTTAATGCCTCTAAACAGGCAGTCAGTCAGGCATCCCCCAAGGGGTCCCAGATTGGAGAGGGTGCAGGCTGAGCTGAGGGACACCCCCTACCCCCTGTGCATGGATTTCGTGCACCAGGCCTCTAGTTGTAATCACAAGTAAGGATATTGATAGGTATTATGACTCCATTTGTTTAGTCAAATATTTATTAAAAACCTACTGTGTGCCAGACACTCTTTGAGGCAAAGGGAATACAATATTGAACTTCCTGCCCTTATGGAGGTTTCCCTTGTAGTGGAAGGAAAGGAGGAAACAATGGAAACGTGTAAGTGTGCAATGTGTAATCTGCCTGGTGTGCGTTGGGCAGTCACAGAGCAGGGAAAAGGGTGTGGAGGGCATGCTGCACCCCGTTGTAAAGAACTGAGAGCCGTGTCAGCCTTGCTCACAGGGCTGATGTTTGTCAGAGGGCGGAGTCTAGCTGTTGGGAGTTGCCCTCTGCAGCACCAAGCCCCAGTCCTCCTCCAAGGCCAGCTTCGTGCTGCCCCTGAGTCCGAGTGAGGCCAGGTTTTAGGAGTAATTCGGAGGATGTTTTTCACTGGGCTGGTCATATGGTGGAGAAGCCGCCTGGGCAGCACTTCGTGAGGCTCTTACACCAGGGTGTCTCTGTAATCCCACCGTTCCATTTGGGGAGCAGGATTGAAGCCGTGGGCAGCCGGGCATTTATCTGCAATTTCATTGATTTGTTCCAGTGGTCTTCCTCAGTGGGATCTGTTGACAGAAATAACCGAGAGAACGTATAATCATTAATGTAGATGCCTTTTAAAAAGATAACGGGACACGGAAGAGGGGGTTTGTGCTGGTACAGTAAAGTTAAAGTGCTAGTCTTTTCTGTCTATTTAAGGTGATGCCTGATATTGTCATGTTACAGAGGCGGATGCCCCAAACCTTCCGAGACCCAGCAACTGCTCCGCTGAGAAAACTCTCTGTTGACTTGATCAAAACATATAAACATATTAATGAGGTAAGACTATTGATTTGTTATGACAGCATCTCTCTTGCAATGGAATAGGGAAAAGTTATTTTGTGACCTATTTAAATGTACTAAACTTTTTTTTTTTTTTACCCCGGTGATTGTCATTGGATGGTTTTTGTGAAGACTGTTAAACTAATGATTTATAGACGATATAATTATGTGAAAGAAAGAAGATATACTAATAAGGACTGCAAAAGATTTACTTGTGGATAGTTTCCCCTTTTTTTCCAGAGTTTTACCTAATAAATGCTGAGTTACCATTTTTTTTAAATAACTTCTCCAAAACAAGCAAGGGCAGCGTAAGGGCACTGTGACCGCTATAAAAGTATGCTTCTGTTAGAATTTTGCTTAAATTTTTATATATCTGTTTCTGCTTTTGCCGTGGATGTCAGGAAACTCTGAGATATATTTAATAACTAGTTAACAAGCACTTGGCCTAGTGTTTTTGATCTAAATTTCTGTGGCTTTAAGTTGTCTTTTTAAATTTTATGGGTTTTTTTTTAATAGTAAGATATCTAAAAGCCTTTTTGGGTGGAAGTAGGTAGGATAAAAAATAGCATTTCAAATTACTCATCTTCCAAGCTGGCTCTGCCACCAAAAGCTATTTTTCTAGTGTCTAAGCCCTTTGGCTTGATTGCCATTTGCTACTTAGCCTCAACGCCAGCTCCGTTATAATTCTGAGGGAGCTCTGGAGAAAAGCACATGCCTATGCTCCCCCCCCCCCCCCGTGTGAGTCCTCTCTGCTCACATCGGAGCCTATCCTCTCCAGCTGTAGAGCCATGTAGCTAGAAAGATGTTCTATGGAGGTGTAAATTTTACAGCACTTGGATGCTGCTTAATGCCGGTATTATTATATTAATGTGACGAGATAAAATTAGAATGAATGCAATGAGGAATATTTCTGAGTTGAATATTACACACAATTAATGTGTTATAAAAGATATGATGCCAAACTAGCTTTTGAATATTAAGAATAACTGATAAATTGTTAATAATTTATCAATGTCAATTTGTTAATATCTGATAAATTAAAAAGCCACTGTTAATCTGTTGTTAACAGTAACTTTGTGAAGCTAGTTTTTAAATGTAGTGCTACCTTATAAACTAGAGTTTTTCTAATGCTATTCTGCGAAACCCTAATTTATAATTTCCTTAAGGTTAGTTACCAGTTACTTGGACTGTTGCCTAGTTCACCTGTTTTTTGTTTTGTTTTTAATTGATATTAGAAACTATTCTGTAAGAAAAACGGATATAAGGAAAATAAACCAGCCTGTGACCAGCCTCCAGGCTTCTGGTCCTTAGTATTGGGCGGGGGAGAGGTGGGAGACAGGATGTTTTTCACTAATGGTTACATTATTACAGGTTTAAAAATTGAGCACGTCTAGGAGGGCCTTTATATTAGTAAAACATCAGTTATATACATTATATACGTTTAAACTTTCATTTGTAAAATCTTGTGCCTTATGCAGCATTGGCTGCTTGCTTGCCACGTGCACTCCGTCTGGGGCTGGAGCCTGCAGCCTGGGTGTGTGCCCGCCGGCAGTGGACCTGCGGCCCTTTGGTGCAGGGGGCAGGGCACCAACAAGCTGGCCTCACTGGCCGGCCGGGATGAGCAGTGTAACTGTAAAGTGAATTTTACTGTGGACAGTTTTCATTGGTTATGTATCAGTGCCATGGCATGATTCAAATAGCAACTACTGAAGTTTTTTATTTTGTTCTTTGTATTTGGCATAAAGAGTAAAAATTCATTAATTTCCTACGAATAGCAGATTTGTCTCTTGATATATGCCCCCCTAACCCACAATGTTTTAAGTTATACAATCAACACCATATGTTCTTATTTCAGGTTTACTATGCAAAAAAGAAGCGAAGGCACCAACAGGGCCAGGGAGACGATTCCAGTCATAAGAAAGAGCGGAAGGTTTACAATGATGGTTATGACGACGATAACTATGATTACATTGTAAAAAACGGAGAGAAGTGGATGGATCGTTACGAAATCGATTCCTTAATAGGCAAAGGTTCCTTTGGACAGGTAATTTAATGGGAAATGCTGTATTTAATAAGTTTTAATTTCATATATATATATATTTTATTGATTTTGTACAGAGAGGAAGGGAGAGAGATAGAGAGTTAGAAACATCGATGAGAGAGAGTCATCGATCAGCTGCCTCCTGCACACCCCCCACCGGGGATATTCCCGCAACCAAGGCACATGCCCCTGACCGGAATCGAACCCGGGTCCCCTCAGTCCCCAAGCAGACGCTCTATCCATTGAGCCAAACCGGTCCCGGCAAATAAGTTTTAATTTCTTAGTGAATGATGTTATATGCTTTCCTCAGTGGCATAGTTTTCAATGTTTGTCAATAGATCTAAAAATGGGTATGAGTTTGGATTGGCATAGCTCTCTAAAGGTAGTCCAGTGTATCAGCTATCAAAATCCCTGTGGACCTTTTTTTTCTTTTTTATATAGCCACCAAGTGCTTATGCTACTAAGAGATTGATTTATATATATTGATTTTAGAGAGGAAGGGAGAGGGAGGGAGAGAGTGTGATAGAACATCAATGAGAGAGAAACTTGATCTGTTGCCTCTTACTGGCCCCTACTGGGGATATAGCCCAAAACCCAGGCATGTGCCCTAACCAGGAATCGAATCGTGATCTTCAGGTTCATAGGTCGATTCTTGCCATTGAGCCACACCAGTCGGCACTGAGAGGTTAATTTTAATCACAAATATGGGCCTGCGGTTCATATGGGCTTTGTGTAGTCTATGGCTGATTCTTTATTATGAATGCTAGAGATAATTATCCCTGTCTGATATTCCTCCTCAAGGAGCAAAGCATTACTAATTTTTAGCTGGCACAGCAGGTGCCCTCTCCCTCCCTTTTTGGAGGCTTGGAAAGCCAGGGGCTGTGCGCTGGGTTTTTCTCTCAACTCATCTTCTGACTGTCAGGCCTCTCCTCCTCCAGTGCTAACAGCATTCAGCATGGCTCAGTGTAATGGGGTCAGTTGGATGCATTAAGAGGATCATTCAGGGAGCTTCTATCAGGAACAACAAGGAATTTGGGAACGCCAAGGAAACCCTTTGTTTTTCTTCATTCCTGGCCTCTTTCTTTACCCATAACTCTCCTTTCCTCACCTGCCCGCCCCGCTCCAACACAAAGCACAAACCTCACTACAGTAGTCTCTGTCACCAGCTGTGCGCAGACCAGTAGCTAGCCAGGCCTCCTCCCTGCCCCTTAAAAAGCGTTCCTGTGGCTGTGGGTCCCCAGCCCTTCGCACTGTAAGTTCTTTCTCACTGAGCCTCAGAGCTCTTTTTTTGTTTGAGGCGTGATTTACTGTTAATCCCAGAATATTTGTCTTGCAACCTTTGTGCTCTGAGTCAGTCATTAACTTGCAGTCCAATTACTTCTTTTGACTTCTTAATGATGAGGATAGAAGGTGTCTCAAAATGACTCATCCTAAACTACCTTTTAAAATTTTATTTTGTTTGTTTTTTGTTTTTCTTTAAGTATGGGACCTGCGTGCATTTACTAACCTGCTCCTACCTGGAGAGAGAGGAACATACACCTCTCTTTAACCTGTGGAACACATTTGTCAGTCTTACCATGCTTAGGACAAAAAGTATACCATGGGCCATTAGCAGCCACAGGTGTAGACCCAGAAAAGTCTATGCTATTCAATAAGCTTGAAAGGAAACATGAGCAGGATTGTTAGAAGGCCTCTGGAACTTTGGTGTGGCTTTGCCAGGCCTCGATGTTCCGTTTATATGTCTCCTTCAAGGAGTTTTAGTGATTTTACATAATGCAGGGGCTTTTCCCTTGATTTGTAACCTCGTTTTCTTCTTAGTCAGAGGTATTTCAGTGTGTGTGGAGTCCCTCTTTTATGAAAGTGCTAGAGGCCCAGTGCACGAATTCGTGCAACTGTGGGGCTTGCTTGATTGTGCCGAAACTGGCTCTGTGACATCCCCTGAGGGGTCCCGGATTGCAAGAGGGTGCAGGACAGACTGAGAGACCCCATCGGTGCACAGTTGCGGACAGCAGGAAGTTGGCCTGCTGGAGAGGGACCATGGGAGGGCTCCAGGGCATGTCCGGCCCATCATGCTCAGTTCGATCAGCCGGACCCCAGCAGCAAGCTAACCTACTGGTCAGAGCGTCTGCCCCCTGGTGGTCAGTGCATGTCATAGCTAGTGGTTGAGCAGTCTTAGCATAGCATTAGCTATTATGCTTTGGTTGGTTGAACGGATGACGGAACACTTAGCATATTAGGCTTTTATTATATAGGATTATTTGTTTTGTTAGAAACAGCTCCTGTTTATGTCTAAAAGTTTCTTAAGGAAAGTTACTTCTGAAACCAGCTTTTGAGAATGAGTCTCAACACCTTCGATACAGGGATTGTTGTCTCCACCTTGAAAATTACACCAATGTGTAAGCAATTGCTGTCAATAGGATTTTTTTACTTGTGTGATGTCCACCGTGAAAATTATAGCCATGTAGCCTACTCTTTAAACTTCGCTTTCCCTATATACTCAGTGTCTGAGGTCAGAGTGATGTTTTCTTCCTCTTTCATTTTAATTTTCTTCTACTCTTTATTTCTGTAAACCTATGACAATGTAGGCCTCTTTGACGTAAAGCTTCACTTCACCAGGCCAGATTAATGCCTCTCTCTTATGCTGTCGGTGTGCTCTGATTCAGGACCTGCCACTCACCAGACATTGTCCTCCATTGGCTCGGTTAGACTCTCTGAAGGCTCCACCAAACCCTTGTTAAATCAGGGCTCCTTCACTTCGTTAGCCTATGGTTGTCCTCATTGCATGTTGAAATGTCCCTGGGAAGCTTGCGGTGGGGAGGGGAGGGAGGCTGGGGGGGGGGTGCGGGGGAGAGCTGATGCTTAGACTCTATACCAATAAACTCAGAATCTGTGACTGGATTCTGGGCATTGGCATTTTCAAAACCTACCTATTAAATGTGTAATTCAGGGTTAAAAACCATTGCTTTGGCATTCAACGGTTAACTATTTGCTAAGTCAGTAAATAGTTGGGCCCTGTTAGTGGCCTTTGTCCTGGATTCTTTTGGGATAGAGGCACCAGTGCAGGCAGCTAGTCAGTGTTCACAGAGCAGTCTCTGCCTTAAAAGGCAGTAGGTAATGGTTTTCATATGGCTGGAACTGGAGATACTGCACTTTTCACTCCACGTTTGATTTCAGCTGAGCCATTTATACTGTCGTTGACCATCTCTTTATCTTACATAAATCTTGGAACATACATTCCATTCTCTTCTGTAACTCAGTGGTACTCAACCTACAGGGTGGAATCACTTGTAATTCTACCTGCACCCCCAGACTTTCTGAATGTGCAGATTCTGAATGATATTATAAATACAACTTATTTAATCAGTTATAGTCGCTATTCCTGATGGGTAAAGATAGTTTCTTTTATCTATATTGATTTCTTAATTTTTATGTAAATCTCTTTGTTAACATGAAACTCATTTTAAATGAGTAAATTTAAAATGAGAAGTGTGCATGGTGATTTAGTCATGAACACTCCTGACCTTAGCACTGATTCTCATTTTAAAACCATCAAAATTCTCTGACATTTAGTGTATAGAGGGATGGACAAAAGTAGGTTTATAGTTGTGAAACACAGTTTATTCTTCTATGAATTATTATATTATTTTCCATACAAACAACTGTAAACCTTCTTTTGCCCTCTCCTATATTGTGGAACTCTCCTGGTAATTTATATTTGATTTTTTTAGTGTAAACTAATTTTTATTTTATATGCCTATGCTATCTTTGAAACTATAATTTAAAGTTAGACATTTATCTACATTTTTCAGGTGACTTAGGACTTTTGATATATTTTACACTAACACTTAGGATTTAAACTGGGTTTTGTTTTTTTCTCATTAAAAGAACATAACAGAATTGTCTTGCAGTGTTATTTAATAAGAAAGATGAAAAACCAAAGCACGTGTTAAAATTTATTTTTGAAATGAAAATAGTTATTCCAATTTTGTTAAAGTTATCTATTTTGTAGATATTTAGAAATACTATAAGGATGCAAAAGGAATTCAATAGAAAAGATTGACGTAAAGTGATTGTAAAGTAGTAAATGAATGATATTGAATGGAAAGGAATAGGATCTCTTCTAAGTGGGAACGTCATGAAATGAGTTAGGTAAATGTACAATTAAGGTGAATTGTAACTGCTGGGAAATTGTTGCCATTAGTGAAACAGAATTATTCCTCTTTCTTCTCTTTTAGGTTGTAAAGGCATATGATCGTGTGGAGCAAGAATGGGTGGCCATTAAAATAATAAAGAACAAGAAGGCTTTTCTGAATCAAGCCCAGATAGAAGTGCGGCTGCTTGAGCTCATGAACAAACATGACACTGAAATGAAATACTACATAGGTAAACAAACAGGGACAGAGCGTGGGCCTAATCCAGGCCAGAGACTTGAGTTAGTGGTTAAATACTTTGATTTTCTCTTTAACGTGATTGGCTAAAAACTCAGTTGTTTATTTCTGTTGCTGGGCGTAGATTTATATAAGATACCTGATATGGCAGTAATATGCTAAGTTTTGGGGATTGTGCATTATAAATGGCATCCAGTTTAGAATCAAATGAGAATAAACTGGAGGGTCAGGGAGGACTAAGAAGTCCCGTTTGTTTGCTTTAGTCATGGGCATTTATCCAGGAAATCTTCTTCCTGATAACTTGAACCATTTCTAATACAGATCAGTAATGAGAAGTAAACTAGTATGTTTGTTCATAATGGTTATAGAACCATTTTTGGTATGGCTGGGTCAAAAATCTTAGCTCCTCCGGCTGTTTATAAGTTTGGTGGCATTAGAAGCTGTTGGACTGATTACAACAGAAAAGAGATAATAGCCACCATTTATTGAACTCTTACCATATTCTTGTGCTTTTCCTGTATCATCGATAATAATCATAGCAGTCCTGTAAGGAAAGTGGGAGAATGTTTATTCACAGGTGGTTTGTCTCTGGAGACAGGATGTGAGCCTGTCTGCCTGACTCCGCATGCTGTGTTGGTTTCATTGTCATGTGGTGTTTTTCTATGAAAACAAAATGAGACAGAAGAATTAGGAAAATAGTGACGTCTAGGGCTGATTAGTACATGGGCAAACATTTAATTATCCATTCTTCAATGCTCTTAACCAAATCTAAGATGCCCGTGCGTGTGAGATGCTAATAATTTATGTGCTACCAAGAAACAGTTGCTGCCCAGGATAAATATAGGGTGCCATCAGTTTTATGATAGAGACCTTAGAACCAATTAATGGTAGAAGTGCCTGTAGGTATATATTCATAGCAATTTAGATTCAGGAATGCTGGCTTTACTTAATAAACATGAAGTTTACTTAATAAACATAAATTTTACTTAGCAAGCTCCTTTTTAAGAAAATAAGGGAGGACATTGAGGTGTTAAAGATTTTATTAGTCCCCTGAATGTGGTTGAAACAAGAGAATGCATGTTACAGGTATAATGTTTTGATACTCAGGGTAGATTCCATTTATGAAACGCCCTTCACTCCCCATTGTGCAATAAAAGGAGCTTATGCTATTTCTTTTTCTTCCTCGGGTTCTTCTCTTTAGATATCAGATATAATTGATAGTAATACCATTAGGATTTAAAGCCTTTTTTACTCAGACTTACTGAACATGTGCTGTTCGCTGTGATTATAACTTAGTGTAAGGGTAGCTCGTTTCCACAGAAGGGGCTTTAGCAGCACAAGAAGGCCCTCCTAAGGATGCTCGGCTTACAAAGTGGTCTCTGGACACGCCCTCCTTCTCCTCCTCCTCACTCTTGTGTGTTCTATTTTGAATGTTTGCTAAAGTTGAGAGAAAATGTTGATGTGTTACTGTAATGTTTTAACCCTGCTTTATTGAAAGAAAACATGGAGGCATATACTAAGTACTCAGTAAATGTTAGCTACTCAGCTCTTACATAATATCAGTGATCATTTTTGTTTTTGGTAAAACAATGAATGATCATTAATTGTATAAGTCATTACAGATATTCTTTTGGATGAGTTTTTAAGTTCTTTTAGGAGGATTGTGAATGCAGTGTCACAAGAAATTGAGGTTCTAATATTGGAAAACAACAAATAAAGAACTTTAGAATTAGATGCAGACATACCAGTAGAGTTGATACCTTAAATTTAAGGTGTCTGAAAGTCCTATTGCTCTTTTATATTGTAAATTATAATGTAAACTAGGGGCCCAGCACATGAAATTCGTGTGTGTGTGTGTGTGTGTGTGTGTGTAGGGGTTTCTAGTCCAGCCTGCACCCTCTCCAATCTGGGACCACTTAGGGGATATCCAACTGCTGGTTTAGGCCCCATCCCAGGAATGGAGCCTAAATCGGCAGTCAGACATCTGTCTTGCAATTCGGGACCTCTGGCTTCTAACCACTTGCCTGCTGGCCTGCCTGATTGCTCCTAACCACTCTACCTGCCGGTCTGATCACCCCTAACTGCTTCTGCTTGCCGGCCTAACTGGGCCTCCCCCAAACCCCCCCCCTCCCCCCGCTGGCCTGGTCACCCACACAGCCCTTTCGTTCAGTCCTTTGGTCATTCCTCATTAACCCCCCTGCCGGCCTGGTTGTAGGTAGCCATCTTGTGAGGGTGCAAGGGGTTAATTTGCATATTACCTATTTATTATATAGGAGGGTTAAAAGCCTTCTAATCTCAGAGCTTCTTAGAGGGATTTTCATAATCACACTGGAATTCTGACATCAGTTACCTTTGCATTCTTTTTGTAGCTACTGCTTACTCATTAAAACTTTTGCATGGATCATTTCTTGGGTGTCGTATTGTCACATTGGCTGTGTTTTTAGTTTTAAACCCGTGAACTTCAGTGATTAAGAGCAGATGTTATACATTCTTATGTAACATTTAAGGATTCTTCTTATTTGCGAAGTGTTGATTTCTACTACAGACTCCTACAGAGTCATGTAGTATTCATATTGAGTTGTTTGTTCTAATTTTAGATCATGTGTATCAGGAGTGATCTAAAAGCAGTATTGTTACCAGAACAGCTCATTGTGTCCCCTTCCTCAGGGACCAGCCAGTGAATACTGTCACAGTTACTCTAGGTAGATCTGCAGAGAAACCTGCTTTCGTGTGCAGAAGACCCAAATGGAGGCACCTGTGATAAATGGTGGTTTCCTATCACTCCGTTTGCTGTGTGTAAGAATATGGTAGTGAAGGGCAGCTTTTATTGAGTGGCCTCATCTGATGTGAAGTCAGTGTAATACTTAAAGTACAATCTTTGAAAAGCTTCATAAGTATGAAACCTTTATAGAGGTCAACAGGGACAGCAGTAATGTGTTCTCTACTCTTTCCTCTTCATAAGTCTGCTTATAATTCCTTCTTGTAATTGAACTTTATTTTAAAGTTTTTCCAAACCTTCAGTATTGCACAAGATGTCCCATGTATCAGTTTGATGAACATAATCAAATGCTTTATGAACTATGCCTTCTGATGCCTGATTTTTAGACATTTACTATATTTGCTTAAAAGAAAGAAAAATCTGTATTTTCCTTTGACTTGTTACAGAAAATGACTAGTGAAACCTAAGTGTCAGCCAAGCAGATTGTGTATATGTGCCACAGCCTGTCCGGAGATGGCTGCCCGGACAGCGTTACCGCGGGCTGAGGCCCGGGGTGGCACTCAGACCAGTGGTGAGGCGGGCACCGGAGGCACACGTGCTTTCCTCTGAGCCCGGGCAGTCACTGCTGTGTTCTTAGGGCTGTTCATATTTGTAGACCCGAGTCACCTTTTTTAAAACAAGGCGTTCATTCAGCACCTGGTTCATTCAGCACATGAACAGTTTAGCTGTTTTGAACGGATTAAAGAATTTGCTGCTAGTGCAGAATGCTGATCTCCAAATTTTAACTTGATGTTCACTCTGCATTTGACATTGTAATGTTATAGATTATTTGAGAGTTCATGCATACATTATTCTCATTTTATTGGTCGGTGAGTGATTTAAACGGAAACTCTTCTCTTTCAGTGCATTTGAAACGCCACTTTATGTTTCGAAACCATCTCTGTTTAGTTTTTGAAATGCTGTCCTACAACCTCTATGACTTGTTGAGGAACACCAATTTCCGCGGTGTCTCTCTGAACCTGACGCGCAAGTTTGCACAGCAGATGTGCACCGCGCTGCTGTTCCTCGCGACTCCAGAACTTAGTATCATTCACTGTGACCTGAAGCCGGAGAACATCCTCCTGTGCAACCCCAAGCGCAGCGCCATCAAGATTGTGGACTTCGGCAGTTCCTGTCAGTTGGGGCAGCGGGTGAGTACGTTTGGGAGTTGGGAGTTACATAGAATCACAAAAACAGTGGCAGTAGGGATGTGAGCGATTAGCAGTGTGGACGCAGTGCGCGGGTCATTACCGGAGGTGATTACTAGCTGTGTCAGGTGGGAAATAGGTCATCTTAGTAGCAGGGAGTTTTTGGGGCCTACTGATGGTGCTAGCTTGTAAAGATCCGGAAACGTGTAGTTCTTCCTGGTCTCTTTGAATGAGGCTTTCTGACCTGCCAGTGGGACATGAGGTGAAGCTTGGAGACCCGTGTGGTCGGAGCCACAGAAACACTGGTTAGAAACAACATCGCATTGCCAGCTGCTGGTTTGAGTGTTCACATAGAACGTATACTTTGAAGGATTTTGTTTCCTGTCTTTTTTCATAAAACTTTCTTTGCTGATATTTCTACATATGAAATTACAATGGTTAAGTGAAGATAAATTGGTCTGTGAAGACATTTCAGACTTCTTCATTGAAAATAACCCACCTCAATACTTTGTTTTCTCAGAAGTCTTAGATTGAGGTGGGAGGGGACAGGGCAGAGAAGTGGTTAACCAGAAACAACTCCTGATTGAGTCTTTATGTGGCAGTGTCTCTAGGATTCATCTGGGATACAGTCTAGTACAGATGCCTGGATTGTCCATACAGTGGACCTAAGTTAACCTAAAAAAGGTTAGCTTTCTATACAGTTTAGCTGTTAAATTAATGGTAAACCCAGTGCCAGCCATAGCAACAAGGAATAATTAATGGGAAAATAACTTATTCTCAATATTTCCTTGTAATAAGGCCTCATTATTTGTTTTAAGATGTCTCTTTTTACAAGTTAGGACTGAACTAAATGAAGGACTTGAATTGTGCATAGTTTGCATTTCACAGGCAGACTAGCCATTTCTGGGACATGCTTAGTTCTTTAAACAATATTCATAGGTCGTTTTTAAAACCGGGAAATGGAATCCTAATTTAGGAGTTAGATAATTTTTTTTTTTTGTTAATATTAGATCAGTGCTGTTAGTCCAATATAGCCTACAATTAAAACTTATTTTGTAGTTAATGCTGTTTTGCAATATATTTCAGATATACCAGTATATTCAGAGTCGCTTTTACCGGTCTCCAGAGGTGCTACTGGGAATGCCTTACGACCTTGCTATCGACATGTGGTCCCTTGGGTGTATTTTGGTTGAAATGCACACTGGAGAACCTCTGTTCAGCGGAGCCAATGAGGTATGTGGTGGATTGCTTTGAAAATTCTCTTTTCATAATTTATTTTTGTTTTTAGTCTGACAGAGGAATCTGAAAATTGTTTTTTTGTTTGTTTGTTTGTTTGTTTGTTTGTTTTACCAATGTAATCATCCAAATATTAGGGTAGTTTTGAGTTATATTATCAGTTTTTTTCAGTTATTATATAATGGTGACGTGGGAAATGAGAACTTTTAATCTGCTAGTAAAGAAGAACAATAAAAAAATAAAATGTTAAGTATCTTGGTACAAATTTTACAGATTTTAAGTATAATAACAGAAAATGATAACGAAGGCATGAGGGGCAATCGGGAAAAAGGAGATATATCTAATAGTTTATACAAACAAAAATCATAACCAATAGGGTTGATAAGATATTGCGTCGGAATAATTTAGGGTAAATTAGTATTAGAGTATTTTAGAGCTATAACTCTAGTAATTTTCTAGTCCACAGGTTTCTGTGTTGTGTTTTAGAAGATTTTTGAAGGTCAGAGGGCAGTGCCTGGGAGGGCAAGGGAGAGGCCAAGTCCCTCGCAGGCAGAGGAATGAGCTTTCATTAGTTTTAAAACTACTCACGAGATGGTTAAGGGGAAAGGGAGTCAAGTACATGGTGATGGAAGATAATTTGACTTCGGGTGGGTGCACACATGAATATACAGATCATGTCTCATAGAAATGTACACTGGAACCTATATTTTTTATTAACCAATGTCACCCCAGGAAATTTAACTTTAAAAATAATAATCTGTCTCCTTAAAAAAACCTGTGGTTTTTATTTTTAAAGAAAAGTTAACCATTGCAGCTCTTGACCAGTCCATTCATTATGAATGAGAAAAGAAAGATCAATGAGGTTTAATGATTGATACTGGGTTATACAGCTGTTAATAGGCTGAGCTACTGTCTGGCAGTAACTGCCATAGTGTGTGTTTCTTGTTTTAATATAAATTGGTATAAAATTTACTGTAAATTGGCATCTTTTCATGGGCTTAAACAGTGTCAGGGCTACCTGGAACTTGTGGCTTCCATCTCACCCTTGGAAATGCCAGAGTCCGTGGACCCCTTCCTTCCCTGACCTTTGCCCTCTCTCCCGCCTGTGTCTTCTCTGTGTCCCCTCCCGCCTTCTGACCCAGCACACATCCTGTCTGTTCCTTGGAAGCAGTAGGCCCGTTAGCGGGGCCTGTGCCTTGTTTGCCCTGAGCCTGAAATGCTTCTCCAGAAAGCACTCGGCGTCCTCCCGCACTGCCTTTGGCTGTGCTCCACGGCACCGTTCCTGGCACCGTTCCTGGCCCTGGACCTCACTCCCATCCCCTTTTTGTTTTCTCCATGGTCTTGTCATCCGACATAATATGCTTAGTATTCTCTTAGTGATGGGCTCTTCCACTGTCACAGGAACTTTGTGGTAGGGAGTTTTGTCTGTTTTGTTCACCCCTATATTCACTAGAGCATGGTTTCTAGCATGTAGTAGACGCATTATCTGAATGAATCTGCACTTACAAAAGGGCTTATTAGATCCACACTGTATTAGGCCCTGGAAATTTTTGTGTGGTTATTTAACTAAACTTCTAACACTCCCTCCAATCCTTTTTCTACTTTGTTTCCATGACCACCTGACATACTTGCACATACCACAGGCTTATGTGTTTATTTCTGTGTCTGCCCTTCCCTCTGAAAGGTTGGCTCCCGGGAGGGCAGGGACTTGTCTCTTTCGGTCATTGTCGTACGCCCATTGCCTAGAGGAGCGCGTGGCACACAGAAGATGGTCACCTTACTTAATTGTAATTCATGAGTGAATGAACGAATTAATGAGCAGAAGTAGGATGACTACATAGAAATTACAGGTGTTTTTGTTTTTATTTTTAATACAGGTAGATCAGATGAATAAAATCGTGGAAGTTCTGGGTATTCCACCTGCTCATATTCTTGATCAAGCACCAAAAGCAAGAAAGTTCTTCGAGAAGTTACCAGATGGCTCTTGGAACTTGAAGAAGACCAAAGATGGAAAACGGGTAAAACGGGGACATGTTTTCTTGAGCCTTCGTTATTTCTTTCACTGGAGTTGCCTTAATACTCATTTTGTATTGACTTGAAATCAGTGTTAGAGTTGTCACTTTCAGTAACTCAGGTATATAATTTTTTCAAAAGCTGGATATGGTTTGGCCTGAACTGTAGGGGCCAGTGCTGCTTAATGGTCAGAGTTCTCTTTGGGGTTCATTATGACAACTGCATGTCTGCCTTCGGACAGCTGGCCAGGCCCCAGGGCTGGGCTCAGCAGTAGGATCAGTAAGTTTGCCTTTTGTTTCTCACCGCTAGTGTTTATAGTGAATTCCCAGTGAATAGTCCTGCAGCTGTGGACAGTGGCAGTCATAATTGCAATAAATGGATTCCCCCCCCCCCCCGTTTAGATGGGAGAAAAAGATTTTTTACTTAAGCAATGTGTGACAAGAATATGAACTGACTAGATGGTTCTTTGATTGGCTTTATATTCCTAGCTTGATGACATGCTTAGCAGGAACTTCACATCTCTAAAATCTTTAAAAGTGAAGTTTTGAAACATTAGGTTTGTTTCAGTGATTTTTTTTATTTTTTATTTGAGAGCTTTTTTCAGATGACTAAACTGTCTAATTAATGATTTACCTTTTTGTTTTATATATCTGAAAATATGTATTTTGTAAGCTAGCCTGTTTTATTACAAAATGAATATAACTGTTAAATATGTGATTGTGTATGATATATAACAGACACCTTGTGAGTGTAGTTTCACTTCTCTGGCATTTAAGAGGTTTTATTTTTGCTTTAGTTTTTATCTTGCCCTTGCATTTTAGCGGCGCTGCCACCATGTGCCACTCCCAGGGAACTGAATATTATTGTTGGCTTTAATTCACCTTCATATAGCTTTGGAGCCTCCACTTCTAATATCAAGTGATTTTTTTTTTTGTAGAATATCGTAGACTATACATGTAATTGTATCTTTCACAGCTGATCTCTAAGCTAACTATGCCCCCTGCCCATGACCAAGCGAATGTCCCGGGTCTTTTCCCTTCGGTCACAGTGCTGCCAGTCAGGACCCGTTCCCACCGAACCACAGCCCACGGGGACCTCCGCTCCGCCCGCGCCCACGGCGGCCCTTCCCACTCCGTTTTCGTTGGCGTGAGGGTGTGGAACCACTTTGCTTCCTCTCTGCAGGCTGCGTCTTCCTCTGTTTTGAAGCTGTCTTTCCCCCTGTGCTATTTCTGTTCTTTTTCTACGTAAAATGTTCATCCCATCCAATTTCCCAAATCTCTGCCACAGATAAGTCACTATGGGCTATAGCCCGTCATTTCTTCCAAATTTGGGCTGTAATTATTTTTCATTATTTCCCTTCCTAAAATTAAAAGTATTTTAACCTATATTTAACTATCTTTTTATGAGATTTCCCATACCCATAAGTAGCAACCAACTTAAGAAACTAAATTTTTAAAAGTATAAAGTGACTATTTCTCTATGAACAGAAATAGATTTTGTTTTAAAAAAAAAATGACACAAACCAACACCCTGCAAATCTGCAGCCTAATGATTACATTATGAAGGATGTACAGGAATTTTAACCATAAGTGATTTTAATTTCTCATTATGTTTCATGAGCCCATTTTAGCTTCCTAGTAATGAAATCCATATCTACTATATATTTATTTTTTCCTTTGGTGGAGAAGGGGGGTAAAGAATTAAGACTATAAACGATGCTGTTTTGTTAAAGTATCATTTTTATACAATTAGGTGCATTCTCATCCCAGGTTCTTGAGTTTTAATCTTTATATACTAGAGGCCTGGTGCACAAATTTGTGCCTGAGGGGAGAGGGGCGGATTCAGCCTGGCATGAACCCTCTCGCAGCCGGGAGCTCTTGGGAGATGCCCCACTGATGGCTCATTCTCACTTCCCATGCGGAGTGGGCCTGAGCCATCAGTTGGACATCCTTAACACTGCCATGGAGACGGGAGAGGCTCCTGCCACTGCCACTGCACTCGCCTGCCATGATCCTGGCTTCTGGCTGAGTGGTGCTCCCCCTGTGGGAGCGCAGTGTTCTGCCCCCTGGTGGTCAGTGCGCATCATAGCAACCACTTGCTCTGCCATTCAGTTGATTTGCATATTAGCCTTTTATTATATAGGATAACATATCTACTATCTAAAACAAGATATACAAGGGTGGGCAAAAGTAGGTTTGCAGTTGTATCGTGACATTCTTTTGAGTTAATACAACTATTATAATAATCATAACTTGTATGCATTTTTTCCATATGGACAACTGGAAGCCTACTTTTGCTCAGCCCTTTATTTCTACTGCCCCAGAAATTTTCTCCTGACTCCTTTCTCTCATCTCACCCCTGCTTTCTGATTTCTATCATCAAAGGTTAGTTTTGCCCATTCACAGGCAAAATTTCTGTAACTGGAACTCCATAGTATTTATTATTTTGTTTCTTTCACTTTACAAACATTGCTTTTGGAGACTCGCTCATATTGTGTGTCTCAGGAGTTATTTTTTTAATTTTTTAATTTTTTAATATATTTTATTGATTTTTCACAGAGAGGAAGAGAAAGGGATAGAGAGTTAGAAACATCGATGAGTTAGAAACTGGGGATGTGCCCGCAACCAATGCACATGCCCCTGACCGGAATCGAACCCGGGACCCCCCCAGTCCGCAGGCAGACGCTCTACCACCGGTCCACAGGCAGAGCCAAACCGGTTTCAGCTGGTGACATTCTTGTATAAATCTTTTAAATATATGTTTTCATTTTTGTGGGGTCACTAACCAGAAGTAGAATTATTGCCAAGTTTTAGGGAATATGTGTGTTTACCTTTGTAAGAAAACACTACACAGGATGCTAATTTTATCATTTCACACTCCTACAGCGAGAGGGCTCCAGTTGTGCGGGGCTTTGTTTGCTTAACTTGGAATCGGATCTCCGCTGTCCGTACAGTGTGTGAGCGGTGCTGGCGGGGCTGTGTGTACAGTGTGTGTACATGTGTGAGCGGTGCTGGAGGGGCTGTGTGTACATGTGTGAGCGGTGCTGGAGGGGCTGTGTGTACAGTGTGTGAGCGGTGCTGGAGGGGCTGTGTGTACAGTGTGTGAGCAGTGCTGGTGGGGCTGTGTGTACAGTGTGTGAGCGGTGCTGGAGGGGCTGTGTGTACAGTGTGTGAGCAGTGCTGGTGGGGCTGTGTATACAGTGTGTGAGCGGTGCTGGAGGGGCTGTGTGTACAGTGTGTGAGCGGTGCTGGTGGGGCTGTGTGTACAGTGTGTGAGCGGTGCTGGAGGGGCTGTGTGTACAGTGTGTGAGCAGTGCTGGAGGGGCTGTGTGTACAGTGTGTGAGCAGTGCTGGTGGGGCTGTGTATACAGTGTGTGAGCGGTGCTGGAGGGGCTGTGTGTACAGTGTGTGAGCGGTGCTGGTGGGGCTGTGTGTACATGTGTGAGCGGTGCTGGTGGGGCTGTGTGTACATCTGTGAGTGGTGCTGGAGGGGCTGTGTGTACAGTGTGTGAGCGGTGCTGGCGGGGCTGTGTGTACAGTGTGTGTACAGTGTGTGAGCGGTGCTGGCGGGGCTGTGTGTACAGTGTGTGTACAGTGTGTGAGCAGTGCTGGTGGGGCTGTGTGTACAGTGTGTAGCGGTGCTGGCGGGCTGTGTGTACATGTGTAAGCGGTGCTGGTGGGGCTGTGTGTACAGTGTGTGAGCGGTGCTGGTGGGGCTGTGTGTACATGTGTGAGCGGTGCTGGTGGGGCTGTGTGTACATGTGTGAGCGGTGCTGGAGGGGCTGTGTGTACAGTGTGTGAGCGGTGCTGGCGGGGCTGTGTGTACAGTGTGTATACAGTGTGTGAGCGGTGCTGGCGGGGCTGTGTGTACAGTGTGTGTACATGTGTGAGCGGTGCTGGAGGGGCTGTGTGTACAGTGTGTGTACATGTGTGAGCGGTGCTGGAGGGGCTGTGTGTACAGTGTGTGTACATGTGTGAGCGTTGCTGGTGGGGTTGTGTGTACATGTGTGAGCGGTGCTGGAGGGGCTGTGTGTATAGTGTGTGTACATGTGTGAGCGGTGCTGGTGGGGCTGTGTATACAGTGTGTGAGCGGTGCTGGTGGGGCTGTGTGTACAGTGTGTGAGCGGTGCTGGTGGGGCTGTGTGTACAGTGTGTGAGTGGTGCTGGTGGGGCTGTGTGTACAGTGTGTGTACATGTGTGAGTGGTGCTGGTGGGGTTGTGTGTACAGTGTGTGAGCGTTGCTGGTGGGGTTGTGTGTACATGTGTGAGCGGTGCTGGTGGGGCTGTGTGTACAGTGTGTAAGCAGTGCTGGTGGGGCTGTGTGTACAGTATGTGAGCGGTGCTGGAGGGGCTGTGTGTACATGTGTGAGCGGTGCTGGTGGGGCTGAGGGATCTCTTCACTTTGCCCAGCAGGCAGCCCGCTCCTGCCTGTGCCTCAGGCCCTCTGTTCTAACTGCTGCTCCGCCCCAGACTTCACAGTGCCCGGGTCCTGCCGGCTCCTGCCTCTCCGTCCACGCTCCACCCCTCCCCAGGCCTGTTCACAGGCAGCTGTCAGACGTCGGTTCAGAGCTGGTGGAGCTCTCCTTGCCCGGACTTGTGGCCGGTGCTCCTCACCTGCTTCTAGGAAGAGCTGTGCATATTCTAGAATGCACTGAATTCTGGTTTTCTGAGCCCTCAGCTCTCTGGTGGATTTTTAAAAGCAGTGCTTGCTGTGGCTTACCCGCCAGGCTGCTGTTTCTTTCAGAGTGAGAGCAGTGGTCTTCTGCAATTTCTACATTGTAACTAGAAGCCAACATCCAGTGATGTTATTTTTTGAAATGTTCTAACCACAGTGCATTTGGAATAATTACATGTGAAAAAACATTAGAGGGCTTAACTGTAAACCTGAAGAGTTTCAATGAAGGCCTCAGTCTGTAACATATTTAGCGTTTTTGAGATTAAGTAGACCTTTGCATATCCGATCAAACTTACAGAAAGCCTTTTTGTTTTCCTTCCGTGCAGGAGTATAAACCACCAGCAACCCGCAAACTGCACAACATTCTCGGCGTGGAAACGGGAGGGCCTGGTGGGCGGCGCGCTGGGGAGTCGGGTCATACGGTAGCTGACTACTTGAAGTTCAAAGACCTCATTTTAAGGATGCTGGATTATGACCCCAAAACGCGGATTCAGCCGTACTACGCCCTGCAGCACAGTTTCTTCAAGAAAACGGCGGACGAGGGCACCAACACCAGTAACAGCGTGTCCACGAGCCCCGCCATGGAGCAGTCCCAGTCCTCCGGCACCACCTCCAGCACGTCGTCCAGCTCAGGTCTGTCCTCAGGCACAGGTGGGGCTTCCGCACGTTCTCTATCTTACGGGGGGGGGGGGGGGGAGTGGGGGGGAGGTCTGTTAGCGTGTTCTCAGGCAGCTGCTCCTGGGGCGGGCGGGGAGGGGTCGTCTCACCTAGCTAGTCATTCTGTCAGGAAGGCCCCCTGCCCACAGCCTCTGTGTGTGGTTATGCTGTGATAAGTTCTGCTTGGGAGCTAGAAACAAACCTCCTTATTACCTCGAACTTTAATGGTGTTTTAAATGGGAATACTTTGTCCGCATGCTTACACTTCCCCCAGCAAAGCCATCCCAACCTGTTGTAGTTCAGGGTTGATGTGCATGAACTGAGTCAGGGATGGGTGGCTTCCTTTCCATGCAGATTTTGTGTGTGACACCTTTAGTGTTAACGTTAGTTTTAGACGACGAACTCGAACAAAACTGCCTGTGTCCTCACCGTGGTTTGTTGCAATGCTTCAGGTGGGTCCTCGGGGACGAGCAACAGTGGGCGAGCCAGGTCGGACCCCACGCACCAGCATCGGCACAGCGGCGGGCACTTCTCAGCCGCCGTGCAGGCCATGGACTGTGAGACACACAGTCCCCAGGTGAGCTCGCCCCGCCCCGTGCGCTCCTGCCCATGCGGGCCTGGCGCATCGTGCCGAGTGCCCGTGGAGTGAGGGCACGGTCTCAGGGCCGCCGCTTCCCCTGTGGGATTCTAACTGAAGAGGCACGTCCGTGCGATCCCCTGGTTATAGAGCTAACGGTTACTGGTGCGCACCAGCCACTGCTGAAAAGGTCTTTTTTACTTGTTGTTGACTGCACTCTACCCAGGTGTGATTTTTATTTGAAACACTTTTGAAAGGAACTTCTCTTTGTTTTTTTTAATATGTTGTTATTGATGTAGAGAGAAACATCAATAAGAGAGAAGCATTGATGGGCTGCCTCCTGCACACCCCACCCTGGGGATGGAGCCCACAACCCGGCCTGTGCCCTGACCGGGCATCGAACCGTGACCTCCTGGGTCCGAGGTCGACGCTCAGCCCCTGGGCCGCCATTGGTGGGCCCACCTGTAACCTCAGCCCAGTAGCCCTGGGTTCTAATCAGTTTGTAGTTTGATTTCAGCTCCACATTGTTTGTATTCTTCTGGGGGTTTTCTTTTTCTTTTTTTTCCTTTTTCTTTTTTTTTTCTTTTTTCCCTTTTTGGTTTTTAAACCTGTTGAAGAGAATCTCATTTAAGTAATAACTTTTTTTAAAAGTTGAGGTGAAGCATATGGTGGTGGTAACATTGCTTTGTAAAGTAGTTGATTCACTGAGCACCGCTGTGTGGTGCTTGGGAATGAGGGCTCAGTGTGCCATGGGAGTGCAGTGGCATGAGGGGGTGGCTTCCCTCCCCGTCCCGGCCTGGGCTCCGGACGCCCGGGAAGACCTCGCGCATCAGAGACGCAGTGGCTCCTGTTCTTAGCACCGGCCCGCCTCTGCTGGGCCTCAGATCCTCTCTTACGTAGCTTTTGAATAGCTGATATACTCATATGGTTAAAATAAGTAATATAAAGGGGGATTCTATGAAGTCTTCCCTTTTATGTCCTATAGACATCCAATTTCTAATGCTATTAGTTGGGATATTTTTTGACATGCAAACATAAAGTATATATGCATTTTCACCTAATTTTTGTATATTGTATACAGTTTCACATTTTTAACACGTTTTACATATTTGTTTAATATGTTTTTAGAGATATGTTAGGTAGCTTTTTCTTTAGAAAAAAATAGTCACACAGCATCTTGTTGCTTAGATATTCCATAAGTTGCCCCTGCAGTCCTCTGTTAATGGACAGTTAGCTTGTCAGTTTTTTTTTTTTTTGTTTTGTTTTTTTTTTTTTTTTTTTTTTTTACCACTACCAGTTATGCTGTAATAAATAACCTACACGTGTCCTCCCACACATGTGCAGTTTGTGTTGTCAGTTCCTGGTTGTGAGGTTGCTGGGTCAGGTGTGTGTTTTAGTGTGACGGCTGTTGCCAAATCGCCCTCTCTAGGTTTGCCAGCTTCGTTTCCCATGAACAGAGTTTGGAGAAGCAGCCAGTGTGATTACCTTTGGGTCAACGTGAAATGGAAAATGCTAGTGAAGAATAGTTTTATTTTGCTTATTTTTTCTTAAGAATTAATTTTAGTAGCTTCATGGTTTATGAACCATTAGTATTTTCTGAGGACTTTCTGCCTCTTTTTCTAGTGGATTGTTTTCAATTGTATTTTTGAATTTTGGTTTTCCGACCACTTTGTTGAGTGAATACTTAATGGTCTGTGCCAGCTGCTGGGGTAGACAGGCTTGGCCTTCCTGGAGCCTATAGTGAGACAGTAAATAAACGACGCTGTCCAGAGGAATAAGCAGGGCAGGCTCCATTGGCTGTGTAAACAAAGAGGAGGCAGGTAATGTAATAGAAAGTGGCCCTTCGTTAGGTGGGATGTATCAGTTCAACTAGGCAAATGGCTAGCAGTAGCCCCAATACATGATCGCTCAGAATATGCAGATTCTCTTTTCTGTCTCAGTCTAGAGTAGGTATTCAGCTTAGTCTAGAGTAGGTATTCAGCTTAGTGACATGGCTCTCTCCTCATGTCCTGGCTCCTCCAATCCCTAAGGCCTAGTGGCTTGTTGCATTCAGCGGGCGGAAGTCCTGGGAGGTATGGTGTGGCCCTGTGTGGCCGTGACAGAGAAACTTTTACTTACTTTCCGTTGGCTAAAGCGGAGGCACACGGCCATTCCTACGTGCAGCGCAGTCTGTGCTCAAGAAGAGAGGAGCTCCTTTGTGGACAGCCAGCAGTCTCTGCCCCAGGAGCAGGGGGGTCAGGGAAGATTCTGGAACTGAAATGATGATAAAGAAACATCCAAGCAGAAGGTGGAAATCAGAGCATCCTAAGAAGAAGGAACAGGAAGCACAGGTGCCCTGTGGCATTTGAAAGACCTTAACCAGGAGGAAGAACAGAGGGAGACCCTGTGCGTTAGAACCCTGATAGCAGGAGTGAGAATGGCTAGAGGGGAAGGCTGGGGAAGTGGGCATTGGCCCGATCTGTGCAGACCATGGGATGACTTTTAGATTATCCTGTTAGTTTCTGAGTGCCATGAGAAGTCACTAAAAGATTTTAAATGTGAAGTGATTGGGTTTGGGCTTTATGTTAACTGCCTTTTTCTTTGACTCTTCTGTCCCCCTTCACCACCACCCCACCTCCACCCAATCCCGTCTCTGGCAACCACCAGTCTGTTTTCTATATATGTGAATATGAGGGGTTTTGGTGTGTGTGTGTTTTCTTTCTTTTTTTTTAAGATTCCACATACAGGAGAGATTATGTAGTATTTATCTTTCTTTGCCTGGCTTATTTCACTAGGCAGAATACTGTTGAGGTCCATCCATGCTGTTGCAAAAGGCAAAACCTCATTTTTAATGGCTAAATACTATTCCATTTTACATATACCACAATTTCTTTATCCATGCATCCATTAATGGACACTTAGATTGTTTCTGTAACTTGATTATTGCAAATAATGCTACAATGAACATGGGAATGCATGTATCTTTTTGAGTTAGTGTTTTTGTTTTCTTTGTATAAATACAAGTGGAATTGCTGAATCATAAGGTGGTTCTATTTTTATTTTATTTTTATTTCTTTTTTTAAAATATATTTTTATTGATTTTTTACAGAGAGGAAGAGAGAGAGATAGAGAGCTAGAAACGTCGATGAGAGAGAAACATCGACCAGCTGCCTCTTGCACACCCACTACTGGGGATGTGCCCGCAACCAAGGTACATGCCCTTTGACCGGAATCGAACCCGGGACCTTTCAGTCCACAGGCCGACGCTCTACCACTGAGCCAAACCGGTTTCGGCTATTTTTATTTCTTAAAGAAAAGAATAATTTATTGACATTAGGGAGAGAGAGGAATGGAGAGGGGCAGAGAGAAAAACATCAGTTGGCTGCCTCCTGCATGCCCCTAACCGGAGATTGAGTCCACAACCCAGGCACATGCCCCAACTGGGACTCGAACCGGCAACCTTTCAGTCACAGGAAGATACCCAGCCAGCTGAGCCACACTGGCCAGGGCGGTAGTTCTCAGTTTTTAGGTGCTTCTGTGCTGTTTGTCATGGCAGCTGCACTGTCTGTGTTCTCAGGAACAGCACATGAGGGTCCTCCTCTCCGCATTCTCCTCATCAGTTGTTTTTTGGTTTGTTTTGAAATAATAACCACACTAGTATTTGTGTGACGTGATATCTCCTGTGGTTTTGATTATAATTTCTTTCATGATTGATGATGTTGAGCATCTTTTCAGTTAACTGTTGGCTGTTTGTATATCCTCTTTGGAAAAATGTCAATTCACATCTTCCACCTGTTTTCCCCCCATCAGATTGGTGTGGATTTTTGTCTGTCATTTTACTATTAAGTTGTGAGATTTTTATTTGTTTATTTTCTAATATATTTTGGATATTAACTCCTATCAGGTATATGATGTGCAAATATTTTCTCCTGATTGGTAGGTTTTGTTTCATTCTCTTGATGGCTTCCTTTCAATTTGATTTAGGTCCGCTTATTTATTTTTCTTTCGTTGCTTGTACTTTGGTGTCAATTAAAGAAATCATCGCAAGACCTTGTGTCAGTTGCTTCTGCCTGTTTTCTTCGGGACCAGTTATGGTTTCAGTCTTTGGTTAAGTCTTCTTCACTTTGAGTTAGTTTTTGTATATGATGTCGTAGTGGTCGAAGTCATTCTTTTACACGTGGCTGTCCAGTTTTCCTAGCACCATTTATTGGAGACACTGTCCTTTCCTCAGGGTTGATTCTGGGCTCCTTTGTCATAGATAATTGATCATATATGCAGGGGTTTATATCTAGGCTCTCTGTGTTTCATTGAACTGTGTGTCTGTTTTTATTGCCATTATCATACTGTTTTAATTACTATATCTTTGTAATTTAGTTTGAAATCGAGGAGTGTAATGTTTATTTTTTTAAAAAAATTGTTTTTAAATATACTTTATTGATTTTTTACAGAGAGGAGGAGAGAGGGATAGAGAGCTAGAAACGTCGATGAGAGAGAAACATCAACCAGCTGCCTCTTGCACACCTCCTACTGGGGATGTGCCTGCAACCAATGTACATGCCCTTGACCGGAATCGAACCCAGGACTTTTCAGTCCACAGACCGACACTCTACCACTGAGCCAAACCGGTTTCAGCTTATTTTAAAAATTTTTATTAATTGATTTTAGAGAGAGGAGAAACATCGATTTATTGTTCTACTTATTTATGCATTCATGCTTGGTTATGACTTGTATGTACTCCAAATGGGGATCGAACCTGTAATGTTGCATAGTGGGACAACATTCTAAGCCACTGAACTAGTTGGCAAGGGCTATTTTATTCTTTTAGATGCAGTTATAAATAGGATTATTTTCTTTATTCCTCTGATAATTCATTATTAGTGTATAGAAATGCAATAGATTTTTGTGTATTGATTTTGTTCATCCTAACTGAATTTGTTTAGTCTGTTTTTTATGCCTAGAATTTTATGTATATGTCATTTGTACTATCCTTTCCAATTTGAATGCCTTTTATTTCTTTTACTTGCCTAATTTGGATTTGTGTTTCTAAAAAGATTCTTTTGGCTTTTTGGAGAATAAATTGGAAGAAGGCAAGGATGGAAGGTGGAAGTTGATTGAGGAGGCTGTTGTATAATTTTTAGGCAAGAGATGGCAGTGGCCCGGGATGGAGAGGAAGAAAAGTGTCCAGGTGTGGGATCTAGTCTGAAGATACTGTTAATACTATTGCTGTTGGTTTGGATGGAGGAATGGCTGAGCGGTGAATGGACAGCAGTGCTTATACTGGAACAGAGGATGGAGAGAAGGGCCTTAGGAGGAAAGTAAAGAATTCCTTTCAGACTTCCTCAAATATTTACTTAGCTATCTCTTTCCAGAAAAGAACTCACTTGTCCTTGGCATAGAAGGTACTTCCGAGGGAAAAGAGTGGCCTGTGAAACACATGAGTCTATTTATGGATATAACTTGCTAAAAATTGTAGCTTTCATAATTAAATATTTTGTTTTCTTGAACATGTTTGGGATTTTGCATTATAGAACTAACTTGAATTTCAAAACCTTCCTGTCGTTGATGTAAATGCTAGTGCTGTAGCTTTTGACTAAAGATTAAAACTCTGAAAAGTACTCCGCCTAAATCCAAACATCCGTTCTTCCAGGTGCGTCAGCAGTTCCCTGCTCCTCTCGGCTGGTCAGGCACTGAAGCTCCTACACAGGTCACTGTCGAAACTCATCCTGTTCAAGAAACGACCTTTCATGTAGCCCCTCAGCAGAATGCATTGCATCATCACCATGGAAACAGTTCCCATCACCACCACCACCACCACCACCACCACCACCACCATGGACAACAAGCCTTGGGTAACCGGACCAGGCCAAGGGTCTACAATTCTCCAACGAATAGCTCCTCTACCCAGGATTCTATGGAGGTTGGCCACAGTCACCACTCCATGACATCTCTGTCTTCCTCAACTACTTCTTCCTCCACCTCCTCCTCCTCTACTGGTAACCAAGGCAACCAGGCCTACCAGAACCGCCCAGTGGCTGCTAATACCTTGGACTTTGGACAGAATGGAGCTATGGACGTTAATTTAACCGTCTACTCCAATCCCCGCCAAGAGACTGGCATAGCTGGACATCCAACATACCAATTTTCCGCTAACACAGGTCCTGCACATTACATGACTGAGGGACCTCTGACAATGAGGCAGGGGGCCGACAGAGAAGAGTCCCCCATGACAGGAGTTTGTGTGCAACAGAGTCCTGTAGCTAGCTCGTGACTAAATTGAAACTTGAGTTTGTTTCTTGTGTGTTTTTATAGAAGTGGTGTTTTTTTCCAAAAAAACAAAAACAAAAAAAAACAAAGTGCAAAGCTGCTTGAATCAGAAGGAGATTAACACACTGAACCGCTACGAGAGGGCAAAGCTGACTTTTTTTTAACTTGAAAAGATTGCAAAGGGACAGTGAAGTTTTTAAAGGAGCCATGTCCAAACCCACATTCGTGGACAGCTCCGAGGTGTCCTCCTTTTGCCTCCCCCACTTCACCTTGCCCATCCCAGTCGTAGTGGGTTTTTTTGTCTTTCTATTCCACAGAAGTTCATGTTCAGATGTTGGTCTTGGTCATTTGCCAACTAATTTTAAAATAAAAAGGCACTGCACCTAATTTGCATAAAGGGCCCCACGAGGGTGTTTTTTTCCCTTTTTTGTTTTGTTTTGTTTTTGTTTTGTTGTGGGTGGGGGGTGGGTTGTTCAGTCCTCTAAACACACGTGGGCACGGAGATGCAGTTCTGTCAGGAAGAGGGAGCTCCAGCTCACACACCACCTGCAGCGCGGAGGGACGGTGGTCCGGAGTGTCAGGCACAGTGAGCATGCTAAGTGGCGGGGATCAGCGCTCTCCTGTCTGAACCTACTGAGGAGTAAAGCAGCAATTACATGGGATCCTGTGGGTCTCCCGTGGGAGAGGCCGCAGTGAGAGGAGCGGAACGTGACTGGTCTCACAACCAAGGTGCACTGAGAAGCAATCAACGGGTCAGTCGCGGCCAGTCCTGGGGAGGTCTGAGTGGTGGTCTTTGGGATAACCTTTGGCCTTATGGATTTGGACTCGAAACGAGAAGAGCCTACCATTTCAGATGCAATCACTTTGGACATGCTTTCGCAGACAGTCCTTAATGCTGAAAACACAGAGAATGGGTAATTCAAGAGGCCTTTCTTTTAAATAGACTTTTGTGACCCACTAATTGTAAGGTATTGCAAGGTCACTTTGCGTGTGTCATAAAGCTGACTTCCTTATTGGTTGAAGGTCACAGAGGTAGTGGTTTGCTTTGATGGAAATAGCTACAGCTGTGTCCCTTCCTGCTTTTTATTTTTCTTTTGCTTTTTCTTGGCACGTGGTATCCCCACCATTTCTTCTGCACAAAGATGTCTTCTGTTCACCCTGAACATTTTTTAAAATGCAGAATTTTATGTGACTGCTTTTTTGCCTCACAATTATGCTGTGAATTTTACAAAAATTTATTTTCTTTTTTGATAATTTATTGTACCAAAGCTGTTTTTATAGCACATAGATGTCTGTAACCAATAATGTAGCAGTTCTGCACTTTGACACAAGGTGTAACTAGACCATTTTTAAATGTCAGTTGAAAATTATGGCTGTACTATTGCTTAAACAAAACTGGAACTGTTGAACCCATAGCCAATACATTTACAGCAATCTGTGTACTGAACATAATAGATTGACATCTAATTCAAGACTGCAGCACCTGTTACATTCTAACGTGTTCAGGCTTCTGAAGGGAGAGGGACACTGGATCCAGAAGCGGTGGAGCCAGCAGTTGATTCTTGTTTTCCTGATTAACCTACACGTAAGCTGAGAGCAAGCCCTGGTGGCACCAACAAGTCCCGAGTGAGCGCGAGCAGAGCGAGGCCCCGCACATGGCCCGGCGTGAGCGCTGGCGTGGCAGGGCCTGGGCTCGAGGCGACGCTGCCTTAACGTAGCGCAGGCTGGCAGTTGCTAAATTTGTGTTCCCATTTTAAATTGACCAGTGGTAGAGTGTCACACCTTTGAGCGGTTGACTGGGGAGAATGAAGATGAGTCACTTACTGTCCGGGATCAAAAGAAGCCTAGGAGAGAAGCAGTAATCTACCTCTGCCGATAACCCTGTTCAAACAACTCAGCAGAACACCACACCACATCACTTCTTATTGGTCAATCCCGTGGGGCTGCGTAGGCCAAGCTTTCTGAGCAAACGCAGGTTTTCATGTGTAAACAGTGCTGAGAGAAAGGCTGAGAACTATGTGACTGTGAATGGAAACGTGGAGATAATCCGTTTCTGTACACCACACAAAATTCTTTTTGTTAATCAGGAAATCCATATTTATTTTGTAATTAAATGTCAAGCCTGTGGATGATTTTTGAACTTGGTAGTTCATAAAGGTTTACAGTGAATAAAAGGATATCATCTTGAGTATAGCAATATCAAAAGGAACTCAGTAGTTACTGCTGTTTAGGAAATAAGGTGATGATACCATATGGGTCAGGTCATTTTTTTCTGTGCTGGTTGCCACATCTTAAAAAAGCACCAAAAAACGAAAGTAGTTTTTAAACCGCTGCTCACATAAAGGAAGTCATACAACCCAATGCTTCTGCACACTGTGTTATGTTACAGTCCAGTTTTGTGTGCTTTCCTACACGGTTTGGTTACAGGACTTCTGTGCATTGTAAACATAAACAGCATGGAAAAGGTTAAATACCTGTGTGCAGATTGTAAGATCTGGTCCGGACTTGCTGTGTATATTGTAACGTTAAATGAAAAGAATCCCCTTTGTATTATAGTCATGCGGTCTTATGTATGATAAACAGTTGAATAATTTGTCCTCAGACTCTTTACTATGCTTTTTAAAAATTAATTTCAGAGCAATGTGAACACAGTAAAAGCCTTCCTATGCAATTCACCCAGCGCAGGTAATGGTCTGGTCGGCACACTGAGCGCCAGGTTAGTCACATGTAAAAGGAAAGTAGTTACATGGACCCAGGCTTCCAAACTCTCAGAAGAATCGGAGGTTTAACGGATCGTTTCATTTTGTAAGTCGGCTTTCTCTAGGAACCGGGGACGTTATTCCCGGCCTCTCGGGCGCGCGGTGCTGACAGTCCCGTGTTCGGGATGGATGTGCGGGGAGGTGATGTCTCACAGCCATAGGGACACACGTCCTGTCTGTCCTCCCCGACCCTCGTCTGGGCCCTTCACGAGCTTCATGGGCAGAGTGTTGGAATTCTGCTCCAGTGAATTCATTTCTCACTGAGTGTCTTCTGTGAGTTACCCGCCAAGCATCTATTAAGGTGGCTTTGAGAAGGCAAACACTTAAAAAGGGTCACTGTGAACTTGAGGTTGGCTGCATACATCGCTCACTCTCGCCACATGCAAGCAGAAACTCCCTTTGGCTTTTTCCTAGGGTCTGAGCATTTTACCCGGGTAAGTGGCACATGGTTCGCGACATGGTTCTCCACCAGCCTCGGCTTGCTTTTATTGAACAAGTTTAGACTGAGTACAGCTCATTGAGGCTGCAGCCATTCTGTAAGCCACAGGGTGACCTTGGCTTTGCCACTGGGCCCTCTTCTCTGGGACCCGTGTGGTTAAACTTGCTGTCACCAGCTGTCTAAGGAAATGGCAGTGTTCACAGGTGAGATGGCAAATGCCAGATTTCTCCTAGGTTCGTGGCCCGGTTCCCCAGGCCTGCCCGTCACTTTCAGAATACAAGTTCAGTCCTCACTTGACATTCATTTGTGAAGCGGTTCATTTTAGATACAGAACTCGCTCTTGGTGCCAGCAATGGAGAGAGTGAGTTGTAGAGGTGAAGATGGGGTGAAGCTGACTGGGGTACTGAGACCACATTCAGATTTTTTAGAACCTGCTGGGAAGAGAGCAGAGTCCTTGTTCCCCAGCCACGTCCCCCCAGGCGTGTTTACGAGGGAACACACGGCTCAAGGAAGTGCTCACACAAAGAGCAAGGAGAACCCTAAGACGCTTACCTCCTCCTCGGTCATCCCTCTCGGTGCATCGTGTCCCTGTCAGGGCGTCCATGGGGCTCCGGGCTCGGCACCGGCTGCCCCGCACTGGCCACGTGTCCAGCCGCTGGGCTAACGCACCATGTATTTCTGTGGCCGCAGGAGGGAGGGAAGTGGCCGCTGGGATGTGTGTGTGTGTGTGTCTCCAGCGTCCTGCACAGCCAAGGCCCAGACGGCAGCTGCCGTGGCAGGAGCCGGGGAAGAACCACCGTGTGTGGGCATCAGAGCTGTTTGGGATAATATTCACCTGCGCCTGGAGAGCACAGGTATTGGTCGTTGTTCATTTCTTCCAATTTCTTACCTTAGATTTTCTTCAAAGTCAGAAAGGTACTCCGGTAAAAACACTGCGATTTAAACACACAAATACCTAACAACTGGGGATCGGGAGCCCCACAGGTTACAACACACAGCTAGCTTCTCCAGCTCCTGGTGGTTACCCCAAAACTGCTTTCCCCAGTTTCCCATCCGGAGGGCAGGTCCGTTAAGGTGGGTCTGGCTGGTGGGCTCGGCGAGCATGGTCCTGTGCAGAGGCTGCTGGTTTGGTTCCCACTGGGGGTCACATCTGGGCTTCGGGCTCTTTCTCGCTGAGGACTTGGGAAGGCGGTAGAGGGGTGGGGATCGCACGGAAGGGTGTCAGGCCGGCATGCGTGCTTCCTGCCACCGGCAGCAGAGCGTGGACCTGCCGCTTCAGAGCAGTGAGGGCCGCGATGCTCCGAGGACTCGCCTTCTGATACTGCCATCGGGCGCCACCGCCATCAGACACCACCACCATCGGGTGCCACCGCCATCGGGCGCCACCGCCATCAGACACTACTGCCATCAGACACCGCCGCCATCAGACACTACTGCCATCAGACACCGCCGCCATCAGACACTACTGCCATCAGACACTACCGCCATCGGGCGCCACCGCCATCGGGCGCCGCCGCCATCAGACACTGCCGCCATCGGGTGCCACTGCCATCGGGCGCCACCGCCATCAGACACCACCGCCATCGGGCGCCACCGCCATCAGACACCGCCGCCATCGGGCGCCACCGCCATCAGACACTACCGCCATCAGACACCGCCGCCATCGGGCGCCACCGCCATCAGACACGGCCGCCATCGGGCGCCACCGCCATCCGGGGCTGCGCCAAGCCTTCGCTGCAGGAGAAGGAAGTGGTGCCGATGGAGCTGCCCTGCCGGGGCGGTGGGACGCTGTCCGCACCAGGAGAGGCCCCTCTGGCACGAAGCGCCCGCAGCCTGCCCGCCCAGGAGGCCTAGGAGGTGTGGCCACCTGAGGTCTGAGCATTTCTAAGTGCTTTCCTGCAGCCTCTGTGTAATGATTACAACTCACAGCTTCGATGGCGTCACACATTATAAAACAGCCTCCGAGAAAGGAGGGAGCACCAGGTGCCGGCACATGGGCTCCCAGCCTCCTCCTTCCCGTCCTCTTGGGAAATGTGTGGATGAGCCGCCTGCCGGGAGTTTGTCCCCGGAGTGGCACGTGTGGGTGCCCTCCCGTCTCGGTCTCCCCCAGAGCGTCTCCGGGGCCTGTCGGCGGAGGCCTGCGCTGCGGTGGCTGCGTCTCCGGCTCCAGCATCGGGCTCAGAACCTTCCTCATCCTGGCAGCCCCCCCTCGTCTTTCCGTCCCAGGGGAGGACCTGGTGCCCAGGCCGGGTTTTACAGCTCCCACAGGCCCTGCGTGAGGACTGGCACAGATCGGGGCGTGGTGCAGGGAGAGAGCCCGCGCCCGCAGCCGCGCCCTGTCCGCCGCTGCCCGCGTGGCCCGGGGCGGTGAGCACTGTGTGGATGAGGAAACGGACTGCTCCGAGGTCACTTCTCCCGGGGCCCCCCTGGGTGCTGACATTGGACTTGACTTTGCCGTGCACATGCCCACGTCTGCGTCGGAACTCTGTGCTGCCCTTCCCTTCGCTTGGATGTGATGTGTGGCATGTGAATGTTCTAGAAAGGATGGTTTTCACGGGGCTGTTGGAGGAGGGCTGCAGGAGCCTGTCTGACAGCACTGCCCTTGGACCTGGCGTCGTCCTGCTCAGCGCAGCCGGCCGTCATGGCGGGGGCAGTGTGTTCGCCGTGCTGGGGCCGTTTAAAGGGACAGCAGGTTCCCAGGGAGCCCTGCTCTCAGTTGGACAACGGTGAGTGCTAAGGGCTCACAGGGCCTCTGAGTGGGGATGTCAAACGGCATTTAAAGGCGAGAAAGCGGGGATGGCACGATTTTGGTTCTTATGGAGGCAAATGATGGAGGATGAGATGGCGTTGTAGACACAAGAGGCTAGAGGTCACCTAGTCCCTGGCCGTCAGGGAAGTCGGGTCCCGTGGCCTCAGCATCCCCTGGCCCGGCGCTCGGACGCTGCATGAGAACCAGGCGCCGGGCCGTTCACGTGTCGGCAGAGACAGAGTCACTGACCTGCCCGCCCTTCCCACGGAGAAACCCAGTGCTTTGTTCAAGAGGACAGTCTCCGCTGCTCCTGGCCTCTCTCCAGCCCTGGGATGACCTTGACATTGAGATCACGGCACCATCTGCAGCTGATGGTCGCCCAGCTGTGCCCCTGCGGGCGGTGCTGGGAGGCAGAGCGTTGACTCCGTTAGCGGGGGCCTGAGCTCTGCCCCGGCAGGTGAGCGGTGAGGAGATGCCTGTTGTCCGGCCTGGGGAACCGCACTCGGGTGCCTAAGGGGCTCTGCTTGCGGGCCGCTCCGGACCTTGGACATGCCGGTCAGGTTTCTCCCCGACTTTCATGCTCAGGAACTGAAACGGCGTCCTGGAGGCTCCGCAGGGTCAGGGCGGGCTTGTGCCGGTCTGTCCTCTCCGCCCCGTCCTTTCTTCCGCCGTGACATCTGCCCCCTCTGCCTTCCAGGGTCAAAGGCAGAGCATTGTCTTCTTTCCGAAGCCGTTTGGCCCTGCGGTCGATGTTGATGGTTGACCTGGATCAACCCATGATTTTGTGTATTCGGGATTCTCAAAATAAGTAACTCCTGTCCTGGCTCCGATTCTCCCCAGTGGTGTCTGCAAGTGTGTGACAGCCGGGCGACCCTTCACGGGACCGTCTCCCCTCTTGTCTCTCCCATCAGCCCCCAACTCCAGCTCCGTGTGTAACCAAGTGGCCGCTCAGGTCTCTTCCTGTGACAGGGCCCGGGCCAGCCCTCTGCACTGAGAGAGGGAGGCCCTGTAGGACTCTGAACCAAGGGAAGCTCTGCAAGAAGAAATGAGATTCGTTATGGTTTAGTGATGATCAGGGAAGCGTCTTTGTCTTCCTGAGCCATTCCAGCTTGTGTCCTCTGCTGTTGTTGCTTGCATTTCCCCATTTGAGGCTATAGCAGGCCCTGGCAGAGCCCCCGTTGGTGGTCCTCGGGCACAGAAGCCCTGGCAGAGCCCCCGATGGTGGTCCTCGGGCACAGAACCCCTGGCACAGCCCCCGTTGGTGGTCCTCGGGCACAGAAGTCCTGGCACAGCCCCAGGTGTTGGGCCCTCGGGCACAGAAGCCCTGGCAGAGCCCCCGATGGTGGTCTTCGGGCACAGAAGCCCTGGCAGAGCCCCCGATGGTGGTCTTCGGGCACAGAAGCCCTGGAAGAGCAGCGAGCCTTTGGCCTGGGCTCCTGCCCGTTGCCAGGGGTGTCGGCAGTGGCACCAGCCTCCCAGTGCTGTGTGGCCCACCAGCTAAGAGTGTCTTTTACATGTCAAATGGTTGAAAAACATCAAAGAAATATATTTCATGTTTGAAAGTTATATGAGTCTTGAATTTCAGTATTCACACACCAGGAACAAATAATTGGTAATAACTGTTGTATGGTATGCTTTAAGTTTCATAAACATTTTGAAATGCAGAGACAAATTTAGGAAAATATCGTGCAAGACTTTACATTAAGAATGAAAAGAGGTTCATGAGAGAAATCAGGGAGACCTAAATAAATGGAGAGGTGATGAAAACGGAATTCACATGGATGCCTCAGAATATGGGTATGGATTGAAATGTCCACAATTGACAGGATATCTTTTCTCCCCTAATCTATATACGCAACACATTCACAGTCAAAACTCCACACGTTTATCTGTAGAATTTAACAAGGTCATCCTAAAAATTTTATAGAAATGTCATAGGACAAACAAAACAATTTTGAAAAAGAATAAAGTTGGGAAATTATTCTACTTGATTTCAGGATTTGCTGTAAATACAGAGCAGTGAGACTGTTTGGACAGAGAGGGAGACGGATAGGACTGGAATGTCGGGTCCGGAAATAGGCCCACACTTACCAGGTGTACCGGTTAGTAATGCGGATCCTGTCATCAAAGAAACACGGTAATTTCAAGAGGAACGTCAGAAGTGCTTTATTCAAAGTAGTGTCCATCGCTAGCTACACATTTCCCCCATCTTTTAGGTGATTTGTGCATACCGTCCCAATAGGACTTTTCTCGTTTTGAAGCAGACCATTCAGAGACCCAATTTTCTCAGCAAAGGCGCCAAGGTAACGTCAGGGACTGATGGTCTTTCCAGTAGATTCTGAAGCACCTAGACATCCACATGCGGAAAGTGAGCCTCACTCCTGTGTCACACCATGTGCAGAAGGCACCCTGCAATGGATCCTTGACCTGAACATAAAGACCCAAAACTATAAAACTTACAGATGAAGAAAGTTCTAGAAAAAGAACTTACAATCCAAGAAGATGAACAACACGATTAAAAAGAGGGTCAGGTGTTTGAGCACACACTCCGGATAGGAGGCATTAGTGGCCCGTAAGCTCCTCAGAAAACGTCTGGTATCACCGGCATCAGTAACATGCCCCTCTGACCACGAGGAGATTCTCCTGGGCCGTAGGAGGGTGGACACCAGCACGGGGTGAGGGTGTAGTCGCAGCTCAGACGCATGGGAGGATGACGCGTTCGTGTCGCTTCGGGAAAATGCCAACTTCTTATTAAACATTCACCGTCCCTAGGACCAAGCAGCTCCACTTCTACGTATCTTTTACTGGTGAGAAATAAAAACACGTCCACTGAAACACTGGTACAAGGGTCTTTATAGCAGCTTCAGTCTTGCTGTCTGACCAGGGAAACAGCCCGGGCTCCGTCCCCGGGGAGTGGGTGAGGACACGGTGATGTGTCCATTCAGGGGAACACACCTCGGCCACAGAAGAGACAGACTCCTGACCGCAGGACCCGCGTGCCTCTTACAAGCAGCGTGTTGAGTGGAACAAGCTGGACATAAGGACGCATGCTACTTGGTCCGGAATCTCAGCTTCTAGAACACGACAGACGAGCTGTGTTGAGACAAACCTCAGCCGTGGTTCTCTCTGGGGGTGCGGGTGAGGGTGGGGGTGGGGATGAGGGGACTGAGCAGGAAGGGTGGGAGTAAGCAGGAAGGGTGGGAGTAAGCTCCGGGTGATGAAAACCTTTAGTTACCACAGGTGCTAGACCTACACAGGTCTCCCCATTGGGCACAGCTCCCCGAATGGTGCCCTTCTGGTCAGTTCACCCCACTTAAGGTTAAACTAGAGGCCCGGTGCATGGAATTCGTGCACAGGTACGGTCCCTAGGCCTGGCCTGCAATCAGGGCCATCTTCCCCACCTGCCGGCCGTTGGCCCTGCGACCCTCTGCCACCCACCCCTGGTTCCTTGTTCACCATTGGGTGATGGGAGCCTGCCGGTCGCAGGGAGAGACTGAGAGGTGGTCAGTGCACCTCACAGCGACTGGTTGTGTGGTCGTTCTGGTCATTCTGCCGTTAGGGTCAATTTGCATATCACCCTTCTGTTATATAGGATTACCTTCAATAAAAAGTAGGGAGCCCTGGCCTTTAGCTCAATGGTTAGAGCACTGGCCGTGCACCTAAGGGTAGCAGGTTCGATTCCCAGTCAAGGGAATGTACCTGGGTTGCAGTTCAATCACCAGCTTGGTCGGGGTGTGTGCGGGAGGCAACCAGTTGATGTGTGTCTCTCACATCAATGTTTCCCTCTCCCTTCTTCCTTCCTTCCCTGCCTCCCTAGTCCTCCTTCTCTTCGCTCTCTCTAAAAATCAATGGGGAAAATATCCTTGAGTGAGGATTAAAAACTAGGTAACGAACCGATCTAACATGAAAAAGAAAGAGGGGTTAAATCTCAAATGTGACCCTTGGTGAGGCCACACTTCAGACGCAGGGGCACCCAGGCTACTTTCAGAAAGCAATGCCTCTGAGCTGCTCCGGAGATTGCGGGAGGCAGCAAGGGTCTCCCAGAACGGAGTGAGAGGCTCCGGGGCTCCGCAGGAGGAGGCAGAGCTACGGCTCCGCTGATGAACCGGCCGGCCGGTCCCCTCATTAGAGCCCCCGCGGGAAGGACCATAGCTCACCCCCGAAGGCTCCGGACAGGACGCGCGGGGCCATGGCAACAGCCTGCTCCCCGTGGGCAGGACGGTGAGTCTCTGGGTCACGGGGCAAGCACCTGGGTGAGCACACAGCAGCGAACGTGAGGATGAGACTCCGGGTCCTGACCTCGGGCCGTGCTCCCTCTGCTGTGTCCCGGGCTTGTGTGGGTTTGCCCAGCTCACTGCCCCCCGCGCCTGCTGCCCCCTTTCCCCCTGCACGCATCCCCTTGGGAAAGGCCATCCCGTCAGCGGAGCTGTGTTTCATGGGGGAACTGGAGTGCTGCCAGGAAGGCGGGGTGCTCCAGCTGGGGCTGCAGAGGGCAGGGATGTTTGTGTGTGTGTGTGGGGAGGAGTGTCTGTGGGCGTGGGTTCTGGATGTCCCTTCCCGTGGTCTCTCTGGGCTTCGGGTCCCCCCGGAGTGAAGCGGAGGTTTGGTGTGGGCTGGCCTCGGAGTTGGAGAGTTTGTGAATTTCTTGCAATCTTCAGGCCACATCGCCATCACCATCACCACCACCCACATGCCCGGCACCCTCTGTCCTATCTGTGCGTCTGAAAGCGACCTGTGCCATCTCCTGTCTCAAGTCGTGGCTGTTTACTAGCACTTTCCCACGTCCTCCCGCTGGGCTCCGTTTCCTGCTGGCAGCCGCCCCCGCCCCGCAGGCGCCTGCACCAGCCCCGCGCTCCTGCGGGAACCGGCAGCGGACGGGTGGGTGGCCTCCGCTCCCGTGTCCTGGCGTCTCTGACTTGAATTAGAGCTTTTCTTACTAATCGCACATTCTGTCCACGTGACTTAACACACGTTGCACAGTGTAGTTAGAAATAAACGTCATTTTTGCAAGACACGATGATGTTAGGAGAATCTTTCCCTCAGGGCCTTTCCCTCAGGGCCTCTCCCTCCCCGGACTTTCATCCAGGCAGCACTTGTGACTTCTCTGGAAGGTGCTGCTCACAGTTTTGTTTCCCCACGGACTCTGTCTCTGCTGCTCCCCTGTCCCTGCCCCACACCGGTCACTGGGCTGTAGCTCAGCTTGCCCCTCTCTGTGGACAGCTGTGCCCTGGGTGTTGTGTCCGCAGGTGGCTTTGGCTGGTGGGATGTTAGCAGCCGGGGTGCGAGCAGAAGCTTCACGGGGCCTGTGTGGTGCTCCTCGCCTCCCTCACGCCCGGAAAGAACGAGGGGACGAGACGGGAACCCAAGCAGAGCCCCCATCAGCCCAGCAGGCCTCCCTGAAGCTTGGGGATCAGCAGCCACACCAGGGGCTGTTTGTTAGGCAGCAGCCACTGACCTGTGCTTCCGATTTCCAGTGTCATCGTCATATGCTTACGTCTCAGTTCCTCACCGCGTGTGTCCCCTCCCTGCTCGGACCCCTCACCTGCCTTCTGGCCACCAGGACGGAGAGAGGCTGCCGTTCTGCTCGGGACTTCGGTGTGCGGCCCTTTGTTGGGTGAGGACAGCCTGACCAAGGGACGCAGCAGGGGACGGTGCGGCTCCCGGTGTGCGCCTGGCTGGCAGGCGTGGCTCGTCCTCACTGGGTGTGTTGGTCTGTTTCCAGTTCACCCATCCGGCCTGGGAGGACAGGCCCGCGGTGGAGTGAGCAGGACCCTGGCTCTCTGTGGGGCCAGAGAGGAGAGGGAGACCGCCTCTTCTTGTCCTTGTATTCGGCCCCGATAGCCCCTCAGGCGCAGGGCTGACCTCAGGCGCAGGGCTGACCCCGGCCTCTTCAGCCTGCGCCGGGATCGCTGACATTTGAGCACGGGAGCCAGCGCTGCCAACCGCAGAAAGCGGAGCCGGGAGGGGTGGGCAGCCGGCTCGGGCCTCCTTGGGAGCCGGGACCCCAGGCCTGGTGCTCACAAGGTGGCAGCTGCCCGGGAGCCTGGGGAGCGGTTGGGCTCTTTGGCAGGCGGGGGTCTGCTTGGCCCTCGGACCCTGCACTCAGTCCCGGCTCAGGGAGCCCGAGCCGCCCCTGCCGTGCCGCGGCGCTGGCCGGAGACAGTCATTCTGAGCCCCACACGGGGCTGTGCGCGCAGCAGAGGAGTCTTTTATTGCTGAGGTCGTGCGGCCGCGCTGGGGAGCGGGAGGAGGCTGCAGCGGCGTTAAAAATAGAAGGCTGTAATTAGCCGGGTGGGTTTGCTCCAGAAGGCATCGATTACTACGGCAACCACACAGCCACGTTTTCGGGACCGCCTCCCTGCCATGGACTCCGACTCTTTGGCGACGGTGACCTGCTACGTGTCCACGGGCAAGTTCATGTGAAGGAGCTACACACGTTCACCCACAAACGCACGCGTGTGCTTTGGCGTGTCAACACTCATTTAGCTTTTTTTTAAAAAAAAAAAATACTGCAAAAAACAGATGTGCCGTGTGTACGGGAAACGCTACAATAAGGAATTACAGTGCAGGAGCTGACTCTGTTTCACATACTCACAAGCTGTGCACCTCCTTTTGGGTGTGGCCTGGCCGCGTCCGGCAGGCCAAGGCCGCGGGTAACCAGGAGAGCGAGTGGAGGTGTGTGTGGCTGAGTGCGGAGAGAAGTGGACGTGAAGTTCTTGGCCGGAGAGCTGGCCGTGTTTAAGGGGCTGAGGTCTTGCTGGATTCCATGTGTCACGTCTCACCGGGTCCCGGGTGGCTCCGGGGGAACACGGGGAGCTGCTGTGGGTGGGGATGGATGTCATGCGTACCCACAGACCGGTGCCATCAGGGGGATGTGTGCGGAGGCGTCCTGCAGAGCCCAGGGGCGCCCGGGGTGGGACCAGCACAGGGCGGGGGCGGGGGCAGGAGGGGACGGGAGAGGGTCTCTCTAGGGGCCGGGAGGTGTGCATGTGGGTAAGAAGCCATCCTTCCTGCCTCGGTTCTCAGAGGGGGCGGTGGTTGTGTTGACCGGGACGTGGGTGGGGATGCGGGCCCGCAGGAGTCCAGGGGTGAGAACACGGGACGGGGAGGGAGAGGGGATCGGGGACCCCGCTCACTGTGGTGCGCTGTCATCTTAGCACCAGAAACCTACACCTTGGAAACCTGCATTCCTGTTGCTCTTTGTATTTTTAATGAACTTCCCTTGGTTTTCCGCAGTGCTAGTGGTCTTCACAGCCTTCTGCCAAGAGCAGCGGCCTTGGCTCGTGCCCAGGGGGAAGAGGAAAGAGGCTGGGGTCCAGGATTGGGATGTTGAAGGGCGTCATGGACGTCAGAGTGAAGAGAAGAAGAAACCTCCAATGGAAGGGGAATCTTGGAGGAAAGAGGGGGAACCCCGGAGATGACTTAGAAAAATACACTCCTCCAGCCCCATCTCCTCCTGACCTCTCTCTGCCGAGGCCTCGGAGGCCTTTGCACTTGGCCTTGGGAAGGAAACTGTTCTGTGTTCTTGACAGCCGTCTGCACGCTGCCCTGGGAGGTGGCCTCTCAAGCTGCCTGCCTCCCGCTCCCCCTTTAGTTGTGAATCGGTACGCAGTCTCTCAGAGCGCGCTCTGCGGGCCTGCAATGGCAGAACCCCGGCCTCTTCAGCCTGCGCCGGGATCGCTGACATTTAAGCACGGGAGCCAGCGCTGCCAACCGCAGAAAGCGGAGCCGAACTCCGCCGTCCCTAAACCGAGAGGATTATGTCAGCGGCGGGGCCACGTGCCCGAATTCCTTCCACTTGAGTGGCGAGGGCATGTGCGTGCCTTTATAAGGCCAGCACCCGGCCAGAGATAACCACAGGTGGATGTGCCCCCAGCGGGACCCAGAAGACGGGCTCTCTTTCTAAAAATAGCTACACCACGCCCACTGACCGTGTCTGGGTGCCTGGCTGCGCGGCCACGCAGGGATGGAGGCCCCGGGAAGGCTCTGCGGGAACGGAGCGGTGGGCCGGCTCCCAGCAGGCCCTGCTCTCGGGGCCCTGACGTGTGAGGCTGCCGTGTGTCTGTCTGTGCAAACAGTGTGGCGAACAGCTGCCGGGTGCCTGTAGCAAGCAGAGCTAGGCCACCGCTTCTGCAGGTGGGAGCAGACCTCTGGGATGGTTTCTGCGGCGATGAGGCTGTTGTTGGTGTCACCGGCAGGTGCAGAGGATAAGCCCAGGCCTCGGTTGGCTCTGGTGAAGGTTTACCAGTGGCCGTGCCACGACAGGGAAGCCAGGGGAGTCCACTGTCATCTATCGATTCCTGATGTCTCCATCTGCAATGGCGCATCTGCTTCACTTCTCCTCAAAGCACACACATCACCCTCCGCAGAAGCACACGTGTTCACACACCTCCCCCCCTCCCCTCCTGCCCCCAGTGGGCCATGAGCCCGGCGCTGGGCTCCCAGGCCATCCTGAGCATCCTCGGACCCCGGGCCCAGGGCGGTGCTGGCACGTGGGAAGTTCCCGAAGAATGCTTGTCGAATGAGTGGAGGGTAGACCAGATATCTCAGAGGAAGAGCTTTCTTCTCCTTCTCACCCCCCTAGGGGGACCTACTCACCGGAGCAGGAAATCTCCAGGAGAATGTGCGTGGCTTCTGTCTGCCTTGCTGCCTCCCGGGACACGACGGGAGATGCACACCTGCAGCTGGGGGTTGTCGACTCCGACCCCCGTCCTTGGGGTGACCCATCCATGGGCTTCCAGCGCCCCCAGCACACGTTCCTCGCTTCCCCCTCAAGGCTCTCGCCCTCTCCTGCCGCTGACTCAGCAGAAACCCTCCAGTTCTAGGCCAGCTCACTCCGCTTCCAGGAGACGGAATTGCTTCTGCCACGATGCCACCCACCTGGATCTTTGCTGACTCCCAGCTCCCAGGGTCTTGGGGCCACTTCCCTACCCCCCAGCGCTGGGTGCTGATGCTTACTCGGTGGGGGTCTAGTGGGCACCGGCCCTGTGCCAGGCCTCCGTGGAGTGGAGGAGGAGGGAAGGCGAAGGATGGCCCGTACCGAGACGTGAAGGCCCTGAGAGTCCTGGGTGCACTGGCCCTCCATGGAGGTGGAAGCGATGGCGCCTTTACGGGGTGTGTGTGTGTGTGTGTGTGTGTGTCAGTGGGGTCACTGGCTGTCAGGAAAGGGGGACTTTTCAGGGAGCCACATCTGGTCGCTTCTGATCAGCTCGCTAAGCACAGCCTCTCTCTGAGCATTGGCGGCTGGCGGTGGTGGGCCCCGGACATGGATCTAATTTCCTTTGGGCCATATGCTTCATGTAGATGATAACATTTCTTCAAACTCATGGCGGCGCTCTTGCTCCCTCATATACGCCATTTCTAGAAGGGTGAGGAAGAGGGGTCAGGTCTCTGCCTCAGGTGAAGAGTGACCAGCACCCCGTCTGCAATGTCCACACTCCCAACGGGGGCGTTTTCTTTCACGTCAGCCGTAGTCTGAGAGGATGAAGGTAGGAGTCAAAAGCGTGTTCAAACATCAGAAGTTTCGCCACATTAATAACAATGTTTAATGCTTATGTCACCGTGGGGGTCTTGGCCTCTTGAGTGCCACACGCAGGGGATTAGTTGCACTGTTTTGTTTTTTGGTTTAACCCGATGGCTCTTTCTCACTATTTTCTGAACATGGCGCTGCTCTGCTTCCTGGAATGGGAGACAAATAGTTCCGATGAGTCCCGAGAGAGGCGGGGTTTTGAAATCTTGCTCTCTGACGACGTGGCTGCTCAGAGGCACATTGGCCAGTGGAGAGAGCTCTGGGGTTCCTGTTCGCCCGGAACGTGGCCGCAGTGGCTGCGTGGGTGGGCTCACGGGGCCTCAGAACCCCATGGAAGGCAGAGGAGCGCCCTCCTGAGGCCTGGGGAGGAGTGGGCTGGACACGCGGTGTTCTAGCTTCCTGAGTGATGTGCACCAAGTTGGAGTCCCCTCTGAGGTTTCTCTGCAGAGCCGCTCCTGGGAGCGGAGCCCCCACCCACGTCTGTGTCCTCTCCCCTCTCCCCGGGGAACCTGCACTGTGGTTTACCTTCTGTCTTATCAGAACCCAGGGGCTCAGTACAGTTCAAACAGTAACGAGCATAGAGATGATTTTAACGTCAGAGAACTGCCAAGGGTGGCCTTTCCACGGAGTGCTCTAAATGGGAGGGGGCCTTGGCTCACCTGTAGGAGGCTGGGGATGATTGGTTTGGCTCTACCAAGGTGTCACGCTGGGCCTGAGATGTGTGTTCACACTAGATGAAATTCATGTATTTATGGGTAGGGTCCCTGGGCCTGGCTGGTGATCAGGGCCGATCAGGGCCTTCTGGCTGCCAGCGGGGGCCTCCCTTCCCCAGCTGCTGGCCACTGGCCTCCCTTTGTTCCCCGCCAACCCCTGGTGGTCACTGCATGTCATAGCGAGCAATTGAACTTCAGGTCTGGTCTCTCAGTAAAACTCCCGAGGGGACAATTTGGATATTAGGCTTTTATATGTATAGACAGTCCTCCGATTACGTCGGACTTCATGTATGTTGTTTTGTGGTTACATCACCATCTCCCATTTATTTTTTTTAAAAAAAGCTCTGTCATTTTGACGTATGTACACATGTGCTTTATGTTTTTTATTATTTATTTACAAGTAGAGGTCAGGAATTATCTTTAAAATTTTTTTTTACTGTTTCACTTCATTATTGCTATACATGTGAGTGACGTAGGTGCTCATGTAGATGGGTTCCGACTTACAGTAAAAAGTCGTGTTACATCGGGCCGCAGGAACGAATCTCCGACGTAACCCGAGGAGCTACTGTCTGGATGGCATGAGTGGCTGTAAGGTGGGACAACTTATTTATTTATTTATTTTTAAAAAAATGTATTTTATTGATTTTTTACAGAGGGGAAGGGAGAGAGATAGAGAGCTAGAAACGTTGATGAGAAAGAAACATCAATCAGCTGCCTCCTGCACAACCCCCACCGGGGATGTGCCCGCAACCAAGGTACATGCCCTTGACAGGAATCAAACCTGGGAACTTTCAGTCCGCAGACGGACGCTCTATCCACTGAGCCACACCGGCTTCGGCAGGTGGGACAACTTTAATATCCCCTTAGGAGTTCCCTCAGAGAAGGGTCCCTGAGGGGCCCGTTTTTCTCTCCTGCCCGGCTCCGTGGCTAAGACGCGGCCCTCCGGCCTGAGCATCCTCACTGCTCCCCGCAAGGCGGGGCTCCCAGGCCAGAGGGCAGGGCCTCTGCCCGGTGACCGCTGGCAGCCTGTCTCCTCCTGCGGCCCGGAGGCTGGGCTGCGGGGTTCGGGTGGAGGTGCCCGGGGCGGAGACTCCATGTCCGGCTCTGGGCCACTTTGGGCAAGTTCGAGGCCCCCTGCGCCTGTGTCCGTCTCCAGCGGGCGCCTGGAAGGCTGCCCTGCAGGCGGGCCCTTGGGAGACACAAACGCACCCATCGGCTGAGATGACCCCGGTTTCCTGCGGGGCCGCTCTCTCCCGGTTCCCGGTTCCCCGCCGCCCGTGAGCCCAGCCAGGCCAGCGCACGGCCCGGGCCTGGGCTCCAGGGCGGCTGTCCCGGCGGGAGGGGGAGCCGGCTGCGTCCCCCAGCCCTGCTCCGCGGGCGCCCCGCCCCCCGTGCCGGCGCCCCGCCCCCCGTGCCGGCGCCCCGCCCCCCGTGCCGGCGCCCCGCCCCCCGTGCCGGCGCCCCGCCCCCCGTGCCGGCGCCCCGCCCTCCATGCCGGAGCCCCGCCCTCCATGCCGGAGCCCCGCATCGCGCAGCTCTGCCCCGGACGCCGCCTGACGTGCCACGCGGAAGAGGAGACGCCGGTGGGGCTGCTCTCGCGAGAAGACCCTCGCGGGGCGGAGCCAGCGGCCTGGAGCCGCGTTGGGCAGAGCTACAAGGCGGAGCGTGGAAGAGCCCGTTGGCGGAGGGAGACCACGTGACAAGGCGTCCGCGGCCCCCATTGGCCAGACGCTCCAGAGCCACGCCCCGAGGCGGTGCCGCGAGCGGAGACGTGTCCTCACGCGCCCTTGAGCGGGCCGTCCGGGGCCTCCTGGCGCGGGCACCCCGCCGCGGTGCGCACCCGGCCCCTCGGTCCTCCGCAGCGTGCGGGGGTGGGCGTTCCCGGGGATGCCCGGCGAGGGTGCCCCGTGCCGGGAGCCCGAGGCAGGCGCTGGCCGCTGGGGGCACCGTTCCGGGGAGGTGCGCGCAGAGGCCCCCCGCCCTGCCCGCAGGCTCCACGCCCAGCCCCGGCCCCCACTTGCTTCTCCCTCTGGTCCCCGGGGGACGCGGATCGGACCTCAGCACCACCCCGCCTCCCGCTCCGCCCCTCCCACCGCCGGCTCCCCAAGGCGGTCTGCAGTGAAACCTCACAGTGACTCACAGCTGCAGACATTTCCTTCCTGGCGGAGGCGGCAGGCTGCTGCTGGCTCACTCCCCAGTCTGCACAGTCAGCGGTACCTCCCGAGTGAATTCACGGGGCAGCCTGCGCAGGATCCCCACCAGCCCCGCCCGAATAGACAGACCCCTTCCCTTTCCCCCTTCTTCCCCTCTACCCCCTCTTCTTCCTCTCCCCCCTCTTCCCCTTCTTCTCCCTTTACCCTCGCTTCCCCCTCTTCCAGCTCTGCAGCTCCAGGCACAATGTGACACCCACTCAGATCTGCAGAGCACAGGGAGCCATGCCCACTGGGCTCACAGTCTAGAAGGGGAGAGAGAACAGACCCTGCAGGTCCTATAGTGGGCATGCGCAGCTTCCACCATCCAAGTGGCCTCAGGCTTTGTGTGTGTGTGTGAGAGAGAGAGAGAGAGACAGTGACCCTATGCGTTAGGTGTTATCTCCATGTCACCCTGGAAGACTGGGACTCCAGGGGCTGTGAATTACCGCCGGTCACACAGCTGGTATGTGGCAGAGTTGGGATTTGAATCCAGATCCTCTGATCCCAGGATTCTTCTCCAGTCCAGTCTTCCCACTCAGCCCAGGAGCACAGGAAGGTGCTGGGGCCAAAGCTATTGGCCTGTGGGGCTCCAGCAGTGCTGTAGGGGCTCCGGGAAGGCCTTTTAGCCAAAGCAGACCTGGTAGATGTGGAGGAGGGGAAAGCATTTCAGGCAAATGGAACAGCATCTGCCGAGGCTCTCGGCACAGGAGAACGAGGCGCATTCAGTGGACTCAGACCCTCTGTGCCGTTCAGTGTCCTTTCTGTGCTGGACTCTTACTCTTGGAACAGTGTTATCCTGTGCATCTGGAGCTCAGAATTTCCCGGGCGGCCACACCCGGCCTGTCTTTCTGAGTGGGTCTCTCTGGTTTTAAAAGTCCCACCTCCCTCTATCCCCACAATCCGATATTCTTGCAAGAACCCGGGCTTCAAAGACCAGGCTGTCTTACGGAGCTCCTTCTCGCATCTATTGCTTTGCCAAACTCGAGCAATTTCCAACCAGAGGGAGAAAAACAGCACATTCGTTTTGATAACAATTTCAGGAGAGGAGCAGGAAGAATCATCTCTGTTCTGTCCTGTTTATGGAAGAGTTGCAAAGGGTTTCTTTCCTTGGAAAACACAAAACCTTCCCAGGCGCTCTGCAATCTATGCCTCTCCTCTCTGAGCCAGGCTGACACCTCTTAGAACGGGAGTCCCGGACCTGGGTCCCACCCTTCTCTTTCCTCCAAAGCACCTTGCTCACCCTGCCCAGCACCAGCACTCAGGACCCACCTGCTGGTGGCTTCTCGAATCCCTTCCATTGGGACCTTCTGCTTCTTTATTTCTCCCTCGTTCCGATCTGCGCCCTGTTGGTTGGAAGGGCTTCTTGCTGAGTGCTGTTTGGCGGTTCCTTTGTACGTTGTTGGGTTTAGATTCCTTCGGTTGGAAAACACACCCTGGCTTCCTGTTCCAAAGCACGCTGACGGAGCGTGCCTGGGCCGGCGCCGTCATGGATGTCGAACAGTGTTGCAGACTTGCTCGCTCGCACGGATACAGGTGTGGGCCGCTGGCTTGGCCTCAGCAGTTTCCATGCATCACTGAGTTCAATCCAGCTTCGGAGCGTTCTAGTGAGATATGGAGAGTGTGGGGTGGCTTTGTGGGGAGACAAGAAATTACAAATTGTAAAACAAAAATGGCACAAAAAACTAGCATGGGTCCCGCTTCAGGCCCCTTCCCAGAATCCTCCTCTCCGCTCTCTGTCCGGCCTCTTCCCTGAGCAGATCCTGATCGGTTGAAATCGCGTCTCAGGAGCAAGCGCTCCAGCCCATCCTCCCTAGCTGGGGGGCCCAGCTAATCCACGCTCCTAGGGGTCCTGGCTTCTGCAAAGGCTCGGTGATCACCGGTCACAGACTCTCTATCCCTCGGTCCGTCACACGTGTAGGATGTGAATGGCATGTGTACCCTGGCTGAGTCTGAGCAGCGGACACCCTGTGATCCCAACTCCAGCTGCCGAGTCACTCTCTTCCCAGGAGTCCCAGCCTCTCTGGAAATGGAGCTCGTGTGCACGGTTCACCGCCCCTTACCCACAGACTAAACCCAGGAAGCTCTACAACCGGAAAGCAGCAAACCCGATGGGTATGTGGTCTCTGTGGTCTGTGTGCTTGGCTGCAGGTACTGCTGTGCATTTCACCAGGCCTGCTAGGCAATCCTGGTCTGTGAGCCGCTCTTTCTTTTGGAAACTGGAACGTTCTGGGTTGCAAAGCACCCCAGCAGTTTGGATACGGGGTTTTGGACCGTTCCACTTTGATATCTGTGGATGCACTGAGCACAGCAACTGCTCAGCGTGAGACCAGCGCTGTGCCTGACTCCATGCAGGTCCCTCTGGAGACCCCCCCCTGAGTGATGGAACGGGGGTTTGCAAATTCACACGGCTGCTCGGATTTCCATGTGCCTAAACAACGTGCTCACCAGTGATGCTGAGTTCCTAACGGTCCTTCCATCAGCTTAGCCCACGCCCTGAGAAGTCTGTTGATATCGTTGTGGTCTCTGATAGTTTTGCCCGAAAGTTTTCCCATCCAAGGCCCTTTCTCATCACTCCTGGAGGAGTGTCTTTGTTCTCTGTTGAACTTGCTCTCAAATCTTTTCTGACATGCCCACAACCCCATGATCCGACGGGGTTCCTCAGGAGTCATGGAGGCGGCCTCCAGCCGCAGCGCCCCCTGCTGACTGCGGTTCCTGGTCAGAAGCCCGGGCGGGCGGGCGGGCATTGGACAGGACTGGGTGAGCTGAGGATGACTTCCCTGATCTGCAAGAGCAAAGCGCGGCTCTTTCACACATGTGCGGGTATGTAAGATGCACACTTCACATTTACAATATCGGGGGTCCTCCGATACGTATTGAGAGGAGAGCTCCATCATGTTTATTCTGAACTGGGGGTGAGTTCTAGGATCTCCCAACCCCCTCGCCCACCCACTCCTCAAGCTCTGGTCCTCAAACTCCACTCCCTGGAACCCCTGAGGCAGGTGACTGACTTGGGCTTCACCTCCAGGACCCATTGCTCCCCCTGGGTCTTGGCCGGGTCTTTCTTCCGCTGAGCCACCCCTTTGCCTGCTGCTCACGGTGGTGTGTGTGTGTGTGTGTGTGTGTGTGTGTGAGCTCCTAAGGTCTCCCCGCCCGACGTCCTCACTGCTCTGTCTTGAAGGATGGGCTTGGGGGACACGAGGTACGCTGGAGTTTGCTCCCGGCACAGATGGGACACCAATACCAGTTCCATGTTCCTCCCACCCACAGTGAAAACACACGCACAGCAGCTTCTCCAGCGGCTGCGGGAGAATCCCAGGTGCTCGCATCTGGCGAGCTGCAGTCCCACCTAGTGGCCAGCGGGCGGTAGCGGGCATTTCCTGTATCTCCTGCTGGGCAGAAGCCTGGGAATCTTCCCTGGGCCCGAGCAGTGTCAAGGCCAAGTGCGTGCGTGTGTGTGTGTGTGTGTGGGGGGGGGGGGGCATGTGTGTGAGATGGTGGGGCTGTGGCACGTATGTGTGCCGGGGCAGTGGTGGGGCTGAGAGAGGCGGGGACCCTTAGATCCCCACGCAGACCATGGAGTGGTTTTCTTTCGGGCACACGGAGACGTTCCCCTCAGGCCCGAACGGGGTGCACGCAGCTCTGCTGAGCTCTCACGTCAGCACCCTGGCAGAGCCCCTGCGCCCGGCCCCGGTGCAGCCTCTGTCCTGGCCGGCTCTTAGGGGGCGCCACGCGGGGCCAGGGTGTGGGGCGGGGCAGCCGGGGCTGGGCTGGGGGTGGGGGTGGGGGGGGGTGGGGAGCCTCGTTCTTGTCGGTGCACAGCTAGGCCCTGAGAACTCTCCAGAAGCGGAGGGCTGCTGATTTCCACCAGCTCCCCAGGCCTTTCCAGCCTAATGTGCATACACTTCCCATTTCAGGGGCCGGATTAGGAACACGAGAGGACTTCAGGGAGGGAACGGTGACTCTGAAAACGCCCAGAACGTTCTCCTCGGTGCGATGAGCAGGAAGCTGCCAGAGAAATAACTGGAAGTGGCCGCCCGGTTCCCCGTCAGCGCTGCTGACGCTCTTAATTGAGGTGACAGCGGGGCTCCACAGGCAGGCCCCCCGGAAACAGCCATGTCACAGGGAGACGACCACCGAGCCCGCGTTCAGAGCTCCCGGAACTTCTGCCAGCTAGCAGCTCTGGGTGGGCCGAGACCGTGGCTTCGGACCCTGAGGGGGCTGGACGCGTGTCGGGGCGCAGCAGGTTGCCCTGGGCAGACGTGGTCAGAACGTGGACCAGGATGCTGGCTCCTCTGCTGCCAGATGAGGGCGAGGGGCAGCTTCCTACAGCGTGCTGAGCCTCAGCGTGCTGGTCTCTAAAATGGGTGGAACCAACCTCGCTCAGCTGGTGCTGGGGGTGTTGATGGGATGAGGCTCTGTGTTTTGGTTGCTGTTTTTGGTGGGAGCAGGGCTGAGTGAACTGAGGAGAGGACGCTTCAGTGAGGGTTGCCCACCTGGGGAAAAGGCCGCCTTCTATGAACACACACACACACAGACACACACGCATACACACGCACACACACAATCACACAAGCGTACACATGTGCGCACACACATACACACATGCACGCACACACACAGACACAGACACACATGCATATACATGAACACACAATCACACAAGCGTACACATGCACACACACATGCACACACACGCAGGCATATACATACCTACACACACGCACAGCACACAGGCACATACACACATATGCACACATATGCACACACATGCACACACATGCAGACATATACATACCTACACACATGTGCACACACACAGGCGCGCACACACACACACACACACACGAAGCCAAAGCCATGTCAGTTTTTTTTTATTGTTCCAGTCAAAAAAAGGAGGAACACCTCAATATGTAAACAGTTTCCCTAACATAGCAAGTTCTTAAAGATACAGGTTGTATTCTAAAAAATAATTTGGCATTGTAATGATTTCTCAATACATAGCTTGTGCTTTTGCATTTGGCATGCTTTCCTCTCCTCGTTTGTGCACAGACATACGAAGAGTTGAGCAAAGGGAATTACAAAAGGACCAGGTGGGTCAGGAGCAAAACCCATATGGGAGCCCTGCCTGCTTTCCTCTTCTTTAAAAAAAAAAAAAAAAAAAAAAATTATGGACTTTTTACAGAGAGGAAGGGAGAGGGATAGAGAGTTAGAAACATCGATGAGAGAAACACATCAATCAGCCGCCTCCTGCACACCCTCCACTGGGGATGTGCTCGCAACCAAGATACATGCCCCTGACCAGAACCGAACCTGGGACTCTTTAGTTCGCAGACTGACGCTCTATCCATTGAGCCAAACCGGTTTTGGCTGCTTTCCTCTTCTGAGAGCGGGTGGGAAGGGTGGGGAAGGGCAGCGGGAAGGGGGGCTGACTTCAGAGTGACCTCGGTCCCCGGGCGAGAGGGATGCCGGAAGGGGCAGGTGTGTGCTCACTCTTCCCCCTTCCTTCCGGCTCCTCTCTAAAGGGCACTGCCCTCGGCTGGAGTTTTGTTTTGCCATCGTGTTGGCTAATGTCTATGTCTCCCTGTATAACCCTTGTCTTATGGATTTGCTGGCCATGGTGTCCACTGCTCAAGGCTGTAGAAATGCCACCTTTTTCCTCAGATTCACTGAATCATTTCAACCTGCTTGACAGTTTTGTCAAGGAGACTTGGCTCTCTTTCCACTGAAAGATTATTATTATTATTATTACTATTGCTACTACTACTACTATTACTACTACTACTAGAGGCCCAGTGCACGAAATTTGTGCACAGGTAGGGTCCTTAGGCCTGGCCAGTGATCAGGGCTGATCTGTGGGGCGACTGGTGGGGTGATGAGGGACCCCTGTTTGCACCCATTTTGGCTGGTCTTGCACCCCCATCACTGCCAGTCGCCTCCCTTGGCTGGCATGGGGCCTTCGGGCTATGGGCAGCTTCTGCATTGAGCGTCTGCCCCCTAGTGGTCAGTGCCCGACATAATGACCAGTCGTTCTGCCGTTTGGTCGATTTGCATATTAGGCTTTTATTGTATGGGATTATTATTATTTTTTAAAATATATTTTATTGATTTTTTACAGAAAGAGAAAGGGAGAGGGATAGAGAGCCAGAAACATTGATGAGAGAGAATCATCGATCAGCTGCCTCTTGCACTCCCCCTACTGGAGATGTGCCCGCAACCAAGGTACATGCCCTTGACCGGAATCGAACCCAGGACCTTTCAGTCCGCAGACCGACGCTCTACCCCTGAGCCAAACCAGTTTTGGCTGTATGGGATTATTTTTAAAGATCAGGCCTGAAGACCCAGGAGCCTTTAAGCACATGGGTGGGCTTGTGAAGGCATCTGCTGTGCCTCTCCTGCCCGGCCGGTTCCTTAGCCCGGAGCCTGAGTCCCCTACAGTCTCACCCCAGCTTTCAAAATGCACATTTTATTGAATTCTCTGATTAGCCACCACCCCACCCCACCCCGCCCAGGCTGGCCTCGGCACCACCAGGCTCGCTGTGTGTGTGTGTCTGTCTTTGAACCCTCTCCCTGGCTGGCCCCTCTGTCTTGGCTCTCCACCCCCCAATCCCACCCAGCCTCGGGACCCTCAGGAAACACCCCTTCCTCCCCCAGAAACCATGGTGACGGCGTGTGTGGAGGCTGACCTGCCGTCTTTCCATTTCAGAACGGCTGTCATAGCCTCTTACTTCGTCGCCCTGTTTCTGAGGCCGGAGTCAGTGCACACCCCGCACCCCTCCGGTCCTCCTCGGTGCTGGCTCACTGGGCTGTGGTGTGGCCTGAGGCTCTGGGCACAGAGCTGCCCCGGGGAGAGCTGGCGCCGGGAGACTGGCGAGGAATAGGCCGCTGGTCCTCGGAGTGCTCCCAGCCACCTGCCAGGACGGGTGTGTGCCACCAGCCAGCGCCGACGGAGAACGTAGCCGGCATCAGCCAGCTCTCACCAGTGGCGATCTATGCTTGTCTGGTTTTCCGGGCGCGTGGACCCCAGAGAACGGAGACACGCGTGTGCGCCTGCTCCCAGCTTCGGTGAGCTGCATGCTCCTTGAAAACAAAAGATTTCACTTCTCTGGGCTGCAAGCATTTTATCAAAAACCCGAGTTCCTGGAAGAGCTTCCTGGCACGGAGCAGAGGAGCAGGTGTGTGCGCCTGTCTCTTTTGAGGAGATGGGCATGGGGGTGGGCACAGGGCCGGGGACACCAGCCCACACCCCAGAGGCACCTGCTGAACCGGGCCCGGGCGCGGCTTACAAAGCCTCCGACAGCTCCGGGTGGAGGTGAGAAAGGAACGTCCCGGCCCATGGAAACATGAATGTCTACACACATGCAGCCCCCACACCGGAGTCAGACCCAGCGCTAAAGAAGACGTGACCGCTTGGGCATCCTGTGGATTTAACCTAGGCCAGTGGTCGGCAAACTCATCAGTCCACAGAGCCAGATAGCAACAGGACAACGACTGAGATTTCTTTTGAGAAAATTTCTTTGGAGAGCCAATTTTTTTAAACTTAAACTTCTTCTAACGCCACTTCTTCAACATAGACTCGCCCAGGCCGTGGTATTTTGTGGAAGAGCCACACTCAAGGGGCCAAAGAGCCGCATGTGGCTCGCGAGCCGCAGTTTGCCGACCACGAGCCTAGAGGTTTGCTTCGGGGAAGTGGACTGGATCCAGATGAAGGGTGTTGCCAGCCGCCTGCTGGAGCCGCCTGAGCCACAGCCCTGGCGGGAGGTGGGGCGGGGGGGGGCTCAGTGGGTTAGACCATCACACACAGACACCAAGGTTGTGCGTTTGGTCCCTGGTCAGGGCACACATGAGAACCAAACAAGGAAATCAGGTTTAAAAAAATGAATCTGTAATCATTTTAAATCAGTGGTTCTCAACCTTCCCAATGTGTTTTCTGATGGTCTTAGGCTCCACAGCTGTGCTCCCCAGACCCCTCAGATGTCGGAACCGCTAGCAGGGTCACATAAGGCCATCGGGAAACACAGGTATTTACATTATGATTAATAACAGTAGTAACATTACAGTGATGAAGTAACCACGAAAATAATGTTATGGTTGGGGGTCACCACAACATGAGGAACTTTATGAGGGGGTCGCGGCATTAGGAAGGTTGAGAACCACTGTTTTAAATCACTTTGGCTTGTCGGTAGGCTTATTATTGGAACATAACAAGAACATACTAATAAAACTGTGGAGCTATTTGGGGGCCAGTTTTAATCTTTTAGGCAGGAGCTGAGTGATTAATACGGGCAGCTCTTTGGACACATGTTAGAGTTTGGCTTTGGGATCTTTTAAAAAAGATGAATGTGATTGGGGTGGGAAATGAGGCTTAAAGAACAGCTCTTTTCAGGAGCAGTTTAGCCGCCGAAGGAGATGCCATCCCGGGAAGAGAGGGCAGGAGCGTCCCACACATGGCGTGCTGAGTGAGTACCTGTTTGCCCGGGCACTGCCGGTCGCCTAGGCTTCCCCGGGCCTCTGCCGGTCCAGCATGGCGAGGTGCAGGCGGGCAGGCTGCCACGGCGATAGCCTGGCAGGTCCTGGGGAGCCAGGTACCGTGGGTGCGAGGCTCTCTCCCCGAGCGCAGTCTGTGCAGACGGTGTGGGGGTGGGGGAAGTGGGGTCGGGGAGACCACTCCGCCAGCACGGGCAGGCCTCTGTCATCGTTCCGAGCCCCTGGGAGTGGGAGCGCCCCATTGTCCCGGGCGCGCTCTGTCAGACACGCCCCGCCTGAAGAGAGAACCCAGGGCCATCTGCGGCAAGCCCCCCGCCACTCGGGACAAGAAGAGTCCTCTGCAGCAGTCCGCTGGCCTTGGGCCTCTGCGGAGCGTGGGCTGGCATCACGATGCCCAGCCGCCCCGCGTGGGCCCTCCGGTGCCTCCGGGGCAGGAACAAACGCTTTCCCATCGTCGACCTCGGCTGGTCAGGCTGCGGACACAGTCCGGGCTCCGTTAAACCGGGGGGTGGACAGGAAAACGGCAAGAGGTGGGGGCAGCCCCAGGAACAGGCTGCTGCTCAGGGATGGCATTGGCACTCAGGAGAGGGTGTCGGGAAAGACACCCCCTGGGGGTGAGCAGAGGGAGGGGGTGCAGAGGGAGGGAGCAGGGCCAGACCGGCTGGGGAGATAGATGGCTGGGGTCGTCGACGAGCCAGCTGAGTGCGTGCGCAGGGCATCATGGGACCCCACAGTGGAGATTCCTGGCGTCTCCAGAATGAGACGTGGGAAGGGGAACAAAGGTTACAATCGCCACAGGAAAAGGAGGACGTTTTTGCAGCTCCTTGCGCTCACTCCATTTGTGCGTCAGTGCTGACTCTCAGTGTTGGGGAGGGCAGCGCTGGGCATAGGGGCCTCAAAGGGTCACCTTGAGTTCCTTTAGGAGAGGTGTCTCCCTGACCCAGGCGGGTGTTCTGTGGGGTCAAGAGTGCTGGCCAAGGTCAGCTTCAAAGACGCAGGGTTCCCGGGAGACATTTCTGGGGGGTGGCAGGGGGTGGTGGCGGTGGAGGGGTTATTGTTTAAATGGGCAGGAGCCAGGCCTGGAAGGAGAGGCTCACCCAGAGAAGTGGGCATGGCCACGCTCTGGATGACCCAAGGGCGCTGTTCCTTCCCCGTCTCACGGGCAGCTGTGCCAGAGCCTATGCTGGGACGGCACCTGCTGGCGGGCCTAGGACAGCGCTCCTCCTCCTCTGAGAAGGCTGGCCCAGGCCGGAGGCTCCCTCCGCTCCAGCTGACCCGCTCTGTGGCTGTGGGCGATGGTGAGACTCGGCACATTGCCATTCCCCGTCGGGCTGTCAGTCAGGCCTGGGTGTCGGTGGTGAGCGAGGTCTGAGCTTGGGCTCCTGGGCCATCGCGCGCCTCCGGATGGATGTTTTCTGATTTCTTAGAAATGACAATGCGTTCTGCGTCTCCTCCCCCCGTGGCTGCTCTCTGCGGCTGCCCTGTGTGTGTGGAGAGTGGCTGGTGACGCCAGTGTTCACGACCGGTGCGAGCGCAGGGCTTTATTCTGAAAACGCTCCGTCCCATCTGCCGGCAGAAACACGTCCTTCTCTGAAACCAAGACCTGCGGCCTCTGTGGTCACGCTTCTCTGGCCAGCCACGGAGCACAGGAGGGTTCGGGCCTCTGGGGAGGGTGGTGAGCATTTGAACAGAAGTCTGCAAGCCCCCTGTGCACTGGCCACCAGTCTCCGCCACTTAGTCACGTTGGGACCTCAGGGAGCCCATCTGGTGTCTTAAAGTATTTTCTCTCCCCCTCCGCCCAGGACTCCGAATTCGGTGGGTGCATCTCGCTTCCTTTACCAAGGCAACGAGGCCAAGTGAGAGTCTGTCGCCTTTTGCACTGATCTGAGTTTCAGGGGGTGAACTGTGAGGGCCCCCCCGCCCCGCACTCCGGGGGCTCCGTGCCCTCAGGAGCTCAGGCTGTGCGTGAGCCACGTGGCGGGCGCGTCCCCTGCTTCCCACCCAGGACCAAGCCCATCTCGGTTCCCACCACGTATGCCTTGGCGATACAGCATCTCAGTGAATGTTCCCCTCTTAGGTGGTTTCCCCAACAAGCCCCGCTCACCCCGCTGAGCAGAGCTGGGGCCCAACTACACAGGAGAGGGGAAACATTCACTGAGATGCTGTATTGCTACAGACATTTCCCCTCTTAGGTGGTTCCTAGGAACACGCTCACAGGAAGCGCGGTCTTTCTCAGGGGCCGGAGAGGGAGGCCAGGCCCGGGCGGGTCCTGGGGCTGCGGAAATGCTGCTTGGGACCCAGAGGCCCTAAGGAGCGTGTTTCCTCTGGACGCATCGCCAAGCCGCTGTCTGGCTCCCTTCCATCCAGCCCTCGGCCCTCACCACCTCCTGCCCGGCCTCCCCCCTGCCCACCCCCTCCTCCTCTCCGTTCTCCTGCGCAGCGCTTCCCACCGGACCTGGTGGTTTCCCGAGAGAAGCATGAACGTCCTTGTCTGCAGGTTAAGCTTTTCCTGAGCTACTGGAGGGGCCAGAACCAGTGCGAGTGACCCCGGCAGCAGCTCAGGGTTCACCTGTCACTGCAGGGCGGGGTGGGGGGGGGAGGGGGCGAGCAGGGACCAGCAGGGACCCAGGGCAGCTCAGGGGTGAGTGCTGCCCTCCTGCCAGAGAGTGGGAGAGAGAAGGCTGTGTGTGTGTGTGGGGGCGGGGGGGAAGAGGGGGCAGCTGGGACTGAGCAGAGCTGGGGCCCAACTACACAGGAAAGTGCCCGTGGGCCCGGCGAAGCTCTGGCCCGGTGCCTGCCCGGGAACTGGCCCGGGAACGGCCATTTCTTGCTCTTCAGTAATGGATAGGCCCCTGGGTCCCGGCTGGCTGTCCCTCTGCTCCACAGCCTCGGGGTTGGGTGGTGTCCGAGAAGGGAGAGTGTTCCTTTGAGACCTGACTATGACCTGGCTACCACAGTCCTGGGAAGCAGTTGGCCTCTTACCAAAAACTGCGTTCTTTCCCCCTTCGAACAGAACTATGGGGGCGAGTTACACATTTGTCCTGGGAAAGAGCATTATCGCTCTAAGTTGTCCGGGCATCTCTTACCCCTGCAGCACAATGCTGGCCAGCTAACAGCAGTGAATGGCACTCATAGCATGTAGTAGTAGGTACGGGGGCCATCAAACCTTCCCTGGAAAGGCGCAGAAACTCAATATTGCAGCCTCTGGCCGCACGGCCTCAACTCTGCTAGCGGGTGTGAATGATAATAATGGATAGGGGGCCCGTGTTCCAATAAAACTTTATTTGTGACACTGAAGTGAGAATTTCACATCGTTTTCACATGTCACAAAATAGTCTCCTTTTGTTTACTTCCCCCCCAACAACTTAAGAATGCGAAGTCACCCCTCGCTTGAAGGCTTCCAAAAACAGGCAGCGGCCAGGTGCTGGGAGAGATCTGCTGTGCGGGCTGTGTTTGCAGTTAAAGAGCCCAGGGCTTACGCCTCGGCACCTGGGCTGGGCCAGGGTGTGTGGTTTGCAGGCCTGGTGACCGGGGCAAAGCCGTGATTTGCCTACCCCCTGCGTTTCCATTTGTAACACTGAGATTATAGCACGCAGCTCCCTGATGGGTTAGAATGAAACGGAGTGGTTTGAGTGAGTGCTCAGGCACCGCGCACAGTAGGGCAGCATGCCTCCTTGCTATTGCACACACTGTGCTTCGTCAGCCTCTCTAGCGGCCTGAGCGAGCTCGGCCTCCAGATGCCACGCTGCGTGTGCGGCTCTCCGAGCCACCGGGGCAGAGATGGCGGGAAGAGGCATGTTTCACCCCATTTTCATGAAAGGATAACATCTCCGTCAGTGTGGGCTGGCCATAAGGTCTAGAAACAAGCTGATATGATCAATGAATTGTCTGAGCGGCCTGTTTCCGGGAGGACTCCTGGGAGAGGGGGTCTGTGGCGTCTGCAGGACATTCATTTCCAACCACCCCGTCGTGAGCCACGGAGCCCCCGGGCCGAGGGAAGGAAGACTGAAGACCTCGCGGCGAGCTGTCTGGGAAAGGACTACGGACATGTACCATTTCCAACACATCTTGAATTGCTCAGCTAACCGAATGCTTTCCCATCCTTGCTGCGAGTTCATGTGTAGTTTCTAACAGCGTTTGTATAGCCTCCTTCTCTGACTACCCACCTTCCCAAATAGTTTCTAAGCCTCCCTAAGATGCTTGCTTAAAGCTCAATTAAAAAAAAGCAAAGGCAGGGGGAGGAAGAAACCCAAAATATAAGGAAGTGTAGGAGGGAAAGCATCGGCAGGCTTCAACATTTAGGCTCTATCGGAAGTCACCAATCTTTCTGAAACTAGGATGTCACGGGAGAGAGACAGGAGAGCCCTCACCTGGCGAAACCGGAGAGGAATCTGTGCTTGAGAGCCAGGCTGACCCTCTCTGGGACAGCGGCTGATGTCTGAGCGGAAACGTGAGTTATCGAACTGCGGGGACGGGTCTGGAGCCGGAGGGAAGTGAGCAGGAGAGGAACGGATGGGAGGGGGGGGGGCAGGTGGGCACAGGGCACCTCCTCCCGGACCAGGGGCTGGAATGCCTGTTTCCGAGGAACAGCGAAGCGATGACCGGCATTGCCACTGATGTGCCCCTGGCCCCGGGGTCGCCAAAGACACCAGCAGCTGTGGTGGCTACACGGAGCGGACATAGGGGAAGGGGCGCCCTGTAGGGGGAAAGCCCGCTGGGGCGGGTGGGAGGGCGAACCTGAGGGTCCCAGCGCCCTGGGGGTGCTGCTTGCAGGTGACTCTGCCCTTTTCTCCAGGTGGGGGTCACCTGGCGCAAACGGCCACCTTCAGGTCAAAGTGCTTGTCCGGCGAACAGACCCCACCACTGTTTTGTGGAACAAAGACTGCAATACACCAACCGGACGCCAGAATACCGAGGTGAGAGCCATTCTCACCCCTCACAGGTGCTGCTGCATTAAAATAGGCTTGTTTATTGTCATCGCACTTGGTCTGCTAACAACGTGGCTGAGGGCAGGGGCTCTGGATACGGGGCGGGGGCTGGGAGTCGTGGGGGCATCTTTGCAGAACTGTCCTAGTGGGAAGACACCGTTCCGCGCTTGCTGCTTAGAAAAATTCAGTCTCGGGGAGCTGCTTTCCGTTCCAAGTTTTAACAGTTGACACAAAATACACCGTTAAACTGTTATCAATAATTGTAGAAAAATAGACACGTTTGCGCGGGACGTTCTAGTAAAAGGGTCTTCTGGGACACCCTCGTGGAAAGACTCAGAGGCTCACGTTACAAAAAAAAACGAGATTTGGTTTGTGTTCTGTCTCCAACCACATGGACGCCAGAGACGGTGGGGACAGGGGGGCCGCGCCCGGGGGGCCTGTCACCTCCAGAACCGGCCGCCGCGGGCATGACTGAGGCCTGTCGGGCTCTGTGTTCAGTTGTGCTAACGGGCCCCGAGCTGCTGTTCCCACCAGACACCAGGGCGTGCGGGCCTTAGGACATGCTTACAAAAGGCCCGGAGAGTCTTCAAGAGCTAACGTAGCAGACTTTTTGCGGCCCCTGCTCGGTTCCGCTTTGTGCTCCCAGGCCAGGCCCTGCAGCGAGGCCAGAGCGCCCTGAATAAGGCTACGTACGTAAGCGGAGGAAAGGCCCCGGGACCTCCCACGGCCCCGCAAGAAGGGTACGGGGCTCCCTCCTCCTCTGTGATTGCAACCTCCTCCCACGCGTGTGGAATGAGTCAACGGTTCAACAGATCCCCAACGGGGAGCGGGATGTTGGCAAACAGGAAGGGGCCCTGGCCAACAGGCTTGGTCTCCAGGAAGTCGGTGCCAGGAAGCAGCGGTCCTGATGCAAAGTCTTGGGAGCGGGAGAGGAGAGGCCCCGTGTTAGACCGAGGAGCCCCTCTCCTGACCTCCACACACGCTTGTTAGTGGACAAGGTCCGCCAGCTCTGGCGGAGGCCCGCGCGGTCGGGTGCGGGAGAGCAAGGTCCACAGGGAGGGACAGCGCGTTTGAGTTCTCGGCCTTCCAGCATGCGGAGCCTCAAACCCAGCACAGCTGTGGGAGCTGACAATGGACCTGCATCCAGTCAGTGGGTACCGATGACGCGTTAGGGAACAAACGGGTAAAATAGTGAAATGAATGGGAAAGATCTTCACAGTGCAAAACTTCCACCTGCCCTTGACCTTTACACATAGGATTCTCTTTCTTTTTTTCTTCTTTTTTTTTTAAATTTATTTTTTTTAAATTTATTTGAAAACATTTTTTTATATTAAAATTTAGATTTTCAGTACAAAATACCACCCTCCCTCTTGGCTCTCCCTCCATTCTTTCCTTCCTTCTCTCCTCTTTATCTTCCTCTCTCTGTCTACATCTATCGTTGCAGATTGCAATGAATTAAGGCTGCATTTCCCCCCCCTCTCTTTTGATTGAGAGACACTTTCTGATTTCTAACCTGTGGCATACGTTTGAGAGATTTCGTAGTCACCAAGGTCGTTGGTGCAATCTCTGAATGTTGAACTCTGGTCATTTCGTAATAATGGAAGAATGGAATAAGTAACCGTGCAAGAAGCCGAAGGATAAATCCTCGGGCCGGGGAGAGTGCGGGGTTAAGTCAGGGTGTGAGGTCAGTGACACCGGGAGCCTTTGTGAAGGCCATGACTCCAGACCCAACCATCTTCCGCTCACCTGCCACGTCTCCTTGTCATAGTCTGTCGTTTCTCGTGACTACGGGCTGGGAACAGCTGGAGAATCAGTGCTTTTGCAGAAGAGTTTCCTGAACTACCAAGGGCGAGCGCTCGTGTGAGGAGCATGAACATGGCATTGGTGACAAGCTCGAGAATGTCCTCTTGGGATTCTCCCCCCACCGGCTAGTCCGCGAGGCCCTGTTGTCTTAAACGAGAGGCCTCAGTTTGTAAACATTTCACAGTATGTCAGTGTGTTGGTGGTGTGTTTTGCCATCTGCTGGACCTCCCACCTGCCTCCAGGCCTATGGCTTATTAGATTCAATGACAGGATCGGTGAGGGGACAGGGAGGCACCTGAATGGGCTGCCAGTGTGGGGCACAGAACAAGGAGCAGCAGTCAATGGACCAAAGCAACTCAGAAAACAGACATCGGAACGGAAGTGCCTACTGTACAGTGAGAGTCTTTTTTCTTTTACTTTTTAAAAAAATCTTATTTCTAAAGTTACATATCTAAACCTACACTAGTTATGGATCTATGTACATTATTTAGAAGTTGCGTCCTACAGTACTTTTGTACATGCTGGGTTTTATTGATAAGGGACAAAGAAAATGATTACATGAGGCATATATATGTACAATGTTTTGTCTTTGCTTCATCTGGGCCCTACACACGGGATGCCCTGGAGATCTAGGGAAGTGAGGGCTTCACTCTGTCCCACTGCAGGAAGGGACAGGCACTGGACCTAGGGTGCATCCCAGGTCACGTGTTCGCCACACTCTTGTGAGCGGTCTGGGCTTGTCTAGCCATGCAGGTAAGTGGGTTAAATCTCTAGGAGTTGGGTGTGTGGAAGTTAAGGAGGAGACAGGCTTGGGCCACCAATGAGGGCGCCTCATACCTTCACCGAACCCGTGTCTACCGCTCCAATCAGTAACTGGGGAAGGGCAGGCAGAGATTTTACACCTTGAAGATTTGTTTTCTGGTAACGCCAAAATGAAACACAAACAGAGGAAGAACGAAGTTAGAGAGACAGAAAGCAGGAGGATGAGAGACGAGGAGAGGCTGGGGGGGTCGGGGGCAGGAGAAGGGGTGGCCTGGCCTGGGGAAAGGTTGGGGGGGAGGGGCCTGGCCAGGGGACTACACTTTGGACTCGTTCTCGAGGTTGGCCACATCACCATTCCTTTCCGCCTGCTCCTCGAGGCTCTTTTCTTCCTCCTCAGTCTCCAGCTCCGCGTGTTGGTTGAGTTTGCTGGACACCGACCAGCTGAGGGGCAGCTCCGCCCTGCTGGCCAGCTCCGCCAGCTCTTTGGCACTGAGGGAGGGGGTGCTGGTCTCATAGGTCTCGTGGAAGCTGTTGTAGTCGACTTCGTAGAACCCATCCTCCAGCGTCAGGACTGGGGTGAAGCGGTACCCCCACAGGATCTCGCTGGTGATGTAGGAGCTCCGAGCTTGGCACGTCATCCCTGCGGAGAGGAGAGCGGAGGCTTTAGTGTGAGTGAGGCTTTCTGTCCCCAAGGGCCCTGTGAGCTGGGGGGACTGCTGCCTGCGCTGTTCCGACTGGGACCTGCACAGGGTGTCACAGCCATGGCCGTGCTGTCCATGGTGTAGGCGCACCGAGCATGCCCGGGAGCGTGTGCGGGGGAGTCAGCCTCCCCGGGGAGCGCAGGGGAGCAACGTGAGCGTTCTGGCTCTCAGCAGGCTACACTTGCCTGCCAGGCCACGCACAAACATGCAGGTCCAGGTGCCCGTGCACAAGGGGCCCGTGTACACAGCTGTTCATGCACACAGGGGCCCGTGTACACATGTGTTCATACACACAGGGGCCCGTGTACACAGGTGTTCATGCACATAGGGGACCGTGTATACAGGTGTTCATACATACAGGGGACAGTGTATATAGGTGTTCATACACATAGGGACTGTGTACACAGGTGTTCATACACACAGGGGCCCATGCACACAGCTGTTCATGCACACAAGGGCCCGTGTACACAGGTGTTCATGCACACAGGGCCCCATACACACAGCTGTTCATGCACACAGGTATTCATGCACGCAGGTGTTCATGCACACAGGGGCTCGTGTACATAGGTGTTCATGCACACAGGGCCCCATACACACAGCTGTTCATGCACACAGGTATTCATGCACGCAGCTGTTCATGCACACAGGGGCCCATGTACACAGTTGTTCATACACACAGGGGCCCATGTACACAGTTGTTCATACACACAGGGGTCCGTGTACACAGGTGTTCATGCACATAGGGGTCCGTGTACGCAGGTGTTCATACACACAGGGGCCTGTGTACACAGGTGTTCATACACACAGGGGCCCATGCACACAGCTGTTCATGCACACAGGGGCCCGTGTACACAGGTGTTCATACACACAGGGACCCATGCACACAGGGGCCTGTGTACACAGGTGTTCATGCACACAGGTGTTCATGCACACAGGGACCCATGGACTCAGGTGCACACTCATGTGCTCTGGGAGAGCCCTGAGGTCATGACTCTGGCCTCCCCACCCCCGCTGTGCCTAAGTCCTATCGGGACCTGAGCCAGGAGTAGCTTGCTTTTCAATGTGAGATGACAGAATGGGGGCCACACCTCCGGTCTCTGGAGAAAAGACCAGCCCACAGCGGGTGTGACAGACGGATGCAGCGGGTGCGCTTTCCCCGGCCATTCCTGCAGCTGTGTCAGCCCAGCTCCCACGGCCCCGCCTTGGAGTCAGGAAAGCCCCGAGGCAGCGCAGGGTCCGGAAGGGGCGCCGAGCAGCCTCGGGCAGGGCCTGCACGCCAGGGACTCAGCAGGCAGAGCCCATGGTTAGTCACAGCAGCACAGCGAGGGGAGAGGTTTTGTGCGAACACCAGCCCGTGGACACTTCCTCGGGAGAGAGCCCCCTCCCCGTGGCTCAGCGGGCAGCTCGTGGACATTCCCGAGAATCTGCCTCCAGCAGCAGAGGAGCGGGGGCCCTCCCCCTGGTGTCCTGTGACATTAACCTGCTGCCAGTATTCAGACCCAGGACCGTACTGGAGATGCTCTGGGCTTATTTTTTTTATTACTTTTTATTTTTTTAAAATGGTTTTTACTTTTAAAAATTAAAAAAAAATATTTTTATTGATTTTTTACAGAGAGGAAGGGAGAGAGATAGAGAGCTAGAAACGTCGATGAGAGAGAAACACCGACCAGCTGCCTCTTGCACACCTCCTACCGGGGATGTGCCCGCAACCAACGTACATGCCCCTGACCGGAATCGAACCCGGGACCCTTCAGTCCGCAGACCGACACTCTACCACTGAGCCAAACCAGTTTCGGCTGGTTTTTACTTTTAATTATTTATTTACAAGAGGCCAGATGCGTGACATCCACGCGAGCGTAGGCCTTCCTTCCGCAGCTGCTGGCACCCGGGACCCGGGCTTCCCTCACAGCGCCAGCTTCGCCCGGAAGGCTGTGCGGTCTAATGAGCATATTACGCTTTTGTTACTGCAGATTTTTTTCCAGGGAGAGCGGAAGAGAGAGGGAGAGACGGAGAGAAACACTCATGTGAGAGAAACACATGGATAGGTTGCCTCCTGCACGAGCCCAATCAGGTCCCGGGCCGGGGAGGGCCCTGGCCGGACCGGAACCCGGAGGCCTCGGTGATGCTGGCGGCCAGTGGACGCACCCAGCTTCGCAAGGACGAGCTGCGATGCCCGGAAAAGGCATCGACCTGCTGCTCGGAAATCCACTCCCACCGGGTAGACGGCGAAGCCACAAACGAGGCGCTGAGCTAAGTCACAGACGCCGTTCACTGAGTGTGCGCTGTGTGCGGCGCCAGATGCTTACCGCAGCCCTCTCCGGGGGTGCTGGTCACCCCTTTCCCCCGGGAGCCAGCGGAGGCCCAGAGAGGTTAGCTGACCACCCTGGGTCACACAGGATTATGGACTGAACTGCGTGCCTTCAACATCCACACGTTTAAGCCCCAACCCCCTAACGGGGCTGCATGTGGGAACAGGAACTCGGGGGAGGGAAGTAAGGCTACATGAGGTCAGAGGGCGGGGCCCTAATCTCGTAGGACTGGGGTCCTTGTAAGAGGAGGCCACCGAGAGCTCTGTCCCCCGTGACTGTGAGGCCAGTGAGGGCGCAGGAGGAGGCGGCTGTCTGCACGCCAAGCAGAGAGGCCCCACCGGACACCGAGAGCGGCGGGAGCATAGGTTTCTGTTGGGGAAGCCACCCAGGCTGTGGGATGTGGCGCCAACGCTCGCCGACTGACCCCTGAGAGCATGGACCCAGGGCCTCCGTGTGGGGAGTCAGGCTCCACCCTCAGCCTGGCCTCCATCCGCACACGCTCAGGCGTGTTTTTGAGGGCGGGCACCACGTGTTAGTGATAGTCTCATAGCTCCCGTCAGCGCCTCCCACTGGCCTTCTACAGAATGAAACGGAGCGTGGACGAAGCAGCGGGGCCCAGGCGCTGGCCCTGAGTTTGGGTCTTTGTTGCCCACCCCACCCGCCCACCATTGCCTGACCCTGCCCTTCTCTCCCCCCTCCCCGCCCGCCGCTCTCCCACCTGCCTCTGTGCTTTCCTACCAGCTCTCCTTCTCAGCCCGAGCTTTTCCCTTTGTCTTCCGCACAAGTGTGTTTATCCTTTTTTAAAAAATATATGTTTTATTGATTTTTTACAGAGAGGAAGGGAGAGGGATAGAGAGCTAGAAACATCGATCAGCTGCCTCCTACACACCCCCTACTGGGGATGTGCCCGCAACCAAGGTACATGCCCTTGACTGGAATTGAATCTGGGACCTTTCAGTCCACAGCCTGACGCTCTATCCACTGAGCCAAACCAGTTTCATCTCTGGATTCTTATTTAATTTACGCACAGCGCCTTCTCCAGATTTCTGAACCCTTCTAGATGCCGGATCCAGACCACCGGCATTACTGGCGATGCTACAGTGGCGAACAGGTAGGAGCGTACGTGGCTGAGAAAGGGAAGCATGAGGAGGAGAAAGAGGCAGGAACGGGAGGGAAAGAGCGGAGGAGGGGCTGGGAACGCTGAAGCCTGTTTCCTCACTGTGCTGGGACTCACATGAGCCACCTCCTCCAGCCTCCAGCACCAGCTGGCTCTAAGGCAGCCGCAGCCGAGGGCCCTGGGGACTGGCTCCCGAGGGATCGGAGTCCACACGCCTGTGGGCGACCCGGAGGGGCGCTGGGCTTCAGCCTCCGAAAGCTCGGTGAGCTCCTCCTGTGAAGACCCGAGGCCAGGATGTCACCACCCACCCTGGTCCTCTCCCGCTGTCAACAGGACCCAGAGCCCATGTTTCCACCCCAGATCCACCGTGAACCAGTAACCCTTAGTGGCTGCCCATAAAGCCGCCCAATCCCGGACCCGGGAGGAGGCCTGAGCCTGCCTCCTGTCTCCATGCTCAGGACTCCCCAGCGAAAGCCTTTCTTTTCATTTATTTTCTCTTCTCTTCTCTTCTCTTCTCTTCTCTTCTCTTCTCTTCTCTTCTCTTCTCTTCTCTTCTCTCCTCTCCTCTCCTCTCCTCTCCTCTCCTCTCCTCTCCTCTCCTCTCCTCTCTTCTCCTCTCCTCTTTTCTCTTTTCTTTTCTTTTCTTTTCTTTTCTTTTCTTTTCTTTTCTTTTCTTTTCTTTTCTTTCCTTTTCTTTTCTCAAAAGCAGGTGCCAGGGTGCTGGCCTCTATGCACAGCTGGTGCCAGGGTGCTGCCTCCATGTGTGTGGGTGCCCTGACTGGGTACTAGGGGGGTGTTGAGCTGGCTGCTGCCTCCTCCTCCCCCCGCCCTGCTCCTTTCCAGGGAGCGGCTCCTGGAGCTCCACCACCCTCCCCCCTTTCTCTCAGCCATGGGACTCCCCAGCCTGGGACACCAGCATCTCTCACTCCCCTCCGGGCCCAGTGCCAAGGCCTCTGTTTCTGTGGTTGGGTCCCTCTCATCGCACTCCTGCTGGGGGCTGGATGCTGTTCTGGGCGCCCGGGCGGATGTGAGGACGCAGACACGGATGTGTACGGCACGGCGGCCAGGGAGACGGCGTGTTTGGTTGTAGAGGCTGCTCAGGACTGGAGAGGCAGAGAGCAGGGAGGGCCGCTGGGTGGAGGGATGCAGGAAAGGCATCAGGAAAGACGGCGCAGAAGGATGAACAGGCGTTTCCCAGGTGGGTCAGCGGAGGCATGAAGAAGAAGAGGCTCTGCTGGGGCTTGTCCCAGGGCACATGGAGACACGGGAGGGGGGGGGGGAGGGAGGAGGGAGAGGGGAGAAGAGGGGGAGAAGGAGGGGAGAAGGGAGAAGAGGGGAGCTGAAGAGCAGGGTTTACCTGTCGAGCTCATGATGTGACTTCCAGCCTGCGGTTCCCCTCTTGTGATTATGACACATCCCACCCACGTGGTGGCTCCCTCCCTCTCGCCAGGGGCCTGGAGACAGTGAGAAACCAGGCTGCTCTGGAGTGTGGCCCGGAAGGGCCCACCACCCTGCACCTGCCCAGGGCGGCTGTGGCACCTCTGTCCCAGCTCCAGCCCTGCCCGCACAGCCCTCCTCCCCCCTGCGACCTGCAGGCTGACCGATGCCTCCCTGCAGCCTGGTTCAGCCCCAGGTTTGGGACGGAATGCCCCACCACACGGGGAACTCCTGGGTCCCAGGCAAACCCGGACACAGGTCCTCCTGGCCCATACGCCAGCCAGATGATCCTGTAAAGCGGCACATCACAGCTCACCACTGCCTGCTCCGCCCCCTCCACAGCCCCTCTCAGAGCCAAGCCCGCAGGCCTTACAGAGTCTCAGGAGCCGCAGGCAGCCGCCCTGCCGCTCAGACGGGCGCGCTGGGGGCCGCCGGGGCCCTGGGCTCACGCAGCCACACTCTGCCCGCCCCGTTCTGAGCGTCTCCCTGGCACTGAGCTCTTGGCCATGAGCTGCAGACGGTGCAAGGCGTCCCTCAATAGCAGGGGCTCAGCCCACTTTTGAACTTCGGTCAGTGAAGCCCCAAAGCTCTTCCCCTTTAGCTGACTTCCCGAGGTGCCGGCTGACCCTGGAGACACACGTGCCGCACAGATGGAGCCCTGGGAAGGACGGAGAAAAGTTAGGGGGTGCTTTGCAGCCAGGGACCCCGCTGGTTTTAGGAACTGTCTGGCCTTAGGGCGTGCTGTGTGGCCGCGGCACCACCAGGTGGCGCTCGCGCTCACGCTCTCCTGGTCTCAGGGACCAGACCGGCCAGCTGCCTCCAGGTGGCTGCGGACCCGCTGGGAAGAGCCCAGGCGGCCACCCGGATGTCCTGGCCAGCGCCTGGGAAAGGCGCCCTCAGTGGCGCCTCGGCTGCCCCGTGGTCCTCAGACCTGGCACCCCGGGGAGGGGCTGCTCCTTGCTTCTTTCCTGGGACGGGGATTTGGGAGGGGTGGCTGCCTGGGTCCCGGTGCCTCCGCTCTGCCCAGGCCTGAGACCAGGGGGAGGGCCTGGGGCAAGAGGGGACATCTCCCCGGCCACCCAGCGGCTGCACCAGGGGCCAGGCCTTTGCTTATCCCGGAAGCAGTTTCAAGCCGGGAAGCAGGCACCCATGCGTTTGGGAAAGAGGATTTGGAGCTTTGCCCTGAAACAGTCAGTCTCTGAGCCCTCAAACCCCGAATTCCTATGCGAGTCATCCCTAGGGCGGTGTGCCAAGGACCCATCTCTGCGGGAGGCTGGTGCATCTGTGTGGTCTTCTCCCTGACCCTAATCTTAACCTTAACCCTATCCTTACCCACTATATCTACCCCTTCCCCTAACCCTGACACACTCTAACCCTAACCCTAACCTTACCCCTATCCCTACCCCTATCCCTACCCCTATCCCTACCCCTATCCCTACCCCTACACCTACCCCATAACCCTGACACTCACCTAACCCTAACCCTAACGCTAACCCTAACCCTAACCCTATCCCTACCCCTACACCTACCTCTAACCCTGACACTCACCCTAACCCTAACCCTAACCCTATCCCTACCCCTACACCTACCCCTAACCCTAACCGTAACTCTAACCCTAACCCTAACCTTACCCCCATCCCTACCCCTACCCTATACCTCTAATCCCAACTCTACCCCTATCCCTACCCCTAATCCTATCCCTAACCTATCCATAACCCTAACCCTAACTCTAACCCTACCTCTACCCCTAACCCTGCACCCCAGCGTGGTCCCCAGGCCAGCAGGGGCAGCCCCTGGAGCTGGCGGGAAATGCAGAACCCAGACTCCCAAAACCGGGTTCCCAGGGGAGCGAGGGCACCTGAAGACTTGGCAGGAGAGTGGGAGCGTCTGGTCTGAGGGAGCGGGAGGCGGATGGGGTCCAGGCCGGGAGACGGCCTGCGGGTCAGCAGCGGAGAGGTGCCCTGGGTCAGACTTGAGTGCTGGGACTGGGGGCGCCTGGCCAAGTGGGCGAGGTGGGCGCCAGGCTCCAGCGGGCAGCCATTGAGCCCTGAAACCGGCCCACAGAGGCACCCGATAGGTGGTGCGGAATGAAGCCTGGGTGGGTCAGAGTGCGCCGTGGAAGGCCACCGGGGGAGCGCCCAGGGCCGTGGGCACGTGCGGAGGGTGCCGGGGTCTGGGCGCTGGCACATTCAAATGAACAAATAAGGCAAAGCAGAGAGGTGGCCACCCCTCCTGAGCAGGGTCCTCCGTGGGGTCGCTGTGCCCCCGGGGGCACACTGGCCATGTCCGATGTCACAGAGTGTCACAGCCGGGGCAGGAGGAGGGCGGTCCTGGCATCTGGAGGGCAGAGGCCAGAGATGCTTCCGAACACTTCGCTGCCGAGGAAGCCCGCAACGAAGAAGCCGCATGCCAGCTGTGGCCGGCGGAGCAGCGACAGAAAGCAGAGGGGCTCGGCGTGGTTGACTTCTGCTCTCTCCGTGGCTCTGCTGTGCCCCGTGCTGGAACCTGACACCTCGGCTGGCCGTGGGGACAGGGCACCGGCCAGGCTGACTGTGCGGGGAGCCCTCACTGCCCAGGGGCAGACATCCATAACTGGCTCAAGGCCTTCTTCCCAGATGCTGGTGCCCAGGGCCCTGCCGGCCTGGGCCTGCCGCCCCTGCCCACAGGACCCGTCCTGTCCCTCCTGTGGCGGGAGGAGGCGCCCACTGGCTGCAGCGAGGCAGCCTGGGGGCGGGGAGGGAGAGGGCTCTGGAAAACAGCTCAGAGACAATGGCTTTTCCATGGCAACGGAGCTGGGAGAGCAGCTCCTGCCCACCCCCTCCGGCTGCCACTGGGCATGTGCAGGCTCCGTGTCCCACCCGGAGAGCGCATTGGCCATGAGAGTTCCTTTCCAGCCCTTGGGAGGGAGATCATGGAAAGCAATCCCAAACAGCGCAACTTTGCTCAAGCAAACCCACGCTTTGGGTTTGCAAAATACGGGTGCTCGTTCCTTTCTTCTCCGGTCTCTCCCTCCTTCCCGCTCCCCTGCTGCTGTTGTATTAAAAACGTATGCTCTGTGTTCCATCTGGTTTTATCCCCATTGGGCTATTTTCCATAACGTTTTTCCTTAGTAAATTCCTACAGAATATATAATCTTGTTTTTATTGGACTGTTGTAAGCTCCATGAGATCGGAAGCTGTGTTTCTCCATCTATCCATCCACCTACCTATATACCAACCCACCCAGCCACTATCTATCTATTCATCCATCCATCCATCCATCCATCTGCTCATATACTCACCGACCCACCTGTTCATCAACCTATTCACCTACTCACCCATCCATCCATTCATTCACCATCCAGCCAACAATCCATCCATTTCTCTGTCCATTCATCCATCCATCCATTCACCCACCCAACCAACAATCCATCCACTTCTCTGTCCATCCATCCATCCATCCATCCACCCATTCACCCACCCAACCAACAATCCATCCACTTCTCTGTCCATCCATCCATCCATCCATCCACCCATCCAACCAACAATCCATCCACTTCTCTGTCCATCCATTTACTCATCAGCAACCATTTGGAGTGCCTGCTGTCTGCCAGCCCACAGGCCTTACTCTCAGAGAGACCTCCTTCTCATGGGGACTAGACAGTCACAATACCAAGTGTTAAAGGCAGGTGGGATGGTACGTACAAGTCCCGTGGGACCAGAGAGAAGCTGCTGGCTAACTTGGGGGGTCATCAGGAAGATCCCAAAGTGGAGGGGGGCTCATCAAGAGAGCCTGGGGGGGGGAAGTGCAGGGCAGTGGGACCAGCATCTGTCTAGAGGGAACAGCTGGTGAGGGGGTTATTGGGACTGAGACATGGGTTCCTGAGGTGAAGTGGGGGCACAGGGGTGTGGGTCTGCATTCAGAAGGGCCTCCAATGACACCCTGGAATGTGCATTGACTCTGTCAACAACAGGGAGCGGCTGAAGAGCTGAGGGGATGAAGGATGTGGTCAGCACTGCATTTATTGTAGATAAATTCCCCTGGGAGCATGGACAGGAGGCTGAGAGCTGTGACTTCTCCAGCAGCAAAACCACAGACACGTGGCACTGCTCTCCTGAGTGTTTTAAAACTCTCTGTGAGGTTTAGAAACTGTTGCCTGGGGTCATGCGCTTGTGGCTCAATTCCCAGCAACGCTCAGGAGGCCTCCGTGCAGGCAGGGTGGCTTGGCCCTGGGCGGGAGGATTCCCCTGCTAGCTCCGGAGTTTGGCACACGTGACTGAGAGACCCCTGTTATCCAGCAAGCTCATCCCGATGAAGCACGTGGCCTTCGGAGCCAGACTGAATGGTCCAATCCCCAGCTCTTCCATTTGCATGCTGGGATAGTCTCCCTTCAAGAGGTGGAGCCTAATTTGCCCTGCCCCCCACCCCCTGCTCTCCCTCTCCCCTTGGTGTGGACTGGCCTTAGTGACTTATTGTACTGAAGAAGCAGAATCTTGTGTGGCTTCAGAGATGAGGCCATTAGAGGCCCCGTGGCGCTCTCTCTCTCTCTCTCTCTCTCTCTCTCTCTCTCTCTCTCTCATTTCTGGGGTCACTTGCTTTGGGGAAAATGACCTGCTGTGTGGTGAGGACACTCCAGCAGCCTAGAGAGAGGCCCCTGAGACACAGAACCAAGGCCTCCAGCCAACAGTGAGGGAGCACAATGGAAGGGGACCCTCCAGCCCCGGTCCAGCCCCAGCCTTCAGATGCCCGCAGGCCTGGCTGTATCTGCACCCTGGCCAGAGGCCCGGAGCCGGAAACCCCAGCCAGCCCCACCTGGTTCTCCGCCGGCGAGAAGACATGCTGTTGTTTACAGCCACCAAAGTTGCGCTGCGATCGATAACGAACACAGAAGCTGTGCACCCTTGACCTGTCCTATCACCCACATCGTTGGGGGATCAGAATGCTGTTGACATGTTATAGAACCGATGGATGATGTTCTCTCCGTCACGGAGGCTCAGCAGGCATTGTGCGGGCTAATTCACAGGAAGCACTCAGTGCCTAGCGCAGTCAGTGCTCCATCAGTGTTGGTGTTAAGGTTACCGGTGGGAAGTGCCTGAATGGGGGCAGAGGTAGAAGAGTGGAGAAGCGCTCTTGCTGAGTGAACAGAAGTGGAAACCAACACTGCAGACTCAGCCACGGAGGGGGTTATGCACGGCCAGCAAGGGAAGGGGTGAAGGACGGACCTGCATGGGGAGGGGGTGAGGGAAGAGAGCGGGATCCCGTTCCCTGGGAGTGCCCTTAACCCGTACATCTCAGGAATTCTCATCCACAGTCCTGTTGGGTCCTTAACTCCACAAATATCGTTTAGACTGTCTCTAAGTACCACAGGCTGTGTGGCTTCAGGCCACAGGAAGTTACTGTCTCATCCATCTGAGAGTCGGAAGTGTGAACCAAGGTGTCTGAGGTTCCAGGGCGGGTCCTTCCTGCCTCTTCCAGCTTCCGGCGGCTCCCAGCATTCCTTGGCTTGTGGCCGCATCACTCCATCTCTGTGTCCATTGCCACGTTGCTTTCTCCTCTGTCTCCTCTCTGTCTCTTGTAGGATGTAGGGGCCTCTACAGCGATCTCATCTTGAAACTGTGAATAATAGCTGCAAAGACCCTTTCCCAATAAGGCCACACTCAGAGGCACAGCATGTTTTGGGGGGCCACCCATCCACCGCCTCCAGACGGGCTGGTGCCAGAGCGATGGCCAGCCTGCCGGGAAGGTGAAGCGTTTCCAGGGCTGGGGGTGAGGGTGGGGAGGCAGGGCTCTGGCATTGGCGTTCACCAGCTCTCTCTCGAGCCCCCAGCTCCCTCCGCTGGGACGCATTCTCCGGGAAGCATGTCCTGACTCACAGCACCGCCCTGATTTACATCATCATCTCTTCAGCTGCGCATCCTCAGAGGAGGACGTCAGCCACAGAACATCACCAGAACGCACAGCGCGGCGCCCAGCAAGCCCCACTGAGAAGCCAGAGATGCAGGAGAGGATGGAGCCGGCTGCAAATGTGGCTTCCCGGCGACAGAACGCCCATGGACACCCACGTGGGGCGGTGGGTGGGGAAGCCTCCGTTGTCAGGATTCCCGTGTCCCTGTGCCCACTTCCCTCAGCGAGGACAGCATCCCGATGGATGGGCCCGCCCACCTCAGTGTGACTCAGCTCACCACACCGAGGGACCCCTTCCCCAAACAAGGCCACATTCCTGGGAGCGGGGGCTAGGGCTTCACCGTAAGAATCCGGGGGACACCAGTCAACCATCACAAGCGTGATCCCCGCGTGGCACCGGTGCTGAGGGGAGCTGATGGAGGGTGCCCGGGGCTCAGGAGTGCTGATGGACTTCCGTTTTCTTTTGCAGAAGAGGGTGGGAGCGCACGGGTGAAGCCCATTCAGGTCAGAGGAGAGGAGTGGGTTAATGAGTGACCAGTGCTGGACAATCAGCCGGCCTTTCGGAGCACCGTGTGGGCTCCGGCCGAGCCCAGCTGGACACAGAACTCGGGCTGGGAGTTCCCTTGGTGGGGGTGGGAGGGGGGAGGGGCCAAGGGTATGGTGACGGGAGATGTGGTGACTGTAGGATGGCACTCAATGCGATCTACAGATCATGCATCCTAGAAACACCTGGAACTACATGATCTCATTAGCCGTGTCACCCCAAAAGGTGTAACACGAGGCGTTCGACTATCAAAGGCTACAAGAAAACATAGCAGAATTATTTTATGTTAAATAATATAGGGACAGGGAAGGCCTATTCCTACAACATAAATGGTTCCTATCTCCCCAACACATAAGCATTCCTATGACACAAAACTGAGACCCCATAAAGGAGAATACTGCTAAGTTCCACTATGCAAAATAAAAATATTCCGCAGGCAAAAGCTTTAAAAAAAAAAACAAACAGCACAATGAGCAGAGGAAGCCACGAGACAGGACAGACAGTGAAACACATTTGTGAAACTCACAGTGGACCGAGCGCTCATTTCCTTCGTGTGAAACAAACCTTTCCAAATCGATTCGGAAAAACTACAACTCAGGAGCAAAAAATGGGCCCCGGAAGTTGAGGGCCGGAAAAGCAAAGTCAGTAAAGATCTTACAAGGTGCTCTGCACTCCGGATCGTCCGTGCCCCATGTGGACGCAAACGCGTTTCCGCAGGCGCCCTCCCCGGGGCGGACGGCACACAGCCAGTGGGGGCAGCTGGCAACACCTGTACCAGCATAACATGCAGATCCATTTCCTCCCACTGGCTCACGTCCTGGGATCTAGCTGATGGAAATCAAATTCCTCGTAGTGCTTTTGGTTACAGAGAAAATGTGGACAGCTATCTAGATATCCATCGATAGCATAAAAAACATCCATAAAATGGAGTGCTATTTTGCAGTTTAAATAGGTTACTGTGCTAAAAAAGATTTATAGCATACATTACATCTTTCAGAAAGCATTAGCCAGGGACAAAATGCATGGCCCCGTGTGCGTCATAAAACGGAAATATGTGTCCATGCATGTGGACATACGCTCGCCTGGGCCTCGGACGGTTCTGGAAGGCAGACAAGCGACCGTGCGCCCTCCCACCCCTGCTCCCCGTCCCTCCCCGCGCACGGTCGCTTGTCTGCCTTCCAGAACCGTCCGAGGCCCAGGCGAGCGTATGTCCACACTCAAGGTGCCAAAGAGCCACATGTGGCTCGTGAGCCGCGCTTTGCCAACCACGGGTCTAAAGCAGTTACTTCGGCCGGCCGCGGAGCTCAGCTGTGGATTAACAGAAAGCTTCGCAGAGCAGCGCAGAGCCAGCCCTGTTTACGGCCGGGGAGAACCGGCTTCTTGTTCCTCGTTTTTTTCACTGTAACTTTAATGCCTGACATTAAAAATAACGCACACAGTAGGAACTGCAAGAAGCATAAAGAACATAGAGCCACATGTGGCTCTTTGGCGCCTTGAGTGTGGCTCTTCCACAAAATACCACGTGTGGGCGCACATACAGTGCGATTGAAGCTTCGTGGCCCGTGCACAGAAGTCGGTTTTCGGCCTGGGAGAGTCTATTTTGGAGAAGTGGCGTTAGAACACTCAAGGGGCCAAAGAGCCGCACGTTTGCCGACCACTGGTTTAGACGGAAGCGGAGAAAGCAGGGCCCATTGCCCAAGTCACACTGGGCACGCAGTGGGCAGAGGAGGGGGCTCTCAGGGGGAAGGCAGAGCTGCTGTGATTTAGAGAAGAAGCATCGGAGCTGGTGTCCCCAGTGGGTCACACACATGCCCCCTCGCTCGCTGCTCCTCAGGACACAGGTGCAGACATGGGCCTTTGCACTTGACCAAGTCCGCAGCTCCCGTGCCCCGGTGCCTGGCCGCAGACCGGGCAGGTCGGGAGAGAGCGTGTGAAGGGAAAGCTGGGGCAGGGGGCCCAGCCGGCGTGCTGCCATCCCCGAAGGCGTGCGGGTCCAAGCTCCTCAGAAAGGCGCTGCCACAGAAGGCCCCTTTGAGGGAAGGGCCCAGGGGACTCATGGGGACGCCATGCTGGCCGGTCAGGAGCTCCATCCTCCAGGCCACACTGTCCTCTCACTGAGCACGCAGGAGCCGGGAATGCTGGTGGCCAGTAGGGCGGTCACTGCCCACTCACTCTGGGTGCCCGCACCCATGGGCCCTAGAAGGACAGGGTGCCAGGAGTGCTCTTTCAGGACAGGGAGGCCCCAGGGCTGAGGGATCCGGCACTCACACGGCCCCAGGCCCTGAGTGGTGGTCCAGGTGCTGGTTTGGTTAGTGTGGCAGGCGTGCCTGACCTGGCACAGCTGGGCTGGGGAAATTGGCTGCCGGGAGCCGGGAAGGCTGAGAGAGCCCAGCCAACAGCTCAGCCACGTGGGATCCTAGGCCCCAGGACGGTTTTCCAGGCGACCACGGCTTCCCCTCCCAATGTCTACGTACACGAACGGCTTCCCAGGAGGCCAGGCACCGTGCTAAACTGGGGGGCGTCTCCTTCCTTCCCGGAGCACACTGAGGGGCTCTGCAGGGACCTGTGTGTCACCACACACCTCCGGAGCCCTCAGGGACCATCTGTCCCGCCCCGCAGGATGGGCCCCCGGAGCTGGCATGGGGACCTGTACCGCTGCCCTCTCAGATGTGGTTCCAGACAGCCCCACGATTGGGCTTTTTGGCCTTTAAGCTACAGTTCCGAGCTTCTCCACTCAGCGCCAGACCCCACGGTCGCAGCATCAACACCAGCTTCTAGAAAAGCCATCTCCTCTGCCCAGGGCTGCTTCTAGTCCTCTCTGGGCTGGGAACCCATTGGTCAACTGGGCACGCCAGGATTTCTTATTGGGAGAGAAAGAAGCAGGCTCTGCGGTCCTCACGCGAGTCTCGGGCACCGGCTGGCATGCTCCACGTTGGATGAATGGACTCTCGAGGTCTCTCGTGGTTGCATTTCTCTCCTCACTGCTGAGTCCTCAGCCATATTCTGGACTCTGGATAGAGCACGTTGCCAGATACACAAGTGCCCGGTGAGCCAAAAGATTTTATGTTCTACTTACAGCATCTTCCACGATTCTGGATGATTTAAAATGTTTTTGTTCACTGAGTCCTACCAGCCAAGATGGAAGGCGTCCCTCCTGCCTGACCTGTTTCAGGTATTAAACACCGGAGTGGGAGGCGGAACTTCTTTATGCTTTCGTATACCTGACTCTTGTAGGGGCTTGGGAGACAGGTGCTGCTTCCCGTGTGAAGATAAATTTAGAGCCAAAATGTTCCTCCTTGGATCACATGCACTGGGATTCCCAGCTCATCATGTTGAGATTCAACCTGAGGGCGAGCTGCCAGCAGATGGGAGGAGGAGCGCGGTGTCTAACTTGACATTCTTAGAAGTTCGAACCATCTGTCATTGCACAGGTGAGCAGAATTTCTGAACACTGAGGATATGCCAGTATTTTAAAAGCAGCCTTTGTTTTTCAGTCACCTACTACATTTCAGGACCTAAACTACATTCCTTTATTTATTTTCTAGTGGCCTGGTGCATGAATTCATGCACATTGAAAGGAAATTAATTAGAAGAAATGCTTTAATATTGCTATTTGATATTATAATACAAGTATCAACCAAATTCACAATCAACAATGACAGATGGAAACACACACATGCGATTGGTGTCAGGGAGAGTGTTATATGTATTGTGCATGCAAAGTCAACTTAGCCTTTTATATATATAGAATAAACTTGCTCAATTAGACCTGCTTTCTGATTTAGCTAAACTTTTTCCAGCCCAGTGAAGCACCCCAACTTCTCTTTCAGGTAATTGTAAGCAACACAGCAGTAAACATCAACATGAAGCAGATTATTATTGTAGATCACGCAGGGAGAACAAGGGGTAAAATATTCAACTGCAGCAGTGTTTGACTATATTCTGCGCAGTGAGAAAACCTGAAGTCATTTTCAAGGTCCATAATTTCTTACTTCTTTTCAGTTGGGTCAAGTTTCTAAGCTTTCTAAATCTCCATTTTCTGGCTAATGAAAAGAAAATAGGATTCCCCCAAGTCTCCTATCTACCTACTCCAGAACTCTGTGAGGATCAAATGAGATGAGGCACGGGAAAATGCTTCACAGACATTAGGTTACAGTGTGAAATGTTTTCACCTGTGTTCCTGGGCTGAAGAAACTGCAAGGAGGCTAGTTGCTAGGGAGAGGAAGCTGGGCATTGCTACGAGATGACATTATCCAGACTATTGGACACTTAGCATATTAGTCATAATTAGCCATAATATATATTAGCCATATATATTAGCTATAAATGTATTAAGTTATATTTGCTAGAGAGGAAGGGAGACAGAAAGATAGAAACATCAAAGATGAGAGAAAATTATTGATGGGCTGCCTCCTGCACACCCCCTACTGAGGATTGAGCCCACATCCTGGGCATATGCCCTGACAGGGAATCAAACCATGACCTCCTGGTTTATAGTTTGACACTCAGCCACTGAGCCACACTGGCCAGGCCTATGCTACGTTCTTTTATATCCTTCGTTGAATAATCACCCAAACCAAGCTGGGCAGGTACTATGCCTTCTCCTCTGCTAAAGGATCTGGAGTCCAGGTAAACCAGACATCTTGGTCAAGGACAAGAACAGCAGGGTCAAGGCATGAACGCGTCTTGTGATCACAGGTCCAGAGCTTTCCCTGGCGAACCTCACACTCATTTCTCAGCCCAACGGAGCTGGTAACGTTACCCATGCCTGGTGACAAACACTCTCCCTGACCTAGCTTTAGTCAGCCTCCTACAAGCCCTCTTCCCAACTAGTTCTTGACCTTCCGTGTCTTTGAATCACCCGATTTGATCAAAAGTCCTGCTAAGTCGGTGCAGCCAGAACCCCACACCCTCAATATCACCATCAACACTTGTTGGGATCCTCCTCCTCCTCCATCCCCCAGGTGATGGCGGGTCACCCCAGCCCACCTTCCCCAAGGATCCTACTAGGTCAGTTTAGGATAACACTTGATAAAACCCTCCAAACCCTGATGTCTCCTCTCAGTGTTTTTCATTCACTGGCACCCTCCACCGACAAGTGGGTTATAAGCCCCCACTTGCCTGTGCCGTATTTGGAACCGAGCCCAGCTCTGTACTGAGCTATTGCAATGTTCCTGATTAAAATCTGCCTTTACTGCTTTGACTACTGTCGGGCTCCATTTCCCCCCTAACACTGGCAGGGTTCGCTCTGCGATGTTGAATGCTAATGGCCAAGAAGATGGGGAAGACTGAATGCGGTAGAGGAATGCGGAGTCAGGTGAGATCCCGGACATTATTCATGAAGGAGACCTGTCTGTGCAGATACTTGGCTGGAAACCAGACACTTGGTTGCCTGGTGAGTATTTTCTCTTCTAGTGTTTTAGAAAAGGTGTTTAATAAACACAGTGACATTAGGGATGGAAGTGTTGGCTCAAGTATCAGATCCAAAGAGAGCATCATAGAGGTTGTGTGAAGTCTTTGCATATATATTGAACTAATAGAATTCAACTGTAGTGAAGATATCGTTAAATATGTATCAAGGACACCATAAATGTGCATATTTGCATGTATATATGCATATAATGTCCATATATGCATGTGTATGTACACATATGCAATATGCTACTGTATCCTTAGGGAGCTTAATTTTGGATGGATGCCTTGGAAAGATGAAAGACAGTCACTGCAATCAACTTGAGGTTGCCCTCATAAAAACCCTTCCCTTTGCAGTCTAGTATTATGCAATGAAAATGGAGTTTAGTCAACACGTTATCCATTATTTTAAAATATCCATGCATATGAAAATATTGCCAATGACTATGATTTTTTTGTCCTCATTGTGAACAATTCCATGTCTAGAAGTTTATCATTTACCATTAATTTTTTTTATATCAAAGCTTTCCACTCTCCAGCAGGTACCTGAACTTGGAAAAGCTGGCTCGCTAGTGACTGGCTGATCTGCTTACCTCCTGAGGAACATTCCCAGGGAAAGCCCTTTCTAGGGAAAGGGATGCTTACTAAGGAAAGTGCTCTGTGCACTGCGAGTGGAGAGTTTGCTACAGTACCTTGAACCAAGGCTCCGGGTGGGAAGAAGTACAGTCAAAGCACATATGGGCCTTTGGGGGGTCTTCTCACTTAGCACGTTGGGTTGGGTCGGTGACTGGGAGGGTTGAGGAATGTCTTTTTGGGAACCATATAGACAGCAAGCTGCCTGAGACGTTGGTAAGGACACCTTTCCCGGTAGACTGAATCCCGTAACTGCCAGAGAGAGAGGCAGGGCTGTGTTGTGTGCCTGCGTGATTTATAGCCAACCTCGTGTGTTCCTCCTGATGCTAATCACTATGCTCTGCTCAGCCTCCTTGGACAAGGGGTGAGGGAACGGGCAGAGGGCAGCTGGGACAAAGAGAGGCTATTTTGGGTTGGAACAGAGATTAGGATCCTCAGCCTCCAAATGAATTGGCTAGGAATAAATATTGTTGGGAGAACAGTTGGGACCCTTTAAGTAGTGGGCGTGCTTTTTACCCCAAGAACAACAGAGCAAGCAGAAAAGGACACGGGAGAGTCAGTGCCAACATGCGTGGAAACAGAAATGTTCTCAGTCTTGTATTCTTTTCCCTTAAAACATGAAGTTAATAATAGGACTGTTTACTGATGAATCTTTGCTTTGAACAGAAGTTCAATTTTAGCTCTTCTCAAAGGTCAGGAAACCTCTGCTCCCTATTATATTCTCGTTGGGGAATTGCAAATGCAAAGTGCATGCAAATGAGAAGTGCATGCAAATGAGTTCACTCTGGGTGGACAGGCTGCCTCTCCCTCCAGGGAGGTGCCCCTGGCTGGGTGGGCAATGATGATGTGGAGGGGAGAGCTCGCATCCAGCTGGCCCACCGCCCCATCTAACATGTCCCCTTTCCGTCCACTTTGCATTGGGTGGTAATTTGTTTTATGTCAGTCCCATCCACTAGATGGGGAGTGCTTAAAGCGCCGTTGACATTTTAAAATGCCTGGGGGAAAACACGCCAAAGAAGAATAATGTTTTATGACACGTGAAAGTGATATGTGTCCAGAAATAAAATTTTACCGGGACACAGCACGCTCATTTCTAAACGTTTGCCTCTGGCCACTTGAGCGCGAGGCTGGCAGAGCTGAGTAGTTGTGCCAGGGACGTCACCACGTCTGAAATATTTACTACCTGGCCCCTTACAGGAAACAGTTTGCCAACCCCCTGCTCTCACATGTGAGCTCCTTAAGGGCAGGGCTGTTTTTCTGACTTTGCACAATGCCAGGCACATGGAAGGTTCTGGAAAATTCTTGCCTGCAGATGGAATACATCTCAGTGTAAGACGCCTTGCCTGTTGTTTTACCTGCAGAAAGGCCTGGAGTAGACTGTTTGCCCTCATCCTTCATGACGGCAGCGGGCAAGGTACAGTGAGAGCCCCTCTTTATGGGGTAGAAGCTTGGGTCCAGGGGTCACCCGTCAACTCTGAGCTTCTGTGAGCCTTGGCAGAGGGGAGAGGATTTGTGAGTGGAACCGACAGCATCACCTGTGCGCGGAGTGAGGAGGACTGGAAGCCAGGAGGGACACTCACTCCCGAGTCCAGCCTCCTGGCCCCCAGGGCGAGCAGGGGATCAGACCCGCCTTAAAAAGGAGCACAGGGACTCTTCTACTTGGCACAGCCTCTTGTGTGATTGAAGACCCAGTTCCGGGACAAGTTTTCCTTCAGGATCCCTGCTTGGAACCAGCTGTCCTTCTATGGGATGGTGTGATAAGAAGCGTGGTGAAGGTTGGATGGGAAAGGATCCTGAAGCATCAACAGGCTTTTTCAATAAAATGTGTCTTTAATTTTTAAATTTAATGATGGAACAGCCTCCCAGGGAAGGCAGATGTAGCCCTGGGCTCTCGGTGAAGTTGAGGTAACATGAATGCTTCAGAGTCTGCGACACACTAAGAAAGGCCGGACCCTGCGTTTTAAACAGTCATGTATGTATTCATCCCTTTTACTGAGCACCTGCCGAGTGCCAGATTGTGCTAGTTGTTGGGAACATCAACAACAACAAAATTAAAGGCACAATCTTTATCCTCAAAACTGTAGAGTCTGTTGGGGACGTCCAGCCATGTGGCCAATCACCCACAATGCAGTGGGACACCGTGGAGATTTGTAGAAATGCAGGGGAAGCAGAGAAGGACCCCTGACTTTGCCAGGCGGCCAGGCAGGACCCCTGACTTTGCCAGGGGACCCGGTGGGTGAGTAGGCGTCATGGGGAGGGTAGATGGGGAGGACGAGTCACCAGGAGTGCTCAGGAGCTGTGGCAGCGCACACACGTGGAGAACCTGACAAGGACACCCAGGCAGCGGCAGGACTGTCACCTGCGAAGGAGATTGGTCTTTGTCTTCAGCTGCTCAGAAGCCACTGAGGATGTTGGAGTGAGGGGAGGTGCTGGGTGGGTTACAGTTGATTTTGTCAGTGAGAGCAGCGAGGAGGGGGAGTTGAGAAAGGAGAGCCCGCAGTCAGGGAAGCGGTAGGGGAGCCCGGGGGAGAGGACTGGTGGGGGAGCCAGTGTCGTGGCCAAGACGCTGGAGCGGGGAGGACGTTTGGATGCTGGAGACTGGCATGCGTTGAGTGGACAGACTTAGCCAGGGCTGCGCAGGGCGGCCACTGCACAGCTCGCTACGTCTAAGGGGTGGGGTGGGGGCAGATTTGTATATTGATTACAGGTCCCCAGCAGATGTAGGTCCAGTGCCCTGAGCAGGGTGCCTTTTCTCATTTGACAAAGGAGCGATCTGGGCAGGCAGCAGTCCAACGCTTGGGGAAATGGTGGGGAGTGAGAAGCCCGTTTGGGGTGGGAAGTAGGAAAGTGGCAATGGAGGTGACAGACAATTCTTTCTAGAAGTGACGTGGAAAGGAGAGCTGAGACATGGGGCATTCCGAGATCCCAATAGAAGTATAGTTCTATTTTCGTTTGTTCTGAAAGATGACAGATCTTAGGGGATGCTTTTGTGTTCATGGACATAAACTATTAAGAAAGGAATTGATGCCGAAACCTGTTTGGCTCAGTGGTAGAGCGTCCGTCTGCGGACTGAAAGGTCCCAGGTTCGATTCTGGTCAAGGGCATGTACATTGGTTGTGGGCACATCCCCGGTAGGGGGTGTGCAGGAGGCAGCTGGTCAATGTTTCTCTCTCATCGATGTTTCTAGCTCTCTATCCCTCTCTTCTCCTCTCTGAAAAAATCAATAAAATATATTAAAAAAAGAAAAAAGAAAAAGAAAGGAATTGATGATGGAGGAAAGAAATAAGAGGGTGCTAGCTATCTCAGAGTCTCTGAGTCAGGCGCAGAGATGGGATCCAGAGGTAGCCTTGGGTGGCTCAGGGCTGTACAGCGACAGGAGGGAAGACCGCCAGCTCTTAAAGGCCTGGGCGGCAATGGCGGGAAGGTCCCATGAGGATGCCAATGTTCCAGTCTGATTTTTTCTATTTTCTCAACTAAGTGTGAAGCCAGGCTGTTATCTCAGGGGAAGTGGTTGTTATCTCAGAGGAAGGAAGTGGTTGATATTAAGAGGAAGTGGTCTTGGAAGAGTGAAGAGAGATGAGAAAGTGAAAACCATGATTTTGGTGGATGGGAAAAAAAATCCCAGACTAAGTATTTAAATTTAAATGCATACTTTTTGGGTTCACTTATGGATTTTGTTTTATCACAAGAAGAGACCCTAGGGCAGGCCGAGTGAGAAGAACTGAAGAGAGCTACACTTTTTTTTGTCTAACACCATCTCTGCCTCCTGCCCACCGGGCCGCCGCCTTCCCATATTATGGATGCTCCTTGTTCATGAGATGCCCCTTTCCCTGGTTGGGTAGGCATAGACTGAACTCAAGGAAAGCAATGTAACCGTCTTTCTACCCTTCAGGGTGACAATGGAGGGCACTTCGCTTGCCGGCATGGTGCCCACCGCTAGCCTCTTCAGTGTCAGGGATGTGCATTTCCAGCGTCAGGTGAGGCTCCAGGCACAGGGAGTGACTCAGATGCCTTCGCAGCAGAGGCTGTGACCTTGTATTGGACACGTCCCTGCCCGTCTTTGCTCTTGGCCTGGTTTGCTGATGGCCTGTCAGGCTGCCTGCCTCCTCACACGTAGTCAGGACCCATCTGTGTTGGTTTAATAAACGGACTCCCATTCTTCCCTCCGACAAGGGGTCCGCGGGGCCCCTCTGGGTGAACACAGTGGAATCATGCTGGGAAGACCCAGAGTTTGGAATCTTTTTGGTCTCAAGTTGGATCTTGTGGATTCTTAAGAGTTTCTGCAAGTATCATGGACCAGCATTATTTTTGTTCTCCTTAGGTTAAACACCTTTTCCAACTTTGTTTGGAGAGACAGACGATATATATAACCAAGTATCCAAAGCAAATGCAGGACAATACTTTATTTCTACTTTAGCTCTCTAGGTTGTAAAAACACAGTTAATTTGGGTTCAATGAGATTGTAGCATTAGTCTATTTTAGATTCAATGTTTGGTCTTGTCTCCTTGGTCCTCCCCTGCTCTTCTCTTATGTCATTACCTACCAGCCCCTCCTTGGCCCATCAACTTCCACAGGTTTCTACTAATATTCACCCTGCACAAAACATGCTTGAGAAAATAAAAAATAAAATAAAAAAGAAAATATATTTACTTAGCAAATGTTTAAGTAAAGTCTTCTAAGGATGGTCTCAGTGACTAAAGAAAAACAATGATGATCATCAAAAGCCCCCAAAATGTCTTGCTGGATGTATTGTAGACAGGGCTGGTCAAAACCCAAATATTTGTATGATAGTGCTTCCTAGCAGAGCCAAATGGATTCTTCCCTCCACGAGCTGAACTTTATCTCTTCCTCCCCTAAGGCCTGTGAGCTGACTGCTTGGCTGCACTTGGGTTATGCTTGGCGTGGCACCATGCTGTTTGGGATGGCCCAGAGCATCCGCTGGCACAGTCACCTTATAACAGTGAGTTGGGGAGAGTCTGAGAGCATGAGCCAGTAGGTGTCCTTCCAAGAGACTCAATGCCAACTGTGATGCAAGAGTAGGTTGCCCCCGCCAGCCTCCTGCAGTCTGGTGAGGTGAGCCTGATGGGGAAGCCAAGGCCGGGAATAGAAAGAGAATATATCATGGAGTCCTGATCATCAGCGCATAATAAACTTTAATCAACTACTACTCTAAGTGTGCCTCTCCTCCTCTGGGCTGGCAGATTGGGAAGATGGAATCCTGGCTTTAGCACCTCACCAGCCGGGGAACCTTGGGCAAGGTACTCTCTCCCCAACACCCCACTTGGTCAACCTCTTTACTTGTTAAATGCAGATGATGCCTATCTTTCAGAATTTTGAGTATTGAAAATAATCTATATAAAGCATCTAAAAAAGTTCTAGGTATCCAGGAGGCACCTAATGAGTGGTGGGTGAGAATAGTATGGCTCACAGGATCATTGACTCACTCTCTAAATTTACTGAACACTTACTGTGTTCCGGGTCCGAGGATGTATGATTTGCATGTATTATCTCATGAAATTCTCTTGTAAGTACCATTCCTATTTTTTAGATTTAATTTTTTCAATTACAGTTGACATTCAATATTATGTTAGTTTCAGGTTTAAAACACAATGATTAGACATTTCTATAACTTACCAAGTATTCCCCCGGATAAGTCTAGTGCCCACCTGGCACCATACATAGTTATTACAATATTATTGACTGTACTCCCTTTGTTGTACTTTACATCCCTGTGTGTGTTTTGTAACTACCAATTTGTACTTCTTAATCCCTTTACCATTTTATCCCAGACCCCCGACCTCCCTCCCATCTGGCAATCATCAGTTAGTTCTCTGTATGCACCATTCCCATTTTTCGGGATGGAAGAAGAGGTTTGGTGATAGGAATGTGGTATGTCCAGTCATGTGGATAATCAGAGCTGGAGAAAAAAAATTGAATTCAGATAGTCTGACCTCAAAGTCTCAATGAGTGAAGACAGAATTTAAAAGGATGGAGGAGCTCCAGTGGCGCAATCGGTTAGTGCGCGGTGCTTATAAGAATTTAAAAGGATGGAGGCATTCTGCAAAATAGCTAGGCACAAATTCATTTCACAGCCAGTCGGAAGCTAATAGCAGTGTGCAACCTGTCAAAATGTTAGCGTGACATTTTGTATCAGGCAACTCATGCTAGATTTTACTGCGGCAGCAAACGCCCCACATTCCAGTGGCTCAACCTGGCACAAGGTTAGTTCTGAGTCATGTTCCATGACCCAGGTGGCTTGGTGGGGGATCTACTCTTCCTTCAGCCAGCCAAGGATCCGGATGACAGAGACCTGTGCTTCTGTGAGAACTATAAACGTGGGAAGGGAACATGTTATATGTTCCCTTGTGTAACATTTCCATGAGAGTGATAATCACGGCTATGCTTACAATGTTGGGGCAAATGTAAGTTACAAGATCATGGTCAAAAGGAACAGGAAAAAGTGCCCCTGACATGTGTCTGGGAGGATGAAAGCCGGGCATATCTGGTGGACAACACTAATGGACACCCCATATTTTGAATCCCAACTCGCACAATGTTTTCAACTCAGTCTATTGGTTTTCAAAACCACGTGGGTATCTGTGATTATATTATTTTCCTCAATTATTTATTCCAAGTGCCTGTGAGAGAATGATATTTGCCCATTCCATGGACATCAGGCAGTGCCATATGACTTGCTGTGACTAATAGATGGTGAGTAGAAGTGAGGTGTTTTGCCATTTCCCTTCTTGCCATGAGAACGGCATGTTCTACACAGGACTGCTTTTTCGGTCTGCAACCTGGAGTAAGCAGGACGTGAACAGAGCGCCAGCTGACACGTGCTGTGAATGAGAGATAACCCTTTGTTTTTTAAGCCCTTGGTGTTGTTTGTTACTGCAGCATGACTCAGCCGAAACGGATTGCTACAGTGTATTTATCATCCTTCATAAATAGAGGACAATGAAGTTGGCCATGTACACATTAACTTCTCCTGGCAGTCTGCTTTGCTGAAGTACATCTATACTTTTAAGCAGAAGTGTCCATGAGGGCTTATTATGGAAGTAGATATTACTTAGTTGAGTTAAGCTAGCAGCACAAAAATTCATTTTCCAAATCGAGGTTTCAACCGATATCTCAGAGTACTTATGAAAGATCTGGGAGGGGAATTGGCAGCATAGAAATGTTGTTTTCAAATGCAGACTATGGGTCCTGTTCTCACTGAGCAGTTGCCTTAGAAGACCTGAGAATGATCTGTATTCATGCCCGCTTTAGGCAGAAATGATAACGATGAAATGTTACTATTTATAGGAATGCAGAGTCTCTTCTGAGCCCAGAGATCCTCATTAATTCAGATCCACTGATTTGTCATTCACATCAGGTACCTGGGGCAGAGGCCAGGCTGGCATCTACTCCCACGTGGTGAGTGTGCATTTCTCGTGCTGGCTGGCTCCACAGGTGAACATTTGCCATTTGACCCTTCAGAGGGCCTTCAGAGGGAGGCGCTGCCCATTCTGTGGAGGCACTAGCTGCAAGCTTCCTGCAAGCAGTGGGGCCACTCCCTGGGGTTGGCCCTTCTGACTGCCTGGCTTCCCATCCTCATCAAGCTTTGTCCTCTACTGCCTATGCAGTCTGTGGGAGGAGAAGGGATCTGATAGAATTTGGGATGCTGAAAGGTCACCAGTGAGGTGGGTATCACTTTTGTTCCCATTTTAGAGTGGCAAAACTGAGGCATAAGAGGGGTTGGGTAAGCCAGTGAGTGTAGCAACCATGGTTTGAACCCAAGATGGTTCAAACCCAACACACTAAATAATTCAAAGAAGTACAGATTAGACTGAGCTATAGCTGAGATTACTTAAAAAAAGAGGTGTACTAAATAATTAATAGAACAAACAAGGTTTGTAAGTAGGTTGGTGTAGGATGAGGAACAAGGGCATACTTAACGGGGAAGAAGCACCCCTGCCTGTTTAGGTGTGTGTGTAATTTATGTGTTTTCCCCCAATAATTCTCTTCTGGTCATTAGAAATCACTGGGTAAAACTGCTTCACTGGCACATATTGTTGATATTCATATTACTGAATGCCCTAGGGAATAATAAAGCTCTATTTAAGGAGACACTATTTAGAGACTTCCCACTATTTGACTGTCCTCTCTTAATTTGAATGTGCATTTCTTCCTAACATGAGTGTTGATTTTAGAGTTTGATTGAGAGCTAACGTTTAGGTGCTAGTTCCTCCCTCCCCCCTCCCCCCCAGCTCCCTTGGGTTTGAATTCTAAATTGTTTATATTATGTGATCGTACTGACTTCTACGGAACTTCCATTTTAGCAGCTCCTCATGGCCCATTTGGAGAACGAAGAACAATGAATTTTCTGGAACTAGTGTTTTAATAATGAAAAACTTCTATAATTATCTGGTATTTTGGTCTTTTCAATAACAATAATATTTGGTAACCTTGATGCACTACCTGTTATGGGCCATTCAATGCCTTTTAAATGACAGGAAATGTTTCACAGAGTCATAATGTTTAGCAGAGTTGCAGTGTTCTTCCTTTTGGAGGGATGGTGGGAAACTTTAAAACTCCATGTGTGCCCTACAGCATCCAACCTCAGGTTGTTAGGACATTTGATGAACCAGAACACAGTGTCCCCAAACTGGGGAGAATCACAAAAAGTTCACCATATCTGGGGAGCAGGTGTTACCCGTTTTCATCCAGCTGATGACACTTCCTGGGTGTATTACACCGAGGTGGACGTTTTGAAAGGAGGCCCCAAATAGATCACTTAAACCTAATGCCCAAAGAAGGGACTGTTGGATTCCTTAATGTTGATAAATGGCAGATTTCTCCTTAGGAAAAATGCATTCACGTCTTTGAATGTTTAAAAATATCACTCCTCATAGAGATATGCCAGGTGATTTTTACCCAACTGCTTACCATTTCAGGTCTCATCAACTAACTGTTTTCCCAAGCTAGACAGGTAGTTGGGGTTATAAACTCTTAAAAAAAAAAAAAAAAAAAATATATATATATATATATATATATATATATATATATATTATTGATTTTTTACAGAGAGGAAGGGAGAGAGATAGAGAGTTAGAAACATCAATGAGAGAGAGTCATCGATCAGCTGCCTCTTGCACACCCCCTACTGGGGATATGCCCGCAACTAAGGTACATGCCCTTGACCGGAATCGAGCCCGGGACCCTTCAGTCCCCAAGCTGACGCTCTATCCATTGAGCCAAACCGGTCTCGGCTGGGGTTATAAACTCTTAAGAGGAAAATCTTAACAGTAAATCTGGAGAAAATGGCTTGCCACTTGAGGGATTAGCAGTAACTCATCAAAAGGAGGAAATAAGGGTGTGGAAGGTAATGGCTATGAAACATCACTGCTAGAAACAGCTTACGGGTACTGAGCTGCTAAGCCCCAACTGCCTTATCCGAGCAGCGCCACTTTCCACTTCCTGAGCTCAGGTTCTCCCCTATTACGGTGAAGTGGCTTCTTGATTGCAGAACAGGAAGATGACACTCGAAATCAGATTGGACAGAGCAACGTATTCTCCCAGGCGCATTTTTGTAGACATGGCTTACCTAATTTCAATTTCAGAACTTTCTTGGCGGCGTTATCTCTTTTTAATATACGGCTCTTAAAAATGCATGGGAACACATAAAGAATTTTAAAACGAATCAATAACATGGGAAACCAACAGAGAAACCTTAAAGGAAAAGAGGAACTAACGGTGGAGGCAGAGAGAAGAAAACCTGTCTGCACATTAAACACCAGCTGACTCTACGTTTCTCTATAGAGTCTTCATGAACCAGCAGCACATTATAAAAGGCACTAAACCTGGAGGCTGAGCCACTGTCAGGGGCCTTGGGTGTCCACTTCTAGCTCTGCCAGCGGCTATTTGGCCTAGCCAAGCCTCCATTTCCTCAGCTAAGTAAGAATTCACCAAGGACTCCTTCCCTTTAAAAAAATGATATGATCTGTGAGGTGACTCTCTTCACGTGGATTGTATTATTCTAGCAATGGAATTGAGCTTTCCTGTGGCGAAGAACTGCTTGCTGACACCTACTTCCTGCTTGCCACCACCAACTTCCGGTTCACTATCATCTATTTCCACTTCCCCTCCACCCACTTCCTGTTTACCACCACCAACTTCCGGTTCACTACCGTGTTTCTCCGAAAATAAGACCTACTTACAGGTTTCCTTCTGAGTGAAATATAAGGCATCCCCCCAAAAAATAAGGCCCCCCTAGGCTCTGTCTCAGAATGCTATTGCTAAACATGAGAGATTTGGTCCACTGATTCTGAAAGAAATGGAGTCACAAGAAATTCACCAGGAAATTCAGGAATTGGATTGTTATGATGATGTTCCAGAAGATGATGACATGATTGTCATTGAATAAATGAGTAAATTCTTGATAGGATTCACAGTTAGTCTGATTTGTGTTGACAACTACTGTACTACCGTACCGTATACAGGTAATAAATTTCCTTTATTTTCATTTAACAATCAATGTGTACCATATTCTTCTTCATGGAAAAATAAGACATCCCCTGAAAATAAGACCTAGCACATCTTTGGGAGCAAAAATTAATATAAGACACTATCTTATTTTCGGGGAAACAGGGTATCACCTACTTCCACTTCGCCACCACCCACTTCCGGTTTGCCATCACCCACTTCCACTGTCCCCAGTTTTTCCATGTGGTACTTATATCTTTCAGAAGTTTTCTTCTTTGAGGAAAAAGTAAATGAGTAAAAAAAAAATAGCAATGTAAGGGGAAGTCATAGAGTAAGAGGCTAAAAAGAAATTGCATCCAACCAGTGTGTTAACTTCATTTGCATTCCGAGTCAAACAAGCAGATTAAAAATATTAAAAAAAAGACGAGACAATTGGAAATTGGAACACTTAGATATTAGATCTGAAGAGATGATCATTCATTATTTTTGGGGTCACAAATGTTTATGTTTTTAAAAGGGTCCTTATCTTTTAAAATACATACTGAAATTTTCGCAGATGAAATACAATCCTGAGAGCAGTTAGTGAGTGATGATATAGATGGGGACAAATTTTGGCCATAAATTGACAATGATAGTAATTCAATGATGGGTACATGGGAGTGGATAATACTATTTGGCCTATTCTTGCATATGTTTCATAGTTTACATAATAAAAAGTGTAAAAAAACCAGATTGATGGGAGCTATCTGAGGAGCACACTGGCGGAGGTGTTGGAAAGGGCTGCTTGTCATAGTTGCATAATCGCTGGGGGTAAATATGGAAGTTCATCAATCAGAAAGCCTATGGTGAGGAGCTGGCTGGCAACGGGCCCAGCGCTGTGTGGCTGTCATCTAGCCTCCAGGCCAATTTACTCTCCATAAATAACAATCTATATGGATGCTTTACTATTTAAATGCACACTCGCCGCAGCTGCTGAGCATGTTTGTTTACGTACCCACGAACCCTTCTGTAAACATCACTATCTCAAAATCGCCCATGTGCCAGGAACATAAAGGGCTCCCTTAAAAAATACATTTGTGGGATGAGACACGGCCAGTTCCCAGATGTCTGGGTGGGGGGCGGGCGTGTGTGTCAGAATGCGGGTTTGATTCATTTCAAAAATAGAATCACATGACTGGAAGGTTCTTAGAGGTCACTGTACACATCTCTCCGAGTCTGGGCAGAACTGACGGAAGCCAACCACTGAGGATGTGGGTCTGTCTTTTGTGAGGCCAGAGAACTCACCGAGGGAAGGCCTGGGGCCAGGACCTGCTGGGCCCCGGGGCTGGGCAATGTGCACACCCTACCCCCAAGGATCTGACTCTCAGTGCTGGGCAAAGGCTGGCTGCAGTGCTGCTGGCATTGGAATCGTCTGCCAGATGTTCTGTGCTGAGCCTGAGACCAGCTGACTGAAGGACCGGGTGGCCAGCCTCCCCAGGGCAGCTCAGCTCTCCAGAAATACCATGTCGCGATCCACGTGTGCCCACAGTTGTCACGTGGGTGACAGGAAGAGGGCGCTACATCAAGGTTGCAATGCGGGGCTTGTCCTTGAAACAGGCCCCATAACTGAGATCACGGATAGTAGTTTAAGGTCAACGAAGACATTTCTGAAAGGAAAAATGAGTAGAGCGGAAGCCGTTTTGTGCCAGCTCGCGGTTGTCAAGGCTCTTGGTGTCCCATCCAGCCCTCCAATGAGTAATCAGGCCCTTGCGAGTTTGTTTTTTCCTGAGTGTGCATTTGGTCCACATTAATGTTTTCCTGTGACTTTGGCTCATTGAAGCATTTCTTCCCCCAAGGGTCTGTATAATGCCCACAGATACCAACTGTGCTTTTCATTCACAAAGAGAAGCATCTCTCTGAAGCTTAAGAGATCAGACGGACTATAAGCACCGAACTGTATGAATCCCACCAGGAAAGGAACAGGACATGTCCAGCTTCCAGACAAGCCCAGAACTTTCTAGAACATTCTTCCCTTCACTTTCCAGAAGTTAGAAAACTTTTTTTTTTTTTGTTTAAATAGAAAATGAATAGGGGTTGCTTTTTTTCCAGGAACAAAGGCAAGTGTTTTGAATCTTTTCTTTTTTGCTGGTACCTCTCCCCTTTCCTCCAAGAAAGCAGTAGGAAGGCAGCAGATCCAGAGGCAAGCATCATTGTGAATTATCAAAAAGATGGCGCCCCTCTCTTTAGAAAGGCTCAGTCATTACAGACTGTCCTCAGAAAGACAGGGCCTGCCCCAGGGAGAATGCCAAGTCAGGGACAATGCAGGATAATTTGCTTATTCCGAATTCATGTTTTTTTTTTTTTTTTGAGATTGAGCTTTGGGTGGAGCGAGCATGAAGCTCAGCTCCTACAGTTTGAAGCTCAGATGAACACCACTAACCAGAAAGGACATATTTCCAGTGGCATTTGCTTCTGGAACTCAGAGATGCAGGGATAACAAGGCTTGTCCACTGCCCTCCCTCAGGTCCTATTGGGAGAGTTTACAGTGAGAAATCTAATATTAAAATTGCATCATGAGTGAGTGGTTGGGTTATGCTGCCAGAGGCTGTGTCGCAGGGGCCACCACTAGGGGGATCCAGAGTCCCTGTGCTCAGACCCTTGGGAGAAGATTCTGGTCTGTGGGAAATGATGGGGCTCCTGGTTTAAATTGCTTCCTCCCCTTTCTCCTGCCTCTCCACTCCCCCAAACACACAACCATTGCTTCAGGAATACACCCGGAGTCAGGCTAAGATAACAGATAGCCCTGTTCACATCTGTAGTAGTCTTTTAGTATGTCACAACAGTTCTGTTATTCTTTACAGCTGTGTTCGGATTAGGTCCATGTTCCTTTAGTTCTATGGAAAGGAGCCCACTCCAATCACCGAGCTCCATGCCAAGCCTGCCACTCACATTGTCATTGCTGGTTGCATTACACACTGATGGCAAAGTTTCCACTGGGAAGGAAAGTTGCTAGAGGTATGACCTGGCCTGCAGAGCACAGACAGGCACAGACACGGAGCAAGGACTTTCTTTTGAAGGGATGACGGGGATGGGCTTAGGGGTTGATGAGGAATCCGGGGCCAGTCTGTGGGCCCTGTATTTTCAGATGATATAAACCAACTCCGAGCCTCCAGCTGAAGACCTCAAAGCACAGAAGGGCAGCTGCATAGCTAACTAGGATCCCACAGCTACTATCCCTAGTCAGAAGAACAGTAAAGAAACTTGTGAATTAGGGTTCTAGTTTATGTGTTTTCTGTAGGACACCATTGCTAGCTTACGTCAAAATTTACGGCTCTATTTCGTGGGCTGTGACAGATAAACATGGGCAGAACCGGTTTTGCTGTTGGGATGGATAACACGTGTGAAGTTCAGAGATGAGAGAAGACTTCAATAAGAGCAGACCAGCTCTCTATTCTGAGAGCAGACGATCTTCCCTAAAGCACACCGATGGAAGGCCAATGGCGTTACCACGAAAGGATCGTTGGCTTTTCCCTTTCCTGCTGGAGTTATTTGCTGGGGCCGCAGGACTGTGTCTGCGGGGACTCAGCAGGGAGACTATGCAGACAGACGCCAAGCACTCACCCGACATAAAACAACGCCATGGGCCTTGCAAATGGCTCCCAAAGAAGAGGGGCAACTGCGTTTTTATTAAAACGATTTGTCAGGCTTCCTCTGAAAGCCTCCCCATCCTCCTCCGGGCGGGGCAATCAATAACCTCCAGTATTTAATGGACCGTGTCTCAGAGCCACGCAAAAGGTGCTTTAGCGAGAAATTTTAATTTACGTAAATATTTGGAAATTTAACCTATGTTAAGCAGTGTTTTTAAAACACTCGTTTATTCATTTGTTTCCAAAGGCCTTTTGAAAAGCGAAGGTGGACAGACTGGAGGTGATAAGCTACGTGGGCACACACGGCCTGAAGTGAGGGGGCGGTGCAACAGTAAGCGGTGTTCAGCTTTCCCATAGATAAGAACGTGAGACCCATGAGACCCGGTTTGAAGGGGCCTGGGTCCCGCAGAGACCCTGGAGGAAGCGCGCCTTACCTGTGGCTTCCACCATCCCTTCCAGGATGACCACGATCTCCAGCTCCTCTTTGGGCAGCTGTGCTTTGGAGATTTCCCAGAAGGGACTCTGTTGGTTGATTTCGTGACTGATGATGAGCGGCGACACCAGGAACAGCCGGTCGTCCCCCGTGTAATACCCGACGTTAATGTCCGTCTGGTTCAAGGGGATGAACTCGCCCTCTGAGGTCTGCTTGGATTTGATCAGCTTGGCGCGGATGGAGGCCTCCACGATGTGGGAGTTCCTGAGGTCCCCGACGCGGAACATCAGGCACAGCTTGCCGTCCCGCATTGAGATCACCGCGTGGGTGGAGAACACCAGCGTCTCCGCCCTCTTCTTGGGCTGCGATATTTTCACAAACATGCATCCCACCATGAATGCGTTGACGATGGACCCCAACACCGACTGGACCAAGAGGAGAATGATCCCCTCCGGGCACTTGTCCGTGATGACCCGGTAGCCATAACCAATGGTGGTCTCTGTCTCTATGGAGAATAAAAAAGCAGAGACGAACCCGTTGAGGTTGGTGACGCAGGGAGTCCACGACGGGTCCTCTATGTGGTCCATGTCTCCTCGGATGTACGCTATTAGCCACCAGATCATCCCAAAAAAGAGCCATGTGACCGTGTAAACCATGACGAAGATCAGCAGGTTGAACCGCCACTTGAGGTCCACCAGGGTGGTGAAGATGTCGGTCAGGTAGCGGTAGGTCTCCCTCACGTTGCCGTGGTGCACGTTGCATTTGCCGTCCTTGCGCACGTACCTCTGGATCTTCCTTTTGGTCCGGTCCCGGCAGATGTGTCTGGGCAGGTCGTCCCTGGCCTGCTTAGGCAACTTTGGCTGGTGAATGGCCATGGGGCTCTCCACGTCCTGGTCCATGGAGTCGCCCTCCAGGACGTTAGCTGGTGGTTTGGAGAGAAGAAAAGAGAGACCGAGTGAAATGCTGGCTCTTAGGGGATCATGGGAAACCACACCGTGTGCGGGACATGAACGGGAAACCCAACACCGTTGGTGAAGCTGTGCACAGAGCAGAGTGAGTTTTGTGCGGCATCGCCTGGACAGGCCCCGAGTGGACTGGACTCCTGCGCTCTGCCAGCTGCCTTCGTGCGGGAGCTTCACCCGCTGCCCAGCAGACAGCTCCGGGCTGTGCAGGGTCTCCTGGCCAACAGGCTCTGAGAGTCATCCTGGCGGGGAGCTGTGTACTGCGGATAGAGAGACGTTAGGCTTCAAACAGTCTCTGCTCTCCCACTTTGCTAATGTGGGCTCTTGGACCTGTTATTTTTTATTTCACTCCCCGCCCCCCACTCCCTGCCCCACAATGTGGGGATGGAGCCTCTCAGCAGTAAGTAAGGTTGAATGAGGTCATGCGGTGGGTCCCCGTGCTATAGGGCTGGTGTCTTTGTAAGAAGAGGAAGGGAGGCCAGGATGTGTACCGGGAGGAAAGGACATGTGAGGGCCCTGGGAAGGCAGCCATCTGTAAGCAGAGGTCTCCCAGTCCAACCAGAGTCACCAGAAACCAACCCTGCTGGTTCCTCCACCTCCAATCCCAGCCCTCAGAATTGTGAGGAAATAGATGTCTGTCGGTTAAGCCTCCCGGTGTGAGGAGCCCTGCCACGGCAGCCCAGGTAGACCGACGCACTGTCCGAACTCACTGAGCCTCAGCTTCCACACTCACAGAGCGGTGACCAAGATGCCCCGTTCATGGGGCTGTCGTTGGAGGGAACCACATACCTGCCTGGAACCGACATGGAATACGTCTTCCTTTGCACTAACTTGTTCCTCTGCTGCTTTCCTTATGTCTTTACATTGTCACCCAGACCTCAGAGTTTAAGGAAAAGGTCTGGTTTTTGTTGGTGATTCAATGCCAAGGTTGAAAAAGTTGGGGGGAAATCGCTCTTTTTGAGAGTTTACACATTTGGTGTGGCTCCTGCCTCTATGTTGGCTATTCGCAGTCCGGGCGTGCGTTGTGTTTTGCTGAAGGCCCTGTGGTGAGCGCATCGGTGGAACCGTCGGCTGCTCACGCATCAGGAAGCCTCCTCTGGAGTCTGCGTGCCGGGGCGAGTGTGGCGCGGCTGCTGTGACTGCACACACAGAAGCCACCGCGTGAAGCTGCTAGTCCGGCCAGCTCCTCCCAAGCTTCCTCAGGGGCTTGTCTCTCTCCCCAGCTCTCCGCTCTGTCTGCGGACGCTGCCATGCGCTTTGTCCGCGGCCACTCCGGCCTGTCCCCTTGGTTAAAGGAGGAAGGCGGTCTGCTGAGAAAACACTCTTCCGGCTAAGGAAGCAGCTGGGGATGGGACTCCAGTGGTGCCATTGGCACCGGTGGCATAGGTCTGCTCTCTATTTCAGCCCAGGAAGAGGCCGCGTCTGGTCTGCAGAGCAGACTGTTGGGTTTGACCACGTGGGCTTTTATCCCGGCCCTCCTTAGCCTGTCATTTGTAAAAGAGCAGCTTTTCTTCCTCCTCCTCCTCCTCCTCCTCCTCCTCCTCCTCCTCCTCCTCCTCCTCCTCCTCCTCTTCCTCCTCCTCCTCTTCCTCTTTCTCCTCCTCTTCCCACTCCTCCTCCCTCTTCTTCTCTCTCTGGTCCTCCTCCTCTCTCCCTCCTCCTCTGCCTCCTTCTTGGAACAGATATCAGGACAGGAGTGAGAGGGTAGCAGCTGAGGCTGCGACAGGATGGATGTGAAGGTGACGTCCCCCTCACAGCCAACACCCCCGCCCTCCCCAAGGCACAGTGTTTGTGGCCCCGAGTGGTCACAGCTGAGTTCTCACTGTTCATTTTGTCCCGAGTGGGAGTCTCAAATATAGCTTCCTGCGGGACAAGCGCTGGGCCTGTGGGGAGGTGGGGAGACTGGCAGGTGGGGAGACTGGCGAGTGTCTCCCTCTGACCCAGGTGCTAAGCTCCTGACGCGCAAAGCCACCGGAACCCTGGTCTCCCGGAGGCCTCCGGGGAGAAGAGGGTTTGTCAGATTAGCTGCTTTTTAACAGCCTCCAGCGGGATTCAGACTCCAAATGTCAGGGAGGAAGTCCACGCCCGCCCCCACCACCCACGCTGAGGCTGCTCTCCCCCTTTTCTGGCTCCGCTGTCACTTCCAGCTCCCGGTGGGCGCTCTGAGCCGGGGGACCGTGTGAACAGTGAGAGCGCGTGGTGAGGGCCCTGGGCAGCGCTGGGAGCGGCCAGCATCCCCCAGACCTGCTCCCCGCTGCCGGCTCAGGACGGAGCACGTTCCCTGGCCTCCTCCGCATGGAGGGGTGGCCACGGGCTGGATGCCTGCTTCTGCCCTTGAAGAGTGTGTGTGCCCCTCCGGTGCCCCTGCCCTGCCACGGGCGGGGAGGGGCCTGGGCCCCGTGCGCAAGAAACAAGAAGGAAAGTGAGTGTGTGCGCGCCATTGTGCAGTCAGTGTCTGGTACAAACTTGAGCCTCGTCTTACATGTTATGGGCAGCGGCACTGACCCGGACAGGGGTCTGGCAGAGGGACTGTGGTGAGGGCTGTGTGGGAGGAGCAGGGAGAGGGGGCTGGGCTGGGATGGGGGAGGGGGATGTTTGCATTTGGCATCTGTAACGAACCAGCAGGTGGGAAGTGTAAGTCACGTGGGACTAAATGCCTTTTAAAAGCAAGCAAACTAAGAAAGCCAAAAGACTTTGGGAGCGAGGTGGGAAGGTGGCCTTGGGGTGGCCATGGCTGAGGACGGGGTGCAGGCAAGGTATGTCCCCGGGAAGGTGGGGAAGAGGCTCAGAAGGTGCCCCCAAACTGCCTAAGCAGCAGCCGGTGCAAGAAGCACACGCTGACCCCTCCTGTCCTCCTGAAACCAGGAGCTAACTCCCCGCTAGAAGCGCCCTCACAGCTCTGGGGGAGACAGGGCAGGCAGGGCCAAGAATCTGCCTGAACAAACCGCGTCAAACAAACCCAGGCCCACCTGCCCACCCCTTCCCACAGCCCAGAGCCCCAACCTCCCTGTCCTGCCAGTTCTCCCCCAAGCTGTTCTTTGTCTGCGTGTCCTGAGGCTTCCCAGGTACATAGAGAAATTCGGTAACACGTGTCTGCCTTTCTCCTGCTAATCTGTCTTATGCTCCATTTATTTCTTAGGCCCACGAGAGACCTGAGGGCCGAGGAGAATTTTTCTTGCCTTCGATGGGGCGGGGAGGCCGGGCCTCTGGCCTGCAGGGGCTGCTGGGAAAACAGGCTCAGAGGCCAGAGAAACCAAACTTCTAGTGAGGTGGGAACTCCTGGGGTCTAGCAGAGACTGAAGCAGGAGTCCCAGGGGCAGGGGCCAGGCCAGGAAGGGGTGTGGGGTGTGGGGTGTGGGGTGTGGAGTGGGGGCCCAGCTGGAGGCTGTGTCCAGCGCCATGGCAGAGGCCCTGGCAGGGGAGAGACGCTGCCCCAGCTACGGGGTGCAGAGGCGTGCAGGGGGACCCAGAGGGAATGCTCACATGGCTCTGGGCCTTTCTTTCTTTCTTCCCTGGAACCCCAGGGTGTGAACTGAGGGGTGATCTGAATTGCACTTGCAGGAGCGTTTGGGGCTGCTCAGCAGAGCGAGCTGCAGCTGAGGCCTGGAGAGCAGACATCCTCCCTGCGTGCCTGCGCAGACCTGGGTGCAAACACCCACTCACCACCTCAGCCACAGCCCCCATGGCCCCAGGGCCCCCTGGCTGTCCACATAGGCCTCCCCTCCCCCCTCTGCCAGCCTCCCTCACCTCCCTCCAACTCGCTGCACCTGCTCCAGCATCGTGCACGCAGGCTGACCAGGGCTAACAGCGAAGAACTGCTAACAGTGACGTGTGAACAGAGCCCAAGAGGATCCGAGAGAGACCCCGAGGGGCGGCCCTGAGGCGCTTGGTGGTTCATAAGTCTATGCTCAACCCCTGAGCCACGCCGGCTAGGCCCTTCCTTATTTCTTATATCAAAATGAACTCCAAGTGAATTAAGGATTTCAATGCAAAGAAAAAAAAAAACCCTACAGAGGGAGTGGAGATGTATTTTTATCATTCTAAAATTTAGAAAAGCTGTTCTGACCATGCTAGGAATCCAGAAATTATTTTAAAACACTGTTATTTTTGTCAACATGAAAATTTGAAATGTTTGTAAGGAAAGTAGGAAGACAAACCAGCAAACATATTGGCAACACATAACATATACATCCCCAATTCATAAAAGCAGTATGCGTCCGGTGGAAAGCACAGCCACAGCAGACGGAGAAGGGGCTTGGGAGAGAAGTACACGGAGATGATAAGCACGTGTCCAGCCACGGCAAAGCCAAAGCCGGGCACATGTAACCAATCCTCCCCCAAAGGTAGCAAAATCAGAAAAGCAACACCAGATGGGCAGTGTGCGCTGGGAAGGCGGTGGGCTTGGGAACTCAGATGCTGTATGGCAGGTGTTGACCGCAGTCTTTCTGGAGGGCAGGAGACAGGAAGTCTTACGATTTAGAAACGGTTAGATGCGGTGGCTCAGGGGCTGGGCATTGCTCCCAAGGGAATTATTCCACACCCGCTCACCAGTTGCACACAGGGCTCTACTGCAGCCTCTTCGATAGCAGTGAAAAACTAGAAACAATCCAGGTCTCTATCCACAGAGCACCGGTTAAACACCTGTTTGCACTTGTCATCACTGGCATACTATGCGGTCATGAAAAATGATTTCCAAGTGCTTTGGGGTCTTCACCAAGATCACCTTCTTAACGGCCTGTTTAACCCCCTTTGGAACCGGTAATCACAGCTGCCCCTTCTCAGGTCCCCTTCTGGCCCTGCTGTGCAGTTCTTTGTAGCACTTGCCACCTTTCGGCCTGAGAGGTTATTTGCTCTTATAATTTTCTGCTGCCCATTGGCCCTGTGGGAAGGGAAGTTCCCCGAGGGTAGGCATCGGTGTGTGTTTTATTCACAGATGAATCGAAGGCCCTGGAGCAAGTGCCCAGCACACCGCCCCTGTTATTGAATGAATGGTATGTGTTCATTGACTTGGCTGATTGCCCAAAGTGCTAAGCAAAAAGGCAGAATAAGGAACATAGAACCCACTCTGCATATACTCTGTTTCCCTGAAGATAAGACAGTGTCTTATATTAATTTTTTCTCCCAAAGTTGCGCTAGGTCTTATTTTTAGGGGATGTCTTATCTTTCCATGTGCTAGGTCTTATTTTCGGAGGATGTCTTATTTTCGGGGAAACACGGTATTACCCTCTTGCAATAATGTGTGTGTGTTCATGCGTGCGTGCGCGCGCGCATGTGTGTGTGTGTGTGTGTGTGTGTGTGTATGTAGAAGAATGTTTTCCAAGATGTTCATTTTGATCCATCTCTGAGTTGTAAGTTTGTGGGTGTTTTTTTTTTTTTTCTTTCTCTTTGATTTTTCTATATTTAGCTTTTTCCCTTAATGTACTTCGATCATCTAAAAAAAAATAAGTAGGAAACATGAGGCCACTGTGTTGAATAACCGGAACAGACACTGCAGAGACCACCGGACGACATCCTTGGGCTTGGAAATGGGGACTCACTAGTGCACTGGGTTGAGTAGCGTCTCCCCCACAGTCATGTCCTCCCTGAACCTCAAATTGTAACCTTTTTTGGAAATGGGGTCTTTTCAGATGTAATGAATGAGGTCATACTGGACCCAAATCTCATAGAGCATCCACATAAGAGACAGGAAAGAACATCCAGAGATACAGGGAGGGCACCTGAGCACAGAAGCAGGGGTTGGAGTGATGTTCTCAAATCGAAGATGCCTGGAGTCACCAGAAGCTGAGAGAGTCAGGAAGGACCCTCCCCAGAGCTGTTGGGGGGAGCACAAGCTTGCTGACACCTTGCTTCTCTCCAGGGCTGGGAGAGAATACACTTCCGTTGTCTTAAGCCACCACTTGGAGTTAGCTGTGGCAGACACAGGAGACTAATACCACTGCTGCCTCTGGTGAGGGGGTTGAGGGCTGAGTGGTGGGTTGTACCAGGTGGGGAGGAGTGGTTGGTCTGGGAGGGGATGTGAGAGAGGATTTGGAGAGGATGTGCTTAAAAACAGAGCTGGAAGGACTGACGGGGCCAGACTCTGTGTGTGTGTGTGTGTGTGTGTGTGTGTGCGCGCGCGCGCGCGCACGCATGAAGGGTGTTTATAGGGCACCTTTACATGCGGAGAGGAAGCCAAAGGGGAGAGGTTGTGCTATAAGGAAGGGGCAGTGGCAGAGTGAGGTGTTGGAGGGAGTGTCAGTCAACAGGGAGCAGAGGTGGAGGGACAGGACATGGAGACGCAGGGATAAAATTTGCTCCCCGAGAGGCAGGTGAGCTGGGGAGGGAGGAGGCAGCTGGGAAGAATGTGAGGCCATCTCTCTCAGGCTTTGTGTCATGGAGGTGCTGCACACTGGCTCACTTTCCAGCGTGAATTTCAGGGAAAGTGTATTTCAGCAGACTCCTCGAATCAAATCTGCATCTAGCATTGCAAACAGCGGAACGTGGCTTCACCACAGCCCAGGAGAAGCTTTCCATCGCTGGTGGTCAGGAGAAGACATGTGGACAGATATGTGTACACCCGTGCTCACAGCAGCATCAGTCACAGGTAAGCGGGATGGGGTGCCGCCTCAGCAGGGAGGCTCTCCAATGCCTGCTGCAGCATGGACGAGCCCGAAGGACATTGTGCTAGGACAGTGGTGGGCAAACTGCGGCTTGCGAGCCACATGCGGCTCTTTGGCCCCTTGAGTTTTTAGCAATTTCAGCTTGGGAGTATCTTAATTAAGTTAATAACAATGTATCTACCTATAATCTTTAAGTTTAAAAAATGTGGCTTGCAAAAGAAATTTCAATTGTTGTACTGTTGATATTTGGCTCTGTTGACTCATGAGTTTGCTGACCAGTGGGCTAGGACACAAGCCAGTCGCCAGAGGACAACACTGTTTGACTCCACTGACCTGAGGCGTCTAAGGAGTCACATCCATGGGGACAGAAGTGGAGTGGCTGTGTCAGGGCCGGGGGAGGGAGGGCTCGTGTTCGTGGGCGTGGAGTGTCAGGCGGGGAAGATGAGGAGGAGCTGGGGATGGATGCGGTGACGGCTGCACAACCGTGAGAATGTGCTCAGTGCTACAGAAGCAAACACTTAAAGGAAGGTTAACACGGTAAAGGTTATGTTGTGTATGTTTTACCACTCTGAAAAGCAATTGTCTTAGGAAAAGGAAAGCTCATTTATTTTCGAAATGAGGGAAGATTGGCTTCTAACTGTTTTGGGGAAAGTGCCCAGTGGCAGTGGATTCGCGCTACAATGCTGCCGACTGAGGTCAAGGAGATTGTGTTGTTGTGATCTGGGCTCCCACGTTACCCCCGAGACAATGAAGGACAACTCCGAGCTGTCGCTGCAAATGATGCATGACGTGTGGAATTAGAAACTTCCTTTTGGCCCTTTGCCCGATGCTTGTCTTCTCCTGTGAGTCCTCACCTGCGGATTTCCCTCCCTGGGGACCGGCTTGTCATCTGTGTCCGATATGCCCTGGGGAGGAGAGCTGGTTTGCGCTGTGCTGAGCTACTGGGACTATGAGAGGGGATCACACTCAGAAATCTGGACAGACAGGAAGTGTAATGTCACAGATGTGTGGAGAACAGTGCCTCCACCTGCTGGGGACTCCTGACAGCTCCAAAAGGGCCAAGGGTCCTATTAACATTAGCTGGGGGGCCTCACCCTGTGACCCTGAACTTAGAATGTCTAGGAGCCACTGTGAGGTCAGAGGATTAATGTTAGCTGCTCTGTGCAATGGAGATGGCCTTGGAAAATGTGCCATTTCATTGCTTAACAGAGAGAGATGCCAGGTCACTGTGCCAGGGCTGGAGGAAGGAGGTTGACATTCTATATCCCGATTGCTCTTTTAAAGGTTAAGATTTAGAACCATCGACAGTTGGAATCATCAGAACCTTTTGGGACCACTACCACAGCCAGGTTGTCTACTGCACAGCGGTGTTCCGATGAGGGCAGTGAGGGGGCTGTGCTCTGCGGGCCACACCATGCCCCTTTCCCAGGCCCGGGTCTGCTCAGAGGACAGGCCACCGGCTGGGATTTGCTCAAGGAGCTGACTACAGCAGTCCTGCAACCCCAGGCATCTTCAGTTCCTTGTCCTCCACATTTTATTGTGCACAAAGAAAGTGAGACCCAAAAGAAACCAACTTACATGGCAGGAAGCAGAGCCAGAGTGTTTCTGTCCCTCAGGAAACTTGGACTTGATGGTCTCCCTCTGGAGCAAGAATCCCTTCTGCTCTTGGTTACTGTGGGGTGGGCCTGGAGTCAGCCAGACGGGGTCCCACTGGGGACCCACAGTGCTCTGCTGCCCACTCAGGGGGCCCTTCATTGGCAAACTGGGTGAATGCTACCCTAATGGGCTCATGGGAGAATTGGGGACATAAGTCTTGTTGGCAGGTAGGGTAGCCTGGTGACAGGGCCATGTGCGTTGGTGGCTGGCGGGTCTGAGTTGGAACTCTGCTGTTCCATCTGCAATTTGCATGCAATTGTTCCGGCTGCATCACGTCTGAGTCTCAGTTTCCTCAATTGTTAAATGAGAATAATAAGACCTACCTTGCGGGGTTACTGTGAGAAATAAATACATCACGCGAGCGTCGCACCTGCTACAGAGCAGACATTGAACAAATGGCAGCAATTACGATAGTGTCTGGGCCGAAGAAGGCACACGATTTGTAGCTATAATAATCCCTGTTTTTATAAGCCCAACATTGTCCTGGAAACAGTGGGAAATTCAGAAGCGATCTAAGACACAGATGGGCAGGCCCATCTGGAAGCTCCAAGCCTGCTTGCGAACACAAGACCTGCACAGTGTCCCATAGCAGTGTGCAGTTGCCTGCAACACTGTGGACACAAGACTAAGACCTGTTCAGCATGTCAGAGGGAGAGGTCAGTGGTGGCTGGATGAATTAGCCAAGGGAAAGAGCTGGGGAATGACTATATATATATATATATATATATATATATATACACACAACACACACACACACACACACACACACACAAACTAGTGGCCCAGTGCATGGATTCATGCACATTGAAAGGAAATTAAGTAGAAGAAAGATTCATGTGGTATTACATTACTGCAAAGAATTACATGTCAAAATAGTATATATAATATAGTATTATAAAATTAAAACATGCATGCAATTGGCGCCAGTGAGGGCTTTATATGTATCATGCGTGCATGATTCAACATTTACTTTTAAGTTGCCAGTCGGTTAGTTGGACTGACATATGTACTGGCCGGTTGGTTAGTTGGACTGACATATGGTCAGTCACTTAGCCTTTTATATATATAGATAATATGCTTAAATTTATTTTCCTCAGAATTTCTCAAGCTTATTGAAGCTCAAGACAAGCTATGCACAGCGAGGATCTGTAGAAGGTGCATTTGACCTACACAGAGCAAACCCCCTTATCCATGGTCCTGCTTTCTGAAGTTTTAGTTACCTACAGTCAGCTGTGGTCTGAAAATATTAAACAGAAAGGTCCAGAAATGCACAATTCATAAGTTTTAAATAGCACGTGGTTCTGTAGCATGATGCAAGCTTGTGCCATCAGTTTTTTAAAAAAATATATTTTATTGATTTTTTACAAAGAGGAAGGGAGAGAGATAGAGAGTTAGAAACATTGATGAGAGAGAGTCATCGATCAGGCATGTACCTTGGTTGCAGGCATGTACCCAGTACAAAAGGCACCCCCCCCCCCACTGGGTACGTGCCTGCAACCAAGGTACATGCCCTTGACTGGAATTGAATCTGGGACCCTTTAGTCCAAAGGCTGACACTCTATCCATGAGCCAAACCGGTTTCGGCGCCATCAGTTTTTATGCAAAACTAAGGAGCTCTGGATGGAAAAATGCAGACATCCAACATCTGGAAGGTTGTGCTCCCCATCTGCCTAGCCTGAGGACCAGGGCTGTGCCCCCCGGGTAGTTGGCGACACACACACGTTGGAACGCCTGCCTAGGGCTGCTGCCTCCATGGGGAGATGGAGAGAGGCGAGGGCACGAGGCAGGGGGACGCCTTCCCAGCCTGTTCCTGTACCACCCACCTCCACAGTCTGCGGGGCCAACAGGGCCCTGAAGCCAGGCTCCCACGTCTGGTGAGTCATTAATATCCCGGGACTGTGATGAATGGCTATGGGCATTGACCGATGGGAGCATTTCATGGCCACTGGCCTGGCAGTGCCATGCTTCACAACATTCTCATGCAGATTGGACCCTAGGTGCCGCCCTGGGCAGCTGCCACCGAGCTTTCCTTCTGCAATCTCCGTCCTAACAAACTGTGTGGGGTGCACCACGGCTTTGCTTTCTGCTGCCCCCTGACTTTCCCTTTTAGTCCTCAGCATTCTCTTGCCGTGTTGGTGCCTCTTGGGGTGGGGGAAGGTGGGAGTCGCAGCTTTCTTAGGAAGCCGGTTCTCTCTGTGGACTTCCCTCCAGGTCAGAACCTGAAGTCAAGACAAGACCCAGGTCCCTTGGCTTCACTCTGGGTGGGTTTGCTGGAGGGGGTCTCACTTGGGGTCACCATGGCCAGAAGCCAGCTGGACGAGTGCTGGTCATTCATTGGCTCCTGGAGGCGAGTCCCTACTTCCGCCTGAGGGACTTGGGGATGTTCACCAGGCATCGGAGATACCCGAAGTTGTCTTTTAAAAAACTCTGAGATGAAATTTAAGTTTAATTTTCATGTTTCATGAAGTGGTTCGATTTCAGCTTACATTGGCCTTTGTATTTTATGCACCAAGCGTGGAAAAGGATCTGAACTTAGAGAGAGACGCAGAAGTCTGGAAGTCTGCGGAATCGTATGTGAGAACTGAAAACCTTTTTAGATATGTGGGCTTGCATGACAATTATAATTGCAAGGGACTCGGGTAGGATTTTTAAATTAAAATACTGTAGGTGGCTGTGTGTGGATTTTTTATTTTCAAGTGTCTGTATGAGTCATCTCGAGTTGTCTGACTTTTTCTTCTCAGCCATATGTCAGCCTGTGTGTCCTGCCTGAGCTGCCTGGTGAGTAGGGTTAATTCTTGGAGGCCCACTGTGAGCACCTCCTCCCCGCTACACCATGCAGGTCACGGTGACACAGCCGCCGGAAACCACTACTGTGTGATGTGTCAAACAGGGACATCTCATGTGGCAGGGCAGGCAGGGACATCGGGGAGATTCGGGGAACCTCTGAGGGACCATGTGCTTTTATTATGGCTTCTGCATTCACACATTAATAACAGCACAACAGGAAGACTTCTAAGTGGTTTAGGAGTTACTGCACTTGTATCTCAAATTCCTGGCAGCCTCTCCTTTTTTAAAATTTAAACAAATTAAAAATTTTTAATTTATTTTGTCCTTTATTGTTATAAGTATCACAGGTATCCCCTTTGTTTGTTTGCTATGTTCCCCCCCGCCCCCATTGACCCCCTCTACCCTGCACCTGTCTCTCCCAGGTTTTCACCACTCTATTGTCTGTATTCATACATGCATCTAAGTTTCCCTATTAATCACCCCCCCCCCCCAAATACACCACACCTCTGCCTTCCTCCTGAAATTCACCAGTCTGTTCATGGTTCTATGTCTTGGACCTATTTTGTTCATCGGTTTATTTTGTTCATTGGATTCCACATATGAGTGGGATCCTGTGATACTTGTCTTTCTCTGACTGGCTTATTTCACGTAGCCTTATACGCTCCAGGTCCATCCATGCTCTGGCATATGGTAAAAGGTTTTTCTTTTCTTTCCTTTTTTTATAGCTGCATAGTATTCCAGTGTGGAAATGTACCACAGCTTTTTTTTATCCACTCATCTGCTGATGGGCACTTGGGCTGTTTCCGAAATTTAGCTATTGTAAATTGTGTTGCTCTGAACATAGGGATGCATACATTCTTTCTGATTGGTATTTCTGACTTCTTAGGATATATTCCTAGAAGTGGGATCACTGGGCCAAATGGAAGTTCCAATTTTAATTTTTTGAGGACATGCCATACTGTTTTCCATGATGGTTACACCAGTCTGCATTCCCACCAGCAGTGCACTAGGGTTCCTTTTTCTCCCCATTCTCGCCAACACTTGGTCATTTGTTTATTTGTTGATGATAGCCAGGTGTGAGATGGTACCACATTGTCATTTTAATTTGCATCTCTCGACAGCAGAGGAGACCATCGAGCAGCTGTGATGCCTCAATTGGCGCAAACACGTGGATTCAAGGGAGTTCTTCGATCACCCACGGAAAGGAGAAGGAACACCACATAACCAGACATCCTGAAGAGAGAGACCATGGGGAGACAAAGAAATAGCCCGCACATGAAAGAAAAGCAGGCATCACCAGAAAAGGAAGTAAACAAGTTAGAGGCAAGCAACTTACCAGAGCAAGAATTCAGAGTATTGATCATAGGATGGCTAAAAAGAATGGAAGGGAAATTTGACAATAACCAAGAAGAAATGAGGAAGAACCATGAGAAACTGAAGAAGAACCAAGAGGAATTGAAGAAGAACCAAGAAGAAATGAAAAATGACATCGCTACCATCAAGAACTCAATAGAAAGCATCAAGAGTAGACTAGATGAAGCAGAGGACCGTATCAGTGAGCCAGAAGACAAGATGGAAAAAAATACCCAATTAGAGCAGCTTCTAGAAAAAAAAAAATAATAAAAAGCAGGAGGAGAGCCTACAGGAGCTTTGGGACAATACAAAACAAAACAATATTTGAATAATAGGGGTTCCAGAAGGAAAGGAAACTGAGGTAGACATGGAAAAAATATTTCAAGAAATAATGACAGAAAACTTTCCTGAAATAGAGAAGAAAAAACCCACACAAATCCAAGATGCTCGCAGAGTCCCCAGCAAAATGAATCCCAGAAGACCAACGCCAAGGCACATTATAATTAAATTGGCAAACACCACCAACAAAGACAGAATCTTTAAAGCAGCCAGAGAGAGACAGAAAGTTACATACAAAGGAACCCCCATCAGACTAGCAACTGATTTCTCAACAGAAACTTATCAGGCCAGAAGGGAATGGGATGAAATATACAAAGTCATGCAAAGGAAAGGTCTGAATCCAAGAATACTGTACCCAGCAAGGCTATCAATCAAAATTGAAGGGGAAATCAGGAGCTTCACAGACAAAAAAAGACTGAAGGAATTTATCTCCGCCAAACCAGCAATGCAAGAAATGCTAAAGGGTCTACTGTAAAAATAAAGAAATAGGAAGTGAAGAAGGAACACAGGTATAGAATAAAAATGGTGTCAAATGAGTACCTATCAATAATAACCTTAAATGTTTTTTGGTTTAAATGGATTAAATGGATTAAATGCTCCAATCAAAAGACATAGGGTAACAGATTGGAGAAGAAAACAAGACCCATACATCTGTTGTCTACAAGAAACCCACCTCAGAAAAAAAGACGCACATAGACTGAGGGTGAAGGGATGGAAAAAGGTTTTACAGGCGAATGGAAATGAAAAAAAAGCTGGGGTAGCAATACTTATATCTGACAAATTAGATCTCAGAGTGAAGGACATAACAAGAGATAATGAAGGCCACTTCATAATACTAAAGGGAGCAATCCAACAAGAATAAATAACCCTCCTGCATGACCCATATTGGGGATTCAGCCTGAAACCTGGGCATGTGCCCTGACTGGAAATTGAACTGTAATCTTCTGGTTCATAGGTCAATGCTCAACCACTGAGCCATGCTGGCTGGACATAATTTTTTATACTCTTGGATATAGGTGTTACTATCTCTAATAAACCCTTGAGGTAACAGGCTTAGGGTGGGGGCTGTCCCTGTGCTTCTGGTGGAATTCATACATAGGACTTCCTTCTATGCTATTTAATTCTTCTGCCTCTTAGTACAAGGTGGGTGACACAGGAATAGGACGAAGCACAATCAAATGGCAAGGGCACCTCTCTTTGAGTTGGTGTGGAAACCTGTGTTGGGGAAGTCCAGCTATTAGGCTGAGGTTAAGCTGCACTGATGCTGTCAGTTTGCACAGCCCTGCATGTCCAAGTCATTTCCCCTAAGAGCTCGTGCAAGGTTAGAAGAGGTGGAAAACGAACTCTCTAATTCTCCTGAAAACCGAGGGTCACAGGCAAAAGGTGCTAATATGTCTCTAACCTGCTCACTCACTCAGGTGGGGTTGGGGGAGGGGAAAACAACAGGACATGCCTTCCACCATGGGTGTGAGAAATAAATTGATGGAAGTAACTCCAACATCCTTGAAGACTTCAGTGCACTCTCTTTTCTTTAGGGAAGACATGAGAGTGCTAGCTGCTACTTTTGAACTTAAACCCCCAAGTGCAATGAGAATAATTGGATCCCAGGGGCAGAAGCTAAGTGTTGGCACATAATTGCAAAATGTAAGGTGGTTGTGATTACTCTAATGGACAGAGGAGTCAAAGCAGTAGCCATTATAGTCTGACTCACAGAGAACCACAGCATGGGCTAGTGATCGTGGTGTCTTTAGAAAAGAAACAGATGAACAGTCTGCTGAGTTTCTATTTGGTCCATATACATGGAAGAGTTCTAGATGTAGTCCAAAACAGAGTTATGGATCCTCAAACAATGACCAGCATTGGTCCAGTTTCCAGACTCAGAACCTCTTTAATGAAGAGTAGTCTACATCCCCTTGAAGAAGGACCCCAGGACATTACCCAACTTTCATAGTGTTAGTCTTTCTCCAGAGGGACCGAAAGCCTTCTGCCAGGGTTGTCATGAATTGGGGAAGGGAAATACTTGGCCATGTCAGAGTTTATTGGATGCTGGGTTTAAATTGACCCGATTCTAGGAGACCCCAAACATCCCTGCGGTTCACCAGAGTAATATCGATTCCTGGAGGGATTGCAGAGATGAGTGCCACCATTCAGGGCTTGAAGGATGCAGGGATGATGATTCCTGAGACACCCCATTCAACTTGCCTTTGTACAGAGACAGAGGTGTCTGGAGAATGGCAGCGGAGCACCATGAGCTCAGTCAGAAGGTGGTTTCAGTAGCAGCTACTGTTCCAGCTGTGGTTTTGCTGCTGAACAAATTAACACATTTCTTGGAACCCGGTATGCAGCTACTGATTTGGAAAATGCTTTTTTCTTTAGACCTATTAATCAAGACCATCAAGGACAGTTTGCTTTCAATTAGCAAGGCCAGCAATACACCGTCACTGTCCTACCTCAGGGGCATTTGACTCTAATACAGTCTTCAGGGACCTTCTATAGATATCACATTGGTTCATTACATTGATGACATGCTGATTGGGCAGGAAGTAGCACCTATTCTAGTATTTTGGTGAGCCATTTGCATGCCGGAGGTTGGGGAATAAATCCCACCAAAGTTTAGGGAACTTATACCCTGATGAAATACCTTGGGTTCCACTACTGTCATGCTGAGATATCCTTTCTAAGGTGAAGGATAAATTGTTGAATGTGGCCCACTTACAACCAGAAATAAAGCACAATGTCTAGGGCGCCTCGTTCGATTTTAGAGGCAATGCATTCCTCAGTTGGGTGTGCAACTCTGGCTTACTTGCTGAGTGACCTGAAAAGCTGCTAGTGTTGAGTGGAGCCCAGAACAAGAGAAGGCTCTGCAACAGGTCCAGCCTGCCAGACAAGCTGTTCTGCCACTTGGACCATATGATCCAGCATCTCTGAAGCCACGTGCTTGAAGTGTCAGTGGCAGAGAGAGATGCCATTTGAAGCTGCTGGTAGGCTCCTATAGTTGAGTCACAGTGCAGATCATTACTGTTTGGTAGCAAAACCCTGCCATCCTCTGTGGATAACTACTCTCTTTTTGAACTTTATTTCTCTCTCTCTCTCTTTTTTAAAAATATATATTTTATTGAAATATATATTTCATATATAAAAATATATTTATATTTAAAAATATATTTTTATATGTAAAAATATATATATTTTATCACTCTCCCTTCCTCTCTGTAAACATACAGAGAATAAGGGAGAGAGATAGAGAGTTAGAAACATTGATGAGAGAGAAACATCAATCAGCTGCCTCCTGCACACCCCCTCCTGGGATGTGCTCGCAACCAAGGTACATGCCCTTGACTGGAATCGAACCTGGAACCTTTCAGTCCGCAGGCCGATGCTCTATTCATTGAGCCAAACCAGTTTAGGGCAACTACTCTCTTTTTGGAAAAAAAAATCTTTTGGCCTCCAACTTAGGAGAGATCAAGCACTTAACCATGGGCTGCTGAGTTCTTAGAGGCCCATGATGAATTAATTATTGTCTTATCCATCCAGCCATAGAGTTGGGCACAGACAGAACCTCATTAACAAGTGGAGATGATAATATGAGATGATAAAGTGGTACACACTTTAATCACCATGCCAGATTGTTCATTTTGTCTGGAAGGAGAAATGACCATAGGTATGAAGCTATATGTATTCATGGGTTTGACAATAGTGTGCATGGATAGATGGAAATTTGGAAGGAATGTGATTAGCAAATTGTTGACAAGGAGGTCTGGGAAAAGGCATGTGGATAGATCTTTCTGCATGGAAAAAGATGTGAAATGATCTATGTCCCATGTAAATGCTCATCAACAGATGACCTCAGGGGAGGAAGATTTTAATAATCAGGTGGACAGGAGGACCTATTTTGTAGATACAGTCAGCCTCTCTTCCCAGCCATTCCCGTCATTGTCCAATGGGCTCAAGAATAAAGTGGCCCTGGTGGCAGGGATGGAGGCTGTGCACCAATCAGAAACTCACAAGACCAACCTGCCTACAACTACGGCTGAATGCCTAGTCTACAAGAAGCAGATTGAGTCAATGCAGATTTCCCAAGGTGGCACCACTGCATGGGAGTGACCAGTCCACTACCTGTAGGCAGATCAATTACATTGGATGATGTCCACCTTGGAAGGACAGGACTTTGTTCTTATATGAATAGATGCATCGTCTGGATTTGCCTTCCCTGCAAGCAGTGCTTCTGCCCAAGCTGCAACCCATGGCATTTAGAGAATCTCTCATCTGCTGCATGATCTTCTAAGGCGTTGCTTCTGATCAAGGAATTTACTTCATAACAAATGAAGCGGGGTAGTGGGCCATGCTCACGGAATTCACAGTTTTACTATTCCCCCACCTAATCTTGAAACAGGTGGTGGCCTGATAAGATGGTGGGCTGGCCTTTTAAAGAGTGCACCAGGTACAAATACTTTGTAGGTCCAGGGCAGTATGTTCTGGGATGGGTATATGGTGCGGATTGCCCCATAGTCAGGACTCACAGATTCACTCACTATGACCCCTAGTTAACCACTGGACAAATGTTTGCCTCCCATCTCTCAACCTGAGGTTCTGCTGGTCTAGACGTCTCACTCCCAGAGGAAGCAACATTTCTACCAAGAGACACAACAAATCCTTTGCACTGGAAGCCGTGAGGGCCACTGACCACTTTGGGCACCTCATGCCTCTGAATCAACAGGAAAAGGAAGGGATTAATGTACTGACGGGGGAGATTGATCCTGATTACCAAGGGGAAATTGGATTGCTACTACTCAATGGAGATAATAAAGAGTATGTCTGGAATACAGGAGATCTTCTCAAGCATCTCCTAGCATTATCGTGCCCTGTGATTAAAGTCAAGGGAAAGTTGCAAAACCCAATTCTCGCAGGACTAGTAACGGTCCAGACTCTTCAAGAATGAAGATTTGGCAAAGATGGCGATCTTTTACATCTATCAACATGGCTAAGCTACAGCCCCCAGTTACTTACTCAAATATTAATCTCAAAGTTAACATGAAAGTGTTTTGTAGATGTGATTACACATCATAATCAGTTGGCTTTAAGTAAAAAAGATTCACCTAGATCCGTGGTCAGTAAACTGCGGCACTGGAGCCACATGCGGCTCTTTGGCCCCTTAAGTGTGGCTCTCCCACAAAATACCACAGCCTGAGCGAGTCTATGTTGAAAAAGTGGCATTAAAAGAAGTTTAAGTTTAAAAAAGTTGGCTCTCAAAAGAAAGTTCAATCATTGTACTATTGATATTTGGCTCTGTGGACTGATGAGTTTGCCGACCACTGACCTAGATAATGTGGATGAGCCTGATCCAATCAGTTGTAAGTCCTTAAAAGCAGAGTGGAAACTTCATTCTGTGTGTGGACAGAGGCTGCAGCTCAAGCCCGAGAGTTCTAGCTTGTTGTTCCTGAAACATCCTGAGCATTTCAGACTCGCCTTTGTAATGATGTTCACCAATTCCTTGCAGGAAATATCTGCTTCTCTGGAAAACCCTGACTGATGCATTTGATCTAAACTTCTGGTGGGTGTGAAACGGGCATCTTCTCATCAATCCCAGAAGTGGGCTCAGGACCCAGGAGACTTTTCAGATGGTTAATTAAAAAATATTTTTATTGATTTCAAAGCGGGAGGGAAGGAGAGAGAGAGAAAAAAAAAAGAGAGAGAGAGAGAGAGATCAATGATGAGAGAGAATCATTGATTGGCTGCCATCTACATACCCTACACTGGGGATTGATCCTGCAACCCAGGCTAGTTCCCTGACCGGGAATCGAACTGTGACCTCTTAGTTCATAGCTCAACGCTCAAACACTGAGCCATATGGACCCGGGCTCAGATGGTTAGTTTTGATTTATAATAATTAATGTTGTAATGACCACCTATATTATAATGAATGTTTTTCTGACTGACATAGATATAGCTTTATATACAAGAGATATGCTATTTTGCCTTCTCTGGCTAAATACATTTGAGAAGTTATGCTAAAGTGATTTGTCTGATTTGGGAGTTCTCATAGCCTTTACAATGCTACTGGACCTAAGAGGTCTAAAAGTGAACATAGTATGAGATGTATTTGAATATGTAACAATTATTTCCAATCCCCCACACATGAGTATTGCAACACTAGAATCACATGAGAAATAGTTAGGAAACTCTTATCTACACAGCTCCAGTCCATAAATAAAATTCTGAATAGGAAACATCTTATCCCATTAGTTTGCTATTATTTCACCCATGGTAAATTATAATTAGAGAATGATCCTACTCTTAAAGATATTTTATAATAGAAACAAATAATAAAAAACTAAAAAATGATCCAAATCATATTTGAAAAAATAATTTTCATACTCATACCCTCATCTCCAAAGAATGCCCAGTGGAGACAGAGCAGGCTGAGAATTTATTGGTTGTAGATATTATTGTATTTATGGCCATTTGGTGAAGCAGAGACCTTCTAGTTTACACATTCAGGATTCCTTGGTAGAAACACACACACACACACACACACACATATATGCACACACGTTTGTGCATGCTTACACAACACATTTTACAGTAGAAATCCAAGCAATTTACAATTACTGAAGATGGAAATTACCTGTTTTTATTTTTAAATTCAGGCACTTAGTACTTATTTTTAAATCATCATATCCTTAAGTTTTATTCTCCGATCTTTCCAGCAGTGCAAAAAGAAACAAGCAATGTTGCAAAATTAAATATTCTAAAAGGGTTTAATTTTAAAAGACTAAATTATAAAGCTTCAGAGATTTGGGTGGAATGTCTGTGATTATGCTGCCACCTTAGTATTTTTCAATTTTCATCTGTACAGCATATGTTTTTCTTGCTCTTTACTACCTTCCAGCCAAAACTTTCGGGGAGTTTATTTGGCTTTTTATCATCTTTTACTTTATGTTTTTTTTTTCATCTCTTGCTTTATATCATAAAAATGTGTATTCTTGACTAAATCTGATAAAGTACATTTAAAACAATATAAAAGGATAATTTACATATTTCAATAGTATGAAGACATCTGCCTTGGTTTCTTAATGTTATACTCTATATGCTGTATATATGCTAGGCCACAGCATTAACTCAACAAAAATACTGCGAAATAATTACATCTTCTCAGGAAAAATAATGGAAGTTCATTTGAGAGATATTTTCATCCACAAAGAAATTCATAATTAGTGAGGAAACTTATCTTTCCCTGTGCCCATCTGTTGCTCTACAAAGCTACCAGCCACTGCAGGCGGTCTCAGGGCCTGTGGGTTTCTGAGTCCCCGGGCTGCTGTTACACAGTGGATTGTATACAGTAGGCGCTCAGTAACTATTTGTGGATGATGATCCTGCCCTTAATCCCACCCCCTTCACCATGCCCTTCCTGTCCTGATGACACAGGACGGTGCATCCACATGGAGTGGGCTCTCCCCCCACTTCCCAATTATTATTATTATTATTTTTAATTGAGGTACATTGGTTAATAACATTATCATTCAGTATCTTGATACTCTACTGCATGCTCACCACCAATAATCTCATGTAGCCTGACTCCCTTTTTTCTCTCCATCTACCCTTCTTTCCCTGTGGTAACCACCAAGCTGCTGTCTGTTTCTATAAGTTTGTTTTTATTTTGTTATATCTGTTCATTTGTCTCTCTCTCTCTTTTTAAAAAAATATATTTTATTGATTTTTTACAGGGAGAAAGAGAGAGGGATAGAGTTAGAAACATCGATGAGAGAGAATCATTGATCAGTTGTCTCTTGCACACCTCCTACTGGGGATGTGCCCTCAACCAAGGTACATGTCCTTGACCGGAATCGAACCTGAAACCCTTCAGTCCTGCAGGCTGATGCTCTATCCACTGAGCCAAACCAGTTTCGGCTCTCTCTCTCTCTTTTTGTTTTCTATTTCACATGAGTGAAATCATACAGTTTTTGTTCCTTCCCATCTGAGTTATTTCCCTTTGCCTAATCCTTCACGGTCCACCTGTGTTGTCCTAATGGCATTATTTCACCTTTATTTTATGGCTGAGTAACCCTGTGCTCATTGGAGCACTGTCTTCAATAGCTGAGATCTGGAAACAGCCTCCGTGTCCCTCTACGGTTGAATGGAGAGGATGTGGTGGATGTACACGCAATGGAGGCGGGTTCTTGGGAGGGGAGGGTGGACTGCTGACTTTTCTTTGAAATCGCATCCTTCACCTGGAAACTGGCATTTCACAGGCCGCACAGTGTAATCACTGTCTCTGCTCCCCTCCAGCCAGCCCATGTGGCACCAATGCCTGCATCAGGGCGAACAGCCCTGGTCCATTGCTCCCTCACCATCCTGGGCTACTGTGCTCCATCCCTCCCACGTTCCCTATGCTGGCCTTGGGGCTCTGACCGCCCTCTCTGTAGCTCCAGCAGAAGCGGTCCCTGCAGGCGGGCTCCCTTCCACCAGGGCCACACTGGCTCCATTGCTCACTAGAGCGCCCCACTTCCCTGTCCCGTCTCCCACACGTTCTGAGCCGTGTAGGTCACCCCTGTCTGTAGTGAACACTGTCCTCACCTTCCCAGGTACCATGCTGAGGTGCCTGTTGATGAATTTACTTCCAGGTGAAGCAATGTGAGGGGCAGAAGTTGGGTATTTAGCCACCAGGGGACCTTGAACTTGTAAAGTCCTATTATTGCCCCTGACCTGTTTGCCTGCAGACCCCGAGGCACACAGGAGTGACTTTTCTCTGCTTCATGAGTTCAGCGCTTCTGTGATGGGAGAGTCCCGGAGGCTGTGTGGGAGAGAAGAACTGGTTGGAACAAATACCCACTCAGGGCCCAGAGGAAGGTCAGGGCGGGGGAGGCCCCTGGGGCTTCTGTCTCAGGCAGGAAGCTCTCCTGCAAGAGGCTGATGTTTCTGTGAAAGAACACGAGCTATGGGTTCTCCGAAGACAGGAATCTTTGAAGGTTTGCATGCCGCACTGAGATGACCACGTTGGAGTAACAAATAAAACTGCGCATGTGTGGAATCTGCTCCCCTTGAAATAAAAACGCAGCATGTAAGCCTTTGAATGTGGTTCTTTCGGACTCTGTGATTCAGGGTGGCCCACAGCTGGATCCTTCATCTTCCAGGCTGCCCTGCACAGGTGTGTGTGTGTGTGTGTGTGTGTGTGTGTGCGCATGCAAGGGGTTGGGTTAGGGAGGAATGGGGGCAGGGGCCCCTGACTACTGGCTGATCCTCTGTTGGTCTGGGTCATCCAGCCCGTTGAGGGTTAGAGGTGGAGCTTGGATCAGAATCATTACTGACAGAGAACAGGATAGAGAAAGAATGTGAATGTCCCTGAGCAATGAATGAGCTCTCAGGCCACAGAAGGATCGGGGTAGACCTAAGTGCCTGCTCCTCAGTGAAGGAAGCCAAGCTGAAGAGGCTACACCCCGTGTGATTCCGAATAGGTGACTTGCTGGAAAAGGCAAAACTATGGAGACAGGAAAGAGCTCAGTGCTTGCCAGGAGCCGTTAGGGGGGATGCGTGGGTGAAGTGCAGAGGAATGTTAGGGCAGTGAAGTTACCCATATGGTCCAGCGTGTTTTACACGTGGCGGACACTTCAGTACACATGCGTCAAAAACCACTGAAGGTACAACACCCAGTGTGCACTTCAGTTGATAATAATGTGTCTTTATTGGTTCATCAATATTGCTCCAATTGTAACAAATAGATGGCTCTAATACAAGATGTTAATAACAGGGAGAATGTGGTGGGGAGGGGCAGGAGGGAATGATCTGTACTTTATGATCCACGGAGATCTGAAAGTATTCTAGAAGAAAAAGTTTCACAATTAAAAAGAGAGAAAGGAGGAGAGAAACCTGTCTCACCTCCCAATCAAGGGCCTTCGCTCTAAAAATAGTTAGGGTGGGAAGTGGGGCGGGGAAAGGCTGGGGCTCGGCTCCATCATGTGTGGGGTCTGTCACGTGGCGCACGTCACACGTCTGTTCCCGTCTACCAGGCTGGGAACAGCCCGCTTCCCTTTTCCAACCCGCCACCCATCTTGCTTTTAGTCAGATGGAGCTTTTGATGCTGTGGGTCGTGACGGAAGCTTCTAGATGTGGCAAATGTTCCCCTGGGACTGTCAGGTGTGATCGCTCTCGTTTGTAGAGAAGCTGAGCTGCCTTGACTGTGTGACAAACATGTTCACACATGAGTGTGATCCAAACCCTGGCAGCGGCTGGGGTGAGGAGGCAGGCGGGGCGGTGTTCCCGGAGCCCCCAGAGTCGGGTCCAGACAGAAACAATACGCTCACATCCTGGGCACAGAGGCCCTGGAGCTCGGTCTCCCTGCCACGGTCAGACCTGAGCGTACCGCTAAGAGAAAGAGGTGACCGTCACTCACAGAGGGGCGCACGGCATGCCAGCAAAATTGAGGAGGAACCTGAGCATCGGCCACGCTTCCCGCCCTAAGCCAGACCCACCCCTCTGCCTCCGATACCCCGGGAGTCTGGGCCTCACATAGAGGGACTGAATACCATCTCCCAAATCCATGTCCACCCAGAACCTCAGAAAGTGGCCCTGTGGGGCAGGGTCCTTGCAGATATAATCACTTAAGGACCTTGACATGAGCTCATTCTGGACGTAGGGAGGCTCCTACATCCTCCTTCTCAGAAGAGGAAGGAACACAGCGAGGGGAGCAGCCTCGTGGAGACAGAGGCGGAGATCGGATGATGGACGCGGCCACAAGCCAAGGAGCAGCAGGAGCCACCAGAGACTGGAAGAGGCGGGAGGAACCTCCCCCAGAGATTCGGGAGGGAGTGGGACCCTGTGGACATCTTCAGTTAGCGTTCTGGCTTCCAGAACCGGAGAGAGAACATTTCTCTGGCTTTCGGCCGCCTCGTCGGCGTGGTGTATTATGCAGCCCAGGACGCCGATCCTGTGGCACAGGCATTGGGTCTCCCCTTACCCTGAAGGGCTCCTCCCAGTTCCCACGGGGCCGCCCCAGCATCTCGACTCCCCTCGGGCTTGCAGACTGTGACTGTGCTCAGACCCGGATGTCCCGGGGCTGCTGTCTGTCACTCACGCTGCTGCCCAAGGTCAGGGCTAGGGTCTGTGTTTCTCAGCCCGGAGTGTGTGCCCGCCAGGCTCCAGGATGAGTGGAATTCTGGCAGACCCGGATGTTCACATTCCCAACCGGCACCCCAGCTCCTCCATCTGGTTATTGTGACTCGTGTCTCAGAAATGCTCTCAGGATTCTCATAACATGGTTCTCTCAGGCATCTTTAATGGTTTCCTCTAGAAACTCCTCTATGTTTCTTAGCTGGTCTCAGCCCCAGCCATGGAGGGGATATGTGATTCTGAGCACAGTTTGGGGCGGTCTAGGGCCGTATTGCCGAAGAGCCCACACACTCCTATCTCCCCCCTTTTTAATATATTTAATTGATATTTCACAGAGAGGAAGGCAGAGGGATAGAGAGTTAGAAACATTGATGAGAGAGAAACATCGATCAGCTGCCTCCTGCACACCCCCTACTGGGGATGTGCCCGCAACCAAGGTACATGCCCTTGACGGGAATCGAACCTGAGACCCTTCAGTCTGCAGGCTGACGCTCTATCCACTGAGCCAAACTGGTTTCGGCTATCTCGCCTCTTTTGGAGCAGGTGTTTTAGTGAAACTAGAGGAGCCAAGGAGGTGCCCCTGAGACCTCGGTGGTCTCCAGGAGAGCCCCAGGGCACGGGTGGAGGCTGTGATCCAGGAGCGCGGCCTGCGGTGAGGAGTCAGGTTCTCACTGTTAACAACCGAGAGAGAGGACCAGGAAAACGCAGGCCCAGAAACGCTCAAAACACCCTTAAAAGGAGGTTTTAGACCCGCACAGTGCAAGCCCCAGGAAGCCACCTAGTGCATGGAAACCACACACTCCCATCGGTAAGAGGCTTCCAGTCAGCCTCTGGCGGGACGGTGCCGACACAGGGCTCATCCCAGCGTCCTGGGCTCTCGCTGTGGTCACATTTAGTTTACATGCTGTGAACACAGGACTCCGTGCGTTTGTCAGGACGCACCGCTAACCGATCAGAACGGTACCGTCACCACTGAAGCTCACACAGAGAGCGGAAGCCAAGGCCGAAGACTGTCCAGTAGGGCATCTTCCCGTGCGGGGAGCTGGCTCTGGGGGCCCTGGGGATTCCACGGGACCCGGGCAAGAGGAAGGACATGGCGGGCTGGCCGGCCTTCCCCCGCCAACACAGGAACATATTTTGGGGACGTGCAGTGAATTTCAATGGATACAGTCATGCTGGGAATAAAGCAGAAAAGGTGGTGCCATTGCCCGTGGGCATCTGGTGCTGATGGTTTCTGAAAGCATCAGGGGACTGGCCTGCGGAAGCCATCAGCAGAGTGTCTGGGACGGAATTAGAAGCATGGGCAGGAGGGCACGGAGGAATATTCCACAGTTACTATGGGCTGCCTTCCTTGAGGTCATGCATTTCGCTGCAGTGACTTGAATTAAGAATCACAGGGCTGGGTGACCTCTGCCCTCCTGGTGTCATCACCATTCCATGTGGAAAGACCTCTCCTTTAGGGCTAGGGACTGAACGCTGATGTGATTCTGGCCTGGCTCTCCCATCTCTCAAGCACGGATTGTGTGCAGACAGGAGAAGACAAGAGCAAAGAGCCAGCCGTGTGCCCCAGGCACCGGCTCCTGCACTGAGCCCGGCCAGCTGATCGGTCACGTGAGGAGGCTGCTCCTGGATTCCCAGTTTCCCTCCAGAGTCCTGGGTGAATTTAGACGAAGACTGTTCATCCAAGGGCTTGCTGTTCTTTCTCTGGTGAAAGGTGAACCCTCGGAGATTTCACAGAGCTGGGCCGGTTCCAGGAGCCAGCCGTGCAAGATGGAGCTTCTTTTTGATCTTTCGTTGGAGTGCAGAAGGCTCACTGCAACTCGCACAACTTTCATGAATGCCACTCTACAAAAAGCCGAGTCGGAACATCCCTCTTCGTCCTGCCTCCGCATTTGGTCTGCAAACTTCCCGTCATGTGACCCACGTACCTGTAGATGTAACGATGGCCCCCAAACCCATATACAGGGCTTCTGCAACATGACGCTGCATCTTTGTCCAGTAAAAGGTGGTGTCTGCTCCCCAGTCCCTTGGACCTGGGCTGACCTGTGGTTCGCTTTGGCCGATGCAATGCACAGAGGACAAGATGCCTGCTCTCTCCCTCACCGGGAACCTGCCCGGGTGCCGTGTGCGCTCGCCCAGGCTGGCCCGGGAGGAGGAGAGACCGTGCGGAGCAGAGACAGGCCCTCTGAGCAGCCTCAGCCACCTGGACGGCGGACCTCGTGGATTTCCAGTAACTGCAGGTGACCTACGTGTGACTGAAGGGATTGCGGCTCTAGTGTCTTCGAAACTCAAGAGTCATATTTCGCCGGAGAACTTCTCCCGGTCCTCCCTTTCACAAGCATTTGGAGGAAACCTTGTACCCGGACGGAAAGGGTAAGGCTAATCAAGTCAGAGTCACCCTGCCCCCTCGAAGGCTCACCACGGTGCCTGCTGATGCGGATCCTTTCTGTTCAAAGCTGAATACCTCATCCAAGGCCGCACAATTACATTTCCATTACGTCCCACTGTTCAGCGCGGCTGGATTGCGAAAGCCAATTTACGTGGTGGTTTCTCCTTCGCTGGGTCTCTGCTGCCTATTTTTAGATTTGTCCTTCCATCCAATAGGGCGCCTCCTCACACAGCGCTCGCTCCACGGGGCCGCCGGAGCGTCTGAGAGGGCTGTGTCCTCGGCCACTCGCGTCCTGGGGACCCGCCGCGAGGCCCCAGGAGGACCCTGACCTTGAACACATCCCCAGTCCTTTTCCACGCCTCCAGGGCAGAGGCGATGACCCTTACACTAAAGAGAAGAAAAAATGGAGCGTTTCCGTGTGCATCCCATAATGAAGAGAAATGATGGCGTCACTCCCAGACAGTGTGCCTCTGACCTGGGCTCTGAACCTGGACTCGGGCACGGCCAGCTGACTGTCCTCGTGTCCACACCGGAGTGACCAGGGCGAGGACCCAGAGGCCAGGCTCGCTAGGGCTCGGGGTGTGGGGTGGAACAATCACACTGCAATTGGACCAGAAGGAAGACAGGTTTTGAGAATACCTTCTGAGTTGGGCAGGCAGCCTGGGCAGCAGCATTTTCTTTTGCATAAATTACTTTGAATGAAAGCAAGAACCAGGGTCCACGGAAGAATATATAATTCTAGAACTTTTGGACATGGCTGTGTAACAAGGTTTTTCCTTGATGGGAGGTCTTATCACCCAGCTTTCTTTCTTTTTTTTTATTTTTTGTTCTCCAGGGTGACGGGCCAGTAAACAGGCTGATCAGCACTGCTTTTCTAATCTGTTGGCAAAGACTAAAGTTTTTATTTTTAGTCTGCTTTAAAAATGTTCCTGTTTCCTCCCACCTGATTCTCTGCATAGAAGCCAGGCAGGGCTTTTTGCTGATGGCGGGGAGATGTGACCGTATCACTCAGTGGCTGAGTTCTCTCGTGCTCTGTCTAACTAACTGCCTGTGACTCCGTGGTGAGCACCCTCCTGGGCCAGAGGGCCGCTCAGAAGGCGAAATAAGCAACACTCCAGACCATGACCCATGCATCGGCTGCCACTGGACTTGCTGCTCTGTGGCTGGTGGTCTCTGGCACAGAGCCGGGTCTCCAGGGACCCCCGCCGCCCACTCCAGGCGGTGCTCCGGCTCGGTGGCCTCAGCTCACACCCTGGCTGAGCCACCAGCTGCCCAGAGCCACCGCCAAGTTAATTATGTTTGTTTCCTGGAGCTCAAGCCCCCTTTCTGCGTCTATTCTAGGAGCCTACTGTGAAAAGCACAGCAATGGCTGTTTGCCCGTCTCTCTTAAAAAAAAATGTTTTTGTTGATTTCTAGAGAGAGAGAAAGGGAGAGAGAGAGAGAGAGAGAGAGAGAGAGAGAGAGAGAGAGAGAGAGAAACACCGATGAGAGAGGAACATTGACCTGCTGCCTCTTGCAGATCCCTACTGGGGATCGAGCCCATAACCCTGGGCATGTGTCCTGACTGGGAATGAAACTGGTGACCTGTTGGTTCATGGGTTGATGCTCAACTACTGAGCCACACTGACCAGCCTTTGCCCATCTCTTTGAAGACCATCGTGTTAAAAATGTGCAAGCAGCAAAGCAAACGTCGATGCCACATCGTGGAAAGAGAGCAGATTCTGGAGCCCAGCCATGTGGGGAGAGAAAAGCAGAGGGAGTAAGTGCCCAGATTGATGGAGCATCTCCTGTGTGCTAGGGTTTCCTGCTTGTTATCTCATTTAACCCTCACCGTAGGGTCAGCTATTGCTACAGTTTGCTGAGAAGGAATGTGAGTCTCCCCAAGGCAAGTAATTTCCTGCAAGTTACACTGGGCCTCCCACAGCTCTTGCCATCTTCTTGGCCACGAGAAGCTGTCACTGTAACCAAGGGCTGTCTTCCTGCTGAGGTCACATGAGACAAGGTGTCCTCTGACGTGCTCTATGGAAGCTGAGTGCTTCTCCACGTAAGTTCTCTTGGTTCCTGGTGGTTTGGCCACTTCTACAAAGCAGGCCCACCGGGCTCCTGTGATGGGGAAGGCCTGGTCGGAGACAAGGTCATGAGGCAACGAGCTGCTTCTCTGTCGTACCAGGGGAGGCTGTCCTGTGGGGAAAGCGGCTTGCTCCTCCCTGGGCCACTAGGAGCCTTGTTGGGGAAGGCTGGTCAGCTCCAGGGGGACCCCCTTCAGAATCTGGGAAACGTCCTTCTTTTCATTTACCAGGATGAGAGGACTTCCTCCCGAGAAGCGGGAAGTGACTTAGGGTTAGACATTTTTGTGGTTTAAGAGTTATTTCTAGAATGTTCCCAACCCTTTCACGAATAGCTCCTTCTTTTTGAGAGGCTGGTTCATCATGGCTTCTCAAGCAAAGTTATTTCATTTTTGCACAAGGAAATGGTGTTGGTTGTGAATGGGTGTCCATGCAACCAGAGGGGTTACCGTGTGAAGGTGACCACATCTGTGACATCATGAGGCCCTCCCTCTCCCATGATCCCCAGCGGTGGGCTGAGCTGCCTCAGGCTTCGCAGACCAACGCCCCAAAATAAAGCCATCACCCCCAGCCCTCCCCCCCCTTCCTGGGCACGTGTGCGGATTCAAGTAGCGAGAGCTGCCGATCTGGAAGGCGCCCTAGTACCAGGCTGGCCACCGATCTTGCAAAGTGCATCATCTCATTCAGTGTGGCCGGAACCATGTCAGGGAAGTTCCTGGGGGACCCAATGCTCAGGAGGCTAAGTAGCTTGCCCAAGTTTGGGCAAGGTGGGAGGCCAAGCGCTGGGGGTTAAGCTCAGGCTAATCTGATTGCAGAGCCTCAGGTCTGAAGCTTGTCACCACTCAGCTCAGGCAATGGTGGTGCCTCATTTGCCATTTGACGTGGACATTTGTTAAAATAAATAAGCACCACCCCCCTTATCATCAATGAACGCAGGAAATCATTCATGGATGACACAAAAAAAGTCAATCCTCCATCAGAAGAAAAATGTTTTCTAGTTGAGTAGTTGAAGTTGAGTGCATTGTTTTAAAAACTTCTTTGGACGATACTTCACAGGAAGAAGTTTATTTTTCATTGTGTCTCTGTGGACACACTCACGAACACGTGTGTGCCTGGGTGTGCAAAGGCTGTGTGGGGTGTATAGACCCACCCCAAAGGTGTCCCGTTCTACCACGTGCCCTGCACTGAGAGATCTTCTGTTCCTGTTGACTCTGTCATTTTTTTCAGCGCTAGTTCAGGTCGCTGCGTTTCTCGATTTGTAGGCCTTGATTCTAGTCACAGACCCTGGTTAATGGGGCCGTGTCTCTGGGATGACCTCAGAGCTGGTCAGATCTTCTCCTTCTTGGCCGATTGATTTTGAGAACATTCCTTAACCCCCTCACGCCTCAGTTTTCTCTGAAGTCTATGAAGTGAACATAGCAAAATAATACCTCAAAGAATTGCTACAGCAATTTGGTGAAAAGATGCCGATGAAGTGTTAACCCAAAGACCTCGTTAAGTTGTTGTCATTTCCCAATTACTACCAGTGACTTTCGGACAATGTATTTATTTTCCCAAGTGGGGCGCCCATATCTGCTGTTTAAACAATTAAAGTAACCTTTAAATAATTAAGGCAGTGGGCATCCACGAGAAGGAGCCTGTGGGGAAGGTGAGTTGGGGCAGGGGTTGCATATATTTCCCATCCCCCCTCCCCCCTTTCCAGGGCTCAGAGGCAGCCATGGCTGAGATGAAGCTGGAAATAGCAAAACTAAAATTCAAACATAACTCCCTGTCTTAAAGTATGTTCATAACACAGGCACTCATAGAGAGAAGGTTCAACTATATGTGGTCTCAACTCTGCTCAAAAAAGGTGTGGAAACATGGCACAGCTTTTAAAAAATTTCCAACAAGATCTTAACATGCAACCCCAGGTCGGCATCGTGCAGGGGTGAATTCTGTTATGGGGGTGGAGGCTGAGTGAGGGGAGACCTTTCCCATGACGCTGTGGGAAGACAAAAGGTCGATTTATGAAGTTTTCCCGAGCCAGCCTGCACAGCTTGAGGCGCTGGGGAGAAGGAAGCCAGCGGGAGAGGCCATGTTAGCCCTCCGGCAGGTCCCCTTGTTCAGGAAAAGGGGGTTTCTTTAGGTTAGGTCCCTGAGAAGATGAGATCCTCACATGAAAGTCAGCCACAGTTTTCTGGGGACCAAAAAGAGAAAAGAAAGAAAATGTCATAATTTCTTTGGGTCTTAAATAATCTCTGGGAGTGAGCATGCTTTCATCCTGTCCATTTTATAGATGAGGAAACTGAGGCATGAGGAGTGAAGGAATTTTCCCAAAGCATTGAGTTACATCTCAGGTATCAGTGTCTGGGATTTCTTCTGTTTTGATGCGATATGATATGATATGATATGATATGAGAAAATGCCCCTTGCATTTAAGATGTAGAACAATTCTAGGCTCTAGGGAGACTGAGGCAGAGGAACCACCGTTAAGACTAACGGGGAAGAGCGGGAATCTGCTATGATGGGCAGAACTACGGTTGGCCATGCTGATGTTTGGGGGAAGACAATGGGGTTCATGTTTGCCTCTATCCAGGGCTGCATCTAGATTTTCTTCACTTTTTTTTTTTTTTTTTTTTTTATGGACACCCCTTGGAGGTGAAAAGGCTAAAATGCTGCCAAGACAAATGAGCAAAAGTGATGTCATTTGCTTTTAGCTGGATCAATGGCTTTTTGAGGAGGTTGCTGTATTGGAAACGAAGCAGAATTAAAATGATATTAAAACGAATTAATCCATTTAAATGGACCGAGCCTGTGAACTCCAGGAATGATTGGCGTCAGTGTCAAGGGGCAAAGCGCTGGCAACTTTGGACACTCAAGGCGGCAGGCTCAAGGCCCAAAGCCTGACTCGAGTCACCATGGACTGACGAGCTTCGTTTCACTGGGAAGAAGTGGGTCTATTTCACTTTCCAGATTTAGTTCTTTCCTATACAAAGCGACGTGCTTGAGTGAGATGGTCTCTCTCCTGGTTGAATTCTCAGCTAACGTCTTAGAAGAAATCAGAATGGAGTCTCTACCGAGAGCAGAAGGAAGAGACGGCTGGAACACAGTGTGCCCGGTTTTGTTGGAGTAGAGAATTCCTCAGGGCTCCCGGGCAGGGCTCCCTGGGCAGAGAATGAGCAGCCAACACGCCCACTCATCCCCTGCTGGACGGTGGGCAGGGAGGCAGGTGTGGGGAGCCCTCAGGAGGCAGGGGAGAGGCCGTGAAGGAATCCACTTCAGTAACATGGGAACTACAGCCTCATGCTGAACAGGAGAAAAAGTATCCCTGTTGGAACTTAGTCTTGAAAACTGGAAAAATAACCATGAAATAAATTTACCGTCCATTGAATGTGCTTGTGGTTATAATTACAGGTAGGCAGGAGTTCTGAGAGAAAACACAGTGCGCCTTTAAATCCGGGAGAATTTTCTGGCAACACTGAATGTCAATACAGGCTTTTAGGTTACCCACTGAGCTTATCAGGAAGGTCACAGAGGGCCAGCTCTCCAAAGACACACAGGGCTTTGTTCTCCCAAGGCCTCCCACAGCCTCCCATGCTCACGTCACGCTCTTTGAAGGCACATCCTGGGTGCCACCTTCCCCATCACTTCCTCCTCTTTGGTTGGCATGGGCTATCTCCGCCAGGTCATCATTGGTCAACAACTTCCCCCAAGATGGAGGGACTACAACCTAATCACTGTCAGTGACTTCATGAAACCTGGTCTACTACAGCTTCCAGGTTTTACTCTGCAATCCACCTGCGATGGAGGATGAGGCAGCATCTGTGACTCAGAGAGAGACTGACCCCCAGAGGAGGGAATGCCTTGGAGGGGGGCAGAGAGGGTGAGGGGGGCAGAGGCTGGTGTTAAAGGGACGGAGGACCAAGTGTTACAAGCAGCCAGAGTCCTTTTGGGGAGGACTCTGGTTTATGACAAAGCCACTTCCTACTCCAGCTTTCGACTCCTCAGACTCAGATAACCCGGATCTGCCTGCATAATCAGAATATTTGAACCTCACTCATTCGGCCCAATCTCCTGGATATATTGGATCAAAGCACACCCCCTTTTGCTTGAGCAATCTTACAAACAGTTCTAATTTTGTGCTTCATGTAGTGTCTGGAGTTTGGTACCCAGTGAACATTTTTTTTGAGCATCCATGGCGTAAAAAATCTAAGACAATTAGGATTCTACAAAGGCTCCGCCCACGTGCTTCCTCCTGGACACCTTCTGGAGAAATCTATCTGCTGATAGTCAAAGCAGCTCTTGGGGTGGCTTGGCTGTTGATCACTTGGCCTTCTCTGTGAACTGGGCACTTCCCCCAGGGCTCAGTGGCTCCTGTGCCTGCAGCGTTTTTATGTGCAAACGCCCCTCCAGCTCATGGAAGGCTCGTCTCCATCCTGGCTCTCTAACTCTTGTGATTCTCTCCCCCTGACGTGGGGCCTCTACCCTCACCCTAACGCGCAGGGCTGTGATCAGGACAAAGGAGATCACATTTGACAGCCTCCACGTATTTGGCATTTTATTTCTAAAAGCTCCTTCAATTTAGTTATTTTGAAATTACTCTTCCTGTCACCTGTTGTGGTGGGTCTGAAAGCTATCATCCCCTAAATGAGTTAATGAAACAGTAGCTGCAGTGACTATACTCAGAGAAGTGTGATTTTCCCCAAAGCAAAGTCCACCCCATGCTGGTCCCCGGTTTCACGGGTGAGGAGTCCAGAGAGAGAAGAAGGGGTATATTCTAAAGAGGGAGCACAGCAGGGACCTGGGGTTCCATTAGGGTCTTTCAACCTTTAGTGAGAGAAAGAAGATGGAAAGAGAACTGAGCCTAATCAAGAGTCTGAGTCAGGCACACATTGTTCTCGTCACATCGTCGGGTGACCAGTGTTTGCACCCACACTTCTGAAAATTAGGCAACAGACATGGTCACAGAAGGTAGAACGCATGTCCCAGGACACTTAGTAAAAGGCAGGATTCTGCCCTAGGTCTTCTGATTCGAGGTCTGTTTATTAATCAGTCAGCTTTCCTGCTTCAGGGGCCTTTCAAGTTGCTTTGACAAATGATCAGGATCTACTCACCTTATAAACTCAAGTTTTCAATGAAAAATTTAATATGCTCATTTTCTAATCACTGACTCTAACAATATTGATCTAAATTCCCAAATATAAAAAGTTTCTCTGATCAGTAGAAGAAAAGTACTATTTTAATGTATTCTTCAACATATTCTTGCCTTTTTTTTTTAGGGTAACAAATTGCCAAGATGAATATGATTTCCAATTAATAAAACATGGATAACTAAGCTTTAAATGTTACTAAGGGTTTTTTGCATTCAATTTTTGCAAGTGATGTAGCTGGCCAACATTTCTCAAAGGCATATAAAATATTTGTAGGTTATACTGTTTTATGATTTGGGGGTAGTAAATGGAAATAATTTTAATCCTATATAATAAAAGCCTAATATGCTAAGTGTCCGGTTTTCTAGTTGGTCATTTAACCAATCAAAGTGTAATATGCTAATGATATGCTAAGATCACTCAACTGCTCACTATGACGTGCACTGACCAGTGGGGGGCAGATGCTCTGACTGAGTGAGACAGTCCAGACATGCCCTGAAGCCCTGCGGTCACTCCCGGGCTGGTCAAACTCCCAGGTCAGATTGTGCACTGGTGAGGCCCCTTGGCCTGTCCTGTGCCCTCTTGCAATCCAGGACCCCTTGGAGGATGTTAGAGAGCCAGTTTCAGCCTGATCCTGCAGGCCAAGCTGAGGAACCCCACTGGTGCACGAATTCATGCACCAGTGGCCTCTAGTAGGATATAAAAGATGCTTTCTTTTGCAGCACACTTTCTTTAACAACATTCTGTAACAACTTAGAAAATTGTTTTCCCATTTCTGTCTCCATTTTCCCAGGAAATCTTTGTGAGAATGCGCTTCTTTTGCACTTGCTAATCTACCCATGCATTCGGGGACAGCCTTTAACTTCTAACGACGTGCACTTCCCTGGATGCCAGGAGCCTTGAGTGCAGTTAAACTAATGTTTTACAATCTTTGGAAAAATTACTTTCATTAGAGGAACTGCTAGTGTTGTTGGGATTTTGAGAAAAATAAACAGAAACCCACAGGCCCTAATTAAATTAAACCAGTAAAAGGAATGCAGCCTTTTCGCCCTGGAAAGAGGCGCTCAAGCCCCAAAGTCACAAATATGTGATCCTGAAGGTCAAGAATTGTGGGAGGTTCAGTGGTTTACCCAGCATGCTTTGGTTCTGCAGGTCCAGAGCCCCTGGGGGAACTGGAGGCCTTGGCCCCCCTTTTTTTTCTGGCTGAGAAGCAGTTGGGGCAGCCCTGGTTCGCTGGCTTGATGTCTCTGCTGAGCCCTGAGGCCTCGGGCTAGAGGACCACACCTGCCTGTGCAGCAGCCTGCATCCCCGGGCAGTGGTGAGTGGGAACTAGCCAGGCGCGAAGGGCCACAGCAGAGGCCGGGTCCTGGGATGCTGGCGGCCTGTTACAGGGATTGGTGACGCTCCCTTCTGCCAAAATCTTTCTCTGTAGAGTTCTAAGTGGTCACACGTTTGCTATATAATAAGATTAGTGTGAAATACATGGGTTCTCTTATGAATTAAATAATAAACGGCATCGAGGTAGTGAGATGTCCTCAGAATACATTTTAACGGTGCGTCTCCTGGCATCCGCGGAGCTCAGCTACTGCAGGGCATGGGAGTCTTATGTGTAGAGTGTTGCTATAACTCTGAGCGTGACCTCGGCTGGGCTGATGATTCCGGTCAGGGGTTATCAGGTTAGCTTAGCCAGGTTATTCTGAACATGGAGCGAAAGGATCACAGTCTGCCTTACGCAGAGATCATGAGCAAGAATAACAACTCCAAGATGGACTGTTGGTACTTGAATGCAATCTTAGTAAGATTTTGCAGTGCTCTGTCTCAGAAGTACACAAATAACTCATTTTAGGAGATTATGCCTGGCCTTGTATGCACTTTTAAACAGACAGCAGCCAATCCCTAAACAATGCAGTGACTTATCCTTGTGTTAAAATTCAGATTGAATAAGGCCACTTTACTTCATGCCCTAGAGAGCCAAGATATCAGAACAGAAAGATGAGCTAAGATCTCTGCATGCACTTGTTGACTGATATTGAAGGTGAGAGCACACAGATGAAGAGGGCACATGATCCCTGGGACAGGAAAACCAGGTACACAGGTACACAGGGTATATGTGACTTAGAGCCCATGGGGAGCGGGCCTAAACCATCAGTCAGACATCCCCTGAGGGCTCCTGGACTCCGAGAGGGCACAGACCAGGCTGAAGGACTCTCCCCTCACACACTAGGCCTCTAGTATATACTAATACAAGAATAAACTGTTAGCCTACTTTCGTATAATTCCAGGTCTCTCTTTGTGGGTGATGTCTATGCAGGTGAGGTTGGGCACATATGCACCCACACATATGCACCCACACAAATCTTGTAGGATCAGACTACACACAACACATTTCATTCAGCTGTTTCAGGTGCAGATATTTCCACACACTGTGTTCATTAATATATCTCACCGTTAGAAAGGTGTCATGCCATTCCATCGAATGACTACATAACAAATCATATTTTTTTTTGAAAGTATATTTTTTTATTGATTTCAGAAGGGAAGGGAGAAGGAGAGAAAGAAACATCCAGGAGAGGGAATCATTGATTGGCTGCCTCCTGCATGCCCCACATTAGGGACTGAGCCCCCAACTTGGGCATATCCCCCCCCGGGGAGTCAAACCATAACCTCCTGGTTCCTAGGTCAACGCTCAACCACTGAGCCATGCCAGCCTGGCACAAATCATCTTTCAATGATACACATTTGGTCTGTTTCCATTTTTCATTTATCATAAGCAACTTTGAGATGAACAACCCCATGTCTACTTCTCTGTGCCCTTGTCCAGTGGTGGCTTCAGGATGAAGTGCCGGCAGGAGACAGCGAGACAGGTGTGAGCCATGCTGCCACGCTGCCTCCCAGGGCTGAGATCATCCACCTGCCAAGGAGCAGGCAGTGACAAGCACCTGTTCTCCCCACTTCCAGCCCCCTGGCAGCGCCTCACTTCAGAATCTTGGCCCCTATAGCAATGGAGGAGGTCATAGTGGTGGTTTCCTTTGCCTCGGTTTTATTACTTTTCATTTCGATCTTCTTCTCCCAGGTCTGTTGACCCTCGCTCATTTGTGGTTCCTCTTTGTGAATGATCCCTTTGTATCTCGGGACAATTTTTCTATTGGTGGTGGTGGTGGTGGAGCTTGCCTTTGCTTTCCATATTTGAGTTTGCTTTGTTTTCTAACCAGTGACATGTGCTTTGAAGCTGACATAACCACTCAGCGTTGAACTGCAGTGATCTTTGGGGGGCCCCAGCTTGCGGATGCCGCGAGAGCATCCTCCCAACTGCAGCCTCTCCGGGAGCAGCTCCGTGGTTGACGCGCAGCAGCCTCTGGAGGGGGGCTGGGAGGCAATTACGCAACGAAACCCAGGGGAGACGGGAAACTGGCCAAGAGACAACACTGCTGAAACACTTTGCAAATAGAAAGAGGTCCCCGAAGGATACGCTGCGACACTGCCAACTCCGCCCGGCGATGGAGTGGCCTGGCTGTTGACGGGGCCCAGGTGGAGAGGTGGGGACTGCCTCACATGGGGACAGCTGAGCCACTGAGGGGACACGGCCCGGGATACTGGAAAGAATGTGGGATCCGCTTCTGAATGATGAATAAAATGCTTTGGCCGTACGAAACTTGCTGATGAAATCCTAGCAAGCCTGGTCACTGGCAGCAGAGGGATCCCCGTGGCCCTGCAACCCCTTCGGCTGAGCTGGGGGGTCCCTGCCCTGGGCGCCCCTGGGAGCTGGGGGTGGTGAGCAAGCAGGCCCCACTGAACCTGGCACCGGAGTTGAGGGTTCAGCGGAGGGGCCTCTGACTCGGCCACTAAAGAAATGGAGGTGACAGTCCCTGGAGGCTGGCTGGCTCCATGTGATGTGACCCCGGATCTTGTAGGGAGCAGCAGACAGCCCTGAGAGTGCAGAGCAGGGCTCTGGTGAGTCAGTCCTCCAGGGGAGGTTATGGGAAGCAGGCGCTCCAGAGAAAGATCTGCTTCCCATCGGCTTTGCCCAGCACAGGAGATAGAGCAGCCCCAGGCTGGCCAACCAGCTGCTGAGCATCCATTCTGCTCCCCATCGGGTTGAGCCCGGGCAGATAGGGAGGGGGTGATGACACAGCTTGGGTGGGCCTGGGTGAAGGTGGGCATCCAGTGGAGCACACAGAACCCCCAGCTATGTCGGGCACTTCTCCGAAGGGGAAGCAGGGGTCTTTGTTTGCTTTTGACATCCTTTCAGGTCCTCCATCCTGGCTGCTTGGGAGCCTGTGGCGTGAGTTCAAATCCCAGTCCCCTCACTTCTAGCTGTGCGGCTTTGGGCAAGTTATTTTTCCTGTCTGTGCCTCAGTTTCCTTATCTAAAAGTCTGTGAGCACCAACTTCAAGATTAAATACACACATATATACATATGTAGCAGTTATACTGATTTGTCTAAATGAAAAGTGTGCATGGGTGCGAGTGTGTATGTGTTTGATTGTGTGTATGACTGTGCATGTGTTTGTGTCTGTGTGTTTGTGTGTGTGTGTGTGTGTGTGTGTGTGTGAGCGCGCATGCGCACGTGCCTGTGAATTTCCCTTCTGTAGGGCATTCCAGCAATGCTGCTAACTGTCTCCATGGAAACCAGCCTCTGGGTCCCTGTGGCTTCTGCTGAGTGGAGCGCATCATCTGCACGGTGGGTGGGGTCTGATGAGCCAACCAAACAGCACCGACCAGTTCAGAGCGCATGTCCCTTCCTGGGGCCCCCTGACAACCCCCTACCTGGCACATGTTTGCACCCCGTGGGAAGGGCACTGGCTGCGGGTTTTGTTTGCCAAGCAGCGTTTGGAGGGTTTGCCACTCTCCCTCCCGCCATTAAAAGTCTCTATAGTAACCTGATTAGTACATTTGAAAACAATACATCATAATGGAACACCCCTCTCCCAGCCTAGCTGCTTCTAGGTCTCCCGTGTGCTCAGCATGTGTTTCTTTCGTCCTTTGGTCACCGTGTATCTTTCAATCCTCTCAGAAATGGAGGTGATTTTAAGAGGAGTAGTCAGATTTTAATTTATTTTTTAATTTTTAAAGATTTTTAGAGAGAGAGGCGAGGGGGGGGGGAAGAGAAAGAGAGAGAGAAAGAGAGAGAGAGAGAGAGAGAGAGAGGGAGAGAAACATTGATGTAAGAGTGAAACAGCAATCGTCTGCCTCTTGCACGCCTCCTATTGGAGATACAGCCCAAAACCCGGGCACGTGCCCTGACCGGGAATGAACTGGCAACTTGCAGTGCACGGGACGCTCAACCAACTTAGCCACACTGGTCAGGGCAATAGTCTGATTTTTAAAAACCCCCACTCTCTCGCACCTTTTCTCCATTGGGGATGGGTCCCAAGGCTCTCAACAATATATACTAAATCTTTTTGCAGCTTGAACAGGGAGCAAATAGTTATACATACTTATAGCAAAAGGCAAAAACAGTTAGATATTAGACTTAAGTTATTATTATTTTTTTAATATATATTTTATTGATTTCTTACAGAGAGGAAGAGAGAGAGATAGAGAGTTAGAAACATTGATGAGAGAGAATCATCGATCAGCTGCCTCTTGCACATCCCCTACTGGGAATGTGCCCGCAACCAAGGTACATGCCCTTGACCGGAATCGAACCTGGGACCTTTCAGTCCACAGACTGTCGCTCTATCTACTGAGCCAAACCGGTTTTGGCAGACTTAAGTTATTTTTTAGAAACTTACAAATACTGACAGATGAGACAAAGCAGGTATTTCATGAGCTAAAAACCGTGAGGTCACAGGTGTTTTCCACAGGGTGATCTGTGCCCCTCCATTACTATGATAGCACCTTCACTCTCATTGTCACTATCTGGATCTTTGGATGGTTTTCCAATTTATTGGGTCTCACCCACCCTGGACCAACTGGACATGCGCCTCCAGTGGATACTGTCTGACTCTTTTGTTGTTGTTTAGAGTTTTGGGATAGCAAATAGGGACATATGCCAAATCTCTTTCAATCTGACCGACCGTTTTGCCTGGAAAGCGCCAGGAAGATAAGACGGAGGATCAGATCACGAGAGAACAAAGCGCGCTGTGTTGGCTGCGATGTTAGAATGGAAGTCAGAATGTCATTGCCTCCAAACCTCAGGCTGCTCTTCTGTTGCTTCTTAGACTCCTTCACTCCTGACACCCATCATTCCTCATTATGATTACTTAGTGATCATGGCAAGAGATCTCCGTTTGAGAGTGTTTGGAAATTGAAACTCCATTTGACAGATCTGAAAGGAAATTACATATTGAAAGAAAAAGAACCATACTCCCTCTCAAACCACACACCACTTATAAAATTAGGTGGTTATTCTTTTTTTTTTTTTTTTTTTTTTTTAGTAAATCTGTCAGCCTTCTTCTTCGGGTTTGGCCTTTTGTTATATCGTTATGCTGCTGGTTCTGAGGTAAGTACAGGCTCCTAAAAGGATGCAGGTACGCCTTTCAAAATGCCCCAAATTGGTTCATTGATGTTTGATATTTGGCTGTCAGGAAAGCTAAGGCGCCAAGAAGTCATTGATTAAATACCAAGCAATTTTCCCACCAGAAAAACCTGAAAAGCTTGGTGAGAGGAAAAACAGATTGAAAAAAACCCTACCTACAGTTCTGATTTCATGTGCATAGAGGTAATATTTCTCCTGCTTGGAAAAAAACAAGCAACAAGGATAGCCTCTGGAATATACCAGCTATCATCATTACGAATAAAAGCAAATTGCATATTAAGTTCTGGAGGAGGTTTCCCTGTTTTGGTTCCCAAAGTGTCAGAATCTCACCTGGTTCAGGGTGTTACTCATTGCCGGGCGAGGGAGAAATGGGAATGTGTACACAGCATCTGTTTCCACTCTCACAGGTGTGCTCACTGCAGGTCAATGCTGATGGCACCCCCTGGCAATGCTCCAGACCACAGGGGGAGGGCGCAGTTCTCCACAACCCTGCCCTATGCAGACACCAGGGCCCCCCTGGGGGTCCCCAGGCCATCTGCACCATTGGTCTCCATGTCTGACTGTATAAAGTTGGGGTTCCCATGACCCTTTCAGGTTGAATAATTTGCCAGAATGATTCACAGAATTCAAAGGAAATGCTATTCTTGTGAGTGGTTTTGTTATAAAGATACACAATGAGGAGGGTTGGGAGGGGGCACAGAGCTTCGTGGGCCTAAGCTGTCAGTTGGACATCCCCCAAAGGGTCCCGGATTGCAAGAGGCCAGGCTGAGGGAACTGGCCCCCCCACCCCCAAGTGCACGGATTTTCATGCACTGGGACTCTAGTGATTATATATTAGCTTTCAATATAGAATATGTATATATTCAATACACATATGTTAGCCTTCAATGTACCTATTAGCTTATACCTGCATAGCCATATGAAAATGCAATTATTTACACACATTTATGCATATAAACACACCTGTTAGCGTGCAGGTACCTATGCATGAGCTGTGCGTACATTATTCAAACCCAGCCAGGGACCTGCTATGCTCAGCTGCGGAGACTCAGACAAGAGGGTAAAGTCATTTGCATGCAGGCTCCCAGCTGAAGGGCGGCCAGGCGGGATCAGAGGGGCTCTGTGCCTCCACAGCTCACCCGAGGGGCAGGGAAGCTGCCCTCCCCGCCAGGGCTGTTGTGTTAATGGTGCAGAAGCCTGCGTGAGTGCACTTGTGGGCTGTGGCACTGTTCTCTGAGTCAATATTTAAACCCCTTGTAACGCCTTTGAGCCTGGAATTTAATATCTTGTGAGGGAGATTACATCAAAGCAGAAAACACAGAAATGTAGGTCGCGCTGTTTTCCCTGCTGAACGCCCCCCTCAGTGCGCGAAGCCACAGCTCCGGGAAGTCTGGGAGGCCACTTCCTCCCACCCGGAGACACCTACTCTGCCCGATTTAACCTCCCCCGGGCCCCTCCCCGCTGCGTGCCTCCCCCCCTGCGCTCTGCTCACACGCCTGCCTCCGGTGCCAGGGGAGCCGGGAGATGCTCACGCCCCCGAGGGAGCTGCTCTGGGGCCTGTAACGGAGGCAGAGGTGCTGCACGGGCAAGGAGCACCCTCCTCCCGGCCCCCAGGGGTGCAGGCCCAGAGCTCGCTGTGCGGGGCGTGGGCGCCCTCCCGCCTGGGGATGAGCTCCGGAGCCTCAGAATCCCGTGTTCCCTGCTCTCCCTCCACCATCTGTGTGTTCTCTCAGGCTCAGCGCTTCCCAAACATCACACAGACGCGCACACAGACATGTTCCCCTGCCCTGGGCCGGCCACACGTGCTTGCCCCACTGGCCATCTGTCCCCCACGCTCTGGCCTGTCTCACCGCCACCCCTCTAGGCAGGGACCCCACTTGCTGCAAGCTGAGGGCGCAGAATAAAGCTGGAGACCCTCAGTGCCGGCCCGGGCCAGCACCCGGCCTTCCCCAGCCCGGGGGCCAGGTCCTCTCACCCCATCTTCCTCCATGACACCTGTTGTCCCCAAGGCATGGCGGGGACCGTCGGGGCAGGGTGGCAGGTGGTGGGGGTGGAGCAGGTTCTGGGAGCCAGGCGGCAGCCGTGGGAGGAGGGAGGGGAGGACTGTGAGCTGGTGGCAGTTGGAAGGAGGCAGGGAAGGCGCATGGAGGAAGTGGGAGGCAAGAGAGGTTTAAATGTGTTTGTCTCCCTCTTTGCTTTGGGCCAGAGCAAAGGCAAGTGACACCGGCCGTGGTTCCATATGGAGCTGGCCATAGGGTGAGGGACCTGGGCAGTGAGGAGGGGACAGTGGGGGTGGGGGGAGGTGAGGGGGAAGGGGGCGGGGACAGAAGCACCTGGAGGGGCATGGAGGGGGAGAAGAGAGGATGTTGGCTTCCATGGAGATGTGGCTCAGGCCATTCAATTGCACGAGGATTATAGTCCGTTTCAGGCCCTCTGACCTCAGAGCTGGGATCTCCGACGCCAATCAAACATACTCATACTCTCAACCGGGAGCAAGATCCTCGAACCCGAAAGCTGTCTTCCAGGAAGGACAGCACGTGTCTCACGGGGGAGAAAGTCCAGTGCCTGCTTCTCAGAGGCGCTCAGCCGGGAGCCTGCTGCCCTCTCCTGCTTCGGGTCAAAGGGTGCCTGTCTGTCTCCCGGTGGGTCTGAAACCATAGCTTGTGTGGGGACCAAGGTCAAATACAGTCGTCTGCATAGCTCTGCATCCTGGGCTCTGGCAAGGTGGCCCCTCTGGGCACCCGCTCTGGTGCCTCCCTGCCCGCATCCTGGGCACGGGACCCCAGGAAGGAACACGCAGAGTAGAGAGGACAGAGCCAGTGTGGTGAGTGGTGTGAGTGTGAGTGGGCGGGCGACGGAGGGATGGGACATCAGGTGGTGGGAGAGCGATCCCACCTCCAGCTGGGCTCCCAGAACCCACATTGTCAGTGCGCCCACGGGGGGAGACCTCCTTTGCTGGAGCCAACATGTTCCCCGGGCTCGGGGTGACGGCCATGACCCCGCAGCGAATTATTACTGAAGTTTATGTACGAACCGCCTACCAAGGTTCCCCGCAGACATGACTCCAGGCTGTTTGCACGCCTCTGGACACCTCCGATCGTCACCGCCTGACTCAGCTCTCAGCACCCGGGACAGACCTGCCCGCTCCATGTCACCACTGATGACCACACGGAGCAGGACGGGTATCCTTGGCACGGTCCCTGTCTGACAATAGGGGCAGGGCAACTGCACTATTTGGAGCAAGTCTACATGTGAAAATATCCATTTCCAAGCTGCAGACAGAGGTTAAAAGGTCAAAGGGCAGTGGTGAGACAGTGGTGAGACCTTTGGAAGGTTGGAAGGCCACAGCGAATGCGAGTGAGTAGCGGCTCCCTGAGGTCCTGCTGGGCGTCCCTGTCACACCCCTCCCACCTCCTTCCCTGTCACCCCGCTTCTCTGGGCTTCTGAGAGTTGCCTCTTTCCTCCTCCACAGCTTCTCTCTGGGTTCTTTGTACATATATGTTTTTTCCTGTGTGTTTTTGTCATGTGTAATTTTGCTGTCTCTATTTCTCCCTCCACATCTGTTTTTCTTTTTTTCTCTGTGTTTTTTTCTTCCTTATCAGGTCCCCTCTTCATGCCAACAATGTAACATAAAAATATTTTGAAGTATTATCCTGGATTTATTGTACTTGATTTGAATGAAACATTTAAAAGCTTGTCAATATTTTTGTCTCTTGTTTGCCCTTTTATTTTTAAAATGGCACCTTTATTGATTTCAGAGAGGAAAGGAGAGAGAGAGAGAGAGAGAGAGAGAGAGAAAGAAACATCAATGATGAGAGAGAATCTTTGATTGGCTGTCTACTGCGTGCCCTATCCTGGAGATTGAGCCCACAACCCAGGCATGTGCCCTGCCAGGAATAAAATCATGACCTTCTGGTTCATAGGTTGATGCTCAACCACTGAGCCATGTGAACTGAGCTTGTTTGCCTTTTTAAAAAATGATGGAAGTTGATAAATGGCACATGAGAGGAAGGGACGTTTCCAGTTACTGTTCTAGAAGATGAAGAGGTCACCCACCCCATTCCCGGCCTTGCCCAGGCACTCACAGCAGTCCCCCATGCTGATGGAGGACGCGGGCTCTCCCCCCAGTTCCAGTTAAACATGGAGATGTTCTAGGAGCCAGATGGCTTCTGCTCTGCAGTTGAACAAGCAGAGTGTTTCCTGGCTCGAGAAAGCCATTCTGGGCATCGTGTCTTGGGTGTTTGTGGTTCTGTTTATGTCCCTTTCCTCTGGTGGCCTTGGGTTTTACATTCCCATCGGATTTAGTGTGTAGCAATTGTGTGTTAATCCTTTGATTGGTCTACTGGCAGGTTTTCCCCACATAACTATGTATTTATTTCCTTTGTTGAATAAATGTGGAGCTGTATATAACATTATTCATCAGTTTAACTTTGATGAAACATTTATCAGTACTGACTGCCTGATGAACTCTTATAGCGAGAGCCTAAAAGAGTTAGAGCATGTCGAATGGATTTTATAATGTTCTCTATCTTTGTAAGGATTGTGATCTGAAAATGTTGGGTAGAATTCCAAGGTCTGTTCTCAAATTTTGAATTTCCTTGTGTGTGGAACACATCTGTGTGATTTTTCTTTTTCTTTTTTGTTTGTTTGTTAATCCTTATCTACGGATATGTTTTCATTGATTTTTAGAGAGCCTGGAAGGGAGGGTGAGAGACAGAGAGAGAAACATCATTGACCTGAAAGAGATACATCAATTGGTTGCCTCCCACCCACACTCCGACCAGTGTTGGTGATCAAGCCTACAACCAAGATGCATACCTTTGACTTAAATCAAACCTATGACCCTTCAGTCTGCGTGTGGGCCAACACTCCTACCACTGAGTCAAACAGGCCAGGGCTGTGTGATCTTTTTCATAAAGACAAAGCACCTTAGAAGAACAACTGTATCCTTTCATCTACCCAAGGGTTTGGAATTTAGTTTTGACAGAATTCCCTTAAGCCAATGGATTTATAGAGCAGTCATTACAGTCATTGCAGAGGCAAACCTGAGACCTAAAACCAACCAACTAGGAGGCCAATGAGGGGCTCTCATTTAAATGCATTTGGATCCAACAGAGATATAAAAATCAATGTACTGTCATTGAAGATCCCAGTGGATCCCTTAGAGAGCCTTCAGTGTTTCACAGTGCAGTTAGGTGGGCTAGAGGTAACATTCACTGAGTTTCTAACAGAAGCTTCATTGTGAACCCAGTATCACAACTCCTGTGCTATACTAGCTTGATCCCCTTACACACTCAAACTCCCTGTGCTGACAGTGACGCCAGGCTCCAAGCTAGCCATCTTTCCCGCGTTCAGAGGCTCTGTGGGTCTTTTGTGCTGGTCCTTGGACTTGGATATTAGAACTGAGTCTGCTGAAGTGCTGACACTGTGAATTAGTTGGTGCTGTTCGTGGTCCCACTCCATAGTTTAATGTCACAGGTTCATCAGCTTTTTAGCGGTACAGGTAACCTCTATGCATTTCACTCAGGCAGGAGAAGAGCTTTAAGGTCCCTTCCCCTCCAGAGAACCAATCTGGGGGTCTTTAAACCTCGTGGCAAATCCTTTGCACATGTTTCCGGTAGAGAGAAGGATGGAGCAGAGTGGGAGGGGGTGATACAGAAGAGAGGGTGGAAGAAAGGCGGTAAATACTGAGGGCAGTTGGTCTTCACCAGGCCCTTCCAGTCACTGTGTAAATGATGGGATTAGTGTATGATCAAGACCAAGGAAACTGGCGAGGGGTTTTGGGTGAGGAATGAAAGACATGCAGCATGAAGAACATTTTAACAGTATCTTTTCTAGGTGCGGGAGCGGACCTTTGGGATAAGGCCTCATTGACCAACTACAGAAGGACACCTGTGTTTTAATAATTCCATGAGTTGAGGAGTGGTGGAAGAGGAAGCAGGTGCCCAGTTAAATGTGGCAAGATTAACAGTAACTTCTGCAGGCCAAATTGAATAAAGTGTTCATGGCCCTAATAATAATGGAGAAGTATTTGCAAGCTTCCCTTGGAACTTTAGAGATGAAATCTAGCACCAGGGACAGGGTTTATTTCCAAATAAAAAACAGTTTGCACTGTCTGCTTATTTCATAGCCACATGGTCTTTTATTTTGTAATTAATCCTCACCCGAATATATTCTTTTCCATTGATTTTTAGTGAGAGTGGAAGGGAGAGGGAGAGATAGAAAGAGAGAGACAGACATCCATGAGAGAGACACATGTATTGGTTGCCTTCCACACGCACCCTGACTTGGGCCAGGAAATGAGCCTGCAACCAAGGTACATGCCCTTGACTGAAATCGAACCCATGACCCTTCAGTCCATAGGCAGACACTCCATCCCCAGAGCCAAACTGCTTAGGGCATCACATGGTCTTTAATAGTTAAACTTCAATGTATAGAATTGCATTTCTCATGTTGTGGGAGGATTTATTTTAATTAATTCTTCTTTCTTCTTAAAAATATGTATTGCATTTATTTAGCTCAAGAGCTTAGAGAATTATAGCACTGATCCACACCAAAGCTAAATCATTCCAAGCTGCTTACACCTCAAGCACTCCATTTTTAATAGTTCTGTTTGATGTTTTGAAGCACCACCTGAGAGGTTATGTGATCATAAATAAACCATCCTTTCCTCTCTTTCCATTCTGCAGCCTATGCAACATCTGCCCATAAACCTTCAGCTGATCTGGCCTAACCCTGCCAAAGGTCAGGTTTAATAACTCTGGGTCTTGAGCCCCAATGCAGTGGTGCAAATAAAATCCATTTTGATTCATACAGTAACCACTTCAGCGCAGAACCTGACCCCACGCAAGATGGGTTTCTGAATAATGCACCATGTACCATCGACACGAGGCGATGCGTGTCCAACAGACCTTGGCTATCGCAACAGTGAAAGGCCAAGTCAGGTCGCCACAAGGGGATGTGGTTGGTGTGAAACTTTGCGGTTTCTCATGCAAAACCAGAAATCAAGAATAAATTCCAAGTTACTCACTCATGGATTCTGTCAGCTTGGCCATGGCTGCAGGTGCTTCTTTGTGCTTTTCCTGGAGGGGAGAAGAAAAGACAATCATGTGGGAAACAATCTCAGATACGCATGAACACAATGGGTCTGTTACAGCTCTGTCTCTCTCCCTTCTTTTCCTATACTGTCTGCTCATTTCATAGCCACATGGTTAAAATGTGCTCTCAGTGATAAAAGGAATGGAAAAAAATCCCACACTACAGTTATACTATCAGTTAGCCACCGAGAAGAGATTTGGGGGACATTAAAGAACGTGCCCTGTCTGTCGCAGTGGTTTTGGGTAAATGTAATTGGTGACGCGCGGCCAGCTTCCGGAACCTCTCTGACACTGGAGTTCTGGCAACCATATGCCAGTTCTTTGCTCTCTATTTTCTCCTGTGGAAGCTTTTTGGTATTTTTGGAGCTGGTATTTTTGTAGTCATTTGGTTTCTTTTTCCCCTAAGAGCTAAATAGATTTTATACATTTTTCTTTGTCTTACCTTTCTGACTTCCTGAAATCTTTTTTATAAGTCGTCACTTAAAAAAAATATATCTTTATTGATTTCAGAGACAAAGAGAGAGATAGAAACATCAATGATGAGAGAGAATTATTGATTGGCTGCCTCTTGCACCTCCTCCAATGGGGATCAAGCCCACAATCCAGGCATGTGCCCTTGATCGGAATTGAATTCAGGACCCCTCAGTCTGCAGGCTGACGCTCTATCCACTGAGCCAAATCAGCTAGGGCAAAAGCTGTCACTTTTGATGGGTTTATAATCTTATATATTTTGGGCTAAAAACATTTTGTTTCGACTGGGATAGAGGTGGCAGCCCACCGAGTGTGAGGGCCAAGGATGCGTGCAGAAATGGAGCCTGCCCCAATGAAGAGATGACCATCATTCTTAATCTCGCCCTCTGTGCCTTGAAGAAGGCACAGAGGGCGAGATTAAGAATGATGGTCATCTCTCCTCAACAGTTCCCTTCACTGTCTCTGTGCTTCTTTCATTTCCTGGGGTTCCTGACAGGGATCGTAGCTGAAATATTGGCCAATATTATTTTACTTTTTTGAAGCATTTTTCTTTTTCTGATTATGAAACGAATGCATGCCCATTATTTAAAAACGCAGAAGATATTGAAAAAATGATAAATTATTGTCATCTCATAATACCACCTGCAGAGGAAACTGTTATTATAATTTAGTGAACACATTTCTGTTTTCATTTCAATACCCGTGAATATGTACAGACAGGGCAACGTGATCCCATTTCTAGAAATATAAATATGCGTATTCTGCACACAGTGTTGTAAGTTGCCTTTTCACTTAATACCCCATCCTCCATCTTTCTATGGTAATACTGTTAGAATGCATCAGCATTGCTTGAATGACTGTGAAGCATCTGTCATAGGTTATCTCAGTGGTTGGCAATCTGCGGCTAGTGAGCTACATGTGGCTCTTCGGCCTCTTGAGTTTTTAGCAAAGGCCAGCTTAGGAGTACCCTAATTAAGTTAATAACAATGCACCTACCTACATGGTTTAAGTTTAAAAAGTTTCACAATCAAAAGAAATTTCAATCATTGTACTGTTGATATTTGGCTCTGTTGACTAATGAGTTTGCCGACTACTGGGTTATCCCACAATTTCCTTAACCAGGTTCCAGTTTATTTGCATATATAAACTGAGGCTTTACATGAGGCTGTGATGACATCCTTGAGCTCACATCTTGGTGCACTTGGCCTTCTAGGGGATAATAAATCTTAGGGATAGACATGGGTTGCCCAAAAGGTATGACTATTAAGAATTTTGAAACTGTCCCCGCACAGTTCAGGTCTGAGAATGTATAGAAGTGTTTGTTTCTTTGCATTCCTGTCACTTGCCAATGTCATTACTACATCTCCCCTCCCCGATTCTGCCAAAGTGATAGTGAAAAAGTGGGATCTTGTTATTGTATCCTGTCCCTTTTCTCTCTCTGACCCTTTTACGGACAGCCAGGCATTCTGTCCCAGCTAGTCTGTACCTCGCCGGCACTCAGCTTCCTGGTGCAGTGCCCAGCCCCCATGGCATCAATAACGATGTCTGAGAAACCTAAGGAAGCAGCTATCTTTGCCCACGGCCACAGCATAGTGCTGCGCACACCACAGCTGCCTGGCCAGCACCTGAGTGACGTGTCACAGTTTGAATGTGGAAGGACAGCTACCAGCCCCATTATCATGGCCTGGTGTTACTGTTCCCTCCCTATAGAGTCTTCCTTGAGTGTCAACAAATGACAGTGAACATCACAAGTCAGTGCTTGATTTTCACAAGCCTGGTATTAGCAGTGAAATCAGGGCACCACCATCTCTTAAACTAATCATGGAGAACAAAGCAGCTAAGGACCCATCATCCAACATCCTGTCTGCCACGTAGTTTATATTGAAATGCAGAGAAGTAGCCACTCTTGGGGAGGCTAAATGCCATGTAGCAGAGACAAACAAGGCAGAGGAAGGAGCCTGTCAGCCACACGGGTTCACAGGAGTGCACAGGCTTCCTCAAGACAGGTGGACCCAGTGGCTCATGAGAATTCATGCATAGAAGCAACTCCATGGTGAGAGCTCAGCGGGCCTCATCCTTGACCTCTAGGACTTGTCCTGTCTGCCTGCTCTGTCCTGGATTCTCCACTTCCCCTCCCAGCCCTGCTGTGATTCCCTATCTCCTGTGTCCTGCTCTGTGACCAGCTCCCTAACCCCTATTCTCTGGCTCCGAGCCCCATAGTCCTCACTCTGGGTCACTGACCAGCTCGGCTCGGCCCTCCTCGATGGCCCCTATGGTAAGACTCCTGAAACCACAGGCTCCCAGGTCCCTTCCATCCCATCCTTATAAGGCACTGTCCAGTCTGCCTGTCCTCTGCTGGCCACCATATTGCCTCTGGTGACCTAGGATCTTGCCACCTTTTGTACTGGCCACCGGTGAGTGGTCCTTGCAGCTATTTTTAAAAAGCATTTTTACTGATTTCAGAGAGGAAGGGAGAGAGAATCATTGATAGGTTGCCTCCTGTAGGCCCCCCACTGGGAATGGAGCTTGTAACCCTGGGCATGTACTCTGACCAGGAATCAAAACATGACCTCCTGGTTCATAAGTCGACCCTCAACTGAGTTAGGCTGGCCAAGCATTGCATTTATTTCTATTCAGGTGTGTTGGATAGCCTAGTCCTCAGAAATCAGACTCCACTGAGACCGGCACATTTTTCTTCCCTGGAATTAAACAGAAATCACTGACATGGATGTGGTAGGGGGCCTTTAAAAATCCTAAATTTTGCTCTCTGTTTGACTCATCTCTATCATAACTTATGGTGGAAATCATGACATATGCTTCTGGGTGAGTCGTTTAGTCATTCTATGGGGTGTCTTTAAACTCCGTATGTCCTTCCCTCATTATCGGGAAGTTGAGGTTCGCAAGTGCCTGGCATGTGTCCCCAGAAGGCATTGACATTTCATTCTCAATCCCAGGCAGATTCTCCTCTCTTTTTAGAGCCAAGAGTTTCCTCCAAAGTGCATTTGCTGGGCTTACAGCGCTGGGAAGAGGTCTGGAATGGGAACATATTAAACATGGAAAGGAGTGTTTTAGAGATTGTCAGGTCCAACCCATGGGTGATGCAATTGGCAGAACTGACGTTTATGCCGAGAAAAGAATTTACATCAGGCTGGTCTCTTCTCCTTAGCAACAACCTCCACTGCCCCAGAGACCTCGAGGCCCACCACACACAGACAGGATTCTGTCTACAACAGCCCTGGGGCTGTGTTTGCCTTCTCTGTGTCCTTTGTTCAAGCAGCTTCATTCTCCACAGTACCCCTGACTTCCACCAATGGATGATGACTTCGCATTCATTGATCCAGCTCTGACCGCCCATAGAACTCTGGCTCCCTCACTGGACAGCCCCACCCAGATGCTCAGTGGATGTTCCAAACCAACACGGTCAAAGCCACTGTCTATTCCCCAACACTCTGCCGCAGCACCCTGTTCCCCATCCTTGTCAGCACCTCCCACCCAGGCAAATGTGCCCCAGGGACCCCTGCTCGAAACCTTTCAGTTCTTCTCTAGCATCTAAGGATGCACTCCTTGCCTCTTAGCCAGACACCAAGGTTCCCAGCTCATGCTCAGTCTGGATGTTCCTTTCTTTATTCTCTGCCTTTGGTTAATGGGATCACCACACACCTTGTGTCTAAGCCAGAAATGTGGAACACCCATCTCTTTTTCTAGGATAGGAAATCTGACCTTCCTTAACTGCTGTATCTTAAAGGGACTGTGACTCTGGTTTCCACCCACCTCCAGTCTTATCTGCAACACTGAAGGATTGTCCAGAAATTGATCCAAGAACCTATCTAAAATACAGATGTGGCCAAAACCGGTTTGGCTTAGTGGATAGAGTGTAGGTCTGTGGACTGAAAGGGTCCTAGTTTTGATTCCAGTCAAGGGCATGTACATTGGTTGCGGGCACATCTCAGGTAGGGGTGTGCAGGAGAAAGCTGGTGGATGTTTCTCTCCCATGGATGTTTCTAACTCTTTATCCCTCTCCCTTCCTCTCTGTAAAAAATCAATAAAATATATTAAAAAATATATAGATGTGACCCAGGCCTGAAATCTTTCCATTCTTCTCCAGCACCTAAGGGATAGCCCTGCCTTTCAGCCAGGGTGCTGCCTGGATGTTTCTGTCTTCCACACTCACACTCCAGTTAGAGGTTCCTCCCTGCCTTGGCAATCCCTGCTTCCTCTGCCTAGAACCCTCAATTTCCTTTTCCTCCTGTGCTCCCCAAACCCGTCCCACAAACTCCACTGGACATCATTAACCTCCAGTTTCCCCCTATTCTTCCTGACCATCTTTCTGAATTTTATTTCTAAAAATGTTTGCGCTCTAATGTGGGCATTTATCACATTGTGTAGTGTGTTTTGGGATAAGGGATCCCCGCACCTTTGGAGAAGCCAAGTCTTGCCTCCCAACAGCCCTTTGGAGGCCCCACCAGCACAGCCATGGCGGGAGGCGGTGCGTGGTAGGCCAGAAGTCTCCGCCACTGAAAGGCTGCCTGCCCACCGGGGTCTACTCATCATGAGTGTCAACAGCTGGGTGACCATGCACCCGCAGGCCCATTTCCAACCTCCTCCATCAGAATAGAGCCTTCCAGAACCTGGACGAGCCTCTGGGAAGAGCTGGGTGGGCCCTTTAGCTCTAGGAGGCAGTCCACTTACAACTGTGTTGTCATACATTTAATGGAAAAGCAGAAACATTTGAAGTTTTGGGGACTCAGGATGACATGTTTGAGCAAAACATGCCCACAGATGTGGAAAAAATCCCAAGCGTCTTGTTAAAATCATAGGAAACACCTCGGCAAGAGTACTGATCCTCAGTAAGCATGTAATTTTCATTTTGTCTGACTGTATTCTCTCCGCCACACCTGGAAATGGAAAGAAAAGCTCAGTGGTTTGCTTGGTGTGTGTGTGTGTGTGTGTGTGTGTGTGTGTGTGTGATATTTATACCCGCACTTCTGTTTCAGATAAGAAGAATGTAGCTTTCTACTGGAACCATGCCAGATACATACTTCTCTCCTACTGCCTGATACGATGCAGGGGTTTTTAATGAGGGCAATTATAGCAGTCTGACTGTAGTTCAGAGCTAAGACGAATACTGTGTGTGTGTGTGTGTGTGAAAGAGAGAGAGAGAGAGAGAGAGAGATTCATAAATTATAGTTTCCATAGGGGTGGGGTGGGCGGGCGCTTTCCTGTGGGCAGGGCAGGAGTAGGTGAGCAGAGTGAGGGTTGTGTGCTGGGCAGAGCTGGTGCCCTGTTTTTTGCTCCCCAGAAGCAGGCTTTTAAAGATGCAGAGAAAAGTCATCATAGTTGATATATTTCAAATCAGTCAGACTTGCATCTTGGATATTTTTATCTCTCTAAAATGTGTGCTTATATTCGTCAGAACACTGATTTTTTTCCCCCCAAGTCACAACCATTTAAAGAAACAGTTCTATGAAGTGGGGAGGAACATCTCCTCATTTGCAGCTCACCTCCAGGTTCAAACAGGGCCCTCAGATCTCCCACCTTGTTCTTAGGGTTCCCTGCAGGTGTGCCAGCTGTGGCCCGCTTCCTCTCTCCTGACATGATGCCATAGCAGCTTGCCTAACAAGTTATGTAAAAGGAAGACATCACACCCTCAGATAGCCAATTAAATTAGTTCTTATAATATGGCAGCTTATATGTTTTCTGGAGCTGCTGCCGCAAAATATCTAAGGACTATGAATTAGCTTCTTACCTATGAAAAACAAATGGAAATAAGTGGTCAGCATGCAACTATGGCTTGGAATAACAAAAGTAATAATCCCTAACATTTATTTCCCGTTGATCGTGGCCTGGCACTATACGTGCATTACTACACTGTTTCATTTAATTCCCACAAGGACCCTATGAAATTGGTACTGTCATTCCCACTTTGCAGGTGGAGAAGTTGAGGCTCGGAGAAGTTGAGCAGATTTCCCCAGGTCACACAGCTGGTAAGGAGAAACGTGGGGTATCAAACTCATGGAAGTTCTAACTCATGGAACCAGAGCAGGCTTCGCAGAGGAAGAGTGTCAACGTGGGAAGGAGGTAAAAAGAATGACTGGGGAAGGAGAGGAGCAAGTGGAAAGTACAGCATGAGCTGGGAACCTTGGTGTCTGAGGAACAGCAGGTGACAGGTGAACTGAGCCCAAGTGTGAGAAGAGCAGCAGGGAACTAGCTTAAGAAATCAGGGAGTCAACTGTGGCGGGCCATGGCGCCAGGCTGAGTCACCCCGGAGGGAGACGAGGGCTGGGACTGGGGGATGCTTGAAGCTGTGGGAGGAGGAAGGGGGCCAAGGCCTGAACCAGCATGAGCACCGTGGGGAAACCCAGACAGCGCACTCTATCTTGGGAGCCAAGAAACATGGCGGGGTGAAGAATTAAGAACATGTCTATCAGAAATGGGTACAATTTTATCCTTGATTTACTCAGTAAAAGGCTTCTAAGGTGACTTAAAGTTTTTGTGATTTGGGGTAAAAAAATATCTGGAGGGGAGTGTTAGGAGGAGAAGGTAAAATTCTAACTGGGCAGCCCCGTGGGTGTGGCTCAGAGGTTGAGCATCCATCTATGAATCAGGAGGTCATGGTTTGATTCCCAGTCAAGGCAAATCCCGCCTTGCGGGCACAATTCCTCCAGTAAGGGACATGCAGGAGGCAGCCCATCAATAATTCTCTTTTATCACTGATGTTTCTATCTCTTTTGCCCTCTCCTTTTCTGAAATCAGTAAAAAATATTTTTAAAGAATTCTTACTGAGCAGGCCATGCAGGATGCTCTTGGTAATAGAACCTTCTTTGCAAAAGGCTGAGAGCCCTGCCTCACTCGGACACCCTTCCTAAGGTCCCTTAGGTACAGGTCACCCTGCTGGGTTCCCTATGATGCCATCACTGTGGCTGTGTTGACCAGACTAGGAGGATCCCAATATGCTGAGGCATGAAGATGTCTTACAAAGAGAAACTAAACATGACTCAAGGCTGTGCTTGTACTGACATCACCTCAGTTCATCTTGCTTCACAGGGAGTCTTAGGTGGGAGGGAAGGGTTGGGAGCATCACCCTCGGTGTTTTCTAGGAAGCAGGCTGAGCACATCTTGCCAAGAGGAACAGGTTGTGGGACTAAGAGAGAACTGCTGGGCCACACAGTGGACAGAACTTCTCAGAACCGCTCTGCTGCATGTGACCTGCCCAGCTTGATGCCCTGTGCCACAACTAGACTGCATCAACATTGAGGCACATATCCTGAATGCCCAGGTGGTTGGTTTCTTGGAAGACTGATGAATGACTCATTTCTCCCTTCCTGGATCCTAGAAATGTCATAAAATATAGGACAAGCATGATCACCAAAGTTACATCAAGAAGTTTCCCTTAAAGAAAATACTGAGCTAGACTGCAAGGAGATAATGGGGAGACCTGGGCAACTGAAATACCCAGAGCCCTTCCTGCTGACATCACAATCAGCAGACCATTTCCCAGGATGCATCTGTACTAGGTTTGCCACGTGCTCCCCAGGATTCCATTGCAAAGTGCTGAATCTTAGAGGCAGCAGGGACTCCCCTCGTGGCCTCACTTCACTCAGCCTATTGCTTCTCTTCTGGGCCAGCAGCTCTCTAGGAATCTTAAACTTCCAATGACTGATGCCTCTCCCACCTACCTTCAGTGTGAGGCACAAGCTTTGCTACCCCCTCTGTTCATAAGAAGAAAGGGAGCGGGTGACACATTGTTTCCTTTCTTTTACCCAAACTTTTCTAATTTGCTCTGGACACATTGAGTCCTCCAATAGCTGCTCTGTATTCCAAGCTTTGCCCCTTGCCATAGCAAGTTAGGACCCTTCCCTTCAAGATCTGGCTTCCACCTACCGCCCCAGCTCATTCCCTTGCTTCTAAACCATGGTCCATCCAAATAAGCCCCTATTGGTAAAACATTGCAATGCACCATTCCATGTTTCTTCTCCTGCAAAGTTAAGTCCTACTTGCCTTTGACGACTGAGTTTAGATTTTACCTCTTGGTTGATATTGTCCCTGGTTACCTCCTTCCTAGTGACCATTCTCTTTGAACCTCAGCATCTGTGCATATGTCTGTTATAACTTCATAGAGCTGTGACTTCCAAAGTAATAGAGAAAGCCAGAGGCAATGGTTAAGACAACTTCAGGATCAACTGGAAAACTAAAGAAGGATAAATCTCTTTGTTTCCAAAGTATAAAACACAAAGCTCCCAAACAAAACTGAAGAATAAATAGGGTTTCCTGGAGCACTCATGAGTTTCCTGACATGGGATATTGATGATAATTTGTATAGAAAGTTTCAAAAGGATTTTTGCTCCAGAAAATGGTGAAATGAAATGACTTGTAAGAATCCTTCTAAAACTGTTTTAGGAATATGGTCATACGTTCAAGAAAAAATTCCTGATTCCTTTTGGTTTTGTTTATATGGAGCTGTTTCTTTTATTCAGTCAGAGGTGAGTGGTGGGGTAGTGGTGGAGATATGTGGGATTGATGATAGGGACAGACTGATTAGTTGCTTTGACAGTTAAGGGATGGTTAGAAAAAAATCACCTGACCTAGCAGGTTGACCTTGTTTTAAGGAGTCACTCAGGACCGTGATGAGATTAATATGGTCATTAGAATGCCTTATGTTTGCCTAATGATGTAATGTTGTATTAGGGATCCTTATGCAAAGGTAGGTTATTGGTTACCCAGATAAATCAATTATTCAATTGCTTTTTGTCTGGTGCCTATAGTTCTCACTGGAGTCAGCTTCCTACCCTTGGACTATACTATGTGGTGTGACACAATTTGTTATGTTCTCCCTCAAGAACTGACTAGGTTGTAGTGAAGAGTAAGGGATTAATTAATTAGCTAATTAATTAATGCATGGCTCCACCTTGTGAGGCTATGACAATGCACAGTCTCTGGGAGGGCCATGATCAAGTTTTTTGTCAGGCGAATAATAGAATGCTGACGTTTAAGACTGAGCTGCCCAATATTGGATAACCCATGTGGAAATTCCCCAATCCGATGGAAACCCAGCGGAGCACAACAATTCCTTCCCAAACTAGGCCGTTCTTGGGCACGGTCAGTATCCAGGGAAGTGCTTGTCCTCGAAACTGAACACCATCCCTACTGTACTGGGTCACCAGGAGCCAAAAGTGCATCTGAGAGCTCCGATTCCTGCAGTCAAGCAGGAAGTCAGCCTGTTACTTATGCATGCCAGAAATGATATAGGGAACGAGGAGATGTGATTCTTCAACCTGTCATCTGTGTCAATAGTGATAAAAGGTACTAAGCTGAAAGAATATTTAAAACATATTACTTTGCAAAATTCAATTTCATAACCAAATGCGACATTTACTGGGCTGGAGATGAGGAACATTTATTGATATAAATCATATAATTTCCTTGTGCTTCTTGACACGTATTTCCAGCTTGAACTTCTGTTTGGACCGGGGAGGAAAAGGAGAGAAATGTCACCCCTTCATTAGATACCCCACAACTGATTCTCAGCAGCACAGATCCTGAGAAGAAAACACCACTCCGATCTTATTTTTTTGTTCCTCTGTCCCTTCTTTCTCCATATTTATAATTAATTTCTTTTTTTAAAAAAATATATTTTATTGATTTTTTACAGGAGGAAGGGAGAGAGATAGAGAGCTAGGAACGTCGATGAGAGAGAAACATCGACCAGCTGCCTCTTGCACACACCCTACCGCGGATGTGCCCGCAACCAACGTACATGCCCCTGACCGGAATCGAACCCGGGACCTTTCAGTCCGCAGACCGACGCTCTACCACTGAGCCAAACCGGTTTGGGCTGTAATTAATTTCTTATATCAGCAGAGAAGATAGAGTAGATGTACTTTTCCTTTTTTCCCACTGAGTACAATTACCCTCTTCACCCCTGATATTGTATATAAAACAAATACCTAAAGTAGGAAGCAGAAGGCAAACAGCCGGAGACCTTGGGGCCTGAGGAACAACACGGCCGTGAGATCCTTCTCTCTGTATCTCTCTCTCTCTCTCCCCCGCCCTCCTCCATGTTTCTTACATTCCAGATTGGACACTGTCCTGGAGAAGCTGGAAACTTGGAAATGTCCATGGGTACAGACAAAAATGCCTCAACAATATTCTGCCCTCTCTAGCCAAAAGACCAGGAACTTGAAGATAGAATAATAGAGATTATTCAATATGAACAGTAGACAGAAAAGAGATTAAAACAGCATCTTAGGAACACATGGGATTACAACAAAAGATCTATCATTCATGTCATATAGCATCAGGAGGAAAGAAGAAGGAGGGTGAGACTGAAAATGTGTTCAAAACAATAGTGGCTAAAAACTTCCCAAATTTACAAAACACCCCCAAAACAAAACAAAACAAAACAAAACAAAACAAAACACCACCACAGTTCCAAGAAGCTGAGTGAAACCCATACAGAATAAATTTAAGGAAACCAACAAATAGATACATAACTTCTGTAAACTAGAAAAAAAATCTTGAAAAAATCCAGAGAAATGACATTACCAACAGGGGAAAAACAATCCAAATGACAGTAGATTTCTCATCAGAAACCATGGAGGTCAGAAGGAAGTAGCACAGTTTATTTCAGTTATTGAAACAAAAGAACAATCAATCCAGAATTCTATACCAGCAAAAAATATCCATCATAATCTGAGGGGAAATTAGGCATTGCCAGATGAAGGATAATTTGTCAGAGGAGACTTACACCAAAAACATGGTGAAAGAAATTTATTGAGCAAAAAGAAAATAATAAAAGAAGGATTTTTGGAGTATTATAAAGGAGAAAGGAAATGAAAAGAGCAAATATATAGGTAAATACAGTAGACATTATATTTTCTGTAACTGTATGGTAGGTTGAAAGTAAAAGAATGGAAAAAGATATACCATACAAATAGTAACCAAAAGAAAGTGGATGTGGGTATATTATATAGTATAGACTTCAGAGCAAAAAATACTAAGAATAGAGAGAAACTACATAATTATAGAGTCAACCAATCAAGAACACATAACAATCTTAAATTTGTATGCACTAAACAACAGAAATGTAAAATATATAAAAGCAAAAACTGCTTTAAAAGGAAAAATACATAAATACTCCAATATAGTTGAAAATTTCAGTATGCCTTCCTCAACAATTGCTAGAACAACTGGATAGAAAACCAGCAAGGATATAACACCATTATAATTAACTAGTTTATACTAATAAAAGGGTAATATGCTAAATGGACCAGATGTATTTCGGACATCCTTCTGATATCCTTCCAGACAAAGCCACGGTGGCGGGGCCTGAGGCAGAGGCAGTTAGGGGTAATCAGTCCAGCAGGGGAGAACAGTTAGGGGCGATCAGGCTGGCAGGCAGAGGCAGTTAAGGGCGATCAAGCTGGCAGGCAGAGAGGTTAGGGGTGAACAGGCAGGCAGGGGAGCAGTCAGGGGCATCAGGCAGGCAGGCAGGTGAGCGGTTAGGAGCCAGTGGTCTCAGATTGTGAGAGGGATGTTTGACTGCCGGTTTAGGCCCGAGTCCTGCAGGAATCTGGCCTAAACCAGCAGTTGGACATCCCCTGAGGGGTCCCAAATTGGAGAGGGTGCAGGTTGGGCTGAGGAAACTGCCCTCCCCCGCACAAATTTTGTGCATGAGGCTTCTAGTTATTAATAAGAGGAAATGAGAGAGAGAGAAAGAGAGAGAGAGAGAGAGAGAGATGGGAGAGAGAGAGAGAGAGAGAGAGAGAGAGAGAAAGGCCAGATATTATAAGCATGTCATTTTGGCAGCTTCACCAGGAAGTTGCAATTTCACACTCCCCAGGGAGAGAAGGGATCCCACAAAGACAAGACAGACACATGTCCGGTAAAGTTGGGATGACATAGGGAAGGTACACTCACCCCTGGGGTCAGAGAGGGTCGGCCAGAATGGACACGACCACTACAAACGTGCAGACATTTGGGAATACACAATCTCGTAAACAGAGGAATCTGCCCTCCTGCTGCTCCCTGGGGATTCTTGCACTCTTGTCTCACTCCACCCCTAAGAGCAACCAGGGGAGATGAGCCTGTCTCCTTTCCGTTAACAGATAGAGGGACTCAGCAACACCATCAACCATTTAGATTGAACCAACACCGTAAACACTCCACCCAACCACAACAGGACACACATTCTTCTCCGGTGTCCACAGGATGCATGCCAAGATGGTGGACCACGAAACAAACCTCAACAAACTTAAAACAATGGAAATCACACAGGCGAGGTTCTCTGACCACAATGGAGTCAAACTAAAAACCCAAGTTAATGTTCTCCCCTCTTGTTCCTTTCCCTCTTTTCTGCTTCATGCCACCCTCTCTGCCGCCTTCTCCCCCCCCCCCCCCCCCCAATGGGCTGCCCCATCGCAGAGCCTTGAGAATGCAGTTCCCGGGAGGTCTATGGAGTGGGATGTGGTTCGCGTGCCTCAGGGCTTTAGCGAAAAGAGAGGACTAGACCTCCCTTCGCCTCAGCCTTCCTGCCGGAGCCCTCTCTCTCTTCTTGGAGAATGATCATGACTCCCCATTGCTCTACTCTGACAGTCCCTGGGCCTTCCTAGGCACATCCAGAGGAGGGAGGAGGGTGGCTGAAACCCAGGTCCGTGTCCCTGAGAATGGACCTGCATCATTTGTGCAATTTCAGCAGCTTTGTAACAGAAACACTAAATGGAGCAGAATAAATAGCTTTCCGTGACTGAAAAACTCAACTGTAAATGCCCAAATCGAAGGGCAGAAGTGGAGAGGATGGCATCTGTGGGGACCCTCCGCGCGGGGATCCTCTGCCCGGGGACCCTCTGCCCGGGGACCAGGCGTTGCGTCAGCACGCGCTGCTCTCTCAGTGCCTCTAAAGCCATGAACCCGGTCCAGCTCACACGTGGCGAATCGCTTGGAACCATGTCCCCCCAGTGATGCGATGCTCACTGACAAGCAGACCCCCGCTGTTTGCTAATTATCAGGAGGGAAGGGAACATGACTCTGGCCACCAGCAGTTACAAGGTGGCCACTGGCCAAGCACGGCTGGGGGCCTCGGTCTCTGCTGGGCGGCAGCTGTTCAGGCTCCGGGCCCTGGAGGCCAGCAGAAGGCAAGGGGAGGGATGGAGACCGCATCAGGGAGCTCCAGGCAAACGTTCTTTTCCGGGCCCGATCCTCCCGGGGCTGGGCACCGGGCAGATGGCGCTGGCTCTCTCCATCAGCAGGAGCTGTGGCCAGAGCATAGGGTGGGGGCTCCAAACGGCATTTGTTGATGCTCTTCAAGCTCCCTGCATTCTTAAAGCACACAAGTCAGCTTTCTGAAGATCACAGAGGCAGTTCTCTGCAGTGCGCTAGGTTCTGAAACTCACTGGCCATGCTCCCGTGTGTGTGTGTGTGTGTGTGTGTGTGTGTGTGTGTGTTGGCGGGGGGAGGGGAAGAGAAGAATGACTGCACTCAAGCAGCAAGCAGCTTAAACCCTATCATTTCCTTCCCGCATCTGAGCCCTCTCCTCTGCAACCCCCACTATCATCTCTCTTGCTCTCTCTCTACTCCTGGTGCTTCTGGCCCATACGTGGGAAGCAGTTCAAGTACAGCCAGTCTCTCTGTCCCTGACCCTCTGTCTCTACCGAGATAAGCGAGTCAGGCGACTTCAAATCAGTGGCAAAATGAAAAAAGACACTGGTGAAAATATAACCATGGAGGCAGAGCACAGACCGGAGAAAGTAGAGCAAAATAAAAAGAAAACAAACCAAAGAAAAAAAAAGTTAAAAAAAAAAAAGATTGAACAGTATATAACAGACATGAAAAACATGCAAAGATGACTTAACAGAATTTGTGTTGTTGGCAAAGAAAACAGAATACATTAGCAGAAAAAATAGTTGAATATATCATTTAAGAGAATTTTCAAGTAAAGCACAATTTTTAAAGAGAATTTTGATTGATTTTTAGAGAGAAAGAAGGGGGGAAAAAAGAGAGAGAGAGAGAGAAAGAGAGAGAGAGAAACATCAATGTGAAAGTGAAAAATCAATTGGCTACCTCCTGCACAGCTGGGCACGTGCCCTGACTGAGAATCAAACCAGAAACCTCAAGAAACATAGTTCACCACGAACCCTTTCTGAAGCCATCCTGAGGATATCAAACCTCAGCTGCCAAGAGAAAAATGGAGAAATAATGAGAAAACTTTGTGGTGAGGGCTGAAACCATTTACATGGAGATCTAAGGATAGACCAGTCATGGGAATTGTGTTTACAGAACAGAATAGAGAGGTATAAGCTACTGCGACGTTAATGATAGAACAAGAATCCAGGTGGTGGAGAGGAAGGCAGGGTGAAGGTTGTGAAAGAGAGCTACCTTCCTTCCCGTACAGAGCAGGAGGATCGGCTATAGGCACAGCGAAAATATCAAGCAGAGAACTACAGAGCATTATTTAAAGGAATAAAAGCCAACACTAGATAAACTAGGAGTGCTAGTATCACCATGGAAAATGAGAGAGCAAAGGAGGAAGAGGTAAGGTGCGTGAAGACTGAAGAACCCGAGTTTATAGCGGGGAGGCACCAGGTCCTGCTTAAAGGACAGAGACGCAAGTACAGTGCAGGCTAAGACTCCAAGGCCGCTATAGCGCTGCCAAAGTTGTAAAACTGGAAATTGCAAAACCCATACACATCAGAGTAAAGCAAACAGAATGGGAAACGAAAGATAAAGAACAATAAACATATTTCTAAGATTTGAAGACTTAATGTAAATAACCTTTCTAATAAATAAAGGCCAAACTGTAGCTCTTGGTGATTGTTATGGACAAATCATCAAGACATACAGTTAAATAAAAAAGCTGTTTATAAAAGGGAGTCTTCCAATTGTGTTTAAGGAGGTACATATGTGTACTTTAAGTTTTATAACTAAGCGCATGTACACACACATGCATACATATGTGTGGACCTATGAATCGGTCATTTCTGGAAGGATCCACAGGAAACTGGTAACTGGGCCTCTGGTGCGGAAGGAGAACTGGAGTCCAGGAGTATTTTCACCGTCTGCGATTTTGTATTTTGTATTTTAACTGTGGCTTCTTAGGACTTTTTTCAAAACACATAGAATACTTCAAAAGCTCCACAGGTAATTCTGACCCGCATCGGGCCGAGCGGCCTGGATTTTCATGTGAGGCTCCAGACAATCGAATGACTATTTTATTGAGCCTCGGCGGGAGGATAAAGATGAGGATTACTGTACCTCTCTGCCATGTGGGGTTTGGCAGACCAGCAGATGGTCTTATCGATTTACCTGTGTCTGAAGTTTCCTGGTTTCAGCAGAAGGTTATAGTCAACTAAAAAATGGTAAAAAGAGAATCTCAATTGCGATGCTACAAAGCACTGGGGCATTGTGTTACCGTGTCTGTTTTGTCTTCATGTTAGGGTGTCTCCATTTCAACCTCCCCGAATTAATAGGCTGCGTCTTAGCTTATCTCCTGGACTCTGGACTCTTTGTCCTTCAATACTCACTCTTCCCCATATTTTACCCCGCGATCCCTCCCACCAGACCCTGCAGGCACTCATTGAACACACTGCTCTCTGGCTCTGGGTGTCCAGGGCAACACGGTTCCAGTCTCCCCACAGTCCGGTGGGATGGTCGCCACATGCCTGATTTCCATCTTTGTCCCTGTTGCCTCCCCAGTTGGGAATTACCCCCAACCCACCTGGTGTTCACTCCTACAGTGACTCCTTTCTCTCCCGAGCCCTTTTACACTCTCAGTCAACATCCTACAAGTCGCCTCATCTGTGATAGATTTTTCTCCAACGCCGGTATTTTTCTCCAACTTCCTCAGGGGGGAAGACCATGGGGCTCTAGGATCTGATCATCTCCCACCATCTTCACAGCAATGGCCCAAGTTCAAGGCACCATCACTTTTTGCCTGGTCTGTGCCTGGCTGGTCCACTAGTGGTCCTGCCTGTAGTTCATTCTCCGAGTGGCAGCTGGAGCCATTGTTGGCTTTGAGCATAAAGAGATCATCCCACTCTCCGGCTTTCTACCTATCAGGTGCTGTCCCACACTGTAGTGACAAAATCTAAGCTGCAGGGGACTTCCCAGGCCCTGCAGGATCCAAGCACACTCCCCGCAACGCACTCCCATTCGCTCATTCCCTCCTGGGGCCACTGCACTTCCTCCATGTCCTTGGGCGCCTCTGTCTGTCACCTCTTCAGGCCATGGTTAAAATGTCCCCTCCTCCGATGCCCTTCCTGACATCCTACGTAGGGCAGAGCTCCTCAATACACCCTCCTCACTTTCTAAACCTTCCCCTGCTTAATTTATCTTCATAATGTTCATCTTCACTGTGTATGGGAATGGAAACCTTAACCGGAGTCAGGCTGCCTGGGCTTAAATGTCAGTGCCATCACTTAAGCTGTGTGACACTGGACAAGTCCTTAATGAACTTCCCTCTGCCTCATTTTCTCCATCTGTAAGTGGGCTTAGCACGATATGCAGCTTCTGGGACTGCCACGAGGAATAAAAAGCACTTAGAAGGGCGGCAGGCAGAAGATGAGGACTACGTAAGCCTTTATCATTCTTATTATAAAGCTGGTATTTATTCACTCATTTATTGCTTGAGTCCCCACCTTAGACTATCCACACTGGTGGATTCATTTTCTAAGGCACCACAGACCGAGTGGCCTTAAAAACCAGAAATTCACGTGCTCACAGTTCTGGAAGCTACAAATCCAAGGTCAAGGTGCCAGTAGGGTTAGTTTCCTCTGAGGCCTCTCTCCTTGGCTTGTAGGTGGCTGTCTTCTTCCTGAGTCCTCATACCGACTTTCCTCAGTACCCTCTCATCTTCATTTTCCCTTCCCACAAGGACACCATGCACACAGGCTGAGGGCCCGCCCCAAGGACCTCATTTTAACTTATCGCATTCTCACTTCACATTGCACAGCGTTTTACAAAGCATCATACTTTAAAAAGATATTAGCCTGTAAGAAGATATAATAAATAACTTCAAAATGCAATGGGTGTTTAATTCTAAAGCGTGCCTTTAGCATTTACGTAAAACGTTTTTTGTGCTCGTTCAATAGAAACGTATTTGGCCACTGGGTAAAGCCAGCAATGAAACTGCGGGTCCACATGAGTTATCCGCCTCTTTTAAGACCTTATCCCCAACGATAGTCACATTCTGAGGCTGGTGGCCAGGCCTTCAGCCTATGAATCCTGGGGACGCAGTTCAGCCATTACATCTGGAGGACAAGCATTCCAACCTGCTGAGCTCTGACTCAGCAGGGGGCACCCTGTTCAACACATCCCATTCCCCAGCAGCTCCCCAGGGGAGCACGAGGGCGCCTCCTGTCCGTGCCTCTTGCTCTGTCCGTGCCCCTGAAGCGGCACAGGGCAGCGGACACGGAGTGGGGAACGTGCCCAGTGCTCGAGAAGCACCAAGCTGGGCTTGAAGGACCCCTCACAGCCCGTGGCAAATAGGGGTTCCCAGCCTCTCTGAGGAGCCGATGGGCTTTTGGTGACTGGAGACTGGGAAGAAAAGGAGGCTCTGAGCACTCGGCCGTCAGGAGCAGGGCTGCAGGCCAGCACGCAGTTAAGTGAGTGGTTCAAGCCCTACAGCAGGACGGATCTCCGTTCTAACCAAACAGACCAGTGTCCTGTCCATGGTGTTGCTCCGCGATACCTCGATGGAGGCTGGGAAGACAGCCCTTCTCAACCGGCTTTCAACCTACGTGAGGGGCCAGGATTCCCAGGGCGGGGGGGAGCTCTCTCCTGGGAGTGCTGTAGGAAAGGGCCATGTCTTACTTCATTGCAACAGGCAAACCTCGCTCTGTACCACACTTACATCCCACCAAGATTGCCATGAAGTTCAAATCCAAGTCCACCTTACATGCATAGTGAACAAGGAGGGAGAGGTCACAGTTAAAGTTAATAGTGCACTTTTGGAAAGCAAGGAATTTGGATTTATCTTTTCTATTTTGTAAATGTGACCTTTATACACGTACACACACACACACACACACACACACGCACAGAGTTTTGCCTTGACTGTGAGGACCCAGGACCTAACTAAGATCTGAAAGGGGAAGGGAGTAGCTCCAAGTGCAGAGAAACTTATAATCCTAGTTCAAGCTAAAACATCATGAAAAGCCCAGACACATCATCTGGCAGCTCTGGGGGCCTGCTGTGCTCTGAGCACCAACCGAGTGAACGCCAATGAGGCTACCGGGGAGGGCTTGTCAGAGAAATGAGAGGAAACCGGTTCTTCCTCTGACACTGGAGCCGCCTGGCAGGCTGGTTTGGTTGAATCCACTTTGGTGTTTTGTGAAAGAGTACAATGCCCGAAAAATGTAGGCTGCTGAGTCATTCCCTTCAACAGCCCGCAGGCTTAATTGGAAAGAGCAAGGTCAGGCATCTTGACTGGCGGGTGACATTATTTGTTGTCACTAAAAAAGAAAAAAGAGTCGCAGCAAAGATGCAGGGGTCAGCTTTGCACAAGAATAACCACCGCTGGCGGCTTTCCAGGGGGTCAGACAAAGACTCCTAAAAAGGCAAAAGGGATGTTGACAAGGTGACTTCAAGACAGGTGGAGATCAGAGCAAGTGCCCCGGCCACAGCGACACTGGACACTAACAGGTGGGAAGAGACAGTTGCCGAAGGTCAATCCAGAAACTTGAGGGGTGATGCAAACATGCTTTGCATTCCTCTTTATTTTAAACATTTTGCTTTATTTTGCATTATTTGATTCACTAGTATTTGAGGGAGCAAAGCCTGATTTATTCGTTGGTCTTTGTTTGACTTCGTGAGAACAGGAACTAATGTCTGCCCTAACTGGACTGAGGGGTCCCAGGTTCAATTCTGATCAAGGGCATGTACCTTGGTTGCGGGCACATCCCTGGTAGGGGGTGTGCAGGAGGCAGCTGATTGATGTTTCTCTTTCATCGATGTTTCTAGCTCTCTATCCCTCTCCCTTCCTCTCTGTAAAAATTTAATAAAATATATTTTTTTAAAAAAAGAACTAATGCCTTGACTGTGCCTTCACAAGTAACTGAGACAGTGGCAGCGAGACGAGGAGAAACTGGCCAGCTCTCCGGCCACGGGCTGTACCCGCACCTTCTTCATCTTCACGGACACCTCGCAGGTACCAGGCTGGCCGTGGGGGCGGAGCCAGGAAAAGGCTGTCTCCTTCATAATTGTGTCCTTGGGAGCTGATATTTTAGGAAGTACATCTGGTGCCAGACAGTCATATTTTTAATGTCTTAGACTCAGTTTTCCTTTATTCACAGTGTGTGGGTGACATCTAAAATTGATTTTGTGCCTAAGAAAATAACATTGATATTGTTAGAACAGGTTTGCACAGGTGCTTGGCTACACGTGACACAATGCATAATTAGCAGGAATTAAGAGCTAATGGGTTTGTAAACCCATTATACATAAAAGTTTCACTGCTAAAGTCATGTTCAGCTGCTACTTATAGGCATTGCTCTGACTTGTGTAAGAAAGAAATTATTCCATGATTTAAAAGCCGCATTGCCTTGTATTGTCTCTTAAAGCAAATTGGAAGGGTGGAGGCTGTTATTTTTTTTGGCAGGGTAGTGGGGAGGGGAGCTGACACATATTGGCAGTTGGGAGGGTTGAGGCGGGTGTGAGAACAGCTTGCATGAATGCATCGGTCTTTACCTGAAAGTCTGACACAGAAGCAGTAAATGAATGTCCAATTTTTAAATAGCTTTTCTTTTTTTAAAATGCCAGCATTCGAATGAAATATTTGTTTGCGATTGTTCAATGGGTTGCAAAGCAAGTCAGGGAAGAGATGAAAGCTGACAGAGGTAAACAACAGCTTTCCCACGCTTGGCAGCCCCATGGGGATTAGGTGTCTTACAAGACAAAGATGTGCGAAAATGACTGGGCCTGAGGGGTGGGAGGGAGCCAGCTCCTGATAGAAGTCAGCCCGCCAAGGTCACGTGACCAGATGGCCTCCATTTGAAGTGTCACAGGAGTGGTCTTGCCAAAGACCACTGGCACCTGCTCCCAGCAAACATATGCCTGGCCAACGCCCCCTTCTAGAATGGAGAGGATAATGCTTTGTCTTACTTTTATTGAAGCAAAGGTACCAAAAAGTGTACCCCTAGGATTCCATCAGCCTCCAGTCTCCCCCAAAATAAGCCAATAGAGAAGGTAACCAGGAAAACTAATGTTCTCCATGTCCACGAAGGTACCAGGACGCTGGTGTTCTTGCCTCCAGGGCTTAGGCCTGGACCCATGGTTCCTCCTGGACAGAGCCTGGTCCAGCCCCAGGCCTAACCTGTGCACCGAAGACCCCATGGAATATCAGGAAGGCTGGTGTCACCAGGGACCATGATTTCCATAAAGTTTCCATTATATATATCTCCTCCTAGTTCTGCTTCTCTGGTTGAACTGGACTGGAACACCAAGGGAGCAATTGTAATTAACAGGTGGACCTGACATGCTGAGAGCGTGTCCTGAGGTTCTCATGTACAGATGGAGAGTGAAAGCAAGGCTCTGGGAGGCCACGGGCCACGGTCCTTACTTCATGGACACAGAGCCTGCCCTTTGTATATTCTGTGCAGCTCATGTTGAAAGAGTGGACCTGGCCGGCCACGGAGGCCACGGTTGGATTCTAATGTGATGGCTGACTGGACATTGATTCGCTGCCTAACAGCCACTGGGTGGAAGGGGAAAACTGGGCCAGAGACGTGTAGTTCAGAAACTCGGTGCAGAAAGCACCTTTACCTCCACAAGGTCAATGTCAAGATGGGAGGAGGAGCTGGAGCTAGCCACTGCTTTTATAGTTGCTTTTTTGAAGAGGTGAGTTCAATGCATTCTCTGTCTCTCCTATTTATACAAACATTTGTTTGTGATTTATATTTTATCTGCTCTTAAAACCCACATCTGGAATGGACCAAATGGTAGCAGGAGAGAGACGAATGGTAAGAGGAGAGAGTATGAGGTCAGACCTTGCAAAGAGCAATGTCATCGGCAGAACCACAGAGCAGCGGGTGAAAAACCATAGGATAAAAGCAACAGAAGGCTGATGGTCAACATCTTCAACCACAAGCAGGCAGCTAATGAGTGATGGACAGGAAGGAAACTCGGGGCAGGGCCACCCGAGCTCTCCAGCTCAGAGAGGGGGAGGCCACCTTGCATTTGGATTATGTGGCTGCTGTCTCAGAGATCCCAGGTGGTTTCACTTTCATTACCACTTGGTCTTCCTGTTGGAGGGGGTTGGGGGGCAGGCCGAGGCAGTGACATTGCTAACTCTCTTGTCTGAATGGAAACCCTGGGGCAGGGAAGGGGATGCTTCCCTGAGGTGCCCTAGTCAGCTGGGAGATGGACGGAAGCTCAGGTCTCCTGCTCCTGCCGTGTCCTTCCTACTTGGCCATCTTGTCACTAGAGCCATGGGGAGGGAAGCGATGGCCATGTCACTTTGTAAATAATGGAGCTGAGGGAGGCACATGCTACTATCAATATCTGCGGGAGAGGTGTGTGCCTCAAGTTCAGGGTGAGCTGGATGGACCTGTGATGACCGAAATTTGTACTGTCCAGAACAGAATTCTAAAAGATCTTAAAGCCCCTTTTAAGGAAAACATCACAGGATTCCGTTGAATGTGAGTATTCTCTTATAAGAAACTGTGCCTACAGGAAGTATACCACACTTCTGTCAAGCAAAGCATTTGGGAAACTGAGATAAAATATCAACTTTCTTATTATCCTGGGACTGCTGTGAACAGAAGGATCTAGAAAGCTGAGCTCCAAAGGAGTAAGAAACCCCCCCTGGGATGAGTGGGGAATGTACAAAGGAACTTGAAAAGTTCTGAGGCAGGAGCAGCTATGTGGTTAGACAAAGGGGAGAAAGAGTTGGGCATAATGGGAATTCTGGGGACTAGCCTCAGAGCTCTGGGCATGGGGCCCACGGGGGAGCCATTGCTGGGTGACTCAGAGCTCAAGACCAGTGCAGAGCCCTGAGCAGAATAACCAGCTGCCAATTTCCAAACGAAACAAAGATGTTCTTCAGCACTTGCAGTACAGACAATTCTTGGAAGTTGTTTATGAGTGACAGTTTTAAAACATGGTCCTCAAGCTGTGTGTTTGGTGTCTGGCTCATATGTTAGAAGACGGAAAAATGGAAGGAGGGATCGATGACAAAGTGTACCTTGTGCGAGAATTCCCAGTGGCCCTAGGATGGGGAAGGAGGAGGCCAGGCTTTGCGGATTGAGGCTGAGTTTGATTTCTTGGATTGTCAAACCAGCCTGAGTCAGTTGCCTGGAGAATTCGGGAGTAAATAATGAATCACATTCAGAGAAGAGATAGGAGTTCCCGCCTGTGATGAGCTACTGTTGATATGGTGCTGGTGCCAACATTGCCATGGACTCCGAGCCCCTTCCTAAAGGAGCGGCCCCTTTTCTAACTCTAATAATGGCCGGTGTGCATTGAGCAGCCACGCTATGCCAGGCATTGCCTTCCATGTATTAATTCCTGGAAATAACCCAAGGGCGTTTTCACAGACTTGAGTGGAAAAACTCATCAGGTAAATTAGCTAGCTTGTGCTTTAACTGTATAACCACTTCCCCGAGTTGTCAGCCTCAGGCATTCTTGGACCTGGTTAAGCTGGTTTCGGATAGGAACATATGCCTCGCCTAGGCCTTCACATGTTTGTGCAATTGGGGTTTAGCACACGGCTCATTTCAAACCCCTTCAAGAGTTGGAACAATGGCGAAGAAACCGGTTTGGCTCAGTGGATAGAGCATCGGCCTTTGGACTGAAAGGTCTCAGGTTTGATTCCGGTCAAGGGCATGTACCTTGGTTGTGGGCACATCCCCAGTGGGGTGTGTGCAGGAGGCAGCTGATCGATGTCTCTCTCTCATCGATGTTTCTGACTCTCTATCACTCTCTCTTCCTCTCTGTAAAAAATCAATAATTAAAAAAAGAGTTGGAACAATTTACATATCTGATGTAGGTGGTTGATGACCTGTAGTGATTTGAAATAGGTTTTATCTACCGTTTTGTAGCTTCTCCCACACTTCAGGCAACATGGCACCTAATCCTTCCATATGCTTTAAATCTACTGTGTCACTCATACTTTAGAGTAAAAAAAAGGCAGCAAAGGTCTATTTAGGACCCTTTAAGAGGTGAGCCTGGGAGAGCTTACTCATTGTTTTCAGTTGCACGTTGGTTGACCAAATGTCTGTGGCGCCGTTAGTAGCCACTAGGCAGTTTATATGAGGGACTGTGCTCTTCTAAGGGGCAGGCTTGAGGTGTGAGGTGCTCTGGGTAAGCAGGAGTTAAAAAGCAAAATCTGAGCACAAGCAGAGGCACCCCAAGACTGAGAATGGCACAAGCCCCTTGGAAGATGTGGGGAGGAAAAAGCAAGATCATAGTTCTCCAAAGTGGGCATCTTACGTAGTGACTTCTTACATCCTGGAAGAGTGGGAGGCAGGAGCCTTGGCCAGATGCCCAGTTGTCTCTCTTCTGTGGTTCTTAGACTTGTTGCAGCAGCTAACAGGGCACAAAATTGATGCGTCTCCCTGGCCTGCTGAACCACAGATGGACGCACGGCACTGTACGTCTGATTAGATAAATTAAAGATATGAGAGCAATAAAGTCAGCAATAGCCACCATTAAACGGAGATCTCAGGAGCGGAACAGACCTTTTAAGCATCTGTTTTACTCGAAGCCCAGTATTTATCTCTTTGGCTCCGGCCCAAATACCTCGCTGGCAAGGACCCAATCCCTTCCCTGGGCTTGTCTCTTGCGATCTAGAAGTCCACTTGGCCAGCATGGAACATGGTCCTTCTGGGTTTCAGAGTGCTATTAGAGGCATCCTGAGATATCCAACATGGTGCACTAACGACACAGCAACAAGCCACCAATGTTTTGTTTTGTTCAACATCAGATCGGGAAGGGATTTAAGTAATTTGACATCATTTCAGAGAAAAGGTGCACGCAGGAAGTGCACACCTGGATGTGCTGGTTTCTTTACCATCAGCTGTTTATATTGTGAAGAGGTTTGCGAATTTGGGGGTGACTCCTCAAGGGGGATCTGATGAGACCATCATATCCGCAGCCCCTGAAGCTCTGCTGGGTTCTGCTTCTGGCCCTGCAGCTGGGTCTGGACACTCACGAGAGCCCCATAGTTGACCTGGGGGAATTCCCCATCCATTTCACAGACTCAGACACCAATCTCCAGTCTTAGGGATGCGCCATTATCTCTGCTTCCCCAGATTTCTATGTGGTATTCAGGGCTCCTTTCTATTTTGCCGAATCTTCTTTCCCTTTCATGACTTTCCATTTCCTACTTTCTTCTTCCCTCCCGATTGCGGATCCTGCTGACTGTGAGTGGATGACAGCCACCGACACATGCGTTCCATAGCAATGAAGGGACAGACTTGAGTTGGTGAGACCTAACATGGAAGTGACAGGCTAGGCAGAGCTAGTCAAGTTGTGGGTTCGGGCCTGAAGACAGAGCTTGAGAGTTGGGGGGCATCACAGGATGTGAGTTTCATCCACTCCTCTGATCTGTTGCTCTGCTCTGCCTTTCACCATAACCTCGCACTAATGAGCTAGAGCTCAGGTCCACGTCTGGGCTGAGTGCTCTGGGTGGATGGGAAGAGCGATGTGACATGCAAGCCTGACATGGACCCTGCGTATGCCCTGCCCACCCTCCTGGCAGAGCATTCGGGTGGAGGGCCAGGGGAGAGCCAGATGAGGGCCCAAGGCCAACGCTACCCCTGGCAGGAGGAAGGGAGCCTGGGCACAACTGCGCCCTGGGCTCTGGGACTCCCTCCTGAGTAACGGCAGGACCTGTACTCTTGGGGAGTCTTCACGGGAGTCCTGGCTCCCTCATGGAAGAAGTCACTCAAAGAACAACGTGCTTTGTCAACAGATGACAGACAGGTGGGGGATTGCTGGGTAAGCAGCGACGGTGAGAGGTGAGTCTGTAGCATGAAATGTGGCCCAAGCAATAGAAGCCTGGTGTTTGGATGTATTTCCCCGTCATGAAGCATAGCCACCTGTGTCTTCTTTTATTTTTAAGGGGAAGCTTTTTAAGAACCTATTAGGGAACACCAAAATGATTCCAAGGCATTAGGCAACTGTTAAAATGTTTTGATAGGTTTAGAGTAAAAAAAGTCATAAACATATGGAGTTCATTTAAAAAAAATAAAATGCATGTATTTCTAAATAAAAGGCAATTCCCTATGAAAGTATAGCTTAGCTTTTTTTTTTTTGGGGGGGGGTGGAGTTTAATTATTAAACAAACAAATGTTTACACACAAGTCAAAATAAATGAATACGTATAAGGCGTGAATGCCCTAAAGGCTGCTTTGATCTATCCGTACGCAGCAAGGCAGAGACCTGAGCTCCCTTTGAGAGCTGAGCTGGCTAATTCATTCCCTGACATGTGAAATGTCATCCTCAGGGGCATCAAGAAAGAGTGTATCTCCCGGGACAGAGCAGCACAGATGTCACCACTGGTAAAGGCGTTCCACTTGCTGACTGTCAGCCACAGGTGACACACTTTATCACGCCCCCTTCCTGACACGCTGCCTTTCCTTGGCTTCTCACTGCTTCTCTCTCTCTCCCCGCTCATTCCTCATTATCTGTGATGCCCCAGGGCTCAGACATTCTCTCTCTGGTGTAAGTGCTGATGGAGGTCAAATTTATAACTTACTTCTTACATCTCCAGCCCAGACCTCCCTTGGTCTCCCGACTCATGCATTAGACAGCCATCGCTCCCACCCCACCACCTCCCTCCTGATCCCCTCTGCATCCATCATCGTCCCTGAAAATCTAGTCTCAACACTGCAGCCATGGTTGTCCTTTAAAAATATGCTGGGACCTGACAATCACCTGACCCAAACCCTCCTTCTGATCCCCGACAATGCCAAGTCACCCTGAGGCCCAGCGGTCCCCTTCCGATGACCCCCGAGGTCCCAACAGCAGGGACCTACCGGTGGGAGGCAGGTACTTCCATTGCCCTCAGCCCAGCCCTGGCGGGGGGGGGGGTCTGTTCCGTTTCTACCACTGATTCTAGACGTGGCCAGCCCCTCCAATGTGAACCACAACTCTCGCCCATGACAGTGTTACTTTTGTAAAGAGAAAAAGAACCAAAAGCAGAAGCCTGCCTCCCGAGGGCAGGAATGCAGCCTGCCACGTTCATTCCATGTCCCCAAGCCCAGCTCCAGGGAGAGTCCTTCCCTTTCCTATGAATCCCAAATGCCAAGCCCCCACCCACATCCTGTCTCTCCCCTGCCCACCCCGCCCCCAGAGCTTCTGTCTCCCACCTGCCTGGGGATCCAGGTGAGGGTGGGGATGGATGGAGTTGTGGAGGGACCAGGCTCTAATTCCCCTGCAGGCCAGGCCACGCCAAGCCCACCGTCTGCTCTGGCTTCCTTGGGTTTACTTGTGGGTGGTCCTGTGCTCCTGAGGTTTGGGCTAGATATGTGGCAGCTAACAGTTCATTGTTTTGATTTTCCTGCCTACCGGTCTGACACTTCAGTGCTTCCGTGAAAATTAAAGCTCAGTAATCCTCTCTTTGAATCAGGTGGAAGGTCGAAGGGCAGCCTTGACCTTTCCCATAGCAGCCAGCTCAGGGCCAGCGCCCGCCAGCAGCTCATGCCCCATCTTCCCCCAAACAGAGCTCCCCGTGTTTGCTCACGGGTGCTTCTGTGCAGGGGCACCTCCCGCGGGCCTCTCCGCCCCTCAGCTGTTTTATTACCGGATGACTCAGAGCCCTAATGGTGTTGCTGGGTGGTAAATGCAGTTACAGGGTAATGAATAATGATCCACGAGTTTCGATTGTGTGTTGAGCATGGCAATAAAGAAATACCAAGGGGAACGATCGATAGGAACTGACATTTCTGGGTTCAGGTTGCATAGTTTTCGGGGCCCAGTGCAAAATGAAAATGCAGGGCCCCTTGCTCAGAAATGTCTGGGAATCTCCAGACGATGCCAGGATGGGGTTCTCCCTAGCACCGGCCAGGGACAAATGCTGGGAATGGGCCGAGACTGGGCACCCACCGCATGAGGCTCTGAAGTGCACGCTTTACACACATAGTCTGGCTTCATTCTCACCAAACGCTTCGAGATGAGAACGCTCCTTATTTCCATTTCACAGATGAGCAAACTGAGGTGTTCAGAGGTGAGGACATCATTTGCCCAACTAATAATGGGGAGTCAGTATTCAACCATCCTCAGAGACATCTTCCCGTGGATATATGAAAGCTCAACACGCCAGTCAGGGATTTGCATCCCTGTGGGCCGGTAACTGAACACACACACAGTAAGAAGTGTTCACGGCAGACCCGTGTAAACGCAATCTGGACAACCCAGGGGCAAACCTGTAAGTTGGCTAAGTCCAAGTTCAGAGCAGCGTTTTGGATCATTTAAGCCCTGAAATCGCATATTTTGGAAAGATCAAACAAGAGCCCCAACACACCAGACTTGATGTCACCTCGCCTCAACTTCCCAACACTAAATGCCAGTGCTTGAGCTCGACCAGTCTCCCTGGAAACCCTGTTCAGCCTCCTGTGTGGCGAGGTCCTTACGACAGAAGAGCTGACCTTACAGTGGCCAGTCCACAGCGGCGAGAGCACAGAGAAGGCGAATAGATCCATGCCCACTCTGAAAACCATGACCACAGGTCCAGTTCTGATGGTTAAACCGGGAGTCCCCTCACCCCCTCCTTCCCAGGCCTACACATGTCTAAGGCAGGACTAGCCCGGCTTCCTGCCACTGGCATTATCTGTGATTAGACATCAGTCAATGGCTGAGAGGAGAGCTGACCACATGCGAACATGCTATGATTTTTATCTAATGGCATCAAGGTGGCTCTCGGTAGGGCGCACATGGGAAAACCATCACTGGCCTGTGAGTGCTTCTTCCCGCAACGGATAAAATCCAATAAACGGTTCGCTTCCCAAATGAAAGGAAAGAGCAGGCATATCCTGTTGGCGCATCACACCCAAGGTGGAACGAGTGGCATTAAATTCTGAGTAGGCTAACAGGCCGCTGTGGTTTATTTATTTTTAAAATGTATTTTTATTGATTTCAGAGAAGAAGGGAGAGAGAGAGAGATAGAGACATCAATGATGAGAGAGAATCACCGATCGGCTGCCTCCTGCATGCCCCACACTAGGGATCGAACCTCCAACCCAGGCCTGTGCCCTGACCAGGAACGGAACCATGACATCTTGGCTCACGGGTCGATGTTCAATCATGAGCCACACCTGCGGGGCAGGCTGCTGTGACTTAAACCTGCTTGTCCTCGCAGAGATGGCACAGAAATGTTGCCGGACCCCATGTGTCCCACCCTCCCCTGCGCGGCTGTCCAGAGCTGTGCCTGGCAGCTGCTCGCCTCCCTCCCGCTCCTTCCCCAGGGGCCTTCTTTCCCCAGTGGTTTTAGTGTGACTTAACAGAGCACCAGGCGCCCAGTCAGTGTGGAAGCATAGTGTCTGCCCCTCTCCCCGGAGCACTGCACAGTCCATCCAGTCCATCCACTTAGGGTGACATTTGGCAAGATAAACAAAAGTTGGAGGAGAAAAATGAAAGAGGAAAGGGATCATGAGATTTTCTTAAAGAAAGCGTTTAAGTCAAAACGCCCTCAATAGCCTGGCTGGTGTGGCTCAGCGGTTGGGCATCATCCTTTGAACCAATTCCTGGTCAGGGCATATGCCTGGGTTGTGGGCTCGACCCCCAGTGGAGGCTGTGCAGGAAGCAGCTGATCAATGATTCTCTGTCATCACTGATGTTTCTGTCTCTTTCCCTCTCCCTTCCTCTCTCTCAAATCAATAACAATATCTGTTTTAAAAAGTCCTCAATAGGCCTTAATGGTTACAGGGTTTCCTTGAGGGGCTGATGTCTTTTTGCGGCTTCCTGTCCTCTGTCCCTCTGCAGTGAGAGCAGTAAGCATTTGGCTCTGAACGGCCGAGGCTCCGGGGAGAAAACTCAGCAAAATGCTAGTTTCAAACTTGCGTGGAGTTGTAATGTCATGTCCCATTTTGACTACTGTTGCATTTATGTTCTTATTTTTAAAAAGAATTGCCTTCTTTAGAAAGGAACGGAGCTAATATTTCTTATAAATATGCTCCTATTCCACCAGTTTCTTTCAGCTGTGACTTGAAATCTCAAGCAAATAGCTCTGTGGGACTGCCGTGACTTACTGAGCAGCGCTCTGAGCTAGGCAAGCGGCGAAGCAGGTTCAGCCCTCACCTCTCTAGACATCTGGGAATGGGGCAGGCCCCCCTCCAGTGGACTTGCTGGTCAACCAGCACTCTCCTTAAGCATAACGGGGTCCTCCAGCAGGAAGCCAGGCAGCGAGGGCTCTCGGCTGTGCCATCCCAGATGGGCTGGGGTACCAGGGCCCCTGAAGGTGAGAGCGAGGCTGATGTCTACGCTCCCGGGAGTCTGGCTGCCGATGGCAGGCTCGGAGCCAGGGACAGAGGAGCAGAAAACGCGTGGGTCCCAGGTCTGGGGAGAAGATCAGCAGTTTCTCCCTAGTGCAGATAAGCTCCCTCCCTCAGTGGGGGAGGTGAGCGAGTGTGGGCACCCCCACCCGGCTCCTTGCGTTGGAGATAGGAGGGGCTGGAGGTAGATGTGGAGATGGCAACTCGGAGGAGTTTGGCACTCGGTCTGCTCAAGGCTGGCCCTGGGAACTTGCAAACCTGAGAGAGAGCCGACACTAGGTCCAGAGTGGCGCTTGGAGTCGAAGAGCCGGCAGAGACTGTGAGGTTAGGACACAGACCAGGGTGGAGAGCCTGGGGCGGGGACCGGGCAGCAGGTTATCACTGTGCCAGCTGTGCCCAGGCCTGGCTGTGTCTGCAGGGCAGCAGGGAGGGCTGGGCGGGCAGCAGCCCCGCACAAATGTGAGCCACAGCCCTGGGCTGACCCACGTGGGCAGTTTGTCAGCTGCTTCCCAGGGAGTAGGTCCAGGCCGGGGGGCGTGCAGTTTCGCCTCCAATGCCTTGAGCTTTGCGAGGATGAGATTGCTACTTGCAGTTCCTCAGAGATTATCTCCGAAGGCAGAGAGCCTTCCGTTTCACAACGAGAACATCTGGTGGGGTCCTGGGAGAAGGGGTTCGTGCAGAGGCAGGGGCTCAGGGGAGGGCTGTGGGGGTGCGGGTGCCCCAGAGGAAGGTTCTCAGGCGGGACATCCGTTCCCTGGGGGTGTATCACAGACGGCCACAAGCTGGTGGGTTAGAGCACAGAAACCTGTTCTCTGACAGTTCTGGGTGCCAGAAGCCCCACATCGAGGTGCTGGCAGAACCCACTGAGGGCCTGAGGGGGACCTGCTCTGGGCCCCCTCTTTGTTCCTGGTGCTGCCTGCGATTCTGGGTGTTTCCTAGGTGTCAGACACACCGCGCCGCCTCTGCCTCGGCCGCACATGGCCTCTGCCCGCCCCGTCACCACGGTCCCGCCTCTCTCACAAGGACACGTGGCGGACTGGATTAGGTCCAGGCAACGACCTTATCTGGACTCGGTGACATCTGCAAAAACTGTTTCCACAGGAGGCCGCATCCAGGCACCAGGTTAGGACGGACTCGCACATCTCTTGGGGTCGCTCCTAGGGGCGAGCTGGCCCTCACCTGCAGGTACACACTTGCCTTGCTGCATCCTGGTCTTGATGCGGTTCAGGGAAATCAGGTGTGGCATTCACCATGTTCCTCTAAGTTCCTCAATCGCGAGCCACATGCGGCTCTTTGGCCCCTTGAGTGTGGCTCTTCCAGAAAATACCACGTACAGTGCGATTGAAGCTTCTTGGCCATGCGAATAAGTCGGTTTTCGGCTCTCAAATGAAATGCCAATCGTTGTACTATTGATATTTGGCTCTGGTGACTGACGACCACTGGCCTAAGTGCTTTGCAGCCAGGATGTGAGGTCTGTAGAGGTGAGCGTTGGCTCCCAGGAAGGGCCCGTTTCTCCCAAAGAGCACCTCGCTGACAGCATCTGACACAGAGGCTCTGTCTCCGGGCCCCCTCGGCTCTGGGTCACATGGCTCCAGGCCCCTGACCTGCTCGGCAGTGTGGGTATGAACCGCACCCCCTCCTGCGACTGGACTCAGACCTCCCACACACCCTGCAATATACCCCAAGGCTCTGACTCTGGGGTAGAAAGAGCCGTGGGAATGTAAAGCACACACAAAGGAGTAGAACGGGTAGTGGAGAATAGAACGTGTGTCAAAAGGTCCCTCTGCACGTCCCACCGGCCTGGGCTGGACCCCAGTGGGTGATCCAGGAGAGAAGCGATTGTCGCTCTGCCCGCCCGCCCCCATCCAAGCAAGACAGCCAACAGCCAGCCCACGGGAAGCTGCAACCTACTGCGTTTCCCCGCAAAAGCTTTCAAAACTGAATATAGCGAGATGGCATGTGGGGGCAACTCTGTACAAATGTTTCCTGTAAAATAATGTGCATGGAAAGTCTGCTAGATTCTAGAAAGTTCTCCCTGAAATGAAACACAAGGAATTCTGAGGCATACCCCGGCCTCCCGAGTCTCAGTAAATAATGCTCAGCTACCAGAGAGGTGGTCACAGAGGGAACGAGAGGAACAAAAGCCCGAGCCGGGGTGTGCTCCTGTCTGTTCCCACAGAGTCGTTCCTGGCGGGGCTCTCAGCAGTGCACGCTGCATGGATGGAAGGTGAGCACCTGGTTACAAGAGCAAGCTGGCAAGTTAGGGACCCCTCTTTGTCTCTGCCCACACTGCAGAGTATATCATTTTAGTTGTAGCAAAAATACCTTTTATACACTGATCAAAAGTGGCCTCACACCTACCAAGGATTCATACTGGCTGGAAAACCAAGGATTATGAAGCATTGCTTAGAATGTATCCCTAAAACTTCAACATAGTAAACTTTAATACATATTTTAATTTTGCGTAAGGGGAGATCGATGGATTGACAACTTGTAGGCTGTTTGGATAAAGAGACTGATTCCAGGGTTTCTTATATCCAGTTCAACCTCATATTGTCGTAGGTGCCCAGGATGCACCTGTTTAATCCCAGCTCCAAGGCCCCCAGGATGACCCTCTCCGATATAAATGTTAAATGTGTGAATGCCCCAATACAAGAGTTGATAATTCAAGATAAGTGCCTTAGCTCTGTATTTTACCCCTTTTAATTCTTGTTATTGTTGATGGTACTGATAATGGTGTTGGTGATAGTGGAGGTGGTGATGGTGGTAGTGGTAGTGAAGATAGTGGTGGTGATAGAAGTGATGGTAGTGGTGGCGGTGGTGGGATAGAGGTGATGGCGATGATAATAGTGGTGATGGTAGTGATAGTAGAGGTGGTGGTAGTGGTGATGGTGAAGGTAGTAATGGTGGTGGTGATGGTAATGATAGTGATGGTTGTAGTGGTGGTAATGACAGTGATGGTGTAAGTGGTGGTGGTAATGACAGTGATGGTGATGGAAGAAATGGGAGCGTGTGGGTCAAAGGTGGTAGATGTGGGGTGGAGAGGGAATATAGGATGGTCGGGATGGGGATACACATCACGTAACTTTCAAATAATCTTTGGCAATAAGATGAAATATGTTCACGTTGGGAGCTTAAGTGCTGAAGAACTCGCAAGCTCCTTTTTAAAACATCCTGACGAGTGTTCCCTGGCTGCCCACTGGCCCCATGCGGGGAGCTTTTAAAACACACCAGTGCAGAGGCTGCCCCTCGCTGTGATCCCGATTTCATTAGTTTGGGGGCGAGAAGCCGACACGGGTGTATTATAGAATCCGCTCAGGAGAAGCTAATGTGCAGGCAGTGTGTGGAGCCACTGCAGGTCACACGGAGCGTCCCAATTAAGTGCAGGTAATGGCGAGAGGGACACTCAGGTGGTGCCCCCTCTTCGGAAGGGACGGCCTCGTCATCAATCTGGCCGGTAATAAAGCCACTCACTTCATTTCTTAATAGTTCTTACAAAGCACAGCACACATTCCGGGAGGCCACGGAATACTCAAACACTCGAGCTCCCGCTTCCAGAGTTAATGGACATTCCTATTCGGCCACCTTTCTTCTATATCCATGTAGAAAATGGGGCTTTTTAAACATAGGCGGTAGATATGGATGGATTGGGAAATGCAGAGCGTATATGGGCGAGTTAGAAGACAGGTTGCTCGTTTAGACCTTCTGTAGGTCAGTCACTCGTTAGTACAAGTGAGGGAACTGGGTGGAGGCGATGGGAGAAACTAAAGGCTGAGGAAGTTGGGGAGACAAGTTGGGAAAAGGGGTGCAGAATGGATGTGAGGCTTAGGATGGCCGAGGCAACCTCCTGCTTGTCTACTGCTGCCAAAGCACTGCGGTTCTGATGATTTTATTAGGGAGTGTGTAAGAATTTTATTAAGAAGAAACCGCTATTCGGGAAAGCGAGCAGCCCTGAGAATGTCAGCCCCACCTTGTCCCTCTGGCAGCTTTCACTCAGGGCCTGGGTGTCCCTTTCACGCTGTCCTCCTTTTTGTAGAAGAGGGCTGATGCCTGTTGTCAGAACTGACCCCTGAACACCCCATTTAAGTGGCCAACTGCCGCCTGGCAGCGACGCAGGGAGGACCTTTCTCAGCTCACTGCCCTCCCTCCATCGGAAGGGCTGTTTTCTGACATTCCTGTCCGACGCCGCGGCCTTGCTTCCGAGCTCAGGCCTGAGAGCTTATTGTTCCGAAGACAGCAGCCCTGACTTCCCTGTTCCTTCCTCTCCGAGATGTGCATTTTAAAAAGATTGTGAAAGGTGGAATTTAATTCCAAGATACTTCAATAAATAACCTCTCCCGGGTTCCAGTAATTCACTTTGGCAGGAGACGCCATATACATAACCCAGAGCGGCGTCCAGAACAGAAACAGGCACAAACAAGCCGGCCTCCGTGCTGGCCTCCTGGCTTCCCTTCTCCTCCCGGATTCCCCCAGCGTCCCGCCCTCTGCAATCCTAACGCCATCTGTCAAGTTGTGACGCAATCACGCCCCTGGCATCCTCTATGGCCTTTTCCCTCAGGGAAGCCTTATCAATCCTGATTAACCATTCAAAACATAACCATAGAAGGGCGCTGGGAAGCTCAGATCGAAGGCTTCTCTCTCTCTCTTCCCTCGATGTCTCTAAACTCACCCAGGGAGCAGGCATTCATAGATGTGACTTAGGGTCTTGAAGCCCCGCATCACCAAGGAAACTCAGAATCCAGGCTCCCCGCCCCCCTTGTACTGAATCGGAATCTGCATTTTCACCAGAGCCCCCAAAGGTTCCTGCGCATAAACTTTGAGAAACACTAACTAGAGCACAAGATCAACGCTTGTACCCCTCAGCTCCACACACAATCTTCACGTACAGCCTGGGAAACCTGGCTCGCAACTTTGGGGACCACTCGTGGGCCCCCTAGATATGGGGTTCTTAGGGGAAAAAGGCACCCATATAGCCACATTTTCTTCAATATTTCTGTTTGGCTGTTAACATGGGAGTGGTGATTCCAAGTTCATGTGTTCCAAAGGCCCCTAGCGATGGTCCCTTTGTTTTAAAGCTGTGTACACAGAGTCACACTTCCTAATTTTTAAAAAATATATTTTATTGTTTTTTTACAGAGAGGAAGAGAGAGGGATAGAGAGTTAGAAACATCGATGAGAGAGAATCATCGATCAGCTGCCTCTTGCACATCCCCTACTGGGGATGTGCTCGCAACCAAGGTACATGCCCTTGACCAGAATCGAACACGGGATCTTTCAGTCTGCAGGCCAATGCTCTATCCATTGAGCCAAACCGGTTTCGGCACACTTCCTAATTTCTAACTGAGACTCCACAGGACATGCAAGGAAGAGAAATACACACAGTCTCCATGTGACGCCGGCCAGCCTTCTCCTAAAACCCCAATAATGGTCCCGGCAGCTAGAGAGGAGCAAGAGAAAGACTTGTCTTAAGGGTTTCTGAGGCAGATGGTTTTGTCTTCAAAAGTCTACTGATCAAGATCCACCCAGTTCAACTTCTGTGAAGTGGGAGGGACCCGGAGTCACCCAGGATAGAGTGGGGGGCATGTCACCTGCTGAGGGCTTCTGGGGGGCCAGTGGTGGTGGGGCGCTGGTCAGGGACAGAGGGGCTGTGAGGTGGAGACAAGGGCATCGGAGACCACCCCGCCCACAGCCTGACAGTGGCGTCCGGTCCAGTCCCCATCCTAAGGGGTGGAGAGGCAGGTAGCACCTTGTGGTGGCCAAGGTCTTCCTGGTGACATCGCACTAGAAACAGGACTGTTTCCCCCAAGAGTCTGCGGAGCATCTCTCAGCCCATACCTGGCAGAGGCCATAGAGGACGCCCAAAGGCCTTTGCTGTGCCCAGCGATCTCATAACTGGTTCCGTTTGTGATAATAAGGTTGGTGTGGGGCCCAGGGCCTCTCATGCACTTGTTGGTGGGTTTGGTTGTGTCGCAGCGGGGTGGTGCCAGGGTAGTGGGGATAGACAGGCATTTTCTGGGGGGCTGTAAGGTGCAGAGGGGACCGTCCTGGGGCTCCAGTGTGAACCTGGAGGCCACAGCATGGCTAGGTGGAGGACTCTGCACTTAGATCTGCAGGCAGAAGGTGGGCTTGGAGGTGAGCATGCTCATTTGAGGCCTGTGGGACCAAACACTCAGTGTGAGAGTGTATGTGTGTGTGTGTGTGTGAGAGTATGTGTGTGTATGTGTGCGTGAATGTGTGTGTGTGAATGTGTGTGTATTGTGTGTGTGAGTGTGTGTGTGAATGTGTGTGTGCATGAATGTGTGTGTATGAGTGTGTGTTGTGTGTGTGAGTGTATGAATGTGTGTGAGTGTGGTATGTGTGTGTGTGTGAGTGTGGTGTGTGTGTGTCTGTGTGTGAATGTGTGTGTATGAGTGTGTGTGAGTTGGTGTGTGTGAATATGTGTGAGTGTGTATGTGTGTGAGTGTGTGTGTCTGTGTGTGAATGTGAGTGCATGAGTGTATCTGAGTGTGAGTGTGTGTGAGTGTGTTTGTGACAGCTGTCCGGCCCCGGGGGCCAAGGTTGCCCTGGGACATTGCTTGTCTGAGCACCTTCAGTGCTGAGTCTAGCCTGGCACCAAGAGCCTTGTGTTTCATTGGAGTGGTCATCCATTGGCTCCCGAGTCTGTGCCGGCCATGGAAAATTCCACTCCAGATGGGCCACTGCAAAGTGCCTTTCAAAGGTTGTCCCAGTGGATTTCATTTCTTTTAAATTAAAAATAAATGCCAATAATGTGCTCCTGTTTTTGTTTTCTGCTCTAGAAAGGCTAGAGTCGGTGGAGAGAGTCACAGATTGGAATCCATGAACTTCATGCGTTGCTGGGGGGCGGATGCCATTTCCTCCTGAGCCTCAGTCCTTCCGTCTGTCAAACATGGGTGACACCCAAGCACTGGGTGTCACAGGCATTGGGAGAACTGACTCATTAAAATATCTAGGCAGCTGACCTTTTAAAATGAAAGTCATGGTCAGGGAGAGAGACTTCTTTTCCTATTAGCGTATGCTAAGTTTACAGATGCTAACGATGGCTGCCATCTTGTTACTATTTCTCCATTGATGTTTGCAGATAAAACTGTTAAGTATCCTGCTTTGATAAGAAAGTCTTTTTCAATGTTTTAAATAAGACAGGTAAAAATCTCACACAGTAAAAAAACCAAAAAAGGATATTTTTTCCTTTTGTTAAGAAGTAAAAACCTCCCACCCTCACATGAGTGTACTTTTCTTATGTTTTAAGGGGAAACCAGCTAATAAGGGAGAGATGTCTACGGAAAGATGTTTTGCCGAGATGCGCCTGGGGAGGGGTGACCGTGGGTGGCAATGGGAAGAGACTTTTGCCTTTTGTGTGCCATCTCAGGACAAATCAGGGCATCTCTTTAATGATATTCTTGTGCATGTGGAACTAATAATAGTCTGTGAACTCAGAGGGAAAAACTGTTTTGGCCCTGAACTATGGCCAAGTAGACTACAAAGCTATTGTTAGGGAACTGCCCCTGCTGGACTGGATTTCTCTCTCTCTCTCTCTCTCTCTCTCTCTCTCTCTCTCTCTCTCTCTCTCTCTCTCTCTCTCTCTCTCTCTCTCTCTCTCTCTCTCTCTCTCCCTCACTCCCTCCCTTCTTCCTTCTTCCTTCCCTCCCTCCCAACCTCTTTTATCTCTCTCTCTCCCTCCATCCTCTTTCTTTCCCCAACTCCTTAGCCCTCAAGTCTAAAAGTCACGATAGTATTTTAAGAAGCTACTATACTACCACAGTTTTACTGACTCTTTTCAAACCTCTTCTCTAGAACACATCTTGGCTACTCACAGATTGGAAGAATGTTGAAAGAGCAGAGGTGGGAAGAGTTCAAGGTCAAATGTTAGGACTTGTGACTGAGTCCAGTCCTGGTTATCTTGCACGACGTACCTGTATGAACTTTGTCTCTGGTTCACAATCTACTGAATGGGACAATACCCGGTATTGAGTACCTACCATGTGCCCTTCTTTATGGGGTTCTTGTGAGAATTAGATGGCTTAATGACTTAGTCTTTATTTCTGAAAACTTATGTAAGATCCACCATAGGAAAGTTTTTGCCCAATGTCTGATACTAATTTCTTCTTTATAATTGGTCTGGTCTGTGTGGCTCAAGTGGACACAGATTCTCATAGCTGAGAAGGACCAGCTCAATTTCTTCCGTCCTTCCTGTCTTTCTTCCTTCCTGTCTTTCTTTCCTGGTTTTTTTTTTTGTTTTTTTTTGTTAATCATCAACTGAGGGCAAGAGAAGAGACAGAGAGAGAGAAACATTAATTGGTTGCCTTCTACATACACCAGCCAGGGCCTGAAATTGAGTCTGCAACCAAGGTACATGCCTTTGACCAGAATAGGACCTGAGACCCTTCAGTCAATGAGCCAAACTGGCTAGGTCCTGGTCCAGTTTCTTTAAACATCTCTGTATCCAGTTAGGTTGCTAATGTGGTCAATGGACCAGCGGATCAGGGAGTGTCCTTTTGCTGGGTCTGGGGGAAGGGAAATAGGTGGAGCCGCTCTGGAAGGCAATTTGGTGAAATGGAACAAGAGCTTTTACCCAGCCATTACCTTTATAATACTTCATCCTAAAGAGACATTCCAATGCGGTGTGCGTGGTATGCGTAGGATGCTGATAATAGCAGTGTTGACAACGACAAAGAAGGAAAACAACCCGGAATCCAGAATGTTACAGATGCGCAGCAAACGTGTTTTAGAACAGCTTACAATGCAGCCATCACAATGACAGTCTACAATTACTCATCAGTGTTGAGTACCTCCTAGGGCTGGGCAACGATTGTGACACTAAGGATTCACCAGTGCAATGGCTGATTTTGTCAGGTTGATGCCCCCTTCCTATACCAGGCTGAATATTTCTGGGTGTGTCTGTGAGGATGTTTAGGATGAGGTCAGCATTTGAATTAATACCCTCAGTAAAGCAGATGCACCCTCCCCATATGGGTGGGCTTCATCCAATCCACAGAGGGCCTTGGTAGAACAGCAGGAGAAAAAAAAGGAGGTATTTACCCCCTCACCCTCAGATCCCCATCTCACTGCTTGAGCTGGGGCATCACCTTCTGCTCTCTCCTGCCCTCACACTGGCATTGACATCATCAGCTCCCCCGGCTCCCAGACCCCCAGACCTGAGCTGAATAGCACCCCTGGCTCCCGGGGTTCCAGCTTGCGGATGGCAGATCCTGGGGCTTCTCAGCCTCCATAACTGCACGGGCCATTCCTCCTAATAAATCGCCTCATCTGCATCTACCTATGTCTATATTTCATTTATCCACACCTAGAGCAAAAGGGAGATATATACCTATGTCTACGTATACCGATATAGATATAAATCTCCTTTTGGTTCTGTTTCTCCAAAGAACCCTGACAAATACAACCAGTGAACAAAACAGACAAAACCTGTTCCTCGGTGGACCTGACCTTCTATTGCAGGTGACAGGATAGCATGAAAACCAACATCTAATTTAGGCAGCACGTTAGCCGGTAGCAAACACCATGGGGACAGTAACTCGATGCTCCACCACTGAGCCACACCAGCTGGGCTTGTTTCTTTCTTAAAGGCCTACAAGTCAAGCTCTAAGGAGCATCTGCCTCCGGAAGTAACGTGTATACTTGGCATTTTAAGTGTAAGATCCTTCCATTGCCGATTATAATTTCCCATGTCCTCTTAGAAGCAGAGGCTAGAGATCTTGTTTTCTGGAGTGGTCCCTGTTTTAGAGCTGGGAAACCCGGTAGAGACAGAAGTTAAAGAACGCCTTTCCCAGGGCTCAGCGCCTGTCAATGCTCACTCCACGGGACCACAATGCCTCAGCGTGAACGCCAGTCTCTCAGGGCTGGTGAAAAGAACTGTGGTTCCAGCTGGCGGCGCAGGCTTGGCTTCTGGAGATCTTTAGAGCAGCGCAGAGGAAAGCAGCCATGCGGGCCTGTCAGGAACCAATGACCCACAAATGACCGAGCTCCACTTTGACACGGCTCAGGGAAGCACACACCACCTCCTCGTCCCATTGGAAACACCGGATTCCTTTTCCTCCTCCGTTCAGAGACTGTGCTTGAGTGACATTTAAATAGATGTTTTCCCTGGTGAATGTCTGTAAGGGGGAAAAAAATCTCTTTTCCTCTCACGTCTCCTTCTGATTCACAGGATTTATGTGTTTTATTTCTTGTTCAGCGGGTCCTCTCTGAACTTCTAGAGATGGTTATCATTTGACTGCATGGCATACATAGCCTATATTCATTTCCCAAACCAAGCTTTTATAATTTAAATAGTTTCTAATAGTTGGATGGGAATCAGAAGACGTGAGACATAACAGAAATATTATTCAAACACCACACGTTGAGTGGTTCTTTCATGGAACTCCTAGGGAGAAGCACAGAAGGTGAACAGCAATGATTGAGTCTACCCTGAGTTGGCAAAGGGTTCTAGCCTGGCACAGACATAAAGTGTGCAGGCACGCATCAGCCCGTGCAGTGGCTGCACCATGGAAGAGTGGCCACAGCGCGAGAGAAAAGTCAATCATAAGAACATGACCTTGGATTTTGGTGACATTTTCAAATATACCCCAATGGACACCTCATATTTAGCAACCTGGGCTTTTAACTCAAGGAGTCACTTAGCTTGTCCTCTTGGTTTCTCTGAGATGCAGCCAAAAGGTTACCCTCCCTCCCCTTAAAACACAGCCCGTGTGAGAAGCTCTGGTTTCAGATGGTCCTCTTGCATATATCTTCTCTCTGCTTATTAACAACTTCTGTCCTCCCTCTTCCCGCTCTCTAAGATCCTTTGCTTGTGTTAAGGGTTCCAGGGCCCTCCCCAAGGTTTGTCCTTTCTTAGTCAACTCAGTGGGATTGGTCGTTTATGAAACCCTGGGGGTGCTGTCAGGGCACAGAGTGGATGGATCTGCTTTGTGGTTAGAACATGACGCACAGATGACCCAACCGGCTTCCCTGTGTCCGGAACCAGCCTGGAAAGAAGCCACGAGGGGTATGCGGGCTCATGGCTTAGCGCTCTGCCTGTGGCTCTCCGTGGGCCAATGTGGCTTCATTCCAGCTCATCTGGAAATCTAGCAATGAAAGAAGTAACTTGGGTCCAGATTCCTTCTGTGGAGAAAGGCATGAACCAGAAAAATACGTGCGTAGTGTAAGATCTTGGGCAGTCGGATGAGAATTCTGATTTCTCACAAGGACACCCAGAGTCCCTCCTCAGTGCTAATAGCCTCCTGGATGCTACTTTGGATTGGTTGCAAATGGTAACCAAAAAAGATCTAGTTATAGTTTAACAATGGCTTGTTTAAAGAAAATCTTCTTAACTCAGTGACAAAAATTGAGAGTTTATTTGAAAATATTTGGGGATTTTAATTAAATTCCTATCTCTAGTTTTGTGTGCCACTATGACCGCAGTGTCATCTTCTTCATCAGTTGCCCTAACATCCAGGTTTTACACACATTATAGGTGGGCTACGATGGATGACTTTGGGATTGTTTTGGTGATTATGTATAACAAGGAATTTTCAGGCAAGGTATACTTCCTGACTCAATAACCCCACATCATCATAGCCATTATTACCCAAGCCCACATCATCTCATTGCTCTCCCCACCATAGCCATGAGTCACAAAGGATCAAGCAATGCTGGTTAAAATAAAGGCCACTTAACACACAAAACAGGAAGAGAGAATCAAAATTCTCATCTTAGTGATGCATGCCCAACAATTTCCCTGAGAGACAAAGTCCAGGGCAAGGTATTTCTGCCCACTGCTTTTGTGATTTGGAGGTTTTGTGAAATGATCTTCATTTATTTGGTAGTTCTAGAACTGACCTACCCCTCACGTTGTGCTGAATGGCCACTGTGGTTTATTCCTGGACTAAGGGGGGGCTTGTAATTGCATGGTTTTTCATTGGTGGCAGCTCAGTGGGAACTCTGAGAGGAGTGAGCTAGGGCTCCAGGTTTCTCGTGGCCTCATTCATGCTGTTCCGAGCCAGGCAAAACCCCCAGGGACCCCCATGAACCCTTAAGTGATGGGCAGAGAGAATGGTGCTGTTTGACATGTATAACTCTGAATGACTGTGAGATGAATATCAAGCAACATTGTTTTTGCAAACGAAATAACAGTCCTGTCTCCTCTCTACTTCATATCCCAACATTAAACGGTCTTGTTATCTTCAGAATTAACCAATATCTGCCCTAGCCCATTTGGCTCAGTGGGTAGAGTATCAGCCTGAGGACTGAAGGTTCCTGGGTTCAATTCCCAATTCTCTGTCAGGGCACATGACCAGGTTACGAGCTAAATATCCAGTGTGGGGAGTGCAGGAGAGAGCCAATCAATGCTTCTCTTTCATCATCATCATCATCATCTCTCTCTCTCTCTCTCTCTCTCTCTCTCTCCCTTCCTTCCTCTCTGAAATCAATAAAAATATATTAAAAAAAATTAACAAATATCCCATTCATAAGCCTGGGCATACCTGTCCCCACAGTGCCTGGGGAATGATAAATCCCCAAAGACATGCTCTTAAATGCTGCAGTGAGTGGTTCACAGTGAGCATGACAAGTCCTGCTCTCACCTCAGTCTAAGTCATTGTGGTAGGGCTCTCTCAGCCTTCTCCCCTCCGCGTTATTTATTCACTGGAATGACCTCAACGCCACACCTGGACGGTGGCCACGGCAATCCCTCTTGCTCACGGGGTGTGATGGGAGAGGTTTCTTGGGCTGAATCCATCATCAGCTGGTCTCTCCGCTCAGGAGCGATCTTGGATTTCAGCACCACTGGAGGCACTAAAGTGGGACCATTTTTCTGTTGCCAGTTACTGCTCTGAGCATGCTTTGTTCTTCTTCCCTCCTGTCAGCATCCAGCTGTCTCAGGATCCCAGCATTTCCATGGCTGCCAAATCAAAATCTCTCTGGCTCTTTCCTCTTGTTCCTCTCAAAGCAGTTACTTCTCAGAGATCTACGACCTCACGTTTCATGCCAATGCCTGGCTCTCAGTTTTCTCCGTCCCTCTGCCGATCCACCCTCATTGCCCATACTCCCTGGATGCAGGTGGATCTGTCATTTGGAAAACCCTCCCAGCCACTTTTCCCCACTGAAACCCTCCTCTTCTCTGAGACTCCTTACCTCCCACCATATCTGCAGATGCTTCCTACTGGCATGGGCCCTTATTAATGTCCCTCTCCCTTCGAGTCCAGCCCCGTCTTGTTTCATGCATGTTTCTCTTTTTTTCTACATGATTACTTTATTGATGCTCTTATTTCCTTAAAGTGTAGTGCCTCTGAGGGCTGGTATTGGGACATTTTCCCTGTTTCCCCTTCTGCCTCCTTTACATAGAAGATCCAACGTAAAGATTTGTTGACTGACTGGTCCAAGGAGCCATAACAATACAGGCTGTGGCTATTAAAGGTCAAATTCTGGAAATATTCAGAGCGTCAAGACATATTTTAAGTAGAAGTGAGCAATTGTATAACTACGTTTCTTCTTCACTTGACTGCACCAAGGTTTGCCATGATAAGCCCTCTATTTCACTTTTGTAATGTGGCTTTTCCCGAGAGTGCACCGTTCTTATCGCACTGATTGTGTCTATTATTTAAAGAATAATTGATGAGACTCTTACATTAAAACAGGAATCGAAAACTTTTGGGTGCTTCTGGCACCCAGGTTGGAAGCATGGAAATGAGATGGCAGCATTATGAACCATTGCCATAATTCTGGCTCTTTCTCTCCCAGCTTTCTCCCATTTCCTTCTGACATTTCTCTTTCCTAGACTGTAAGTTTGTCATGAAAGCTTGTCTCTCCCTTCTAACAAAAAGGTATAGACTTAAGTTTCCAAGGGTACCTGCTCATCTTGAGACAGGCAGGGGTTCTCAAAGACTACTTGCAAATTACACAATCAAGTTTAAGGAGGCACAGGTAAATGTTAGATCAATTCAGCATTAAACTTAGAGCAGGTATCTGACCTATACATGTTTACAGGAAGCAAAACAAAAAAAAATGCACATTGCTAGTCAACAGCAAGGGCTGGATATTGGGAGAGGGCACCTAATCCTTCAGCATCCTTGGACTCAGTGTGCGAGCAGCTGTCAAGATCAGACATTGGATCCTGAGCACTGGGTGTGAAGTCACCCCTTCTTTGTAGTTAATGGTTCAGCTACCAGAAGGCAAACAATGGGCATTTGCGTCTCTTTTGTGAGAATCTAGTACACCCACTCCAAAAGTTAAAAGATTCCCAACGAATTATTTTTAAAAAATGCACCACTGAAGCACGGTTCTAGGGCTCCACAACATACTACTTCCAGCAGGGGTCTTTTCAGCGTTGGTACAAATGGCCTGCTCTGCCTCACTCCATTCCTGACCCACATTAGCTGTCATTCTTTGATGCCAGACATTTATATCAAAGAAGTCAAATGGGCATGTTTAACATTGGCTATATAAGCCAAAGACTCAAGTGTATTCACCCTACCAGTTTCCCTTCCTCCAGGACACAGAGCTAAACTACCATTCCCAGCTACCTTTGCAGTGAGGTATGACCACAGAACATGGGCAGAAGTGGTACAATTACTTCCGGGCCTAGGTCATCATACAGCTCCTACATAACCATCTATTCCCCCTCTTTCCACATCTGCCGTCTGGATGTCAACCCTCAGGAGACTGTGGAAGCCAATGGTTAGAGATGATAAGCCTGGGTCCCTGATGGCATCACCCAGTTAGGTTTGCAGGAAGGAGAAATAATCTTCCACTTGCTGACCTGAGGAGCTACAGGGAGCTATCTAATTAATATAGTTCACCTAGTCTCATTGAGGACTACACCTCAGGACACATTGTCACAAGTGGAAAGAGTATCTACAATCTACCAGGTGCCTGCTTTGTGCTGGACATTATACATAATAGGGATCTTACATGATCACATTCATCCTCATAACATTTCTGGGGTAGACACTCATACTATTATTTTTTATCTTATAGACAAGCAGACCAGGAGTTAAGGTTGATCAAAGTCCCACAATTAGTGTCATGGATTATATAATTGCCCCAGTTATTCACCCTCCTCTCTGCAAGATCAGGTCTCTACCTGTTGCTCTGTGACAGGCAGTACCTCACATGGGGAGAATGTACAACTCCGTTTCGCTGACCATTGGCATGGTGGGACATGTGTCTTCCCTTTGGCCAATGGGACGGGAGTGGCTAACTTGTGCCATAGCTGAGCAGGACTTGCAAGAGCCGTTGCTTAATCTGGCATTCTCCTTTCCCTCTGATGCTGCAATGCAGTGGCCCTGCTCCGACTGGGCACAAGGGGGCAGAGCCACAGCCGACCGGCGAAAGCATGTAGCGTGAAGGAGAAATAACTGTTTTGAAGCCACGGTGTTGTTGGAATGGCTGCTGCCACCTTTAACCTAGTAAATGTTTACACCTAGAGCTCGATGCTAATGCATTTGTGTGGACACCAGGGCCCGAGCTCTTAATCACCAGGCCGCCCCTCCCGAGCTCACGCTCCACTTGTACACGTTTCTGTTAGACGATACGAGAAACATATAAAACATCGTTTAAAAAATCAATTCCTATTCTGGGCAGGAGAAAAGTGGACGCTGGGAAGTTTAAAGAGGAAACTGCTACGGCACCAGGCTTCAAACAGAATTTCTAGGTCCATCTCTCACATTGCACAGAACATGCTCTGATTTAGTCCCACAAAACAACTCTCGGCGAGGAGAATGCGGGTCATTTTATCCGTAGATTCACTTGCGGGCTCATTTTGTCAAGTTTTCATAGCAGAAACCACATCCCTTTGCCTGGGAGTAGGACCAGTGAATAGTAGTCAAAATCTAATCACCAAAAGAACTACCAGTACAATACGGATGTACTGTAGGTCCCCGGTCCTAAGCATAGCCTGAGAGGAAATGTGAATGTGAGACTGATCAAGGCTACAGTTTAAGGGCAGTGGTCGGCAAACTGTGGCTCGCAAGCCACATGCGGCTCGAGCCGCGGTTTACTGCTGTTGACTAATGAGTTTGCCAACCACTGACCTAGACTCTTGATTCCAATAATTACAGGCTGTGATTAAGCCCCTATCCCAGTTTAGGGAAATGAACATTCTTTTTAGGATGTCCTGGTCCTTCTTCATTTGAGGGAAATAACTATGTTATTGAGTAGAGGTAGTCAACTGACATCAATATGTGGAGAGTACAGTGTTTTCTCAGACAAGGGGCAGAATGCCAGTAGAGCACGGACTGCCGTTATGATGACCTCTTCTCTTGTCAGGATCCTAATTCTTTCTAGAACTAATTATTTAAAAATACATTTAAAATGTATTTTTTTATCCCAGATGACTTCATTTTCTTTTTCTATCTCCCTAAAGACTTTCATTACAACTAAAAATAAAGGCTTAATTCAATAAAAGTGTCTCTATAATTTTTTATTTTAACTACCAATTCTCCTTTTATGGATATTAATGAAAAAAAATTTTTGTAAAACTTCAGATGAACCAATTCTCTTTGGGACCTAAGTAACATTATTGAAAAAAAAAAAGGAAATAAATCATAAATGCCATCTTAACAAGCAATAAATCCAAATTTGTTCCATTTGAACATCTCAATTTCACCAACTTTCAGTTCTGATACAACAAATTAAAAAAACAACAGCACCCTGCTTTGAGAAATGCCATCAATTTAAATTGGGTAAAAATCTATAGCTGCTTTCCCCTAGCACCTTTCCTCGCCTTTTGCTGGTACATTTCCTTCATTAATCCACATGTAACGTACAGGTCATAGTGAAAGGAAGAAGAGCACACCTGCTCATTCTGATGGAGAGGGTTTGTCTTGTTTTCATGACGAGCCACAGGATCAACATTCTGCTCTCGAGGCAAGCAATACTTTCCATCTTCGAAAATCAGGGAAAGGGGTTAAGCTGCCATCAGGTTACATTTACTTATTTTTAATCTCCAATGATTTTTTCCCCCTACTGATTATCAAACAGCTATTCTCATGTCTTATTTTCCTTTTGTCCTGAAAAGCAGAGATGCTTGTGAGAAGACAGGGAGGGACAGGAGAGCAGATTCAGGCATTTGTGTTTATTCACAGAAACAGCCTATGCAGTACATGGATATGTTATGTACTGGTGTTTATGAAATCCCAGGGTGCAGTATTACATTTCTTAAAAAAAAAAATAATAAAAATAATAATTACAAAATGGCTCTGAGTGCACTAGGATACCTGGTAAGTTGCTCTCCGTAACAAATCTGACTGAAATGGACAAACCAATGATTTCAGAGTGCGTGTTGACTGTCATAAGGACGCAATGACACTTTGCTCAGCAATTAACCGCCGGGGAAGGAGGCAAATCATAGTTTGGTAAATTAGCTCTGAACACACGGACCTGCACTCTACCAGGATGGAGGCTCATTGATCGAGCAGTGGCGTGTCCTGGATCATTTACATTCTCATCTTTATTATTTAACTCATCAGAGAAACGGGACTTTAGAGCTCACCAATACCCTGCTCTGCTTATTTAATAATCCCTGCCCTCGCGTGGCTCTGTCTCCCTGAGCGATCTCCAGCTCCTGCCGCCGGCAGGATCGGATGGAACTGCGCCAGGGCCCAGCTGCTCTAAGTCATAACGCGCTGCAGCACTTCTGGCTTAACGTGAGAGAGCAGCACCTCTTCACATCAAACGGAGATAAACGTGCCGGTGCCCATTAGACGCGGGTGTGGGAGAAGCAGCGTGAGAGCGCTCCCTTTGCCCAGGTTTGCAGGAGATTGCTAGATTGCTTCTGCCTTCACCAGCGACCATGAAAAAACACACACCCCAAAAACAACAACAAAAAAGACCCTCCCTCCCCTCCAAAGGGCCGGAAGGCACAAACACGCAGCTTTAACCAAGTCCCCAGTGCACCATCGTCAGGAAGCAACGGCATGGCCAGCAAGGAAAGCCAGGGTCTGTCTTGTTTGCCTCCCAAAGCAGCAATCCAGAACCCGCCGAGGACCACACTGCGTAAGGGCACCCTCCGACAAGGAAAGCAGCCGGGCACGTGCTGGAGGCTTCACTTCCTCCCAGCGGCCGGACCGTGCCCGGGCCCTGCACCTCAGACCCTGCCCTGGCACCTCAATGCCCCTTGTCACAACTTCCTCCTCGAAACGCAGCGCGGCTGTCACCTTCCCTGCCTTTTCCCTCGTCAGCATCACTGGGGGAGGGGGTGGGGGTGGGGGTGGGAGTACCAGGACCTATTACTAAGGGCAGAGACCAGCCTTGCCCAAGGCGAGGGCAGCATGCCAGAAGGACTTACCTGTGTCCCTGCAGGGGTGTGGAAATGGACCTCGGGTGATATAACCTGCCCCGCTTGCAGTTTCTTCCTTGTTTCTATTAGGAAAAGGGAGCCCTGCCCCCTGTTTCCTAAGCCTGCCACCTCCTACACTCAGCCACGCTGCTCACACACTGGCTCGAAGACAGTCACCTGGAAGCATCTCCCTGACACGCCTTCCACTTCCTGGGGCTCACCGGCCTGCCCTGGAGTCCGCCAGGTCCCGCCAACAGTGAACTATGTCTCCACTCTCCTGCGGGAGTCCCAGGACCCTAGCCAGGACGTGGCTGGCATCTCACAGACCAGGATGTTCTCACAAGTGCCTTTCTACTCTCTGCACCCCTCCACGCCCTCCCTCCTTCCCTCCCCCTGACAGTCAGGAAGGCCAGGGAGTGGAGGATGGATGGATGCTTTTAAAGCCAAAGGCTGAAGTAAGAAAACTGTCCTCAGGGACTGATCTTTGGTTTGTGCGTGTGTGTACATGAGTGTGCGTGCGTGTGCGTGTGCATGAGCGTGTGTGTCCCTTTTCTCCCTTAAGGACCGGATCTTTCTCCATCCTCAGTTCATCTCTTGCTGTCTCAGGGCTCTTGGTTTTGAATAGATACTCTAAGGCACTGCCATGCGTGAAATGGATGGCTTACAACCTCCCTGTCCCACGCAGCTCCACGGAGGACCAGCTATCCTGATTCTGCCCGGGCCAGGGAGCCAGTCCTTTGGAGAAAGTGGCTGAAGGAGCTGGCACTGCTGGCCAGGGCTGCAGCCAAGGAGGAGAGAGCCAGGCGCTGTGCTCTGGCCTTGGTGCTGAACCCGGAACCAGGCCTAACATCTGTCCCTGGCAACTTCGGGAGGTTGGCTGGGTCCTCAGTGACCCCTGAGGGTGGCTGGCCAGAAATTGGGAAAAGCAGGTGCCCAGGACCCTCTGCAGGGCACGTGGCTGGTTTATTTTTTTGCCTGGAGCAGGGAAAGTTTTGTGCAATCTTTATTATTATTATTTTGTAACTGGAGCTGCCTTCTCCCCTCCCACCTGAGTCGCCATGGAGACTCCAGCTCTCTCTCCAGGCAAAATGGGTGAAGCTTGGTTGGCTCAGCCTGGACTGTCGCAAGCCCCCCTCACCTCTCAGCAGCTCCGGGCACCCGGTCCCACGGGCGTCAGCAAGGGAGAGGCAGGCAGGTGGCGGTGCCGGCAGGGATGTGGCTGGCATTGCACCCTGTTTTGTCAGGGGGCTCCCTCGGACCCGGACCGCCTGGCTTCGGATCAGAGCAGGCAGGAGACTCTCTAAACATATAATAACCTCCAACTCCCCAACACGAGGTGGTGCTCCCCACCCCTGTCTTGTATAGGAGTGGAGGCGGGCTTCTTTGGAAAATTCTGGTATTCTGCTTCTCCCCGAACCTCACCCCGAGGTTTCTGGGTGGCTGTCCCTGTTAAAATACGCCTCCTCCCCAGAGTCTCTCCATACCGAGCCCAATACCAGAGACAGACCTGTGGATCGCCCGAGGCTCACTGGGGTTGGAGTGCTAATGCCGTGTCTGTCTAAACTGACCCACCTCCCCGTCTCCCTGAACATAACAACATGCCCAGGAGGGAGCAAGTCAGCGGGCTCACCCGACTCCCCAAATGCCACAGGCTCTCATTAGATCTGCAGGGACCCCCCTCCCCCCAATAATCCACTGACTTTTAGAGAGAGCTTCTCCACAGCTTGTGGCCATCACATCACACCTCGGGCTATGCTGATAGGACACAGCTGGAAGGCATTGTTCCATCCTCTGCCCTGTCTCCCGCACCCCTCACTTTTCCCTTCCCTCCTCCTTCTCCTCCCCCCCCTCTCCTCCAAGCAAAGAAGAACAAAAATACAGCTTTCCACAGAGACAATGGGCTTTCCCAACTGCACAGGACGGTGCCCCTGCCCGCTAGTGAATCCGTGCCTCCCATCCTGGCCCAGTGGCTGGAATGCGGGCAGTAACATAACGGACTGGGGAGCTCCTAGCTCCCGACTGGCGTGCGGACCCTCCTCCCCTCCAGCTGCTGCCGTTCCCAGTTGCTCATGAAAACCAAGTGAAGCAGATTTCCCTTCTGCTGGTTATGTAACGGCTTCTCCCTTCCCCTGGCTTGGGCATCTCGTTTCTCCTCCGTGCGGAGGTGCCCGTGGCGGCAGGGGGACGGGGCAGAGGGGAGTCGGGCAGAGGGGAGCGGGCAGAGGGGACGGGGCAGAGGGGAGTCGGGCAGAGGGGAGCGGGCAGAGGGGACGGGGCAGAGGGGAGTCGGGCGGCGGGGAGCGGGCAGAGGGGACGGGGCAGAGGGGAGTCGGGCAGAGGGGAGCGGGCAGAGGGGACGGGGCAGAGGGGAGTCGGGCGGCGGGGAGCGGGCAGGGGGGACGGGGCAGAGGGGAGCGGGCAGAGGGGACGGGGCAGAGGGGAGCGGGCAGAGAGAGGGGACTGGGCAGAGGGGACCGGGCAGAGGGGACTGGGCAGAGGGGACGGGGCAGAGGGGAGCGGGCAGAGGGAACGGGCAGAGGGGACCGGGCAGAGGGGAGCGGGCAGAGAGGGGACTGGGGCAGAGGGGATGGGGCAGAGGGGACGGGGCGGAGGGGACGGGGCAGCGGGGACGGGGCGGAGGGGACGGGGCAGCGGGGACGGGGCAGAGGGGACGGGGCGGAGGGGACGGGGCAGGGGGGACGGGGCAGAGGGGACGGGGCGGAGGGGAGCCGGGCAGAGTGGACCGGGCGGAGTGGACGGGGCAGAGGGGACCCAGGCGGAGGGAACGGGGCTCGGAGCGTCCTGCCCACACGGGTGCCGGCGCCTCGCCTTGAGCAGGTCCCGCACTGCTTACCTGGCTGCAGACAGGGCGGCTTCACCCGATCATCGTCTCCCCTCCGGGCACGGAGCGAGGGCCGGGCATTGACTGCCCGATGGATGGATGGCGAGGGGAGGAAATCAAAAGAAGAGCGCAAAAAAAAGCAAGCAAACAAACAAAAAAAGATCTGGAATCCTATGGTCAGAGGTCACAGCAGCCCCCGGAGGCGGTCAGGAGCCCCCATCCTCCTCGCGGCGCCTCCGGCTCCGGGTCCGGCTCCCGGGCCCGCGGCTCCCGCCGCCGCCGCCGCCTCCCCGGCAGGTGCGGCCGCTCCGCTCCTCCGGCCGCGCGGGGCGCGGGGCGCGGGGCGCGGGCGCGGGCTGAGCGCGGGGGCGCGGGGCGGGCGGCGTGCGCTCGGGCGGAGGCGGCGGAGGGAGCCGGGTGGCGGGGGAGGACAGGGAAGGAGCGGCGGAAAAAAACAAACACAAAACCCGCGGCCGGAGGAAAAGTGCCGGGCCAGGCGGCCAGACGTCATGAAAGCCGTAGATTCGGGGCCGCTGCTGAGCCCCAGCCTCCCGGCTGCGCCCGCCGCCGGCGCAGGAGCCGATGGAGCTGCCGGGGCCGCGGATGGCAGCGCGCGCAGCGCCACCTGCTGGCGAGCCGCGGCCGCGCAGGCCCGCCCGGGAGGCGGGGGCGGAGGCGGGAGGGATGGAGCCTGAGACCGGCGCCCGCCCGCCGCCGTCCTCACCTTCCTGGTCGCTGAGAGGGGGGGGGAGGGTGCACGACGCCGACCCCTCCCCAAACCCAGCCACCCCCGACAGGAACCTGGAAACGTGGGGTAGGGGGAACCTTTGGGTGTAGCCGCTCGGTCCCCACCGTTACCCCATGTCCCTCAGTCAGTCATCGCCAGGAAGAGCCTGGAGAGCAGGGAGGAGCCATCGCTCGGGGACCAGCGTTTCTCGCGGGTCCAAGGGGCTCCTCCTTCCAGGTTTGGTGACACCAGGGAAAGAGGGTCCGCGCGGACTCCCTGGGCTGAAACGGAGCCAGCTCCTCCTGGACGGGAGCTGGAGTGCCGCTGTCCGCGTGGCCAGAAGGGGGCGCAGCGGGCGGCTGGGAGGGGAGCACCATGCCCGGGGCTTCAGGCGCACCAGGTCTCAGCCCGCTGCTCCGCCCTCCGCCCCGGCCCGATGTCTCTGGTGGCGCTGGAGACAAAGGCACTGTGGCCTCTGTCACCAATACCCAGAGTGCCTTAAAAAGGGGCTTTGTCCAGCCTTACAAGGCCTGCTCCTCCCTCTAATTAAATACATATTTATGGATTGACTGTAGCGAGGAAGGCAGACGGAGAGAGAGGTAGAAATATCAACGTTGAGAGAGAATCGCTGGGAATCCAACCACGACTTTCCTGGTTCATAGGCCGATGCTCAACCCTGCTGGGCTTCCCTCCTTTGATTTTTTTTTTTAAAAAAATTTATTAATAATATATTTTATTCATTTTTTTACAGAGAGGAAGGGAGAGGGATAGAGAATTAGAAACATCAATGAGAGACAAGCATCCATCAGCTGCCTCCTGCAAACCCTCCACTGGGGATGTGCCCGCAACCAAGGTACATGCCCTTGACCGGCGTCGAACCTGGGACCTTTCAGTCCGCCGGCCGGCACTCTAACCACTGAGCCACACCGGTCAGGGCCCTCCTTTGGCTTTTAACTGGCCTTGTGTGGGTTTCCAGGAAGCACCTCACCGTGCTCCCTTCTGCACCCCCTCTTTTCCTTAGGGTCATCACAAACAATACCCCCACAATTCCAAAGCCCCCACAGCTGGCTTCTCCTCTGACAGTGCGCTGTTTTATGCCGTCTCTCCCCCGGGGGGCACATGGGCTGCTGACGTCAGGGTCTGAGCATTGAGCGCCGTTGGCCGGTAACTTTGCCATGGCCCTTTCCATGACTGGCTGTTTGGTGCCACTTTGTAAGGCGGCTTTCCCTCACAGGACACAAAATCTGCCTCTCCAAGAAGGCGGCCCGATTCCATGGGCAGGGCTGATGGAGACCGCTCATCCCCAAGGTGATTTCACCGGGCGTCCATGCATCCCAATCACACAGCCCCCAGCCCCTGCCTCCGGAGTGCCGCTGGCCCTGTATGAGGAAGGATGGCTTTGGTGTGGACAGGCGTCTCCCTTAATCATCATCATCAGGTGTGCACAGGCCGGCCACACACATACACACACACACACACACACACACATACACACACACACGGCCTGGCGCTCATGTTGATTTCCCCCGAGGGGCTGTGCTCCCACTTGCGTCTCCTTCTGACTCACACAGCACAGGCGCAGCGGAGAGCAGGGTGTGTGACCTGTGACTTTTCTGCTCCGTGGTGCTCCCTGGAGCTAGGGCTGGTGTCGGAGATGAAGAGGAACCATGAACAACTACGCTCCACGTGACGGAGGGATCCCAGAGGAAGGATGCGAGGGGCAGGAGTTTGGGGAAAACAGCCCTTTGAGCATCCAAGGAACAACGCACACCGGCTGCTTGTCTGCTCTGCGAAGCTGCTAAACCTTCCCGCTGAGTTCGATTCCATAAGGTCCCACCTGCAGGAGGCTTTCACCGAGTTTCTTTCTCACGACACATCAGACCGAGTGCGTAAGGAAGAGAGCGTAGTGACCCGTGTGTCTCCTTTGAACACTTCGCAAAGCCCTGGACTGGAAGCAGCTGCCGGGGTACCTGGGCTGCAGCTCCCCCTGCAGGAGCCAGGGTTAACTGAGATGGATCACACGGCAGAGACAAGAGCGATCGGCTTAATGGAATCCATTCCCGGCCGAGCTCAGACAGCGATGGGCCGTGACCTCGGAGAGCCAGGCAAGCTGGGCAGACAGAGCCCGGCCCCTTGAGCTCCCTAGAGCCCGGCCTCTCAGGCTCCCCGGTGCTCAGCACGCCTGGCATCTCACATGCATCTGTTCACGACTTCAGATCAAGGCCAGGCCTGGCGGGTAGGAGGCGGGAAGGTCCCAAGCCTTTAGCGCCTCCCGCCTCTGGGTAAGTTAGTGCTCCAAAGCCGACACAGACGGGGCTTTTAGGATTGATTGATCTTCTTATAGATGAAGCTGGATCTCCCCTCCCACATCAAACCGTAATGGAGGCTTATTAGTAGCGCAATTGACAAACCGAATTACCTCCGCTGGGTTTCATTTGGTTGTGGGTCAGCTCATTCTTCTCCGTCATTGATTGTGGCAATCTACAATGCGAGCTACCTCCTCTGCCCGCGTGCAGCTCTGGCCGGGCTGTGGGCAGGCCCACGCCAGAACGGAGGTGGGTGCGGTGTCTGGCCTCTGCCTTGCCTTCACTCCTGCCTCCCTATTTCACAGTGAAGACCGTAGGCTGCTGTGGAGGGAGAGCCAGCTCCTCTCTCATTTCACCGCCCCCGCCCCCTCTCTGCACCAAAAATCAAAACCAAAAAACCCAACACAGGAAACAGCACCTTTAAAATGCTGAGATGCTATCGTTTTTACATAATTTATTTTAATGATAAAAGGACATACTTAAGAATATAAAGAAAGAGCCCAGCCAGTGTTGCTCAGTGGTTGAGCATCAACCTATGAACAAGGAGGTCAAGGTTTGATTTCAAGTCAGGGCACATGCCCAGATTTCAGGCTTGATCCCTGGTATGGGGCGTGCGGGAGGCAGCCGATCAATGATTCTCTCTCATCATCGGTGTTTCTATCTCTCTCCTTTTCCCGTCCTCTCCGAAATCAATAATAAAAAAAGAGCATCAGGAAAGAGAAATATAAAAGTTATTCTATTCCACGGCTCCATGTCCCATGGGCTGGATGGGTTCCATCCGTGTTTCACGTTCAGGGACTATCTATAAAAAGCTATTGTGTAGGAGATAAAACTGTATCAAAGAAAGGAAGCAATAACTGAGTAAGGAGAATAAAAATGCGGAAAACCGGCACTGAAATGCCCAGCGTGCTGAGAACCTTTCTGAACAACTGTATTTACTTGCTTATTCCTGGGGATATTTATTAAAAGTGTTTCTCCACATTTGTAATCAAAATCCAAAGAGGAAACACAATAGTTTTTATAGGTAATCCCTAAACATGAAACACAGATGGAATTCCGTTCACTGTTCCTGCTAATCTTAAATCCTATGCTAATTAACTTTTCGAAATTATTCATTTTTATTTGTGGTCTATGAGTTGGTAAATGAGAGCCTCCGGAAGCCTCATTCCATAACTTGGTCTCAGGGGATGTTTTGTTCGTTCATTGTTTAGTATGCATCACCCTGTTGAATCAGAGCGACCCCTGAGGGATCCTTTAAAATGCAATTAAAAAGTCATAATCGTTCCAAATGCAATTTTTCAAAAGATCGCACAGGAGGTGATGATTGCTGACAATCATGCGAATTAGCCTTCCTGTGCCTCTCACAGGAAATGAGTGTAGTCAACGTGAAGTCTGCAGGACGGAAACCCAGAAGGCCGCATGAAGGGGCTGCCCTGGGAAGGCGCTCTCTCTACAGTTCACCAAGTTCTCTGTCACTGGCACCCTGAGCAGAGGCTTTGAGTTGGAGAGACTGAGATAAAGTTTCTTTCTTTCTTTCTTTCTTTCTTTCTTTCTTTCTTTTTTTTTTTTTTTAAACATATTTCATTGATCTTTTACAGAGAAGAATAGAGTTAGAAACATCAATGAGAGAGAAACATCGATCAGCTGCCTCCTGCACACTCCCTACTGGGGATGTGCCAGCAACCAAGGTACATGCCCTTGACCGGAATCGAACCTAGGACCTTTCAGTCTGCAGGCCGACGCTCTATCCACTGAGCCAAACTGGTTTTGGCCAAGATCAAGTTTCTCATGTGGCTGATGCCGCTGTCCGTGCGCCATCTCCTACTGCCACCTGCTCACCAAGCAGTCGCCCTCAGACTGGGCCTGGTTCACTGTCAGGAGAGGTGGAGCTCCTGCCCAGCATGGCCAGGCTTCCTGGGCTCCCCTTGGGGTCTTACCCGCCTTCTTTCCCAGAGTCACGGTCCAGAGTCCAGTCCCAACATCCCGATCAGCCTTGGTGGTCCTAGCAAGATTCCTATACGTTAGCTGTCTCCGCCCCAGGGCCCATGTCAAGCAGTGAGGTTAGCCAGGGGTCCCCTGCTTTATCATGTCATGTGTAACGTGGTGCTGCAGGGTCGTAGGAAAGCAGACACAGACATGGAGTTCACTCTCCTGGAGGTGCTGGAGGGACATTTCTTTCTTTTTCTTTTCTTTTTTTAAAAAAATATATTTTATTGATTTTTTACAGAGAGGAAGGGAGAGAGATAGAGAGCTAGAAATGTTAATGAGAGAGAAACATTGACCAGCTGCCTCCTGCACACCCTCCACCGGGGACGTGCCCACAACCAATGTACATGTCCCTGAGCGGAATTGAACCTGGGACCCTTCAGTCCGCAGACCAACGCTCTACCACTGAGCCAAACAGTTTCGGCATGGAGGGACATTTGTAAGGGATGTTGTATCCATGGGACCCACCTTGATGGAAGGGGAGGAAAGGGACGTGTGAGTGGGTAGAGGGGGGTGCAGGACTGACACCAATCTTGGCTGATCCCCTGGGGAGCTCTGGAGCTAAGAGGAGCCATTAGAGTTCTGTACTGAGTCAAAATAGCCTGCATTTGACGGCTAAAAGATGTCTACTTAGTCATGCCCTTTCCTGAAGAGGGATCTTGGGGACCCACCTCCCTGTCTACTGCAAATGGGGGTGATAACATTCTCTGTGCATTCGGTTCCTATCGCCACATCTGTGACATAGTTCACGCGCAAAGATTTCTCATACTTTCTGGACCTGACAGGACCCGACCCGTCATATGTACATACGTGCTGCACTGTTCCACCAATAGTCAGCCCCAGTGAATCCAGCATGCCCGGTGGGCCCAGGAAAACCAGCAGAATTTGTCAATTTGGATGATTCCCTGGACCAGATCACACCCAGTTAATGAGTGATGGTTTGAGTTGCATGGCTACTCAGTGACCGTGGGCATCCGTCTTTACTGGAACTGCAAATTGAGCAGGGAGTTGCTTTCCAGGCAGAAAATTGCTGTGAGCAGAAGAGAGCATGCCTTCCCACCTCAAGCCTAGGAGTCTGTTCTGTGATTCTCCTACAGGAACTGCCCAGAGCTCCATGCACTTCCCTGTTTGATGTCTGTGGCCGTACCCCAGAGCTCTTCCTGAAAGACCAGACCTCCAGCTCCTCCATCTTGGGGCTCTGGGCCCAGAGCTGACTCAGTCTGTGGACTGGACAAGAGGCTGGGAACCCCATGAAGGGATCGTGAGTTAGGGTTAGACCCAGCCTTCAGATCAGAGTGTTTCTGATTTTATAGGCAGGACAATACCAGCAGGAGGAAGCATTTATTTGATTCCCAGGGATGCCATCACCAATCAGACCCCTGCAAGTCAAAACATCAATCATCACTCCATTCCTGAGGCTTATAATGGAACGGGCATCCAGGTTCTGGCTTCCAATGTAGGTGTATATGATTTATTTGCTTTATTTGGCTCTTTGTTATTAATGAATTCTGGGAACTCTAGATAACCTGATTATTTCAGTAGGAACAGAAGGAGTCTTGGACAAATCAATTCTTAATTATGAAATGACTCACTCAGTAGACAAAGAGAGTTACAAATACCAGGAGACACCAGGTAATGAATTCTATTAGAGCGAAATTGGCAATGCTGAATGTTTGGGAACATTGAATTCATCAGCTACAACAGCAGCGAGACCTTTTCTCATAACGTGGCAGTCTTCAACAGTGTGCATTGTTATTTGTTTGTCAGCCCTTACAGCTGAGAACGGAGAGCCATAGGGTACACCTCCGGGTTCTTTTTATGTGACCCCAATGCTTAACTCAGAGCGGGGTGGACCCCAAAGAGTATTCAAACTAGAACCATTAATGCATAAATTCAAACAAATGGGAATTCCTTACAATAAGGGAAATAATTTCTGAGCATGTTGAATTGAGGGAAAGCCAGAAGGAAAGAGGAGCTCCCCTCTTGCAGGTAACTGGCTCTGAGCCAAGTAGGATGTGAAATAAATTGGTAGGGAGTGATGTGCCCGGGAGACTCAGGCTCATATCATTAAATGGCTGTCTCATCCCTGACTTGCAAGAATCCAGAGAGTAGGACGAGGTCACAGGTGTGACTTGCGGCAATGGCACCACAAAGACTCAGGCTCCAGACTGTCACTGTCATGGCGACACTGATCCCAACTGTCCAACTCCCGCAGAAAGCATAAAACGACCTCTCCACACTTGTATTTCTCTTCTGATTGATGACTTTTCCCTTCAAGGCCAGGTTGCATGTTACGATCTGAAACAGTGCAAGCCATAAAACACTGGGTTGCCAGACATGAGGTATTTCCTTGAAATGAAATAAGTTCCTTTACCTGTAATAATAAATTCCGTCAGAACAGCAAAGGGTTAGAATTATTAATTGATCTACTAAAATATTCATAGGGTTTTAGGATGAAAACAAAATACTTGAAGGATGTGCTTTTAAGCAGTTCTGTTTTCCAGGTAATTTTAAAAAGCAACACAGTTGCCAAAACCGGTTTGGCTCAGTGGTAGAGCGTTGGCCTGCGGACTGAAAAGTCCCAGGTTTGATTCCGGTCAGGGGCATGTACCTTGGTTGCAGGCACATCCCCCGTAGGGGGTGTGCAAGAGGCAGCTGGTCGGTGTTTCTCTCTCATTGACGTTTCTAGCTCTCTATCTCTCTCCTTTCCTCTCTGTAAAAAATCAATAAAAATATATTTTAAAAAAAGCAACACAGTTAAAAGACAGACACACACACACACACACACACACACACACAGTTGTGTAAGAAAATTCGCACCTCAAGCAACTGACTGCAATCCATCAAACAGTCTTATGTGTTGTTATACTACTATATTTTTAACTGGAACAGTAGGTCACATCATTTCTTTCCCTTTAATTATTATTATGGAGAACCAAAGTTCTTGGAAAAGAACTTAATCAGTCATTATTAGGAAGGTCCTTTCAAAGGGTCTCTTGTCTCTAAGGAAACAGGTGTTTACCCTAGATGGGGAGCCATTTTTCCTTTTCAATGCCCATCTGGAAATCAACCTAGTGTCGTCAGATAAGGGAATTTTTCAAATTGCAAGAGGGTTTCTCCCCAACTGTGTAATACATATGACTAAAATAACACGGGGTCACTGCTTAAGCCAGTGCACTTGCTCAAAGTTTCTATATTCTATTTGGACTAAGTTCATATAAATTTGAAGAAGATTGTGATATGTTAAAGATGAATATCTTAATCAGGAGTTTGACAACTGAAAAGAAAAAAGGCAAAGAAATATAACTAAGATGTCACTGGAAAAATTGCATGCTAAGAAATATTTGTTTAACACAAACGGAAGTAGTAAAAGATGAACAGGGCATTTTTTTTTTATTGAAAAAGAAACAAAAACTATTGGCTTAGTGGCAGAACTGAATTTAACCATACCATAATCATTAAATATGAATGCACAAAACATTGTGATCAAAAGGTAGATATTTTCAAACTGAGTAAAAAAAAATCAAAATCTATGTGCTGCCAATAAAAGATGCACTTTAAATTCAAAGCAGAAATTGGTTGCACATAAAAAAAATGAAAAGTATACTACACAAACAGAAATACAAGAGGGCTTGAGTGTGTGTATCAGACAAAATAGACTTTAATATAAGAAGTATTTCTCGAGACAAAGAGGGACATTTATCATGATAAAAGGTTCAATACAGTGGGAAAATACAACGATCATAAACACATCTGACAATGAGTTACCAAAAACATGAAGCAAACACTGACAGAACGGAAAGGAGAAATAGGCAAATGACAGTTATTGTTGAGAATTTCATGATTCCTCCATCAGTAACTGATGGGCCATGCAGACAGAAAATCAGTGGGATATTGACCACTTGAACAGCATTATAAACCTACTTAATCTTAGTGACAACTATGGAATGCTTCTCCAAACAAGAGCAGAATATATATTCTTTTAAGCACATAGAACCTTTGCCAGAGTAGACCATGCGCTCATTCATAATACAAGCCACCCCCCCTCCAATTTAAAAATATTTCAGTTATACAGGGTATATTATTTGATCGTCATGTAAGTTAGAAATCAAGGAGAGACAGAGTGATCTGGGAAAGCCCCCAGTATGTGGAAATAATAATATAAGGGAATAGCCTATCTAATAAAGAGGGAATATGCTAATTGACTGTCACACCCTCACAAAAGATGGCAGTGCCCACAGACCATAAGGAGGGGATATGCTAATTGACTGCCACTCCCTTAAAGATGGCAGTGCCCAGTCCCCTTAGTCCCACTGGGGTGGCAGGTGCACAACTTGGCCAGGCCTGCCTCCAGGCAGGTCTGGCAGCTCTATGCGCCTGCCTCCAGAGTCCCCCAGTCCCCTCAGCCCCTCAGCTGCTCAAGGCTGGCCTGAGGCACAGGCAAGCCTCGATGGCAGCTGCCCAGCCTAGCTGCCCAGGGCTCCCCAAGGCTCAGGTAACCAGGGCCAGCCGAGGCTTGCACTGCTAGTAGTGGCGGCAGCAGAAGTGTGATGGTTGTGTCACCTTCCCCTGATCACCAGGTTGCCTCCTGCCCCTGAGGGCTCCCAGATTGTGAGAGGGGGCAGGCCAGGCTAAGGGTCACCCCCTTCAGTACATGAATTTTCATGCACCGGGCCTCTAGTGTAAACATAACATAACAAAATGTGTGGGCTGCAGCTCAAGTAGATCTTAGAGAGAAACTGTAGCTTTAGAAAAGAAGGTCCGAATCCTGGCCAGGTGGCTCAATTGGTTAGAGTGTTGTCCCATATACTGAAAGGTTTCAGGTTTGATCCTCTGTGAGAGACACCAATTGATGTTTCTTTGTCTCTCAAAATCAATAAAAACATATCCTCTGGTGAGGATTAAAATAAAATAAAAAAAGATACAAATTGGGTGCTTGGAGTTTTCACCTTAAGAAGCTGGAAGAGGATGACCAAATTAAAAAAAAAAATCTGAGCAGAAAAGAAAACTGTCAGAATGGATCAATGATCAATGACAGAAAATAAATAAATAGTAGAAAAAATCAATAATATCAAGGCTAGTTATTTTTTTAAAATATATTTTTATTGATTTCAGAGAGGAAGGGAGAGGGAAAGAGAGAGATAGAAACATCAGTGATGAGAGAAACATTGATCAGCTGCATCCTGCATGTGCCACACTAGGGATGGAGCCCAAAACCTGGGCATGTGCCCTGACCATGTATTGAACCTTTTCCTCCTGGTTCATAGGTCAACACTCAGCCACTGGGCCATATTGGTTGGGCTCAAGGTTAGTTCTTAAAAAAGATTAATCAGATAGAATAAGTTTTAGCTCACTGATGAAGAGAAAAAGAGAAAATTCACATGTTATTAATATTTGGATGATACAGACCTCATAGACTTTAAAAGTATGTTATGAACAATTGTATCTCAACAAATTTGACCACTTATATGAAGTGGATAAATTTCTTTAAAAATATACACTATCTTGATATCTCAAGAAAAAAAAACCCACACTAGATTATTTAAATATTTCTATATAAAACAAAATAATTGAATTAGTAATTTTAAGGATCCTCACAAAAACTCATCAATGTGAGTTTGGTGGTGAGTTTTAGCAAAGATTAAGGGGAAGAAAGGTTACCAGTTCTCTTTCAACAAAGAGAGGAGGGAAGAGTTAATTCTGAACTCATTTTATGGGACCAGCATTACTCTGATACCAAAGCCAGACAAAGACATCGTAAGAAAACTAGAGATTAATATCCTTCATGAATATAGATGTAAAAGTTTAAATTTTTTTTTTTTAGCCAGTTGAATGCAACAGTATATAAAAAATGATGATACACCATGGCTGACTGGATTTTGTCTCAGGAATGGAAGGTAGGTTTAAAATCCCAAAATCATCTTGATTATGTGACTGATGTCTGTCTTGAAGGGCAAGGAGTTGGTTTACTAATACTTTCTTCATCACTGCTCCCCGTCTTGTGCCTGACCTATAGGACACACTCCATAAATATTTGCTGAATAAATGAAGTATTATCATAGGAATACACTGATATTTCAGACCATATGTTTCAAATGTCAGCCTGAAAAATATTATCATGATTTAACATAAATCTGGAGTTGGGAACATTTTTCTTAAAGGGCTAGATAGTAAATATTTTGGGCATTGTGGGCCCTATATTCTACTTCTGTTACTTCATAGGGCAAACATAATCATAGCTAATAGATAAATCAATGAATGTGTCTGTGTTCTAATAAAACTTTATTTATAAAAACAGGTGAGCAGCCCATGGGATACAGTTTGCCCACCCTGCATAAACTTAGATTTATTTAGAGCATGGAGGGGTGTTGTGTTAATGAATCATCTGGTCAGCATGTAAATTATTACAAAACAGGGTATAAGGTACCATAAGAGAAACATCATCATAATTATACTGAATATGATAAATATAATTTATCCGAGGGTTCCTAGGTGTGCTAGCTTTGCCTCTTCCTCACATAAAATTTATCATTGCAAACTACAATGAATATAGATGCAACAGATGCAAAGGTGTAGAGATCGACCTGAATGGACACCAAATTCAGGACAGTCTCTACAAACTTGTATTGTTCAATATGAACCTGGAATTTCATTCTTTTTATTTTTTATTTACTTTTAATAAACCTTTATTGTTCAGATTATTACAGGTGTTTCTCCCCCCCCACCGCCAAATCTCCCCTCTACCCACCCCATGCCCTTACCCCCCACCACTATCTTCATCCATAGGTGTAAGATTTTTGTCCTATCTCTTTCCACACCCCTCACACCCCCTTCCCCCTGAGAACTGGCACTCCACTCCCTTTCTACATCCCTGATTCTATTATATTCATCAGTCCATTCTGTTCATCAGATTTTTTATTCACTTGAATTTTAGATTCACTTGTTGGTAGGTATGTATTTGATGTCATTTTGTTGTTCTTAATTTTTATCTTTACCTTTTTATTCTTCCTCTTCTTAAAGAATACCCTTCAGCCTTTCATGTAATCCTGGTTTGGTAGTGATGAACTCCTTCAGCTTTTTCTTTTCTGTGAAGCTCTTTATCTGACCTTCAATTCTGAACGATAGTTTTGCTGGGTAGAGTAATCTTGGTTGTAGGTTCTTGCTGTTCATCACTTTGAATATTTCTTGCCACTCCCTTCTGGTCTCATAGTTTCTGTTGTGAAATCAGCTAACAGTCATATGGATACTCCCTTGTGGGTAACTAACTGTTTTTCTCGTGCTACTTTCAAGATTCTCTTTGTTTTTTGCCATTGGCATTTTAATTATGTATGTCTTGGTGTGGTCCTCTTTGGATTCCTCTTGTTTGGGGTTCTGTGCGCTTCCTGAACTTGTAAGTCTATTTCTTTCACCAAGTAGGGAAAGTTTTCTGTCATTATTTCTTCTAATAGGTTTTCAATATTTTCCTCTCTCTCTTCTTTTGGCACCCCCAAAATTCAGATGTTGGTATGCTTAAAGTTGTCCCAGAGGCTCCTTACACTATCTTCATATTTTTGGATTATTTTCTCTTTTTGTTTTTTTGACTGGGTGTTTTTTGTTTCCTCATATTTCAGATCTTTGGTTTGATTCTTGGAATTTCATTCTTTATAAGGAGTTGGCTTCTTATAAACACATGGGCATTGAGTCAGAGTTCCCATACTCCACAGTGAAGGGCTACTTTGAAGAGTCACTGACTTGCCTGAGGACTCAGTTTTGAGAATTAAAGAAACCACTGCACACAAAGCGTTATTATTATAAATATCTAGGTTATTGTTGTTGTTCTATTCCCTATATGTCATTTATTTGGTGCAAACATTTCTCCCATACACCTGGCTTTCTAGAACCCCAGCCTAAGTGCATAAATAAAGGCCTTTAACATGGAAAATAAAATTTCCAAAGCCTTGGGTGCTAATATAACACATTTTACTATGTATTCCTTGTTGACCTTTACTTCACACACTATCCTAACAAATGTGATTATTTAAACTTGTAGCCCAGAGCAAGTGCGAGCAAGTGAGGTCTGGGGAGAATACCCACTGACAGCAGAAATACTGCTGCTAGCAAAGCGGCATTGTATTTATTGAATGCACTGTATTAAATAACCATGACCCATCAAGAAAATGTGAAATCATGCTCATTGTTCTCTTTTTAGAAAGAAGGAAACCATGCTGTGCTCTTTAGAATAATTTCCATTAAAAGAGCTCAATTATTTAAATTAATTCTGATGCTAGAGGAGGAAGTTTTTATTATCTGTAGATAACTCATATATAACAGCAGCTGATAAATGCCCAATGACCAGATATTAACACAGCGTATGTCCCTCTTTTTATCTTCTCCTCTGTAAACATTTTATTCACGCTCTTCAATTTCTCTGCATCACATATAGCTGCCCTTAGAGCCAAGTTTCTGAGAAGTATTTTTTTTTTTTTATAATAAGTGCCTTTTGCAGAGAGCCTCAGTCAGTAGATGCATTTTGACATGCAAGTGTTCATAGAAGACATTGATCATTGCTCCCGCTTACAAACCAGAGATGGGCTTTGGTTCAGGAAACAGAAGGGGACTCAGAAGTGCCAATTGGCATCCTCAGCCTTGATGTGATTAGACACTTGATCCCCCAAGGTCATGTGTGAGAGACAATTTGTCATTAGTTCTCATTTACTTGGTGTTATGAACTGCAGGCTGGCGTGCTGGCGTGTTGAGAAAGGCAGCCAACCACACCTTTTCTGTTCTAGATCATTGACTTCAGTGGCGCTCAGAGAGATCAGAACCCGGGTCTTGGCCAGACACCCCGGTGAAGGTAGAGAAGGCCAGAGAGGTTCATGGTTTAGGCCAGTGGTAGGCAAACTCATTAGTCCACAGAGCCAAATATCAACAGGACAACAATTGAAATTTCTTTGGAGAGCTAAATTTTTAAAACTTAAACTTCTTCTAACGCCACTTCTTTAAAATAGTCTCCCTTGTGCATCATAGCTACCCGTTGGATGGTCGGACAATGGCTTAGGCATATGTGCTGGCCAGAACCTCTAGTACAATGTTAGTGGTCATCCTTGATCTGTTCCTGATCTTAGGGATAAAGTATCCTGACTTTTGCCATTAAGTAAAATATGAACTGTTTTTTTTTTTTTGTACATGTTTTTGTCACATCGAGCAAGTTCTCTTTTGTGCATACTTTGCAAAGATTTTTTTTTAAATTAAAAATGAATGTTATAGTTTGTCAAATGCATTTTCTGCATTTATTGAGATGATCATATGCATTTTTATTATTTTTTAGTTTGTTAATATGATGAATTGCATTGTTTTTTGAATATTAATCCAGTCTACAGTCTTAGATAAATCCCACTTCATTGTGATGTATTATCCTTTTTATATAAGCCCACTTTGGTTTGAGTCCACTATCCTCAAGGGTCATTGAGTCTTAGTTAATCCAAAAAGGAAATATTGCTGATATTGTTGTCTGGTCTGCTTAATATGCAGTGGGATGGCTGGCCTTGAGGAGAAAGTGAGCCTCCTTTGGCATCATCAGGGCAGTGATTCTTTCTCAAGGGTCCTCCCACTGATCAACAGGATACACCTCTGATAGTCATCAGGCCAGAGGGATAGTATGCCTGGTTATCTTGTAACCCAGTGGTTTTCATCTTTAATGGCCAGCAAAATTGTCTGACAGGCTTGTTAAGACACCGATGTCCGGGGAGGGGTCCCCCCGAGAGGTTTGGGTTTATTGGGTGTGGGGCCTTACAAGGGAAGAAAGGAAGCCCGGGATTTGCCACATTTCCTGAGGCCACAGACTGACACAGCTAGGACCATCTGTGGAGCAACGTCTCCAATAGGGGAACCTGTGCTGGCCTCCGGCTTGGTAACCATGGTAACCATGGGCTCTCCGTGCCCCGTTCATAAGAACACCATGAGAAAGAGTGGGAGGTGAACAGGGCTGGAGCCTGGCTGGAGGAATGGGCAGGGGTTGAGGGAGAGCCAGCAGAGTATGCAGAATGTGTGAGACTGTAAAGTAAAGACATGCTGATTTCCAAGGCTTGGTTTTCTTTGTTACTGCGGGCCCCTTGCACTAGGCCTCCTCCGAGTTCCTGGTGGTGGGGTGCCTCCAGCACTGGGGTCAGCTAGGCCCCCTCCTCCAGCATGGGGATTGCAGAGCTGGCTGGGCTTGTTAGCGGTTGCTACAGCCAGTCCCCCTCTCACTTTTTAAAAAAAAATGTATTTTATTGATTTTTTACAGAGAGGAAGGGAGAGGGATAGAGAGTTAGAAACATCGATGAGACAGAAACATCCATCAGCTGGCTCCTGCCCACCCCCCATCGGGGATGTGCCTGCAACCAAGGTACATGCCCTTGACCGGAATCAAACCTGGGACCTTTCAGTCCACAGACTGATGCTCTATCCACTGAGCCAAACCGGTTAGGGCCAGTCCCTTCTCTTGTCACCTTTGGCATTTGCTCACACAGAGCGGGTGGAGCCACCCCAGGGGTTCGGTTAAGAAGGCAGGAGTCCCCAGAATGACTTCCCTGGGTGAGGAGGCAGGTGCAAGGACCATCACTCAGCATCCTTCGATCAGGCATCTGCCACCGAGAAGAACCACACGCAGACCCTCACATGAGCCACCGGGGCCCTAATGCTGTGCTTGACTCCCTCCCTTACAGCACAGACACCACCTGTTCCTGCTTCATGAGCTGGGGACCAGCTTCCCGGTTCCCTTTCACGTTGTGATGTGAGAAATGCTCACCTGTCCAAATTCAAATAACAGACTTGGAGACAGAAGTATGGCGAAAATGAGACTTTTAATACATCCTCCAGAGCGGTAGCCTCTCCGGTTGTGCAGACACACCTGGAGTAGTGAACACAGCTTGTTTATTCAGTCCCTCTTCCGGGTCCTCATTGGCTAAGCACTATAGGGTCACCTGTTCCCTCATACGTTGCCTAGGTCTTATTATTATAAAAAAAAATTGGGCTGAGGCCGTTTCTGGTGCCTCCACCTCCCCCTGTCTAGTTGAGGCAGGAGCCTCGGGGGTTTCCACCATGATGCTGGCCCATGCCCACAGTTTCTTGCTCTTACAGCCTCTTCCCTCCTCCCTACATTCTGTTTGCCCTGGGGAAATTCAGCAACCATTTCCATCAAAAGCCGACCATGCTGGGAATGGGTCACAGAGGCCCCTTTCCCACAGTGAGGTGTGACAATCTCTTGGGGGAGATATTAGATCTTCCGTTCTAGAAAGAACTTATACTATATATACTTAAAGGGAAAATCCCTTTTACCCTGACAACAAAAGTCATCCTGGGCCACGGCTTCAGAAGTCCTTGAGTTCTTTCCATTTTCAAGTTCTTTCCCAGTTCATTCAGGAGGCCCTTAATGAGCATCTTCTGGGGACTGAACACTGGGTGGGAGAATCAATGGAAAGAGGAACCCAAAGAGGCCCACACCAAGGTACATCATAATTAAAATGCCAAAGGTTAAAGACCCAGAGAGAATCTTAAAAGCAGCAAGAGAAAAGCAGTTAGTTCCCTCAAGGGAGCGCCTATTGGACTGTCAGCTGATTTCTCAACAGAAATTTCGAAGAAACAATGGGAGCTGCTGATGGAACTAGTCCAATTGTCTACTAGCAGGTGGCGTCTGTATTTTTAAATCTGGACTGGGAAATAAACAATTGCAGAGGCTGGGTGTGTGTGTATTGCAGGCTCTCTCTCTTGGTTATTCCCAATGGCAATGACTTGCGGGGGGAAAGGAAGAAAAACAGGGCAGGATTGCATGCAAGGTTTAGGGGGATGGCTCAGAGTTTGGGCAATGAGCTTAACCTCTTTACACTCTTTTCCTTCTCTGTGAAAAGGTAGTAACAATAATACACTCCTGGTAAGGAGCTGTAGGGATAAATAATCGAGCCACGGAAAGTACTTAGTATAGGACCTAGTCCATGAAAGCAAAGACTCAATGAAATTGTATTTCTGATCATTATTATTGAAGGCCATTTAGACACTTGAAGAATGCAACACAGAGAGCAGATCTTCCATGGAATTGTTGGTTTAGGTTTGGGCATCTCTTGCCTGGCAGGTAAAATACAGGATGCCCTGTTAAATTTAACTTTAGATAAACAAGTCATTTTTTTTTTTTAGTATCTTGTGTAGTATTTTGAACAGACTTATGCTAAGCTTTTCATTGATGCCTGAACCTTTTCTTTGGTAAGTCTGGCAGCTCTGCCACCTGGGTAAGAGCGGCTGTTTCATCGGAAGAACTGGCTCCAGGAGCTGAGGAAGGACCCCCACTCTGATTCTAGGTCTGCTTTTGGAGTGAGGGTTCCGGGTGTGTGTTTCTGTTGCCTGGAAAGAGACTAGCACAGGCTTTCCACTTTGATCATCTTTCACAATACTCAGCCATATGGTATGAAACAAGAGAGAGAGAGATAAAAAAGAACAGCTTGGTTAAGGAACCTGGTAAAAGTGACTTCAATTTGCCTTCTGCTGAAAAACGAAATAAAAGAAAGAGGCTGCTTTGTTCTGGGAGATAAAACAAAATAAAACAAAACAAAAGAAACACCACCACACCACCACAAAGCTAGCCCACAGACACAATGAGGCAGAATCCTCTGAAATGTCCTAACGCGGGGCGATCTGCTCCGCTGTATACAGCTGTAATTACGGGGAACTGTGTTGCAATGATGATAAAATTGCAGGCTCTCGCTGTGGGGCTTCAATGGCAGTAATTGGAGAGAGAGCGATGGGTCCTACTTCGTTAGCCCGCGGGCACGGCGTCTGTTGAAACCCTCCGTTTCCAGGTACGACCCGTGTTCTGGGAACAGCGGAGCGAATGCTCAAAGCCTGTACCTGATTGCTGGCAGCGCTCTGGCAAGCAGTAAACTGGGCGAGGGGGTGCCGGGAAGTTGGGAAACATTTCATGCAGGTGGGGTGGAGGGAAATGCCCAGAGTAGAACTAGGGTTGTGGCAAGTTCTTTTCCAGAACTGGAGGACCCAGGGGAGAGAGACCTGTACCGGCTCTGTCCCCCTCTCCCGGGATCCGTCTCCATCTCCTGCCTTCACACCGCTAGGCTGTGCCCAGGCCCTGGTCCTTGGCCTCCTGCTCTGGGCACAGGATGGGGGAGATCAGCCGGGCTGAAGAGGTACATGGCTGTTTCCATGTCACGACCGATGTGAATAACATTGCAATCAACATAGAAGAACGTGTCTTTATGAAGAAATGTTTTCAAATTTAAGATGTGACACTTACGTTCAATGGATTACTTATGGACTACTACTTCTCTTATGGACAAAACACTGCCATTTGCCCCAACACACATGGACCTTGAGAGTATCACGCTAAGGGAAATAAGTCAGACGAAAAACGTCAAGAGCCATCTAATGTCACTCATATGTGGAATCTAGATCTGAAAGCAAAAAGCAAAAACTCAGACACATAAACGTACGGTGGTTACTAGAAGGAAGGGGTGGCGGGAGGTAGAAAAGGGTAAAGGGGGTCAGATACATGAGGACGGAAGAAGATTTGCCTTGGGGTGTTGAACACACAATGCAATGTACAGGTGATGTGTTACACAATTGTATACCCGAAACCTACATAATCTTATCAATCAACGTCAACACAATAAATTTAATAAAATAAATAAAAAAAAGACCGAAATGAGCATTTGAGCAGAGCCTTTAGGGCAAAAATGAAGATTCACAAAGGGAACCTTGCGTTCCACCCTCCTCCGTCCTCCTCCTTCTAGCCGAGGGGGGATTCCGATGTAAGCGCCGATTTCTGTCTTCCTCCCTGGACTGGCTTATGTGACGCTGGCTGGTGGACTGGCTGAACTCACTGTGTCTCAATGAGAGGAACCGTGCCTTTGTTTTATACAAAAGAGCACATGCTCACCATTTCTTATTTATGAGTGCAATAAGCCAGGCTCTCCGGGGGGACGGGCCCAGCAGACGCACGGGAGAGGACACAATGCCGAAGGCATCGCAGTGACATTAAGATGGGCGATTGAAAGCGGCCCTTCAGCAGCCGGGACACAGGAGCTGCTCAAAACCCCTAGCGCATGAGTCAGTCTCTTCTCTGGACGAGCTGCTGGGGAGTGGCAGGGTTTCAGGTGAAGGTTATGCTTTTGAAAGAATCCCTGGATGTGCTAGTACATGAATAATAGCAGGTGGCACCTGGCTTGTGGAAGCGTTTTAGTTAGGCCGTGCCCATCCCTGCCTCCCAGGAGGGCACTGTGATAGCAGGAGGGTGTGTCTACCTCTCAGGAGGGCACTGTGATAGCAGGAGGGTGTGTCTACCTCTCAGGAGGGCACTGTGATAACAGGAGGGTGTGTCTACCTCTCAGGAGGGCACTGTGATAGCAGGAGGGCACTATCACAGGAGGGCACTGTGATGACAGGAGGGTGTGTCTACCTCTCAGGAGGGCACTGTGATAGCAGGAGGGTGTGTCTACCTCTCAGGAGGGCACTGTGATAGCAGGAGGGTGTGTCTACCTCTCAGGAGGGCACTGTGATAGCAGGAGGGCACTGTGATAGCAGGAGGGTGTGTCTACCTCTCAGGAGGGCACTGTGATAGCAGGAGGGTGTCTCTGCCCCCAGGAGGGCACTATCACAGGAGGGCACTATATCAGGAGGGCACTGTGATAGCAGGAGGGTGTGTCTACCTCTCAGGAGGGCACTGTGATAGCAGGAGGGTGTCTCTGCCCCCAGGAGGGCACTATCACAGGAGGGCACTATATCAGGAGGGCACTATCACAGGAGGGCACTATCACAGGAGGGCACTATCACAGAAGGGCACTGTGATAACAGGAGGGTGTGTCTACCTCTCAGGAGGGCACTGTGATAGCAGGAGGGTGTCTCTGCCCCCAGGAGGGCACTATCACAGGAGGGCACTATATCAGGAGGGCACTATCACAGGAGGGCACTATCACAGGAGGGCACTATCACAGAAGGGCACTGTGATAACAGGAGGGTGTGTCTACCTCTCAGGAGGGCACTGTGATAGCAGGAGGGTGTGTCTACCTCTCAGGAGGGCACTGTGATAGCAGGAGGGTGTGTCTACCTCTCAGGAGGGCACTGTGATAGCAGGAGGGTGTGTCTACCTCTCAGGAGGGCACTGTGATAGCAGGAGGGTGTGTCTACCTCTCAGGAGGGCACTGTGATAGCAGGAGGGTGTGTCTACCTCTCAGGAGGGCACTGTGATAGCAGGAGGGTGTCTCTGCCCCCAGGAGGGCACTATATCAGGAGGGCACTATCACAGGAGGGCACTATCACAGGAGGGCACTATCACAGGAGGGCACTATCACAGGAGGGCACTATCACAGGAGGGCACTGTGATGACAGGAGGGCACTGTGATGACAGGAAGGCGTAAGGAAGCCTGAGCGAGGCTGGAGCCTGTCTCCCTCCGAGGGGCTGGCTGCGCTTGCTCCCTGCAGGAGCCCAGTGAGGATGAGGGGACCGTAGGTGGCATGCTCATGTCCAGACTTCCTCAGTCCCTGGAAACAGCTGCCCTCCCTGTGTGGCAGGCTGACAGACGGGCTCAAGTGCCCTGTTGGCACTTGTCACGCTGGTGGCTGCGTGAGCGTCTCCTGGCTTCACTCCTCCTCTCCTGGCGGCCACGGGACAGAGCCAGGACCCTCCCGGACACCTGGGAGGGCGTGTGCGCCTCGAAGCTGTCCCAGGCGGTTTTTACCCCTCCGGTGGGGGCCATCGCCTCTCAGAGGTGAGAGTGTCTAAGTCTCCAGGCCAGTGCAGGTGGAGGGGACAAGCACAGTTCTGAGAATAGATGGGCTCCCCATGCGTTCTCAAGTCAGAATTTGCATTCCCTCCAGCAGGCGAGGCAGCGAAGAAAAGGGTGGAGGGCCCAGCCCAGAGCAGGGGTGGGAGCAGACTGTGGACATCGCAAGGGTGGTGGGTGGGCATGAGCCATAAGAGACTGCACCCAGTCATTGCTTTCAGAGAAGGAAGGGCAGCCTTGGGCAACTACCCTGTTTCCCCAAAAGTAAGACAGTGTCTTATATTAATTTTTGCTCCCAAAGATGCACTAGGTCTTATTTTCAGGGGATGTCTTATTTTTCCACGAAGAAGAATACGGTACACATTTATTGTTAAATGAAAAAAAGAAAATTTATTACCTGTATACGGTACGGTAGTACGGTAGTTGTCAACACAAACCAGACAAACTGTGAATCCTACAGTATCAAGAATTTACTCATTTATTCAATGACAATCATGTCATCATCTTCTGGAACATCATCGTAACAATCCAATTCCTGAATTTCCTGGTGAATTTCTTGTGAGTCCATTTCTTTCAGAATCAGTGGACCAAATCTCTCATGTTTAGCCTGGGGGGGGGCTTATTTTCAGGGGGATGCCTTATATTTCACTCAGAAGGAAACTGTAAGTGGTCTTATTTTCGGAGGATGTCTTATTTTCGGGGAAACACGGTATTAAAAGATGGCACACAAAATACAGAGACACACGCAGCCTGTGCTGACCTGGGGCTCCCAATACCGCCCGGCTGCTTCAGAGCCTTGTGGGGACTTAGACCACACCCCATGTCTGCACCTGAAACCGGATTTTGTCATAGGATTGCTGAGGGGATTGAGTGAGATGATGCTTATAAAACATGACACTATTTGGACCTACACTGAGTGTATAGTGAGTCCTACCTGTAAACATGTACACATTTACATACATATATACCCAATATATTTCACTTACATGCATATCTAACATAGTTACATCTACACACATGTATACCTAAGATATTTACATTCACATACATATGTATCAAATATATTTACATATACATGCCTTTCTAATATATTTACATTTACATACATCTATATCTAATATATTGCACATGTATGTAAATAGTATACAACATATTTGATATGTATATGTATATATAATATATTATGTATATTATGAATATTAAGTGTATGCATATTATGTTATGTATAATATATTATGTATGTTATGTTTATTAAGTGAATATGTGTATATGTTATGTATAATATATTGTGTATATTATGCATATGAAATGTATGTGTTAAATTATATGTGTATGTGTATAGTATATTATGTATATTCTGTATATTAAGTGTACTTGTGTATATGTTATGTATAATATATTATGTATATTAAGTGTTTTTGTGTATATGTTATGTATAGTATATTATGTATGTTATGTGTATTAAGTGTATTTGTGTATATGTTAGTATAACATATTATGTATATTAAGTGTATTTGTGAATATACTATGTATAGTATATTGTGTATGTTATGTATATTACGTGTATGTGTGGTCAGGTAGAGTGAATCTGTTTTGCCTGCTGGGCAGTAGAAAAGGAGTTGTCCACTGAAAGGTGACTTTGGCCAGCTGTGGAGATGGGCTGTTTCCCTCCTCAGAAGACACACTCATCAAGCTAAATTGGCTTAAGGTGGACCTTAAAGTGGACACTTGCCTACTGTCAGCAAGTGAGAAATGGAGGGCCATCATAGTTTAAGTCCATGGTTTGCAAACTGCTGTTCAAGAGCCACACGTGGCTCTTTGGCCCCTTGAGTGTGGCTCTTCCACAAAATACCACGGCCTGGGCGAGTCTATTTCGAAGTGGCGTTAGAAGAAGTTTAAATTTAAAAAATTTGGCTTTCAAAAGAAATTTCAATCGTTGTGCTGTTGATATTTGGCTCTGTGGACTAGTGAGTTTGCCGACCACTGCCCTAGGCTCCTACTGGGGCTGTCGCCATTTCAACCTTTGGGGGACCAAGAAACGGGTTAATATCCTTTTGGGTTTTTTCGTCTTTGTTTTATTTTCCTCAGAAGCGTCACCTGTGCTTACAGAACAATCATGGCACTACTTACAGTGGCCGGAAGCTGGGAACAGGCCAATGCCCACAAACAGCAGGCTGGTGAGGTGGGCCGTGTCTGCCCAGAGGGAAGCCAGAGGGCAGCGGGCACGAAGGAGCGTGCAGGGCCGGTCTCACGGGAGTCCCGCTGAGGACGGCATGTGAAGCCAGAGCATATTAAGTGCATGTGTGTATATGTTATGTATAGTATATGTTATGCATGCGAAGGGCAGTTCACAGAGTTCAGGTGTGGTCGCAGGGCAGAGGGAAGGCTGACTACGAGGGGCAGGGCAACAGCTTCCAGAATGCCAGAAATACTCTTTTCCCTTCTTCTTCATTTTGACTTTGCCAGGAGCGCTTACTTCTTAACAAATGTGTAGTGTAAGACACCGCATTGTCAACTGAAGGGTACGCTTTCATTTTGAGGAACTGAAGTGTTTTTGCCTGCTGAGTAATAACTCCGTATTTCCTCCTCCCCGGGCCCCTGCACCCACCATTCCACCCTGTTTCTATGGGTAGAAGCTTATTCTTTCCCCACGCAGGTAGAGAGTCTTACAGAAAAGAAAATCTGTGAGCTATGACTTCTTCCAGAACACACCGTCAGTGCCTTAGGCAACCCGGAAGGCAGCCCTGGGCAACTCATTCACCCCCCAAACAAGTGCACAGTCAGAGGCTGCCCCCCCGCCCCCACCCGAGGGGCTGCCCCAGAAAGCAGAGGAAGGACTGCGCGGAGATAACATGCTGATTGCGGGAGAAGTGAGCGATCCGCTGTCTAAGTGCACGGAACGGGGAGTAATGACTTGTGCAAATATTAGCGAGCACATATGCGGCTCCCTGGCCCGGAGCTGTTCGCGAGCTCATTTAGCTCATGGTTTATGGAGCCAGCTACCTGGCAGTGGCTCTTGCGGGCTGTGTTCTGACGCAGATAATTTGGAAAGTCGCAAGCCTGGAATGGGCCCAGCAGTCGGCGTGTAATTAGAGAGTCTTCCCACCCCGGGGAGAGGGTACTGGCGACATCTGCGAGTCGAGCCAGGAGGCCAGACGTGCCGGCCGCCTGCCACCCGCCAGGCCGGGATGAGGCCTGGGACAGTGGGGAAGTCTGGGCGGGAGACAGTATTCCTCAGAAAGTGACCGCACAGGCTCTGGAACGGTGGCCCATCCATTTGTGAATCACAAGGGCGCTCTTTTCATGGCCGGGCTAGCGTGGCTCGCTGTGTGAGCGTCCACCTATGAACCAGGAGGTCACAGTTCAATTCCAGGTCAGGGCACAGGCCCGGGTTGCAGGCTCCATCCCCGGTGTGGGACATGCAGGAGGCAGCCCATCAACGCTTCTCTCTCATCATTGATGTTTCTATCTCTCTCTCCCCCTTCCTTTCTGAAATCAATAAAAATATGTATTTTCCCTTAAAGTCCATTTCTGGCTACTTAAATCTTGTCATCACATTACTACAAAGCCCCGGCTGACTTTCAACATCAAAGAAAGCCCGAAGGCCATTGGCTCCTGACGAAGCATACTCCCCCCTCCTCTGGAGAGGACCTGGCAGGGTGGAGGGCAGGTCTGCCTGCTCACCGACCCCTCGGGATGAGTCTGCCCCTGGTTTCATGCTGCAATAATGAAAATCATGGACACGCAGGTTATCATTTTGAACTGTTACACTCAGACAACTCCCAAATTAGTTCTTCAGCCACGGATATAAATGGGTAGCAGCAGAATGCGTAGAAGGAATAATAAAAAAAAATTAGATTTTCATCGTCTGAACTATAGTAAAATCCATCAACTTTACCTCTTTCTCATCAGTGTTTGAGAATAATAAAAGAAGGAGAAAAGAAAATAATAAAAGTCAATTATTTTTTATGTACAAAATATGAGTTACTGGAATGCAAAGTGTCATTTCTCCTTTCTTCATCTTCATAGCTTTGTGTGTGTGTGTGTTTGTTTTTAATTAGCAAGTGGAATGTTTCCTCCAAATAAACCCGCTGGTTATTTAAGTACATCTTGTGTCAAACTCGTGCTGAAAAAAAAAATAGGTGAAAACATCATTCCACCGCCTCGCAGAATTCATAAAACACTGACGGAGATCTGCAAACATTTTCTGCAAAGCAACCGAGTCTCCAATTTTCGGTCCTATCAGCTTATAATGGGCTCCATTTCTTATCTCTGTGATGAAGCTCACCATAAATTTACCAAAGTAAATCTTAGTGCTCAGAGTTCTCCACATGCTGAGCAGGTGGAAGAGCTCCCGGGAGCTGGGTGGTGGGACAGAGGGGAGGACAGCCCAGCTCAGGGCAGAGGGGACAGAGCCCATCCCAGAGCCGCTGAGGCTGTGGCCTCGGAACAGGCCAGCAGGTCGCTGGGGTGGACAGCAGCATCCCATGCCTCTCACTGAGACCCCTCGGCCCCCAGCAGCTGAGGGACTGAGTGACCTGAGCAGCCAGCAGTGTGCTAAGCAGGACACGGTTTCGGGTCCTGCCGTGTCTCTGTGAGCTGGGCCTCAGGAGAATTTTGAACAAACAGTAAAGAAGAACGTTTAGGTTCCACATTTGCTTTCCCTTACCTTTATGTGGACGCTGAAACTGGTAAATGTATGTGCAGGCGGTGAGGGGTCAACATGAGAAAGGGGGAGCAGAAGGGAAATGAGAGGAACATAAAGAAAAGGAGAAGAATGGAGGGAAGCAGAGACGCCTGAGGAGGGGAGGCCTTGGGAAGAGCCACGGCCCAGGATTCCTGTGTGCCCGAGTGTCCCTGTGCCTGTGCCTGTGCCTGTGTGTGCTCATGTGTGTGCAGCATGTGTGCATGTGTGCATGCAATGTCAACAACTTAAACCAGTGGTCAGCAAACTCACTAATCAACAGAGCCAAATATCAACAGTACAATGAAACTTCTTTTGAGAGCCACATTTTTTAAAACTTAAACTTCTTCTAATGCCACTTCTTCAAAATAGACTCGCCCAGGCCGTGGTATTTTGTGGAAGAGCCACACTTAGGAGTCCAAAGAGCCGCCTGTGGCTCTTGAGCCGCAGTTTTCTGACCACTGGCCTAGGTTAAGCCCTGAGCTGTGGGGAGGATGGGAAAGACCACCTGCCCAGGTGCACACTGCCGCTCCGCATGCTCAGCCCCCAGAGCTCCCTGGCTCCCAGAACAGGGTTTTCTTTGTACCCCAAGAGCCTGGGGTAAGGGGCAATCTTTAAGGAGGGGAGCTCCTCCTTTCCTCCAAAGCAAAGCACTATAATCTCTCTCGGCCCCTTGCCTGTGGGGCACCAGGCCCCCTTGTAGGAGAAATCCCACCGCCCTTGGACTGCCTCCTGGGTAAGTGCTGGGGCAAGGGCCTGGGCACGTTCTTTGCTGCAAGGTATTTAATGAGAAACCCGAGTCCAACCCAGAACCTCCTGTGGGCGCGTTTAGGTTAAAATAAACAACAAATAATAGTAAAAACCCTGCCGTAGGCACTGTCTCTCCCCTATTCTATCCTCTCTCCTCACGGAGGAATTTCTTTTCTAGTAACTTCTGTAGAATTTCCTTTGACTCCCACAGGCCAGAGCGACTGGATTGCAGCCCTGATCTCGCTGAGAAGGTGAATTCTGGCATCTGCAGCCTCTGTGTGGGAGGCGGGTAGACCAGAAGGGGAAGGTGCAGAGGAGCGGCTGTGCAGGCCATCAATGTCGTTGCCACGTGCTGTTGGCCTTGACAGTGACAGGTGTGGTCTTTCAGTGAAGTCTATGTGTTTAGCTGGTTTTGGAAAATCCATTACTTTCATTTATGACTCAAGAATATTAAATTTTATCACCCGTTCCAATTTAATTTGTATCACATTGGAAATTACACGAGGAAAGATGGTGACACGTGCTTCTGAACAAGATCTAGGCTGGTTGCGGTCCCTCTGGGCTCTGAGTTCCCAAACCCAAGCCAAGGACACCCCTGCCCTCACGGTGGCTGAGCTCTGCAGGCGGTAAAGGTCAGTTCCCTAAGCCAAGGGTGACTTCCAGCAATTACAGTACCATTACTGCATCGGTGAGACGTATGTTTCTCTTCCAAAATAAAACAATTCGCCCAATACACGACTCATGTCAGAGGCACCTCAGCATGGCGCGCTGAGATAAGGGTCTCCTCGAGTTGCCTGACTCCTTGATTGTGATCAGAAGTGGAAGCAAATCAGGGGATGGGGATGGTCCTTGGCAATGTGTGTGCTTATCCCAGGGAAGACTGGAGAAGGTTTCACATCTTCTCTGAGATACAAAGACACTGGTAACCCAGGAAACACACACATACTCTCTCTCACACACACTCTCACATGCACACACCCTTATATACTTACACACACACACTCTCTCTCTCCCTCTCTATAAAATCTATGTCTATGTCTATGTCAATATCTATGTCTATATCTATCTAACCTATATCTGTATTCCCAGCCACTAGAGAGAAAGATAGTGCTGAGCCTGATGTATTCAGCTTGACTATATTCTAATTTCCCCCCAGATTCTTCTCCTGTCATTATTCAGATGGGAATATAGTCTACCAACTGTAATTTGGACAGATTTAAAAAGAACAGAATATCCCCGCGCCCCCCCCCCCCGACTTAAAATTTATTCTTGGGTGCTTCAGACTTTGTCCATGATCTCCTAAGACCTTTAGGTTTTGGTTCTCAATCCTCATTTTTAAGGCCATGTCTCCCAAATGACATTCAGGTAGGTAGTTGGGTAGTTGGTTTTTGGATCTCTCTCTCTCTCTCTCTCTTCCTCTTTCTTCTTCTTTCCCTCTTTAGCTGATTTCTCCTTGATCTCTCTCTTAGGCTCCAGACTCAGGTTCACCTGCTAAACCAAAGGCTAGCAACTTCCTTTGAAGTTCCAATTGGTATCTGCACTACATTTTGTAAGTATTGCTCGCAACTGTCCACGTGATCACGTAGACAGAGCTCCTGACCAACATGCTGAGGATGGAGCAGTGGAAGTCAGTCCCAGCCAAAGCTTCTGGGAGCTGGTGCCTGACCCTCCTGTCTCCCTCCCAAAGTGACCTGGGTGCCCTGCTTCCCAGAAGGTTTGAGTCCCATTATGCAATTACACGTCTCATCATTTGAACAGTCTTATGTGTGTCTATAATTCAGTATAACAAGTGCTTTATATTGAACTTAAATGCGAATTATCATATATCTACCTAGACTTTTAATAGTTATATAACGTGATTTATTTTTAGCAGAATATTTTGAATTAATGTTGATATTTAAAGCCAAAGGACATTTTCTTCTCAGTGTTGAAGGCATTTCTGGTATAAGAGTTGGATAAATACATTAAGCAGCAAATTATTTCTTTTTGGATTTCCTCCATTATTGTTAGAATTGGCTGTCTTCATGGTCATGAATTATAAGACCTTAAGCCTTAGCCCCTCCAGTTGCCATTATGACTCACTGATAAAATGCTTTATAGTCACATTTTCTGGGTTAAATTAACATCACATGAAAGACTGTATTAGGTTTCAGTCACCTATGATTGGACAACCGGTGAGCATCTCCAGTCTTCTCAAATCATTGCTTCACATCCCTTCACCTCTGTGACCTGAAGAAAAACCAGGAAGAAAAGAAACTCAGTAATTAGCTCATTGCCCAATGTTCCACCATCAGATTTATTTGTGGGCTCTCTCTACAAAGATCCCCTTTTTCTACCCAGTCTATTAAAGATGATAGGACTGAATTTGCTGTATTGATCAGATAGATGAAATATGAGAAAAATAAACCATGACTTTTATCGATTGTCTTTGGATATCTTTATTGGGCTATTGCATGATTGCGGAAAACTGGTTAGGAATAGTGTTTTGGAAGATTAAACTTTGTGAGGCCTCTAATAGAGTACTATACTTCCACTGTGTTGTAGTAAAGAAGTTAATAACCTTATTGGATAAAAAGAAGGAAAGCAAACTCTGATTGGTGTTTAATTACACTTCAGTAGGAACCATATCACTTGGCTCTGTAGCCCGTTCTGGCCTGATTTGGTGATTCTTGCTCCAATTCTTTCCTGTGCTACACATACCTTTCATGCATCATCTATGGTGCTTTCCTGCTATAATGGCAGAGTCGAGTTGTTGCTGCAGAGATCCTAACGCTGCCAATCCTACCATCTTTACTATCGAGTCCTTACAGACAACGCCTGCTAACCCCCGGTTTGGGTAAACTTCAGGGAGTCTAGAAGGAAAACTGATATTATTAGAGTCACTCTGTGTCTTAGTTTTTATGACATGATAAAAAGACACCCACCTCTATCACCTTCCGTTCCTGTAAATCTCCACCCAAAGCAAATAATGCTCCTGACCTTGGTTGTTTCCAATTCATCCAACCAGGGGCGCTACTTCAATCCTGGAATTACCCTGGACCTGCTGACCCTGCTGCTCTTTCCTCATCTGTGAAATGGGCATAAGAGAGGTGTTGGCCTCATGGGCTTTCGTGCAGGGAAACGAGTTACACACACAGGGCTGTGGGGGCATTGCTCCACACACAGTAAGTGCGTATTGTTGTGGGCGTTGCTATCATGTGGAAAATACATTCCTCACATGCACGCATATTTTGTAAAGGATTCCTTCCCACGTTTCTTTTATTCCATTTGTTTCCTATTTCTATTCATATTGTCAAAGTAATATTTGCTCTCGGTGGAAAAAATTAGAAAGCACAAGTGTTAAAATGAGCCAGGCATAAGCACTGGGTCTTTTGTTCTGTTTCATTTTACCCTTTAAGAAATGTACACCCTTTTATGGTTTTTATAAAGTTGGGATCATAGAACTGTTTCGCATGCCTGTTTTACAATTCAGCACTAAGAGCCAAAACATTTTCTAGGTCATTCAATGTCCTTTGGTAATAGCATGACTTGAAAGGCACACGGGGAGAGCGCTCTGCGGTGATGAAGGCCGACATTGGGCTTATGCGTCTTGGCTGTAGACTCTGCAGCTAAGGAACATCAAAGATGGCCAGCAGCCGCCAGAAGCTGGGGGAGAGACCTGGAGCGTACGATCCCTCACAGCCTCAGAAGGAACTAGTCCTGCCAATACCTCAATCTTGGATGTGTATCTTGATTCCTGATTGAGAGAACATCACAAGGGCATGTGAACTCCATCAGGGCTTGCTACGGGCTGAATGGACGGAGCATCGCATTAATCTTATATTCCAATGACTTTGGCTGTTATCTGTAACGCATGCACTTCCCAGCACACACCAGCCGAGAAGTTAGTACATCCTTTATCTTCTGTCTTCCAGTCGATGAAGACAGGCTTTATAACTAGAGGATCAAACAACCAAACGTAACAACCAGCAAACAAACAAATCATGAATCGCCTGAGGTTTGGAAGATGACATCTGGATGGTTTGGAGAATGCTGATAAGAGAAAGACTTTTGAGGCAGCGCCCAGAGGCATTCATTCTTTCATGGCTGGATTCCTGTATTTCAAATTCCCTCCTCTCCCTCCTCTCTCTATCCCATCTTCTCCCTCCTCTGCCTCTCCTGATAGGAGCCAATAGTCAGAGGTGGTGTGTCTTTCTGAGCTTCTCAGCCTTTCCTATTGATCTGTTCCTTAGAGCTTTTGCATGTCCTCTGGCAGATTTCTAGATATTTGATTTTTAAAAATATATTTTATTGATTTTTTTCAAAGGGAAGGGAGAGGGACAGAGAGTTAGAAACATCAATGAGAGAGAAACATCGATCAGCTGCCTCCTGCATACTCCCTACTGGGTATGTGCCCGCAACCAAGGTACATGCCCTAGATCGGAATTGAACCTGGGACCCCTGAGTCCACAGGCCAACACTCTATCCACTGAGCCACACCGGTTAGGGCTTGATTTTTTTTTTTTTAAATTAAGAATCTTTAAATTTCACTTTTAAAACTCTTTTCCCTGTTAATATAGAATTATCCAGCAAGTTTTAAAAGTAGTGCTAGTTCCTTTAGATTTTCTGTAGTTGTATTTTTTTTTTACTTATGTTATTTATTACCTGTGATCAATGAGAGATTTATTTCTTGCTAACAATTCTTTAAGCTTTCATTTCTCTCTCCTGCCTTGAAGCAGTGGATGAGACCCCCACGAAGAGCCTGAGTAGAAACTGTGACAGCGGGTACCCTGGTTTTCTGGATCCCAAAGCCAGGTTTCAGGACTTCATGGTTAAGTGCTTTATAGGTCCACTTCATTGAAGGTTTTGAATTTTCTTTATCCTCAAGCACACAGCCCGAATTCAGATGCTGTGAAACCATCGGAACTGTGGTCTCAAACATCGCATCCCGTGAGCAACCCTGTGGCTCCGGTGGCTGCTTCTCGCGTGCCCTTGTGGACGATCATGGTTCATGGAGAGAACCCAACACCAGGAACAAGCTGCTACCAAAGGCAGACGAGCGCAGTAGGCGATTTTCTGGCAGACCAAGCAGACAGAGAGAAATGGAGAGTGACAGTTTGAAGACCAGAGGAAGCGCTCTTACCCAGATGCACCGGGCGCGATGCAAGTGGCCGGGGAGCCCATTGTGCAGCCTGCGGGGGGCGCTCGGCAGACCCAGAAGATGCTGGCTCACCTTTGAGCGCAGCTTAAACCCCGTGAGCATTCTCTTATGATAGCAATGCTCTACAACTGGCTCAGAAAAGATGGGAGTGGGATTTGAAAAACGCTTCTTGCCTTAAGAGCTCCCCAGAGAAGTGAAAACATGGGCGACTCCATTCTTTTTGGCATTGTTGTCAAACTCCGAAGGGCATACAGCTCATTGGCATGAGTCACAGGGCCCTGGATTTTCTGTGATGAGACGTGGACTCCATCACATGACCTTCCACTTGGGGAATCACGCCTGCACACAGGGCTGCTGATGTCCCTTCAGCCGACTCCCTCCCCTTTGCAGACACGCCCTGCTCTGGACTTGGGGACCCGGGACAAGCGAGGAGGGGCAGGACTGGCCAAAGGGAAGTGCCTGCAGACTTTTGCCGGAGGATTTGACTGAATGTAAAACAAAACAGTCCCCTGCGGGCCTCTGGGGTCCACCAGCACAGCCGGCTCCATGGCAACCACCGGCAGCCTCTTGCTTAGGCCCTGAGTGAACATCTGTTAAAACATGTTCCCGGCAGTATTATACCTGGCCCGGAATTAAACATGTTTATGACCTGTCAGGTGGTCCACTCCAGGACCCAAGTGCAATGGAATTCACCATGAAACAAAAATCCAGGGAGCGAGAGAAAGACTGTCCCCCAGGGAGAATCAATGTGAAGGACACAAGGGGAAAAGCAAGCCAGAAGGAAGGCTGCTTCCTCTGATCTGCCGTGGGTCCCGCTCCTTGTCCCGGCACACGGGGAGCCCTCCGCACCTGCCACAGATCATTAGTGAAGTCACGCAGGATCCTGCCCCTGCCCATCTCCAGCAGCTTCTGCGCACTCTCCGTACTGATGGAGTTCACCCCATGGGGCTGAGGAACAGGCTGCGGGCCATACGGTAAGGGAAGACTAGCGTGAGGAGGAAAGAGGCAGCCTTTGGAGGCCAAGCCAGACTTTTTTTTTTTTTTTTTTTGTGGCAAAAGACAAATAAAATTTACCTCTAAATAACTTTCAAGTCTGTTTTCAGTGGTTTTAAGCACTTTTCATTCATCATTGTTGTAGGACCATCACCATAAAAGTCCTTATCTTAAAAAAACTCTATTCGTAGGGAATTCTCTTCTTATTAAACATTAGTGTTCCTTCCCCACTCGCTTCCTCTGCCCCCCCCCTCATCCCCCCGGAAACCAAACTACCATTCTACCTTCTGTCATTATCATTCTGACAAAGTCCTTCATTTGAGTGGAATCATACAGTATTTGTCTTCTTGTGACTTGCTTATTTCACTTAGCACAATGTCCTCGAGGGCCACGCAGGTTGTAGCATATTGCAGACTTACTTTATTTTCTAAGGCAAAATAATATTCCATTGCACGGCTGTAGCCAGTTTGTCTCAGTGGATAGAGCATCAGCCTGAGGACCAAAGGGTCCTGGCTTCAATTCCAGTCA